>LT598476.1:1759308-2436460 GCA_900074735.1 Lachancea sp. 'fantastica' | reverse complement strand
TTCAAAAAACATGGTGCAATGTTTGCTACAAACAAGCAGCTCATCACTGGCGTACTTTAGCGGCGACCGTATATTGTTGGTATAAGGGCCCCTAAACAATGCGATATCGAGTCATCCAGGAAGTTTCGGAGGTATTTAAGGAATTCTTGACAGTCCTAGCGGCTTACTTGTGGAGTGGTCCTGACTACAAGTCTTCTTGAGTCACTTAAGGTTGCTTGAATACGGTAACTCTACAAATTTTGCCCCCGCCGAAATGTCAAAATTTTTGACATACGGTTTTGGCCCCTAGTTGAAGGCGGTAGCTGCTTGCGGCATCTTACTGACGTCCCACGTTCATGAAACGATTTTCATACAGCCTGACTTAACCAAAGTTCTTTCCTCATTGACTGGCCTTCCAATTATGTTTTTAGCATGGTTTCTCGAGTGGTTGGAGAAGAAACTCTCCTTGACAGAGACGCCCGGCAAAAATTAGCTGCTCGTCAAAGCTATTAGGAGCCGTGTTGCTTTTCAAAAGCATGTGGAGCGTCCAGAATTGTTTTCTATATCATCCAATGACGCACGCACGCCCGGGACAAAAGAGGATGATCGAACTTATAGGGCCAACTCTTTTGCTGGTTGAAACACGGTGGATTTCTCAAAGAAGAGCAAACACATTTCAGAGTTTTCAAAATCATATTTTTTGTTGTAATTACCACAGGTCCCGCCCGAGCTGCAATACGATCTATGTCTGAAGACATAGAGATTTCGGATCTTCTCTCAAGCTCAATGCTAAAACACCAGTCTCATCAAGGATAGTCCGAATTCAAAGGCAAGTTAGCGAGCGAAGACAAATCATTGCCAAAAGTTCAATACACCCTGGTCAGACGCGTGTACACATGAGAATCGAGTGTAAAAAGGGCTCGAAACGAAGTGATTCACGACTCGAAACGCTACACATGTGCAATTTTGGAACGAAGAGAAACATACCATGCCTGATTGGAGTTGCAATGATGGCTCAATGCAGGTACGCTTCTCGACTGTTCGTATACCAATACGGTTGCACAAAAATACCTTCAACTCAAGCATTTGATTCTTTTATTGCATCAAATGTCAATTCTTAGATGGCTCGATCAATGAATCCTGAAAGATTGGTTATGCATCTCAGCAGATTCGTAAATTGATACTGTGCTTACCATTCATAGCCCATATATTCGACGGTAATTTTCAAAGTACTGCACTTCGAGGGAGAAGTAGTCAGCGCCGATCACCATATGGGCACACAATCTTTGGGAAGCTCAGACATTTCGTGATCATTTTTATCATTTATTCGCAATCAACGCTTAGTTCAACAGTTTCTAGAATTCAAGTTGAAGTTGAGTTCTCGGAAAGTAAGCTTGCATATTAAGAACATACCTCGAGTTGTTTTCGCTATAACGAAAATTGAGCCCAAGCGGAAAGGTCAAGTATTGGATCGATGATTTTGATCCAAAGCTTTTCCAATGAAGTCCCAGTTCCTCGATAAGCCTATAGATTTGGAGCAATTTTTCATATTGACAGCTTCTCCGCATATTCTGGTGTCATTTTAAAATTGGCCTTGGCCCAGTTTGTTGCGTATCTTTAAGTGAAACTAGCCACTCTAGGTTTTTCGGCCAAATCGTTGTCACATTCCTTAATTCAATTAGTATTGATGTAGTTTCTACCATGATGGCTTGATTGAAAGAATGGCTAACGATCCTAACCTCAATCTTAAGTTCTAGGCTTTTCAAGACCTGGGGTCATCTCCGGAACGAGATGGCTACATTGCCATATTAACCGGGGCAACCTTGTAGCGAATGGCTAGAGAAGGCAGAGTCATTTTCTATTTATCTGTCCTGATTAAAATGTCGTACTTTGTTGAGAGTTACGATTGTGAAGATAGGTTGATTTCCAAATCTAGGATGATAAAAATCAGATACAAGGTAGCGGTCTTTTGAGTTCCAAAAGTTCCGACTATATAGATTGTATAGATTCACGATAGTAGATAGATCGCGGTAACAGCAGGGGACACGCGAACACTTACATGTATATATACGATGATGAGTGAGCATTAGCATCCTGCACACTCGAGATCTGGGCTCTTGAAAAATGAATCGCAGCGCATCAACAAAGGAAAATGGATACCAAAAACACATACGAGCTCTCCGTTCAAGATTGTCAGGAAATATCGTCAGAATTGGGGGAGCAGGCGACAATTGAGGATTACTTCATCGACCCCGAGGAAGAAAATGCACTTGTCAGAAAATTGGATAGGCGGCTACTGCCAATGCTTGCGCTCATGTACTTTTTATCTGCTTTGGATCGCTCCAACATCGGCAATGCGTACACCTCTGGTATGAAAGAAGATTTATCGCTAACAGCACACGAATATTCCAATGCAGTATCAGTATTCTACTCAACGTATTTGGCTGCAGAACTGCCTGCCGTCTTGTTGTTGAAGCTTGCTAAACCTCGTTACTACATGTCCGGGCTGGTCCTCGCATGGTCTCTGATAACCTTGTTTAGCGGTTTTGTACAAAGCTACAAATCTCTATTGGCCACAAGAGTGCTATTGGGGGCTTTTGAAGGCGGATTTTTCCCGGCAATGACTCTGATGATCACCATGACGTACAAGCCCGAAGAGCAAGCTAAGAGAATAGCGTTTTTCTTTGGCTCATCTGCCTTGTCGGGAGCTTTTGGAGGTCTCATCGCCACTGGTTTGGCGTCTGTCAAAAATGCTGGCGGATTGGAGGGGTGGAGGTGGCTTTATATTATCGAAGGCCTTATCTCCGTGTGTGCTTCGGCATGGCTATTCCTTGGTCTTCCCAATAACCTAGAATACTTGACCTTTCTCAATGATAAAGAGCAAGCGATTATGGGGCTCAGGTCTAAGCAGCGTATCCAATACATGGGCGCAAATCCGGCTTTTAGCTGGAATGAAGTCTTTCTAGCTCTCAAAGATCTCAAGACTTATTTTGCATTTACGATTCAATTTTGTCAAGATATCATCCTGTATGGCTTTAGCACTTTCTTGACTGCTATTCTCAAGCTGGGTTTGGGATTTGACTCCAGAAAAGCTCAGTATATGAGTGTGCCGGTCTACATCCTGGCCGCAATTGTGTTTATGATTTCGGCATATTTGAGCGATCGGTTCAAGATAAGAGGCCCGATATTTTTCGCCTACAACTTGTTAGGAGCCGTTGGCTATATTATCCTTCTTTCTGTCAAGAGCGACGCAGTGAAGTACTTTGCTTGTTACTTGATAACGTTCTCTCTTTACACGGGGACTGGACTCAACATCACTTGGCTTACCAACAACGTTGCACCACATTACAAGAGAGCGACAGCTTTGGAATCAGACCTTTGGAAACCTATCTGGTGCTATTGTGGGTCAGGTTTACACTAAATCCCCCTATGTTTTCGGAAACTCGTTTTCGCTCGGATGCATTGTACTGTCAAACATTTTGACGGCTGTTCAAATAGTCTGGTTGATGAAGCTGAACCGGACCAAGGCTGCTATCAGGGCAGGTACCAAAAAAGATACAAAGAAGGAGAGAATTGGGGACGAAGCTTTGGATTTTAAATATTGCTTGTGATAGAATTCAAGCGTTGCGAACGCATTCAATGGCTTATGGAATACTGCTGGGACGAGGAGGGCTTTTTTCAAAATCAAAAAGCTCATATGAAAGTGAATACAGGAATAACGCTATGATGTGTGCAATAGTGATTGGCCCAAAACGTTCAGTTGATTTTCGCATATAATGTCAAGAAAGCCACGTTTTCGGATTTATTAAGCCCTGGCCTTTGTTTTACGCCAAGTGCAATCAGTTCGTTGAGCAAACCGCCTCTTCCTGTTAAGCCTTCGAAATAACTTCATTTGTATGTTTGGTATTTCACCTTTCTCTATCTTTATCGTAATTCTCGAGATTAATTTTACCATCTGGCTTCGTGAGTCAAAAGTGAAGTCGCTGTTTAAAGCATGTCAGCTGTAAAAAAGTAAGTTCAGGACCTGTAATGATCTGTGTCTTGCTGCTAACTGAGGTTTTAGCCCAGTCAAGCCTGATTACGTGGTCTAACAACAAACTTCAAGCCCTAGGGTCTGTTTATGTTGGAAAAAAAGCCAAAGCCGAGATCGAACGTTGGTAACCAGGTCTGCATTCCACAGCGGTCAGCTTGCCGTGACCGCTTCATTTTCGGAGGAGGGAACTGCTGTCAAAAGAGGAAGCGATCAACGCTGATGGCTGGGAAAGGAAGGTAGATGTGACGTTGACTGTGATTATCACTTCATAACGTTCTGTCGCTGTCATGCTGATCTTGCAATGAGCTGGCACACAATGCCAGTCCGCAATACACGTTTCGAACAAGGTTGGACGGCAACCTGAATTGAAGGGCAAGGTTCACAAATGCCAGCAACAATCATTGTGACAATTCTCGTTTTTCGGGTTCTTTAAGTCTACTTATCGACATCCATGTTGCAGCTTCGCGGTCAAGATCCGAGTAGGTCTCACTACCCAGCCTAAAGAGATATAAACTTCTCTCAGCTGTTTTTTTTAGCACAATTGGTTCCGGTGTTCGCTTTAACTCATGGAACAAGATTTTTGGGAGGAATGCTATGAACCAGCCAGAAAAAGCTGAAAAAAAAAATCAAATGGAAATATCACCCGATCTCATACTCGTTCCTTTCCTTTCCATTCCCTTTCCTTTCTTTCACTTCCCTTCACTTCACCTGCTCTGTGCTGCTTTCGAAGCTGTAGTTTTCTATCGCGGGCCGACCGATGCCTCTAATCTTCTTTTTTTTCGGCTCGTATCGGTATACCGACAGAGGATGGATCAGAAGAGGCATTCTATCCAGCTCAAAACACATTCCCTGTCCCTGCGTCAAAACCGCGAATGCTTGCGCAAATTTATCACTACTTGTGGATTTCTCTATACTGTGCCACTTGGCCTTCCACTGTAGATCGAAGCCTAACTCTAAACGACACAGACTTCAGCTCACAACCGCTCATCGTCATTTCCAAAGTCCGCCTGTTCTGGCGATATGTCGGGCTCAAAAGGCCGGGCCCAAAAGGCCGGGAATTATGAGAGCTAGTCCGCACTCCCCAAGGCCTCGTAGCCCTGACAGTCTTGTGAGTCTTCGTTTACCTAGTCCTCGAGAAAGTATTCATGCATGCAAGACGCAGCACGGACTTAAAATATGCAGACGGCTTTAGATCTGCGATAAGATACAGAAACTCACGAATATTTCAGAAGGCACGGTAAGCTCTTCTGGTGAAGGTAGTGGTGACAACGAAATCAAGAACACAGAGCCCTTCGTCAGAACCGTCGGTCTTAGTCGGCGGCACTAATCTTGGAAGAACGAAGTTCCCGAACTGAAAAAAGTATATAAAGACACTCTTCTGATCCCGATGGTGGAATTTCGAGCATTTTCTGATGTATGTGTCCTACACTGTCAAAGATCGTTTTATCAAGATGACAGCTAACAAAGATATCTCAAAACTAGGAATATGTACGCAACTCACGCTGGTGGGAAGAAACCCTGAACTGCAGCACGGATTTGTTAATCCGCCATTGTACAAGGGCTCTACAGTCATTCACACAACTTTGGATGGCCTTGAGAACAAAAGGGAAAAGTTCTTCTATGGGACTGCGGGCACCCCAAGCATCGAAAACCTTGAAAACGCATGGACCCACTTAACGGGAGCCGCAGGCACTCTTTTGTCCCCATCAGGCCTTGGATCGATCGCGCTGGTGCTTTTGAGCGTAGTGAAGGCAGGAGACCACATCTTGATCTCCGATAGTGTGTACCAGCCCACCAGACACTTGTGCGATGGTCTGCTGGCGAAATTCAAGGTTACTACTGAATACTACGACCCGCTAATCGGTGTCGGTATCGAAAGGCTAATCAGACCCAACACATCGCTTATCTTCCTGGAAAGTCCGGGATCCCAAACCATGGAGGTCCAGGACGTACCGGGTATTGCTAAAGTGGCCAAGAAACACGGTGTCAAGACTGCCCTGGACAACACCTGGGCCACACCGCTCTTTTTCAAAGGCCACGCCTACGGAGTCGATATTATAATCGAAGCAGGCACGAAATATGTCGGAGGGCACTCGGATCTGCTTCTTGGGCTGACCTCAGCAAACGCAGAAAGCTTCCCTGCGCTACGCGATACCTACGAGGCATTGTCCATGTTGCCAGGTGCTGAAGACTGTTTGGCAGCATTGAAAGGACTGCGGTACCTAAAACTAAGAGTAAAAGAAGCCGAGCGCAAAGCGTTGTTCTTGGCAAAGTGGTTGAAGAGCAGACCAGAGGTTCTCAAGGTTCTACATCCGGCACTCGAAGACTGTCCTGGTCACGAATATTGGGCACGTTATTTCGAAGGTTCTACCGGTGTCTTCACTATACTATTGCGTGAGGGGTATAGCAGGAAGAACTTCGAGGCCATGCTTGAGAAAACAAGTGTCTTCAAGCTCGGCCTCTCGTGGGGTAGCTATGAGTCACTTCTGACAAGCGTCAATCCTGTCTCCTACAGGACTGCGACAGTTTGGGACCACAAAGGATATGCAGTCAGACTTCAAGTGGGAATGGAAGATCAAGATGATTTGCAGCGCGATCTTGAACTCGCGTTGGATCGTTTATCTGCGCTCCCAAAGTCCCGCTTGTGATGAACTAGAGTAATTTGATGAATTTAGGCTTGGCTCAGGGCTAAAGCAATTGGCAGTGGCCCAGTTGAGCATGTGGAAAAGAGACTGCAATGCAACAAAGCTTGATGTTATTCCTTCCTGTAATGATTCCAAAGCTTAAATTGAACCTTGAAGGTGTTAAACAGGAAGCTAGTTTTGAACAGATCAGTGAGAGCATCGTCGAGAAACTTGGTAAATATGTGCATTCTCGATGTAGATTATAATAGAGCATGTCGGCACACGACCTGAAATTTCAAAGGCTTGGTCGCGATTTCTTTGAAAACAGCGAACTCATGCCCAATTACCAAGTCCACAGCCGTTTACCAGGGTTTACATTTCACCAAGAAGTACTTTTCTTCATTGATGTTCGGTTGTTGGACAAAGTACCAAAATAATTGACAGTTTGCCCACATGAGACCTTATCGACGTTTGAAGCTTTGATGCAGTGGGCCATCCAATTGCTGACCAGCCAGCGTCTTGAAATAGTCTATCTACCGTAGTATTGATTTTGAAATTTTCAGTAAAGAAGAAGCCTGACATGCTATACCGCCATGAAGTTGATTATTCTTGAATAACCTACTATCAGCACCTGAACCGATAAGATGGCAGCAGGAGCGTGAAGTAAGAGGCACGAGATTTGGGGGACATTCATAATTGTAGTTCTGGCTTCAGGGCCTCTCAAGAAGTGTTTTCATAACTTGTCACCGATATGTAGCATCGCGATGTGGTGGGAGGACGGCTAGGAGCACGTTTGTTGGAATGTTTCGGTAAAGCGCGCTTGACTTAGGTTCCAAAATGAAAGCAAGCCTCGATGGGCTTCGAGACCCAATAACACGATAGTTCGAAGACATTTATATATGTAAAAAGCTACGATGGTGCAGACGGCTGATGCAGTTATTCAGCTTTTCGCAAAATAAATCTCATGATATCGAGTTTTCTCAGTAAGTTCCCAATGATCTCTGAGTAACTCATGGTCAAGTCAGGGATTCAAGAGAGCGCCAGGGTGAATGATTGGACATGAGTGTCATTAAGTTTCTTGACTGTAAAGATATAATATCAAATGACGCTAATGCTAATGACAGAATTGAACAAATGACGAAAAACAAAAAATGACAACACTTACTATGCCCTCCCATGAACAGCGTTTGAACTTAATCACATTGGAATCTTCTACACCGTCTGTTCAAGTACTATACACTTCGCTCCTTATTCAGTTTCTAACCGGCCCGGATCAAAATACACATGTGGTGACTAAAAGTCAACTTGGTCAACCTCAACATTAATTTCAGCAGTGGAAGCTAAAGTGGCTCAGAGGAAATGATCATTGTTTTAGAAGGACAGAACTTCCGCCATTCCTTTAACAACTCGGTCTATCTAGTGTCAACTCCTCTCGGATTTCACCAATTTGGACGTGGTTTGGCAATTTCAAAATACACCGCAGAAGCTTAATCAGTGTAGCGTCAGAATGATGGAATGGTCGAAGGATTCAAAACCAGTAATCCCAGCCAAAATAACGACAGCCAATCCTTGAAAACCTGCTACCACATAAAGTCGTAATTAAATGGATCTTAATAGCTGCCGTGAAGGGTTCTGGAGTATAAATATTAACGAAAAATTGACGTCGAATGTATACTTCTGGGACGCTTAACCGAGCTTCACTAGGTGAGCGCCCAACCTCTCAAATTAGGGCACAACGTCACTATTCAAAGACTTCACTCAGAGCATCTGGGGAATTTCCGTCGGTTTTTAGTGAAACCGCACGTCTTTGACATAGACTATCAATCATAATGTCCGGTTTCCTGCATTTATTGATAGAGTACATAGGTTTTCGATGATACCTCGAGCTTTTCATCCAAAAAGTCCGCTATGTGTTGAAAGCCAAATACAAAGACAGCACTGGAAGTAAAGAGGATAATGAGAACACCGCTTTGCTTGGCTTTTCCTCTCAGAAGTCACGACCCAACGTACAGTTTCAAGCGCTCAAAGCGTTGATCGATCTGATGGCGGTGGAATGGGCAGAAGCAGGGTTCACACCGGTGACGACACGACCGTCAGTAATGGAGAAGTCGTCCCATGGTCCGATGGGGGCCAAATACTTAGCACCGCTCAATCTAGCTGTGTCTTCGATAGTGTTGAGTTTTTTCTCCTTGATCAAATTATCAACGCTTAATTGAACTTCGCCAATATCTGTGAACCCTGTGATGGCCTTGCCGTCTATGATATTCTTTTCGGTGTCCAAGTCGATCAAGTTTTCGAAAATAGCTGGACCGTGACACACGGCAGCAACAACACCTCCATTCTGGTATATCTTCGCGGCTAGATGCTGAAGCCCAGAAGCTGTTGGGTAATCGAACAAAGTCCCGTGACCAGCGGAAGCAAAGAAGATAGAGTAATCATCACCGTTGACCTCACTAGCTTTCTTTATATTCTGCAAATGCTTGTTGAAATCAGAGTTTTTATCGTCAAAAGCTTTTTTGTCGTCGCCGTTCAAAAAGTCTGGGGCTAGAGAGTGCTCGTCCCAGCCAAAAGTGCCGGTCTCAGAGACAAATTCCACTTCGAAACCCTTGGACTTGTAAGTTTGGAAAGGGTGCAAAGCTTCCACGACAAACACACCGGTCTTGGAGCCATCAGCGTAGAAGACACCGTTGTAAGAGGTTACGGCTATCAGAGCTTTTTTTGGTAAGGCCATTTTTTTCAAATGTTATGTTGTAATTTCTTGGCTTATAGATGAACACTGAAATCAGTACCGTCTTGAAAAAGTGAACAGAAGAGGAGGATGCGAAAAGATTAGGAACCCCAAACGATTACCGCCTGCCTTAAGTAGTCTTCTTAAACATGTGCTTATAAATATTCCTTAGCACTTCTCCAAATTCTTGCTAGTTCCTTTGCATGGTTGCTTCTAGAAACTTTTTCCCAAAAAAGCTCCCAGCCAACTAAAACTTTTTCCCAAAAAAGCTCCCAGCCAACTAAAACTGACCTTTCCAGAAGCTCATTGAAGTTCCGTACTCACCGTCAGCTAAAAGACTTTCTTCACCTTGAATACGTGATTACTACCGTAGCTATTAATACGCTGTCGATGAAGGGCCGTGACATTCACGCTGCAGTGGTTCACATTTGGCACTGGATGAGCCAGCACGGTTTACGGCTCCGAAGTTGAGTTCCGGTTTTTTGGAAGGATGAGCGACATGATGCTGGCCATGATGGTATTTACTCAAGAAGTATTCTTGATTCCAAAACCCTGTCACAGGCAATTTTTTACAGCATCCTGTTTGCATTGAATGTAATGCCCTAGCACAGCAACAGTAGTGTAGGTGTAATTTTTTTTAACCGGGATTCTAGAACCATGGTGGAAACTGACACCACCGGTGAAAGAGGATTTCTTGAAACTAAATAGAGATTCAATGACGGGACTTTCCCGAGCGCGAGGGTGGTGCAAACATGTCTTATTGGTTAGAAAGACCGATGCAGTAAGATGGATGGCCCACGTACAAGATGATAAGACGTTTAAAGAATCCAGTGCACGAATCCACTCGTTAAAAATGCTTGTTGATTCGAATCACTTAGTATAAGATGATAAGACAGCTCAAAGAATCCGACACGAATCCGGTCAATTATATCAATTCATGACACTTACATGTTAACGCGTTTTACTAAAATTTTATAAAAGCTGAGCGGTTCAGAACTTCTAATCCTTTCTCCATGTCTCCTCACATTCATCTGGGTTCGCCTTAACACTATCTGCAGAGGTATAATCTTAAAAACCGGATGGAAAACGATAATAGAGAATTGAAAGGTGGTCTCAGAAAGAAGCAGTGTTTGAGCCAGACACAATCAATGGATGAAATTAGCGGTTCCGAAACGCTGGTTAACGTCGACCATGGATTGCATGCTGAATCCGAGAGAGAAGACATAATTGAACGATCTTTAGCAACGTATGGTGAACTCGGGGATGCAGAAAGTAGCGATGACGAGTCGATCCAAAGCGACTTGTACGGTGGGCCATTAGACGAAGAATTCGCGAATCAAAGTACCATCTCTTCTGCCAATGGAATTCCACACATTCAACAAAGAAGAACGAATGAAAGACCCAAATCGATTGAAATTAATCAAACCATCGATAAAGGTCAAGGAGAATTAGCGGACGCAATTGTTAATCAATCGGTGCATTTTCCAGGTGCAACTAGCTTCAATGGGCCAAAAATTTTCCAAACAATCAATAGTCGTCCTTCGCACCGGCATTCGAATTCCACCATTAATCAGAGAGTCATTATACCCCATGAGGGCTGGACTGACTCGAGCGATTCCAAAAATATAGGACATGAAACCTCTCTTGAACCTAGTCACTATCGCCATCATAGCAGTTTTGGGGAATCGGATGGTGAACGCATACGGCCCAACACTAGAAAAAGACTGCGTAATATCGACTATATGAGCTCTGAGCGGGCTTTCAAAGAAAAGTTCGGTTTTGATTTTGTCAGGTTTTCGATGAACCCTTTTGATAAGTTGAACCAAAAAATGGGCCCACTTGAAGGACGTATGGAAGCGCATGTGGCGCCAGAATTCGATTCTTGGCTTTCTTCTTCTCCATACGGAATCTGGGTTACCAAAGTTGAAGATGAGAACCCTTACGCTGTAAATATGATGGATGTGGGCACAAATTCTCTTTTCAAGACAATCCAACGTCATCAAATATCTTCAAACATCTCAAACATAAGCATAGCGATGACTTTGCATTATTCAACAAAGGTCTGAGCGGGAATCAGAGAACTCTGGAAGCATTTTCCACAGGTTTTTCGACTTCCACAAAGCCTATTCCTCTGACAAAGAGATTCGTTGAATTTTCGGCTCGTAATAAGTCTGAGCTGATCCAGCTTCATGCTTCTATTGAAAATTTCGTCCCGCTACATTTGGTCGAGGCACCTGCGATGAGAACGTTTCTACGATTCCTCAATACTTCTAATCGCCCTATCATTTCATCACGTAAAGGGTTGGTCAGACTTCTGAACGATTATGAATACGAATTCAGCAAAGTATTGAAGTCAACTTTGCGACACTCTTTCAACTTCAACCTGCTACTAGACATGTGGACGTCTTCAAATAAAAAGAGCTATTTAGCCGTCATGATATCATTCTGCCCTAACCTAAAAACCAAGTCGCACTTGGAGAAGGATGACTTGGTTAATCAAGGAAATCAGAACACACACGTCCTTGATTTCATAGACATGAGTGATCAACGGCTCACAGGTGAAAACCTTAAGGCTGCCTTATTGACATGTCTCACCAAATACTCGATCACTCACAAAATTAGCAGCATCACCATGGACAATGATTCAAACAATATCTCAGTGCTAGATAACCTCGATGAAGCTCTTGACTTAGGATTTGGCGTTGCTGAATCTAGCAACATTACCAAGATTCGGTGTATGAACGATGTTTTGAATGACGTCTTTCATTGTTTATTCAAAGCTTTTGAAATGCATCACTCTAGCCTGCTCTCAAGGATTGACAAGATCTCATACTATAACAACAGCAATGTTTTTGTCAAGGAAAAACTTAGAGCCTACCTTCCCTGCTCTACTCCAAAGTATACAGCCGCAAGTTTTCTTTCACGCTTTGACCAGCTCCAGACCTTCCTCAAAGTATCCAAACAACTTAAGAATTTTTACTTCAATCATCGGCTTCAGCCAGAATTTCAACTGAGGCCGGAAGGTGGTCCTGTTTTCTGCTACAGCAAAGAAGAAATACAATCTGTGACGTTTTTCATTCGCGTAACGCGCGTGTTCGAAGAGTTCGCCATGCTTCTCCAGAACGACTCGACCAACTCCGTTGTGAATGGGATCGACTACTACAAAGCTATAAATCGGTACTACGACGTCATTGAAACTATGCAGAAAGGCGCAATAGATGTGGAGACATTACAAGGAATTGGTCTTACAGTCACCGACTTACCTCCCGACGATACAATGAGAAAAATTCTTGATGCGGTGGCTAGCTCGCGCCCCAAGTTTGAGAAATACCAGACTATCGCCTATAAGGAAACTGGATATTGGGTAGCTCATATACTGCAGCCACATTGCAAGCTGGACCTACTAGAAGCAACCTTGAATGATACCTTACGAAACGAAGTTATGAGAGCAACTGAACGGTACGTAACGAGTTATTGTAAACGATTTGGCGAGGGTTTAAAAGATGCTTTGAGGACCAAAGATCAAAGGGCCCCCAATGGATCCATTTCTGGACGTCATAGACAAAACGTCACATCAATACTTCTCAACCACGGCGAGCAGCAAGCGAGATTAGTGGAGACCTCTGCAGTCTTGAGAGAATGGGAGGTTTACCTGAGAGAGCCATCTGAGGAAAATACAACATATTTGGACTATTGGATAAGGAACCAGAGCCGCTTTCCCGCAATTTGTTCACTGGCGCTTTCTTTCTACAACACAAAATTATCGACTGCTGATGTTGAACAATGTTTCTCCATCAGCAGTAGAGCCCTGGACAATAGGTTCTCGCTGTCGAGCTCGAACTTGAGACACGCGATGGTGTTGAGGAACCGCATGAAGTGCTTTGATGTATGTTCGGATATGCCAATCGTTGAAAATATTCCCACAGAGTGGACAAGTGAAGATACTGATCTGAGCTCGTCTTGCACTGCAGAATCGTCTGCAATCAAAGGTGATGACGGACAGATGTTAGAAGACCAGTCCAGTGAAGAAAGTGGTATTGAAAACGAGCTCTAGCCCAAGGAGAAGAGAATATTGCATTTGCATCGACTAATACACATACTAAATACGTGAGTAAGATTCCAAATGGTACAATTCTCGACCATCGACGGTTCCTGTTGCAACTAAGCCCGTTGACTCAATGCGATGACCTCGTTGACAATGATTGAATCTTGTTAATTAGCGAGCCCACATTCGTGTTTGACGACGTGATTCGCGAGTCCGGGGGTTCTTCCCCAGTTCTGGGTGGAGCAGCCACTTCGATGGTGGAAAAGAGATAAAAGTCCCCGATAGAGGCGATAGACTTTTTTAAAGCCAAGATGATGTACGCAATCAAGTTGCTAAGTCGAACGAAGGCTGTAAAACCGTCGCAGTCACGTGACGAGCGTCAGAATCTCGCGAACTCGCAGCTAGGCTATAAGTATGATCCCAAATTCCCATAAGTTGTATACGGAACCATTAGGCAAGTCTAGTTGGACGGTAGCTCGAACTTCAATTGTCTACAAGTAGGCTAGCATTATTTGTCTTGTTTCCTGTTCAACGCATTATGACGTATTCGAGCTCTGGGTCTTATTGTAGGCATGTGACACTTAGGAAATTAAAAAGCCATATGACACTATATTCAGTCCTCCCAACTTTCCATCTTTCAATCGGCTAACCAGAGGCTTGAAGCCAGGCATACCCGAAGTACTTGCTACGGGAATAGCCGCCCAAGTTTGTAAAATAGGCAGTCATCAAATGTATCGCCAAAATTCAAAGAAATCCTCATGAATCTGCATGCAAAAATTTGAAAGGTGCTTCGCAATGATTATGACCAAAAAAATACAACTCCTGCTACAGTGTGGTGAATCCTGTGATAGCTTTCGATCAACTCAATGACTTTCAGCGATTTTAAGCGGATTCAAAACGTCGTCAAATGCAACTCAACGTGTGCGATTCGCTGCTAAAAATATCGTGCATGATGAAGATCTTGAAAGCATGACGAATGCACCATGTGCTGGAAGAAGTATCTCAGCCGTTATGTCAAGTAATACAATTGAAGATGCCAACGCACTACACTAGATCTTTGTTGCACTCCAAGTTGCTTGCCGTTTGGATATGAAACGCAGCATGCCGTCGGTTCCGACTGTGATGCTTCATGGCAGGCGGTATCGTAGACTGTGTCTTCTGGTTTTGTTTTTACTGTCACTACTCACACTGAGTTCTTTCCTCCAAGCGTGGCGCTCAAGTGAGCTGTCGAAAATCGTGATAAACTCTCTACTTGAGTCACAGCGAGAGGAAAGCCTTACTGGGCTGAGGTTCGCTGAAAAAAAGTGCTCCGAATACTTCAGAACTTTAAGTTCGCTCGATAACGAATGGGAAACAAGAAGCTTTGGCGATGCGCACACGCCATTGTTTTCGAGGAGGCATGTGTTGGAGTCTGTTCGTCATATGAGGGTTTTCGGTCAATGCTTCATCCAGAATTCGTCGCCTTACGGGGACCTGAATATCAGAAAAATCGAAGACAGACTGTTTCCCACGTTTACCGGTATTTTGCCCACTTTTAGAAGGTGGGACGGACTGACTATCGAAGGATTTCCTGCGGCAGACGGTGTTCTCAATTCAGGGCCACCCATTTCTTCTGATTTTTCGTTCTGGAAGCAGGTAAAGGGCAAAATGAAAGGCCGGGGCTTGGTGATTAGTGTAAGTGACAGCTGCGTTTCCGACGCCAAACGGCTGCTCAGGGTGCTCAGAGCGCTCCATAACGAATTACCTATCCAATTAGTGCATAAAGGAGACCTATCGGACAATTCTATGCAAGAACTCATCAAAGTTGGAAGAGACACAATAAGCATCGAAATGAATGACACAAACTACGAGTTGGGATATCCGCAGGAGCTTTGGTTTGTGGATGCAGAAAAATCGGTAGGACCGGAATTTTCACCTTTATTCAAAAGGTACTCCAATAAGTGGATCGCTACCTTGTTCAATTCGTTCGAGGAAATGATTTTCTTGGATGTGGATGCAGTGCTGTTTGTTAAACCAAGCTCTTTTTTTAACAAAGATGGTTACAGGGAAACGGATGCTTTCTTTTTCAGGGACAGGCTCATTGACGAACATATAACGCGCAGGGAATTGAGTTACTTGAAAAGGCTGTTGCCATCTAAGATCGAGGCATCAATCTTCGATTTTGATACTGGCGAGGCTATGATGAAACACAGCGACGTCTTCCAATCTCGTTATAAACATGTAGCGGAAACCGGGATCTTTGTTCTGAAGAGGCCAAATCATATTCCCGGTCTTCTTATTTCTACCGCTTTGAACCTTTGGAAGGAAACAAATGAGATTTTTCATGGGGAGAAAGAGCTCTTTTGGCTGGGTCAGTCTATAGCTGGTACCGACCAGTATCGTTTCAGTAAAAATCCAGCTGGCGCCTCAGGTATTTTGACCCGAAATGACAAGAAGAAGATCACATATACATGTTCGGCTCAGCCAGCACATTTTGATGATAATAACAAGCTTCTTTGGCTGAATGGCGGAGCCAGGTATTGCAAGTGGAAATCCTGGGCGTCTGATTTTGCCAAACAAAAGTCACTTCGAGAAGCTTATAGTTGCGCCGAAGATTTGATTGAGCTTTATGCGACGCCCATCAAAGTTAATGGCGCAGTGATTCCCGCAAGGTCAGATTTGTCGCTGCTTCAAAAAGCGCTGGGACAAAAGAGTGGTTTTCAAAAGTGCGAGGCTTTGGGGTGCTCCGGTTATCAATGGTGTGCATACAACCGCGACGATCGCGCGACGGGAAAGACTTTAGAGTTTACCCAGGCAGAAGTCAGCCATTTTCAATTCATTGTCAACGTATGGAACGTAGATTGACGTTTCGAAAGTCGAGAATGTCAGAATCTCTCTAAAGAATTAGCATATGATTGACAGAACACGGTGGGGAAAGTATGCTGTTCATTTCTTATAGACAAGGTGGTCAAAAACCAGTATGGGGTCCAGCATATCTTCGAAAAAGACGTTTTCATGAACGGCACGGGCTAGAGAAGACTAACTAACTAACTAACTAACACTAACAACAACAACAAAAACAAGAACAATAGAGTAGAACGGGCCATGTATTATAGATTTTTTTCAACGCCGCATGCCTAGACCTAGCTTATTGTGTAGATACACTACGTAGACTTTTCGAAAACATAGTTTTCGCGGATATCATCTAGCAGACCAAGTTCCTTGGGTTCCCAGCCAAGCTGCTCGCGGGTGATTTTACTTGACACTGGACCACCCATGGAGAAGAAGAACGACATGCTTCCGAACTGCTCGCCGGCCTTGGCAGGTTCGATGGACTCCACAGGGAGTCCCGCAAGCTGGCCGATAGTTTCAGCGATGTCTTTGGTCTTCACACCTTCGTCGGCAGTGGCGTGGTAAGCGGAGCCGGCTTGGCCCTTTTCCAAAGCCAGCTTGAGAAGACGTCCAGCGTCGAAGCGTGAGACGGCAGGCCACACGTTGGCACCGCTGCCGATGTAGCCGGACTTTCCGGTGGCGTTGGCGATCTTGATCAACCCGGTGACAAACCCCTGGTCTCCCTTGCCGTGCACACTTGGAGGCAGTCTTACGGACGAGGTCCGGACGCCCTTATCTTTGTAGCTCATCACGATGTCTTCGGTTTCGGACCTCAGAGAGGCAGCACCCATGGTGTGTTTTTTGCCGGTCTCGGTGCCCAGCACGTCCGGCGGGAAAACCAAACACACTGCAGTTTGCACGTATGGCTTGTTGCTGCCCTTTAGAGCCTCCAGCATGGCGATGGTCGCTTTCCGGTCGATCAAGCAGCATTTTTCGTACTGGTTGAAATCGTGGATGAACCCCAAATGGACCACACCGTCTGAAGCAGCAGCAGCTTTTTCCAGCACGTCCAGATCCTCAATGGTGCCCTTGACGATTTCGATCTCCGATCCCATTTTCTTGATTTTCTGCGCAGCACTGTCGGAGCGTGCTAGGGCTACCACCTTATGGCCCGCTTTCAACAGCTCTGGAACGAATGCTCCACCGACAAAACCTGATGCTCCTGTAACAAACACTTTCATTGTTTGAGTGGGGGTTATATGTTTCTTGTTGACAAACTAGTTACTGGCTATTGTACTGAGTAGTGTACTAAGTATGACTATTGTTCCAGTAAATATGGTTATCAGTTAGAGTTATTGATAACAACAGTATAACAAGTATCTTGGACAGAGATAGAGCTCTTTATATACAAAACACAGAATTATTGCCACCGGCTTGTCGTACCAGTCCTTGTTAAAGGTTTACACTAAGAACTACGAGCAATCTCCGAGTTGGGAGTGCTTTGTCAAGGTTTATCTCCGCTGAAAGTCCCTGATTCGTCAGGGTTCGTCTTCGTTAATTTCGTTGTTTTCCAAGCTTTCGTTGTTTTCGTTGTTTTAGTTCGTTTTGGTTTCGTTTTGGTTCGTTTTGGTTCGTTTTGGTTCCATGGTGTTCCCTAGTTACTAATGTCTTTATAAGAAAGGGTGTTGCTAGAAAGGGTATATGTTATTCACATCAACAGTCTTAGTTCGTGATAATCACTAATAACACAGGACTGCTGTAATACAGCCGGTTCCGAAAGAAACTGAAGTGTTAGTGGCAATGGCTCAGAATGTTGAAGAAATATGGGCTGGTAATACGCTTATTTAGAGGTTTGAAGTAGTGGTGATTTGTGATAGTTGTACCGAGATCCGTTGCACGATGGGCGAGTGAGTGAGTGAGTGAAAGAAGAGTGAGCGATGAGTAATAGACTGACTAATTGGAGATGGAATTGGATGGTTGTGTGGTGTAATTGTGAGTATTCATGCAGTAGTACAGGAGGCTTTGAGCTTGAAGAATTGAGTTTAGTGGGTTACTACAATACAATACATGCGATTGTGAATATCGATGCAATATTAGTGGAAAAAAACAGTGCTACTACGCAGACAGTGCTACTTCACCACTAGTATAATAGACTGGGGTATTGAGTTACACTGCTTTAAGGTATTCAGACAGTGCTGCGACGCTAAGACTGAGAATGACTGCGGTGTCACTTTCACACTACTTAAACAAACTCGAAACTTTGACAGTGCTTTTACAATACTAACGGGGTTGACTCTGTTATTGAGTTGCATTACTTAGTGAAGCTTGATATTCAGACAATGCTGCGACGCTGCTACTAGGAAAGATTTGGGTATCGAGTTGCATTACCTAGAGAGGCTCGATATTTAGACAATGCTGCGACGATACCACTGAAATGACTAGGTGTCAATTGATACTACCCGAAGAAGCTCGATATTCTGACAATGCTATTACTCAGAAAATGCTTTACTACTGAGAATGACTGCGGTATTAACTCACACCACTCGAAGAAGCTCACTATTTAGACACTGCTGCTACGCAAAAAATGCTGCGGCGCTACCACTGAGAATGCGCAGGATAGTCATACGCCACCACCAAGAATGACTGCAGTGTCATCAAACCTGTCGAAATATCAGAGAATGCTATCACAATTCTATCGAGATGACAGGGCGAAAATGCAGATTACTTGAAGTAGCATGATTCGATTCGAGTGCTGCTTGAACGAGTAGGAGTATTCTAGCAACGCTACCAACTCCTGATTTTCCAATAACAAGACTTCTGCTCAATGCTGCCAGATTTATCAAAGCATCTTCCCACTGTTGCTATTCACCAAAGTGTTTTGGAATGTCATCACCAAGACCAGGGCATTGCCTCAAGGTTTCCTGGATGATTTGTTGAACATAAGAACGCTTATTTCAGTTCCACTGTAAAAGGGCCGAGTCTCCTAACTTATCCTGCCGAAAATGACCTGAACATTGATCTCAACCAGCGTGAATCTTTTTTTTTTCGTTGACCACAGTAGAAGATTCCTCTACTCTCACCGTGAAACATCAGTGGTGTGCTCCAATGCTACTGCAATTATCAAAAGTATTACTGTCAATCTCCAAGTTTCCGCCAAACGCACTACTGAACAACCCCCGGACTCAATCTTTGAGTCAAACCAAATCCTTTCGATAGCTCGGCAGCGTTATTACGTTATTACAACACTAACGTATTTAACCAGCCTTTATTATTCCAGATAGATGTGAAAGTGGTGATGGATTTTAAAGAAAGGTTCGTCCCGAGCTGGAAGTTACCCAGTACCAGTACCGTTAAGAACGCTACTACAATCTGTGGTCCATTCATTGCAATGCGTTGTTAATCCCGGTTTACTGCATTCTCCTTTTGAGCAACCCTTGCGTCAATGGTCCGCTTTCCATTCTAAACAAGAACCGCAGCTAGTATTATAGTCAAATTCTCACCTGTTGAAAAGTGCCAATCCCATGAGTCTGAAGGATCAGATTCAACAGAACAACTCCTTCTTGCATGCTACAAACGTCACTTGGGCTGCATGCGAACAGAGTGATCCCGTGTATTTGCGCCATTTCTCCAAGAACAGACTTGGTGCTATTCCAATCTATCAAGTCAAGCTTCCCTGACTCCCAGTTAAGCTTTTTGCGACCCACTGCACATCAGGCTGGTGCATCAACACCACAGGTCATGGCTAGGACACCAAAATGTACAGGGATCTTTGCAGTCTCACCCGCCAAACGTTGCGTTGCATACGCCACGAACCGAGACCAATGGCAAAATTGCGAACACCTTAGCCGTGCCCATCGAAGTCGTTTCACGGCCGGGACACAAGTTGAGTTCCAATATGCCATCATCACTCACTCTTACTAGGGTGATTTGGACAAAATTGTTCAGAAGGCTCATTCTGCTACCACTACTAACCATTTTCCCAACTCTCCCTCTTTTTGTCGTTTGCTCAAGATAAGTTGCAAGCTCTGACGTTGGAAACCCAATTCTCGCTCAGACAGCTCTTGAAAATATGGTATTGGAACGAGGACGCTCTTAACAACTGTTTCCTAAGTTTCTAGTCCTGCGTCACACATTCATATTGTAGCTTTCTACCTCGGTACTCATTGCTGAACCGTAGTGAATCTCTTGATTTCAACAAACCCCTCTTGTCTGTTACAATCTTCCTCTTATTACACCATTATTCACTTCTGGCATAAGATGTGTAGGTTTGGCATCACCATCATAGTGTAAGTCTTCCAAGTAGTTATTATCACCAACTTTAAGGCATTCCTAAGTTTTGTTGGCATCTTGACCTTTCATGTCGTAACGGAGTGTGTCGTTGAATGGCCTTTATCTTACAAATATATCCAACCTTCTGAATGTCCCATACCAGTTGCAGTTTAACTGCACGAAGCGACTAGAATCTAGTGATTCTTGTGTTGCACATATTTGCCCACCACCAGTACGCTGCCTGTCTTCACGGCAATATCGTCCTAACTGCTAGTGTACCTGCGTTCTAGCAATAAGAACCTACTGCCTGGTCAAGATGTCTGATCTTTGGGGCTCGCAAGCCAAAGAATATGCCGAGAAAACACAACGCGGACCTCCCAGAGACTCTGTTGATGCCATTCTACACACTTTAGATTGGTTTGTTGCCCTTCGAGTCCGCTACCGGTGTTTAGACAATGGATGTGGAACAGGACTGGGGATGCAAATCCTCATCAATAAGTATGCAGACCGGTTGCCTAATCACACGAGGCTAGCTGCTGCCGATCTCAGTCCAGGCATGGTGGAGTCTGTACGCAGAACGAAGATCGCGAACCAAGGGAACAAACTTTGGGACAAACTAGAGCTCGAGGTTTGCAACGTAGAAGCCATGAACAAATTCCCAGATTCCTGCTTTAGCCACGTAATTGCCTCACTTGTTCTGTTCTTCGCCAAGCCGGAGCCAGCGTTCAGCGAAGCTCATCGCATTATGCAACCAGGTGGAGTCATGGGCTTCACAACGTTTCGAGAAAACCAATGGTTAGAACTACGCAACGTGGTGACTAAAATTGACCCATCATTGAGGCCAGCGCCCTTACCTGCCAACTGGGCTTCCGAAGCATGGATCAGGTCACAGCTTGAAAGTGCAGGTTTCATTGACATCAGAATCGAACCCAAGGAAGTCTATCTCCAGGTAGATGACGCTTCAGTGTTTGCTAAGTTTCTGGTTCGGTCTGGAATCCCAGCGATGTCCGGCATTTTTGACTCCCTAGCAGAAGAAGAAAAGGACCGTGCAGTGCAATTGGTTGTCGATGAGATTGCTGAGAAGTATCCGGACAAACCAGTCAGAATTCCGGGCGTCTTTCTGGTTTCCAGCGCAAGGAGGAGCAGCGACTAACGCAGTGGACCTTGCAAGCTGCTAACTGGCAGGTGGCTTTTTTGACAAGACTGAATAGCGTTACGGAACAGTTAAAGTGCTACTAGTCAGTTGGTTTTCAATGAGCTTCGAGTGATGATATGCAATCTGGCGCTTCTGTTGGAAAACCGCTTCAGAGTTCCAATTTTGCCCATTGAAAAGGCGGTTGCGTTTGATAAGGCCCTGGATCTTGGCAAATCCACTGATATGTCAAAATTAAACTGAAATCCTATTATAACGTTAGATCTAGTTAAGGTTGCATTGAAAACGGCATAAAATGGTTGTATCGTAGCTTGCCGGGTTCGAAAGCTTATACCTGCTTTTTCAGAGCAGCGGCTAGGCAAAACTGACAATAAGCGGTGGTGTGTATAGGTTGACTAGGGCGTTCACATTTGAATGGTGACTCCAGGCCGTGCAGCAAACGAGCGGAAACCAGAGACACATATAAAACTATAAAAATGGCACTGCGTCGGGGTTTCAACGCTGAACTATCTAAACTATTTGCGATGTCTCGAAGAGCTCAACCAGCATAGTTGGCGCGGATATCATCCAACAAACCAAGTTCCTTTGGAGCCCAGCCCAGCTCCTCACGCGTTATTTTGCTCGAGGCTGGCGAGTTGCGACCAAAAAACGCGGCTAGAAAACCGAAATGCTCGGTTGCTTTTGCAGCATCAATGGACTCCGTGGGAACACTCAAAGCTCACCAATGGCTTCGGCGATATCTCTGGTTTTCACCCCTTCTTCGGCCACTGCATGGTAAACCGCTCCCGCGCGTCCTTTTTCCAGCACTAGTCTGAATAGACAACCAGCGTCCCAGCGCGACACCGCAGGCCACACGTTTGAACCGTCGCCAATGTAGCCGGACTTACCGCTCTTTTTGGCAATTTGGATCAGTGCGGGAATGAAGCCTTGATCTCCTTTACCATGAACTGTAGGGGACAGCCGGACCTCAAGAGCACGCACACCCTTGTCTTTATAGCTCAGCACAATGTCTTCGGTTTCTGAGCGCAGAGAGCCCAGCCCGCTACCGCTTTTGTCAGTAGTTTCGGTCGCCAAAACTCCCGGTGCAAACATGAGCGTTCCTGTGGTCTGCACATAGGGCTTGTTGGTGCCCTTCAAAGCCTCCAACATCGCAACGGTCGCCTTTCGATCAACCAAGCAGGCTTCTTCAAACTTACTGAAATCGTGCAGGAAACCTAAATGTATCACACCATCACTAGCAGCTGCCGCTTTTTCAAGCACCTCCAAGTCTTGCAGGCTACCTCTGACAATTTCAATGTCAGAGCTCAATTTTTGAATCTTTTGTTCAGCCTGATCTGAACGGGCCAGGGCCACCACTTTATGACCCGATTCTATCAACTCTGGAATCAATGCTCCACCTACAAAACCTGATGCTCCAGTGACGAATACTTTCATTGTTTAAATCCTTCTTTCTGATGCTCTTCCAACGCAGAATAGATCTCGACCAGGTTCGACAACTCCGACTGCCCTTTAAATACACCACGGTCACCATTAGCGATCCTTGCCGAGACTTTTCTCCGTGTAAGATCCACGGACGCTATAGGAGTTGGGATCCAGTTTCCAGCATCACCGAAAGGTGCAACAGAAAAGGTATGTGGAAACTCCACGGACGGATTACCTGCTACAAGACTTATGGAACTTCAACGGAGCTATTTCCTGTAAAGACATTTCAAGCCCAGAGTTCAACTGGATTTACTTATACTGCTTGATATTGCCGAACAGTACGTTCCGTGGCCAATTTTTCGATCTTTTACTGGCACCCGGAGTTTACTGATCACCAATGATACTAAACGAGGCGTCGTCTTTGTTAACAGAATCGCTCGCTAGTCAGTACTGGGTTTGTCACCAGAAACTTGTGCTCAGCCAGTCCTAGAGAAGTGGGACATACTCTGACATGTCACCTCACCAATCCACACAATTATGACTTCCTGCTAATGCAAACTCACTCCGAGGTCTTACGACAAGACAAGGAATGAGACGCTGTCAAGGAGATGTTCCAACAGTGAGTTTCGTCCCCATTTGGTGACGCCTCTGCCGCTCTATAAAGCTCACTAACCATTTGCACACCCTGCAAAGCAACCTTACGGCGAAACGGAAGAACCCTGTCGCTCGAATATGATAATAACGACACCAAGCTACCAAATTATCACCAGAAAAAACCAATTCGGTCCCACCATTTCTGCAGTTGAGCCGATTTGAAATTAGAGGCTTGCCTGTGCGTATCTGTTGCGAGCTGGGCTGTTTTGCCTCGAGCAGACTTTCTTTCCACGCTGCTCCAAGTCGACAGCACCAACATCCCGTGAGGTGACCACTCAAACGTCAATTCCGCCGAATCTACTTTCCTCAGAGGCTTTTATCGCTTTGTTGGCTCTATAGTGGCATTCGCGGAAAGAACATTATGCTTTGACGGTTGTTATAAGCCCCCATTGACTATTAAAGCTTTTTCAGCATAGGTAAATCGGAATGTCCTATTAGGTGAGCTTTCTGGTGTCTGAGAATTTATCCCGGGACCCTGCAAAGTCTACCTACTTACAAGGTCACTGCTGCCCACGCTCTAGCGTGGGGTCTGCGCCCAACCCTCGTTTCCCTTGTGGATGTTTGACCATTCCTTTCATTTCTCTACCCAGTTGCCGTCGCCATGTTATATGGTGCATTTTCACACTCCAGTGCTTAAATCGCCCATGATTTGGACTTGGGTGATTTTTGAACTTTGCTGATAGGTACTTAGACCAGTGCTGTCTCCAATTGGGGACAAATCCTAGTCGACTAGCTTTTCTCCTCGAAAATCGCAGGTTGCGTATGGCTTTTGCTGGCTTGTCAATAAATCTGAACCTGACAGTCTTAAGGCTTTTGCAAAACCGTAAAGCGCCTAAATGACGGGTTATAGTAATGTTGCTCGGTCTTTCATTCCCCGCACCATTGTCATCGGTTCAAATTCGGCGGTAGTGTTGGGTTCTTCAAATGGTATGTTGATAAAATGCACTGCGTCAACGATCTGATTATTGTTGGGAATCTTGTAAGTCTCCAAGCTTTCCGTGGGCTACTAGCACGACACTAAGGTGTTACTAAGACTGCAACTGCCGTTTGTTGTTGTATTGTTTTCGCTTTGGATGCCATCTGTTTTGTCAACACGGTGAAAAGAAGGATGAGAGTTGTGGGTTAGAAAGCTACCAGATGCTCATGTGAACTCGAAGTTCTTGTACAATCGGTTTGACGAGAACGATGTTATGGTTCAGCGTCAGATATTCCCCGCTCCAGGGTTGGTGACAAATTTGGTCTAGATGGTACCCACTCATTTTAAGGTCTCGTTGCCTTCAAACTCATTTTGAAATGGCTGCTTCGATTGCTTGCTCTGATCATGGTTTACAATACCTTGATCTGCAGCTCTGTGATACAAAGGATCCAGCCGCTATAACACATTCTATACAAATTATACTTTGTTTGCCCTGCTTGCATGTATGGATGAGAAAGCGCCAGTATCCTAGACTTTAAAATACCTGTTGGTAGCAATCCTTCCTCAGAAAAGCGTCTATTCGAGGCTTCTACAGAGGAATTCTTCGGTCAATGACACATTAGTTGTAAAATACAATAGACCTTTGAGACTTGCAGACTCCTTCCTCGACAAATCAAACAAGATAACATAGCAAAGGAGCTGTGGCGAAGATCGTGAAGCGCAGAATTTGTGGAAGGAGATACATCCTAGCTTTTTGAAGCAGCGCTTGGGCGGTTCGTGGATGACAGATCAAAAGAGTCTGATGTCTCTTTTTACCCAACAGTTGCCTTCAGCGGGTTCGAGAGAAAGTATAAGCACTTTGAACAAACACCAGGAAAAGCATGAGCTTGAATACATGACCGGTTCAAACGAACAATCTTACAGAATCATCACGAGAGGATTCCTTTCAACTCTGGGCCGTCACAATTGGCAACTTATTCAGCTTCCGAGACTTTCTTCTACAGATTCAATACGTTTCTTCGCAAAAGTTTGATCACACACTACCAGGAGAGATGTCAAAGCAACTGATGAAGTCGAGACTTTTTGAATTTTCACAAATACACTTGATGCCACCTGCAAGTCAACCGGCTTACCTCTAGCACATAGCAGAAATCCTCTATTGAAAAAGCATTGTTTACATTTGTTTCACAATTCTCGCTGTGACAAGGGCGAGACACAGGAAGTCAGATCATTGGTTAGTACAGACATCCGAAAACCGTACACCACCATAAAAACTATTACCTGCTCTTCTGCTCGAATGTAGACGTAAGCTCCAGTCTACATTCGCGTCTTGAAACTTGTGGGTTGCTTCATGTAAAAGGCAGTCTCGAAGAGCAAGAGACCCAAGTACAAGGCCGAGGTAAAACTTTCTACGCTACTTATGAATATTGTCACAATCATAGAGTTATGAAATGATATCTAGGTCTATATGCCGTCCACACAACTCAACGAAACGTAGACATCAGAAAATCGCTGAAAAATCAGATAAGTTTCCATAATTGAATAATCCGACCTCAAAGTTTTCTCGCAAAAAAACATCTCCACCATGCAGCGAAGTAAAAGCTTTAAACAAGTCACAATTTTCCGCTTGCAGTAATCGGTGAACTTTGAAGGTTGGAATTAAAATCACTAAATCTACTTGCGAGTGTGGCCACAACTTCATTATATGTAGCGCCAGAATGTCTACGTTGAAAAAAATACAATCATGAGGATCCCTGTCAACCATTTCATGATATAAAGAAGCACTATACTATGACTCGGGCAAAGATCTTGCTTACGAGGCTCCTAAAATTTCTTGTTCTTCTTGCAAGTACTTCGTCATGTTAAATCATCTTCAGTAACGTAGCGTCAGATTCATCACCAAGTGATCAGAGGCGCGTGGTACGATGACGGCGACAGATATGTGTCAAGAAATTTGAACAGCTACTGAAAGCACCCAAACTAAGGGTAAAGGCACACTATACCAGGTCATCACTTCCAACCCACATGTCTAACCTCTGTACACGAGATGAAGCACTGAGAAATACGGTTTTCAGATTTTTTACCGAGGGTTCTGGCTCAAGCTCAGGGAAGGATTATTGTGCCATGACGCCCCGTAGATCAAACCTGTGATACATAGCGAGTGTAAAGAACTTCTGAATCTTTTGTTTCAAGCATCCCAGCTCGAACTGTCAATTTGGGTTGAATTCTGAGGAGACCATACACTGTAAGCTTCTTCGCCTGTCTTATTCCATATGCTAGAAAGGATATTTTTTGGTCCACCTTCCCATGGGCATCTTCCGTGACTCATTTTCAGATTTCCAACAATTGCAGTGTCACCCTCTTGCCATTAGTGTTCGTAAGACAAGCTTATGGACGCTTCTAGCAAATTCCCAACAGCTTTTCATCGGTCGGCTCTTTATTGTCATACTTTAATTGAGCGGTCAGAGTGTTTCAAGGGTGTTCAACAATTTGAATTTGTAGGACCAGGCTTCTTCCAGCCGTGAAAGGTTAATCAAACGTGAATTTGGCTGTGGACGAGACACTACGGAGGCCTTAGCTTGCCCAACTGGTCGATGAAATCTTTGATTCTGGAGTTGCAATAAGTCCACACTGTATAAAGCATTGGTGATTGCTTATATTTTTTTGCTGATCTTGTATGTTCTTTTGACACATTTCCCGTCAATTAATATCTGAAAGAATGCTGTAGAGGAAAATGGTGTCCTAGCTCCAGATGCTCCAGTGCCCAGGAATTGAAGTGAGACCTAGTGATCAAAGTTTTCTTCATTTATGCCAGCAAATTTCGTGCCATTCAGAGCATGTGGGTGGTCAAAGTCCTTGAACACCTACCGATCATAACAATGGCTTTAGTATATGTCAAATTAGAACATTCCAACAGATTAGTATTCCCTCTGTGTCTTTTCCAATCATCAGCAAGACTTAAACACATGAAATCCTCCCCGGTACTGATTCTGAGCTTACCATGGTCGTGAAGTTTGTCTACAACTAATTCGTGCTGTCCCCAAAAGGGCCCATGTGGTTCCCTCTACTTCCAATAAGACCAAGGAGCCACCACTAACATTCTTATGACCTTTACTTCGATATGACTCACTTCCGGTACATCCTCTGACACCATCTTTGATCACTCTGTCCTCCTATGGCGCTCTTAACATCACTGTCAACGCGTCATAGGCCATAACTATTGGGACTGAATACTACGAATTGACATTAAAACTCTAAACCCCATTTATAAAATTGATAGCCAGTATGCTCGACTCTATATCAGGTTTCTTACTTTCATTAAACCTCTCTTCGATTTCTTTCTTGCCCCACTTCCTCCTACTATACAAAAACACAGCGTTCTGCGTACCACTTCTCATCTGAAGTGCCGAGTTTCTTCTAGCGATGTTAACTCCAAATCCGGTCTTCGGAAATTTTAAGGTCTTCCGTCAAAATTCTGAAAATTTCCGCCGTGCTCAAACCGTCGTCTCTTCCTGTTTGAATTTGATTGACGCCCTGACCACATAAGTTTAAATTGACTAACGATGGGAATTTCGATGGCAGTGGTTTGAACTCACTATACCTGTAGCCGTAAGGAGGCAGGTCTAAACCTGGAGTTAGGTCAGAAAGTCTTTCGATAAATGGTCCTCGCAGGAAGCGCTGACGGAGGCGGGGTCAGTATGGTGGATATCTTATCGTGAGAATCCATGAGATCCCTGTAAAACTTGCTGGACTTCGACTCCGC
The DNA here is from genome assembly GCA_900074735.1 of Lachancea sp. 'fantastica'. Classification (NCBI taxonomy): domain Eukaryota; kingdom Fungi; phylum Ascomycota; class Saccharomycetes; order Saccharomycetales; family Saccharomycetaceae; genus Lachancea; species Lachancea sp. 'fantastica'. Next base: position 2,408,063 of record LT598476.1, on the reverse strand, counting down.
TACTGCCAAAAAGGCAGTCCCCAACTGACAGGCCGAAGCGCCTTGATCTAGGTAAAATTGGATGGTCTGGGAGTCCATAATCCCACCAGCTGGGATTAGAAACGCCTCGCTTCCCATTTTATTCTTAGCTTCTTATATCTTTTTGAACAAACAAAGCCTGGAAAGTCCCTCATCCAATTGTGCTTCATTGCCTGGGAAGCTGCCTCTATGCCCCCCGCTTGGTAACCCTGACAGATGATACCGTCCACGCCCAACTCGAGGAGCTGTTCTGCCTCAAGCTCACTGGTTGCTGTTACAAAAACGGCAATCCCTAGCTTCTTCAATTGCTGTATGGTAACCGGAGAACGGTACCCGAAATGAAAGCTGACCATGCCCGGTGTGAATTCCGTCTCGAAAAAGGTCTCGATGCATTTGAAACTCACATTGCCGTTGTCGAACTTCAGTGATGAGTTGAGGCTTTCGCATCCTAAAACTTCGCTGTACAGCGTATCCCAGTTCTCTTTCTGTCGGGCCGTAAAAATAGGGTAGATTAGATGACAGAAAAAGTTTAAGTTGGCTTTTTGAGCGTTTGCACCCGCTGTAGACAGGAAGCTTTCAATGACTTTACGAATTACCGATACCGCAAATGTATCTTCGAGGTTTACGTGAGATAAGGTCAAAGGTCCCAAACCGCCGCTTGTAGCAACCGCAGATGCCACCTCAGGCGCATGTAAGTACCTTACTTGGAAGTGAGCCGTTTTCTCTTATGATATGAAGACAAGTCAAGTCCTTTTCTTTTCTGTAAGCTGCAGCTCTCAACGCTAGTGACATGATGTTTCTAGATGGTCGCCCCTACTATTCACCAGGTCTAACACTGTTGTCTTATCACGTGGGATCACTACTCGATATGTATCTGTGGCTCGATATAAGCTGATAATCAAAGGTAGGCCATGTGACTATGTGCGATAAGTAGATCTTAACGGCCCTTCCTTAAAAGAGCAGACAAGCACTATACAAGGGTCGGACTTTTGCGGCCATGTGAATAGTACTTATCAACGTGAAAAGGCTCCATTTCATGCAACTGATCGCGTCTTGTGAAAGCCGAGTAGTGTGATAGAAAAGTAGCAATAAGTAAAAACTGCGATGGGACCTTATCGACTGTCTAAAAATCAGCATCTTAAGTGAATAACACTAGAAAAAAAGCACTCGAACCTTTGGGACATAGCTGTTTAGACTCGTTGTAGACTCAGGACAAGTACCTGGCGTGTCACAGTACAAAAACGTTTCTTGCATGTTGAGTTTCGCCATGTTATTCGGGTTTTAGAGTTGCTCCACCATCGATGTAAGCGAGACCTTTCGAATTCCATTAACGAAATATGGTTGTAGAAAATTGAAGTGATTGTTGCATCTTGCATGAACAGTGCTGAGGGGCAAGGAACCGGGCACGCAGTAGTGTCTACCAATTCTGCCACTGTCAGGTGCCGCGTGCGTGTTAGATCGGTTTATCATGAATCCGTCATATAATACTTCGAGACACAATGATAAAAGAGATGCGATGGTTCCAGGGTGCACGAAAAAATAAGCTTGGCCACAGTTGTCTATATATGGCTATCCATGGTATTGATTACAGTCTAGCCTTTCTCTTCGAACCTTTTGGTTGAAAGACTTAAAGAGTTTCCCGATGTTATTTCTGAAGACAATGTGTTGTCTTGGGTAAAGTAATAAAAAAATTTTGTGGAAGTAAGCTAGTCTGCAAGAGAATAGAGCTGATCTCACAATTAAAAGCTTTCAAGAAATTCAAGCATACAAAGCTTCCTGACGCCCTACTAGAGTTTGTTCTAGCCGTTCTATTCAAAAAGTCTTATCAAGTCTGCACTCGTCGGTTGCACTCTCTCTGAGGTATACTCGAGCGTTGACTTCAATACCACTGTTATTTTTGACTTGGTGGGTTCAGGAATATACAAGATGAGTAACCGCTCCATAAAAAAGTATCTGAACAGCAACCCAAATGCTATTTTGGTTTTAGATGGTGGCCAGGGCTCGGAACTGGAAAACAGAGGCATTGAAGTGGCCAATCCAATTTGGTCTACAATTCCATTCGTAAACGAATCATTCTGGTCTAACCCTGCTTCGAAAGATCGCGAGATTGTGAGTGGGATGTATAGAGATTACTTGGCTAGCGGATCTCAGGGTTTCACGACAGTAACGTACCAGGCAAGCTTTAAATTAGTCTCTGAAAATACTGTGATCAAGACACCGGCCGCGTACGTTGAGTTGCTTTCCAGAATAATAGCCTTTACTCGCGAATGTATCGGTAGCGACAAGTGGCTAGTAGGCTCTATCGGTCCATGGGGCGCGCACAATTGTTCGGAGTTTACAGGCGAGTATGGACCAGAACCTGAAAAAATCGACTATCTGGGGTATTTTGAACCGCAGCTATCTGCTTTCAATGGTAACGGGAACCTAGATTTGATTGCGTTTGAGACCATTCCTAATTTTCACGAGCTTAAGGCAATTCTTTCATGGGACGAATCCTTAATCTCCAAACCTTTTTACATAGGACTCTCCTTACACGACAATGGGAAACTGCGCGATGGCACAAGCTTGCAGAAAATCGGTGAATACATTAAATCTCTGGGCCCGAAATTAAATTCAAATTTCACTTTGTTGGGTGTGAACTGCGTGAGCTTTGACCATTCCCAGAGTATGCTGGAAGAACTACATGAGCTTTTACCAGAACTTCCACTCATTGCATACCCCAATAGCGGCGAAGTTTACGATTCAGTTCAAAAAGTTTGGACGTCCAAAAAAGTGCACGGCGTTACTTGGGACTTTTTGGTCAAGAAATTCATTGAAAGTGGCGTCCGAATGATTGGAGGATGTTGCAGAACCACGCCCGCTGATATAAAAAAAATCAGCGATGCTGTCCACAAGTACTCGAAAGAGAGAGCATTGTGAAATCTCAACGCTCATTTACTATCACAGACTTAAAATCTGTACTATACGTACATCTCTTTTAAAGAAACGATTTTCAGCTTGACACCGGCTCATAAAAGCTTAAAGAAAGTTACAAGTTAATCTTGAAGTTTTGCATATATGCTGTCAACGATATAGCTCTATTCATCGTGCTGACTCTCCACCCAATCCTCCTTCAACACTCAGTCCTTTGAATTAGTTCAACTCATCAGCACTTTTGTTCACAATAACATTTTTTTCCTATTACAACTAGATATGTTTGTATGGCACGAAGTAAACTGTAATGAACATGAAACACTTCAAATGAACAGCAGCCTTTTCTAGTGAATAATTTTTGATTCATACTTTTGGAATCAAATTGAGAAAGATGGCCATGCTTTTCGGAAAAAAAATTGCCACTCAGAGTTGCCAATGGAAGTCGACATGGACCAGATATTTTGGATTTTTATCGCCGATAACCAGGTCAAACAATGTCCGAAAAAACGTCAAAACTGAATTGCTCGGACTTGTAACATAGGATCTGGGATTAGCAGCACAGGTATGTCGCTTTTTCGACTGGAAGCAACTACTTGGTTATTATTATATTTTTCCTTCTCGTGGCATTATTCACCACACGAAGCTTATTCTAAAACTATAAAACAAGTATGACCAGGGCATAGTGTCACCAGAATCAAAATATCACGACTGCGATTATCTAAAAGCTGCACTGAAAGAAACTGTTACGGCTTTAAACATTATTCGACCACCAATGATTACTAAACTGTTCTGACGCCAGCGGATTTTGGGCGTGTGCAAGAAAGATATAGGTATGTTTTGGGTGTTGACGATCTAGAAAATTGACCTTGAGGCTTTTTGAGATATTACCAATGGTGCCAAGAAAATGAAACCCGCTTTGTTACTTACGTCCCTCCGTAATGCAGGAGGAGCTCTATCTCACCTCTTCAAGAATCTCATAATTTCAACAAAATACCACAAACCAAAAGGGTTGGGTTTCTCATAGGTATTTCATCAGAAGACGATAATAACTTAACAGTCTTATTACATTTAATTCAGAAAAGGGGAAGCGAGACTTTGGTCGGAGTGTTGGTCGAAGTTCGACACTTGACCTATTTAGTAGTGTAAGGCGCCCGTGACTTTTTTGGAAGTACTTTCCGCCGTTCCTACTTAAAGATGATTAAGAATGCCTACAGTTCGCAGTTCAATGATGACCACGACATATCCTCTAATCCGTGTTTTAATGTTTCCCGACAGACATCTTGTGAATGTTAAAGAGAGTGGGAGTAGGCTCTTAAGCCACGAGCGTTTTGGGCTGACAACCAATGATTTGATAACATTTTACCCATTGGAAGGACGCAGAAATGGAATTGTCCCCAGTTCCGTAGTGTAGCATTCAATGGCCATCGACTATGATGTAGCAGTTCATACGGTATAGCGTCCTTTGCCAGAGTCCTGAAATGGGGGGTGGGATTACCACTTGAATCCTTGGGTCAATTTTTTAGTGGCTCTGCACTTGGCTAGATGTTTGGACATAACCATGTATTCGTCGAATGATATTCAGAGTGCGCTACATGCATGATATATTTGAGGTGATTTAGGGGATCAGATAAAAACTCAAAAGTGGTCTTGAGCTCGGCCGTACTACTGTAGTTTCTATATTAGCGAAAGCACAATGATTTTTTTTTGAAATGATGCTCAATTATCAGCTTTTGCATTCGATTAACAAGCTAAAACTGAAGTGTTAAGAAGAATAACTAAAAGACGGGGTATGGGTTTGACACAGTACCAAGTTATAGCCTGTGGCATACCTATATCAACCAGGTGATGACTTAATGAAAATTATCACAGAGAACGAGAGAACTGAAATAAAGGAGCTGCTGCCTACGGTCAACAACTCATCTGACGAAAATGACAGCCACGCAATCAGGTCAGCAAGACCAGGAGTGAACTTTCTGCCAAACGCGTCAAAGTGTTAACGCGAGTAAGCTCTATTTTACATAAGTCATACCGTACATTTGGTGGACAGCAATGTATCTACAGTTAAGATCCATTTTTTGGTAAGCAGTAAAATAAGCATCTTCGAACAAGCATATGCCGCTGACTGGGACAGCTATGGAGGCGAGTCCTAATTTATACCAAAAACAGTGCTGCCCCATATCATTGATGTAGTTTTGAGCTATCTTTCTCAATGCAATGCTCAGCACTACCGCCTATCTCCAAGCACAAGTGTTTTGATTAAATCACCGGTCGATACGAGCGTGAGCTAGCCGTTCTATGATTTTGGTTTGACAGTAAATTGCTTGCTTCAGTGGACGATGCTTATTACGATAACTTCATATCAAAACACTATAATTTTGAAAAAAACCGACATTTGGAGTGGCTACAATGTCTCGCTTTGCAGACATAAAAGAGGTTCATCCTGCTCATAGCGGTTTGTACCATCAAGATTTCAAACAAATGACATAGAGTGGGACGTTTAGGTACGGAAAAATCGCCTTCCGAGAAAAAAACGATTCCAAAATCATCACCACTTGGTGATTGTGTCTTGCGATTTGAAACAGGATGGGCACTGAATTGAGTTTCACATCAGATACCCGTCTTGAAATATGACGTACTTTTGAATCCTCAAATGCTCGCCTCTGTTGTCAATCCGTCATTTGTAAGAACGATATCTAGCTTTCCTCATCTTTTCTATTCTAAACCTATTTTGCCCACTCCTAAAGCCCTCTTCAATTCATTGCTCTTACTTTCACTTTGGGTTAACGTATTTGCAAACATAGATTCTATAGTCAAGCCTAAAAGCTGGCCTCTTCTGAGTAACATTAAGATCCATTTTCTTTAGACCTTTCTTCTCGCCAAAAAGGTTTTCATTCCATAACAATTATGTCATGGTTAGAATCAATAGTCGACTGGGCACCCAGTACCGTCTCCTAGTGCTTCAATTAAGACTCTTTAACAGACCTTTATTGACTCCTCTATAGCCTATCGGCTTTTCATTGTCCTAGTATTGTGGCTTCGATATGTGTGCCCGTAGAGTACTTGGAAGTTTTTTATTACATGCATGCTACAAAAAAGACTCTAATGGCTATAAAAGGTGACAATACCACACATTACAAAAATGATGATCTGGTTGGAAACGAGGCAGGACCGTGAAGAGCTGAGAGCACTTGTGAGAAGGCTGGAGGGCTAGGCTCACTATCGCAAACTTTTACTCGGCTGCGAAAAGACTACTGGCGCGGATTTGAGAAGTAATCTGCATATGAAATGAGCAACATGGACAACGACAAAAAGTTGAGCACCAGCGTGGATATATCGCATGTTTCCGTGGAGGAATCAAAGGGAAAGGAGAGATCTCGTTTCAGGGAGTGGACCTCGTCGTTCAAGCGCCGGGAACCGGTGATTGATCCCGACGTGGTCTTGGAACTCTTAGACGAGCAGAAGCGCCGTAACTACGAGCTTGCGAATCAGCCATACCGCAAAACTCTGGATCAGAGGCATTTGACAATGATTTCGATAGGAGGAACACTGGGTACCGGACTCTTCATCGGGCTGGGGTACTCGCTAACGTCGGGCCCAGGGTCGTTGCTGGTCGGCTTTTGCATCGTAGGAGTTATGATGTTTTGCGTGGTACAGAGTGCTTCGGAGATGGCGTGCCAATACTCTGTATCTGGGTCTTTCTTAGCGCACACGTCGCGCTTTATGGATCCCTCTTTGGGGTTCACCGCTTCTACTGCTTATTTGCTGGTTTGGCTTACTTCCTTTCCTTCAGAACTGATCGGATGTGCCATTACTCTGCGTTACTGGAACACAAGTGTAAATCCGACCGCATGGGTAGCTATTTTTTACTGCTTCATCATGGCTCTCAACCTGTTTAATGTTCGAGGCTATGGAGAAGGAGAGTTTTGGATGTCTCTTTTCAAGATCTTTGCCATTATAATCTTCATTGTCATTGGTATTGTTCTCATTTGTGGTGGAGGACCACAATCTCACGGTTACATTGGAACCAAATACTGGCACAACCCGGGTTCGTTTGCGAACCCAGTTTTCAAAGGCATTTGTAACACTTTTGTGTCCGCGGCGTACTCTTTTAGTGGTGCTGAGCTGGTCGTTTTAACCGCCTCGGAATCTCGTAAAGTAGAGTCTGTGTCGCGCGCAGTAAAAGGCACTTTTTGGAGAATCATCATCTTTTATCTAACCACTGTGATTATTATCGGATGTTTGGTTCCATACACCGATAACCGCTTACTAGGCGGTAGCAGCAGCGAAGATTTGAGCGCCTCCCCATTTGTAATCGCCTTGAGCGGACAAGGGTCAATGGGTGTTAAAGCGTCTCACTTCATGAACACTGTTATCCTGATAGCTGTGTTGTCAGTGGGCAACTCGTGTGTTTATACGTCCTCAAGAGTGATCCAGTCTTTGGGCGCTTCGGGCCAAATTCCAAGAATTTGCGGTTATATAGACCGGAATGGAAGACCGCTGGTAGGCATAGGTATCTGCGGTGTTTTCGGGTTACTGGGATTTCTGGCTACCTCTGACAAGCAGGACGAAGTGTTCACATGGCTGTTTGCTTTATGCTCTATCTCCTCGTTTTTCACTTGGTTCTGCATTTGCGCCTCTCAGGTTCGTTACAGACTAGCATTGAGGGCGCAAGGCAGATCCGTTGACGAGATTGCCCACAAGTCGATGCTGGGTATTTACGGTGGTATTTTTGGTGCTGTGCTTAATTTCTTGTTGATTGCAGGTAATATTTATGTTGCCGCATTCCCCTTGGGCGAGGCATCAAGCGCAAAGTATTTTTTTGAATACTGTTTGAGTATTCCGATCATGATAGTCGTCTACCTGTTGCACCGCTTGTTCTTTAACAAATATCGGCGTTTCCTGATTCCATTAAAGGAAATCGATTTGGACACCAGCTCCAAGAACACCGATTTGGCCCAGCTTAAACAAGACGCGCTCGACACAAGGGCGAGAATCGCCGCTAGGCCGTTGTACTATAGAATTTATAGATTCTGGTGTTGAGTGTGTTGCATGCGATACGCTCAACCTTTTTGTCCTCTTTATGGTCGCTTAGATTGTATTAATTTTTCTTGCTCAGCAACATGTTACCTGTTGATCCCTCTTGGGTGAAAAGCGTTAAAAGAGCATTTAGCATGGACTCGACATGTTTCTTCAACAAGCTTCCAAGACCTCTTCATAGTAGCGCAAGAAAATTTGATGTATGCACACCACGCAGAGCTAAATTTCGCTCACCTGAAGCTTTGCGGTATGACTGCACGTTCACAAATTGTGTATGTGCAAAGCGTGAAGAAATTGGGTTCTTTACCATAGCGAAATACACCGAAAATACTCTGCGAACACCTGCCTGGGTCGAATGAGACCCGACTAATCTTGCGGGAAAGCACACCAACACTGTGAACTCAACATATGTCTACCAGCTAACAATCTTCCGCAAAAAGTGAAGATTCCATTGAGGCACTGGGAGAATTTCAGCACACATCGGCTGAAAAATACCGAGCGTCTATCCTTCTTGCTAACAGCATCTACAGCTAATTCAACCAATAGGAGTACCCTATTGTTTTGGCACCTTCCGATCAATATGCGAGTAGTTCTCTTCTACATCCAGATTCTTGGGAATTTTAGGGATCGAGCATAGTAATTCATGATGGCCTGCCTTGGACTTCTATTATCAAAGCCCTTTCGTCAGGTTTTTTGTCAAAGGCTCTCATTGTTTGAGATTCTTTATACTGGCCATCACTCTAAATAAATTGGACTTTGATCAAACAATCACATTAGATATCTGATATTATTTTTCGGTAAAGTTGTTACTCTAACTGAATACAGCATAGGAAAACTAAGACAAGCCATTTGAATGACGCCAAAATCTACAAGAGGTAGCTAGAGCTTTATTCTGATAGCTGATGGTTTTAATGGACAATCCAGACCCACTAGCTAGCGATTGGTGGCTCGAGTTCACTTTCCGTTCCATAAGCACAATGTCATGAATAAACTGCGCAACATATAGCAGGCTACTCGTTGAAGGCTTCAATTTTTTCTAATTTGTTGCACGTTTTTGTTAGGAGTCCCTCCGTAATCCCTCCGATCTTTTCAAAACAGCTTATTGGATTTGCAACAGCTCTTGAGATTTTATCCAATGATATCGCTACTATCTTGTGCTACTTTCAGCTGGGAACTCATTTTCCATGGGACTCAGGCAAAAAGCGTGGTGCCATGTCGTGGGTAGTGGTCGATTAAGTGCGGAATAGCGGAACTTTCACAAGACCGGCGTATCTCCTCCTAAAAATGCCACAATTTAACGAAAAGTGGGTTTCGATGCAGTCCCTCCGCGACTGTTTTTTGAACCGTCAAATTGAAAGCATGAAAGCCAAGAACTGCTGGATTTGCCTTCAACCTAGATCGCATGCTAGGGTTCTCTTCTGTTTCCTTTCCATCGTAAGTTCATCTCAGTTTTTTTCTTGGCAGTGCGTAAGGTCCGCATTTAGCATATGCACGGGAAAGGAAGAGAACTGCAAGAACTAGAGCGGAAAACACGGAGGATTTCAACTCCAGAGACAAATGGCGGAGAACAATATAATTACGAGCGATGTGAAGAGGCGCAATGATGATTTTCATTATCCAAAATTCCACTTGATTGGCATGCCAATGGCGGTAATTATACCCAAGGCCGCCAAGGTCCTCGGTGAGCGTAATCTGACATGTAGCGTCTGCATCGACACTATCGCACGGGGCAATGAAAGCAATGCACAGTTGAATAAAAACTCGAATTGCTGGAATGGAAAAGTCAACATTCACACTCCGCTAATCTGCATGATCTTTCTGTTTCTAGCGGCAACAAAATAGAGCGCTCTCCGATTTCTTGGCGTTTTTTGGCACATGAGGTGGAAGACGGACAGTGTGGTGGTAACCTAGAAGCTATTAATTAGAATTGACTGCCGCTGTTGAATATCTGGGAGGAGGTGAGAGCGTTATCGAGCTTGGAGTGTCTGTCAACTGGCGAGAAATGCATGCTATAACAATTCCTATAAATACTGGCAAAATCGGACTAATGAGGTCAAGCAAAACTCGTCTTTCGATTCAAGCTCACAAAGCACTTCAGTATTATAGAAGAGATGTCTGATCCTGGTCCGCTGTATGCTTTGGATGCTATCTTCACGTATGATGCGCTGTTGGATGCGTCCGTATGACTTCCGTATCTTTTGAAAGCTGGCGCGCAGTATGGTAAGGAAGTTGCATGCGCTTCCCAATATGGCGTTAATGTTGTTTTAACCTATTATAAAGATCAGGAACAGAATTTGATTGATTATTTGGAAGAGATCCTCGCGACCATAGGTTATAGCTATTATGTTGCAGAGATAGTCAATGGTGTACCATAGCAAACAACAGGTGTGCCTCTAAATGAAGCCGATTTACAATATCTTGCCTTTGATCAAACTGACATAGCTGGGGCGTGCGCTAACGTCAAGGCCACATGCGATGCAACAGTGTGCGGATCTGGCTCTGGCTCTGGTTCGGGGTATTCGGGCTCTGGTTCAGGTTCTGGTTCTGGTCCTGGCTCTTCTGGATCCTCTGGTTTAAGCTCTCGGGTCCCTCGGGCTCAGGTTCTAAATCTAGTACGGGCCCCTCTGGTTCAGGTTTTTAATTTGGTACGAGCCCCTCTGGTTCGGTCTCCTTGGGTCCCTCTGGTTCTGGTTCTGGTTCAGTATCTTCGGGATCTTCTGGCTCGGGCTCTTCAGGCTCCAACATCGCTTCAAGCTTAGCTTCGATCTCAGTCTCCTCAGTGACTGCACCAGCTTCGGCTCTAGCCTTAGAGTCTGTTACTGCTTCTCCAATAGCGTTCTCTCACTCGATGGGCTATTTTAACATTAGTGAGATCTCCTCGGCATCTGCCCCAGGATATGCTTCGGTATCGGTACCAACTTAGGACTCGTCTCCAGCTTCAACTTCAGAATCTAGTCTACCCCATGGCTTAACAACTGCACCAAAATCTAGCTCAACTTCTGTTTCCGTTACTAATGGCTCAGAGTTCATCAAGAGCTAAGTGAGTTCTTTGCAGTCTGTTTGCGCTTCTAAATTGGGTGCTGCTTCTGCTCCCTGGACCGAATTGCTTGGCACCAAAGCAGCAACTGTCACTAAAGAGTTTCCATTATCGACTACTGTGGTCACTGTAACGTCCTGTGCTGACAATAAATGCTCATAAAGTGCAGTAACGACCGGGGTTATTACTGTTAATGACATAACCACGGAATACACAACGTATTGCCCACTGAGTGGCAAACCAACGTTACCTACTGATATCGCTGGTTATAGCTCTTATAAAGCGGAATTTTCAAACTGGTTGACCAATGGTCCGGCAAGCACTACAAATGAGGTCTCTACTTCTTTGTCAGGCCCTATGACCATGACCACAAGCTTGAGCCTTACATCTACCAATTCAAAGGGAAATTCAACACCTGCAACAAATGATGTTGATGTTTCAGCTAGCAAGACCGGAACTAGCTCTATGAACGTGGTGTCTGTATCCTCAGCTACTGATTCCACGTATTCGCTTGCGACTTCCACGGGTAATTTTGGAGGAAAAGTTGTTATCTCAAAGGCTTCTTTCCTGGCAGCTTCTGCACTACTAATTTTGTGAGATATCCTCACTACTTTGTCGAACTTCTGAATTTGTACAGATCTGTACTCTGTACAACATAAAAGGCTTAATAGGACTGGTATGTATTTCCACCTAATCCTTAGCATAAGCTAAGGATTAGTACTTGGCGAAAGTAGAGTAAAGCATTCAAATTTCAAGCATATGCTTCAACACTTTGAAGGGTACCGGTAAGTGGTACATTTCATTTCTTGTCAAAAGCTCAAAAGTTACTACACCTACTCTGAGCATATTGTGGGTGAAATTGTCAAAGCTTACCTCCAAAAATGTGACAGTTTACATCGCATTAGGTTTAACGCTGAGAGGTCTAGATTATCACTTCATGCTCAAAAATAGCTAGTCGACTCATGGGCTGGTTCGGGCTTCGCAACTGCCAACAACTTTTGATTGAAGGTTGAAAGAAAAGAGCCAGAGCGTTTTGTTTAGCAGACGTACGCATCAAAACAATGCGATTTTCCTTAATAAGATATATTCCCAATTTATAAACAGTATCTAAAATTTAAAGCCTTGTCTCCCTCCCTTTTGATGCCTGTATCTGTTCGCTCATCCCTCAGCTTCGAAGCTCTTCTACTATTGATTGTGGAGAATGCGATGATCTGAAATACAACCAAAATGCTCGAAAAGACAACACAGCCCAAAGCGAATGAATTTCCCAGGACATATGGTGGTTTGATGTAAACTTGGCCTGCTATTGCACCTGCTAAGTTGCCAAATGTTTGACTCAATCCAATCGCAGTGGCACGTTTGTAATGGGGAGCGATGTTATTTGATACCCATGTAACGTTGAGCCCCGGCCCAGTATAAGCTGAAAAAGTCATCAAGTAGCAAGCAAAGTACTTCACACCATTGCTTTTCACCGTGAGCATCAAAACATAACCGACAATGGATACTATGTTGAAGCCCAATATAAATGGTCCTCTCAAGTTGTAACGATCACTGAAATATGCAGAGCTCAGGAAAACAATTGCTGCAAAAATGTAAATGGGAACGCTCATGTATTGTGCTTCTCTCGAAGTGTAGCCCATTCCAAGTTTTAAAGTCGCTGGAAGAAATGTTGTTAAGGCATATAAGATCATATTTTGGCAGAACTGAATCAACAGACCTGAGTAAACTTTGAAATCCAGTAGTGCATTCCAAACAAAAGTCCAGCTAAAGTCTTGCTTTTCTCCAACATACTGAAGGCGCTGCTTTGATCGCAGCTGTAAAAGTTCTCTTTCCCTATCATTCAAGAAATCAGGATTTTCCACATCTTTTGGAAGACCCAAATATATCCATACCGCTGCCGTCACAGAAATGAGCCCTTCGATGATATACAACCACCTCCACCCATTAAGACCGGCAGCGCCACGGACTGTTGCCAAACCTGTTGCAATCAAACCTCCAAAAGCGCCAGAAAGCGCAGCACATCCGAAGAAAAATGCTATTCTCTTGGCTTGCTCATCTGGCTTGTAAATCATGCTGACTAGCAGCACCATGGCCGGGAAATACCCACCTTCAAAAGCTCCCAGAAGCACTCTAAGAGCTATCAAAGAGTGATATGATTTCACAAAGCCACTGCAAAGGGTTATTATCGACCAGCAAAACACCATTGCAGACATGAAATATTTAGGAGGAAAAGCTCGGAGATACAACGTAATCGGTACTTGTGCTACCAAAAATGTTGAATATAAAACTGAAACGGCATTTGAATATTGTCGAGAGGTAAGATCCAAGTCTTCTTTCATCCCCGAGGTGTAAGCATTGCCTATATTGGTTTTGTCGAGAGATTGAAGAAAATATGCAAATGCTAACACAGGTAAGAACCTTCGATCGAGTTTTCGCACCAAAGACTTCTCTTCTTCCACATCTATTATCAAGCTTTCAGAGATTTCCTGGGATTCATCAGAACCAGAGACTATGCACAGTTGGTCTTCCTCGTTGCTCTGAGCGCTCGAGTTTTTCAAGGGACTGCTTTCTTCGACTGTGTAAATCCCAAGATCATTTTTGACTCTCAAAAGTTCTTTCATGATCTCAACAGAAGTAAAAGCTAATAAACCGAACGTTTCAAGTATAACGTGGAGCCTTTAGAGACTGTGTCATGCATGTGTGTTCTTTCGTCTTTTCGTCGCATTACAATGGCTGGTGACATATATATATAAATACACAGGTGAATGAATGACAAAAAACCAATGAACACGTTTGCGGAACCAAAGCATCCGGGAGGAAAACAGCGGAACCAGAAAAGGGATTGCACACTGGGACATGCAAGCATATATATACAACTAATGATCCGCCTGCCAACTTGAAAAGCGTGAGGTGAGTTGATGCAGACCACGGCGTTTATGAGCTTGGTGCGTTATACTTATTTACCCTATCGTGACAATTTTGGAATATTGTAAGTGGGCTAATCATGAGCAGCTTGATTCCGAAAACGATCCTCAAGGGCCCAGTTCATCAAATAATTTGTGGGGATTGAGTCCTTTTTGTTTAGTCCTTTCTGAGCATAAGATTTGACTATAACCAACGTCCGCAACGCATCCAATGTCCTTTTTTCAGTGTTCCAAGTTTAGGTTATTCTTTGGCGGAAAGTAAAGCTTATTTGGGTCTCTCAATTGTGAAATATGGCGAGCTTCACAATAATCATCAGAACTATGCGCACGGATCGACATCTTAGTCTAAACCTGGTACTTTCAAGACCACGTTAAATCCATGACTTAGATCGCACCTGAATCTAGCAACATGCGAATATTATTTGAACAAGCTCGAATACTCAAGAAGGCTTGTAGGGGGTGTTTTTTGTGTTTTGAAGGTTGTATGAATGCTCAGCTTTCAAACAAGACTGATAGCACACCGGACTCATTGTGTGCTCGTGCTTCCAAACACTACAAATGTCAGTTGTGGTTGGTCTTATACGAGCTTCAAAGGTGAAATACTAAACGAAATGTTTGAATGTTTGTTTCTTCATCATGGGGTCCTTCTGTTCCACATTATGCTAGACGCTGCCTCATTATGGTGGATCTCTTGAGCACTGAACATAGTTTTTGATTTCACTAATGTAGTATTGATTGACAAAAGCTGGGTTTTGGCATTAAATCACACCTTTTGAGAAAGGATCTTAATATTGACACAACTTTTCAGAGGTAACATGAGCAGTCCCTTATAAATCGAATCCAATTATTTCGTTTTGTGACTTCAATAGATCTGTCGGAGCAAGAAAATCTCTGTAATGGGTGTGCTCAAAGACTCAAAAGATAGAAGTAAAGTTATCAGCTGCCGGAACAATATGATGAACGAATTGGCCATTGCCTTGGCTCCATTGCATGAAGTAATAAAATCAACGAAGCTTATGATCAGGTGTGGGTGTGTGGATGATTGAATCACAGGGACAACTGAGAGGGTGTTTATCAACAGTCGATGTTGCGACTTCACCCTGTCGCTAGAACATAGGGCTGTCTGAGCTGTATCAATTGCTCCATGGAAAGAATTTGTATCTGTGGAAATTATCAAAAACTGTGGTTTGTCATGCCTATGGTAAAAAGGTGGTTGATTTCGGGTCGCCGCTTGCTTTGCAACCTTCTAGGTCGCAGTTGCTTCTATCATTACAGGAAACTTAATACTCGAAGCTTTGTACTGGCTTGCGCTTCCGTCCACGCATCCTTTTCGTGCCCATTTTATGGCTGTTGAAGAGTGCAACAATCTATTAACGTATCAAGTAGAGTTTTGAACAGGAAAGAGATGATCACAACAGCAATAAGTGTTTTCAAGTACAATGCTCTGTCCGTTGATGCCCTTGTGAGAATTTGATGCGATATCCGCGACAGCAATACAGCACCTAGTGTTGTCAATAACTCAAGCGCGACACCTCTGGATTCGATGGCAATTGATATCATAGGCAAAACATTTGACAATTCACTATGTGACACGCCTTCCTGTATGCAATCAGCACCTTTGGAATCGTGTGAAAATCCACCTTCGGCGGCTATGATTGTCACGAAGGCACAAAAGCTATGTAGCATTATACACTTATTGCACATTTTCTATACACTTGTCCTTACATTACTTGCTTTCTTAATGCTGTATTTTTGTGGAAGAGTTCAAAGGAGTTTTAACCGCCCTTCTTGTAATTGAATAGGCACAATTGTCATGTCACATTGCTCGAGGAACAAGTGCCCGTTGACAGTGATATAAATGGTCTGTTATCCACAGCACTCGGACAGCCTGAGTATAGATCGGGGTCTTGCTCCTTCTTTCTTTGGTATCGCGAGTTGGTAAATCACTGATGTCAGGGACTAGATCGCACTAGTGTGCAGAGGCCGCAAAGACTGTTACACCTGGTTTTTCCATTACCGTAAAAATGATAGTTTCGTTAGAATTTACATGATACTACAATCGCCGCCACCACCTCTGGCACCTCCAGATCTAGCGGCATATTCCCTCATCATTTGCTCCCGTCTTTGTTGCAATGCTATACTCGCTTGTGTTTCTGCGCTTGTTTTCGCTGTGTAGCCAGCCATTTGTGACGCATCCATACGTACGAGCTTGTAAGAAGAACCACCACCTCTCACAGAACCACCTTTGTGAGATGTTTCTTGAATGACAACTTTGGTGTACGTGTTTTTCGGCAGCGCGCTGACTGGAACCCATTTTCCGCCAGTTTTCAAACCGGCATTACCCCCGCCACCACGCACCGATTTTGGCACGCGACTCGAGGAACTTGAAGCGCCAGTGCTTTGCGTTTTTCCAGAGGCATGTCCTTCCGAAGAGGGCCTTCTAAGAATTGACGAGCTAAACCTGAAAGAGCCGCTTGAAGTTGTGTAATGGCTTCGTTCCGAAGAGCCACCAGACCGGAGAGAGATGGGCTCTTGAGAGAAATCGCTCTTATTCGATGATTCGTTACTAGTCGTTGTAGGTTGCCTTTCCAGTACCGCTGGAGGTTCTAAAACCATGCTAGATATCTCATTGTCAACAATGACAGGATCTATGCCGAATTGTAGCATGGTGTTCGATAAGTATAGGTAAAGTCTAAGCCATACGTTTTCGAGTTCTCTTGTCATATCGTATCCAAAGCGGTCTCGAAGCGTCTTCATGAAGCCCGCGCCGGCCACGCGGAAATGAACGGAACACACGCCAAGGATTCTCGAATGGCGTTTTCCAAGACCACAAAGATACTCGTCTAGCACGGAAAGGTCTTCCAGGTTGTCGACCGCTGCTGTTAAGACGCCCGTGACAGCGGTTGCAGCGTGATTGATGGTTGGGAAGGCATCCTCGATCTCGGGAGCAAATTCTAAAATGTTTGCAAGAAACTGTGTACCGAATAGGAAGCTGGAAAAGACACCATCGCCCGCAATGGCGCCCAGTTTGGCGTTCTGTACTCTCTTTTTCGGTTTTTTTAGAATATTGTTAATAAAATCGTCGTATTTCTGTTTGGAGCACTCGTTGTCGAGCAATATGGACCACGAGCTACGCGCAAGCTCGGTTTCTCGCGGCTTGAGCGTCATGCTCATCTTGTAGCGCTTGCCGAATAGAAGTTTGCACGGCTTGGATGTGTTACCAGCAGTACTGTTCCGTGGTTCGTCTTCGGACGCATCAAAACAAGAATGACTGATACTGGAAGCCTCAGGCGAGAGTTCTTCGGTGTAGGCGTCCAACAACGATCTTGGGTATGAAGTGAAATTGGAAAATATGGATTCACGGGGGGATCTAAACGCATGCAAATTCTCCATCTCGGATCTCTCCACCTCGAGCTGGGCAGGTCCTTTGCCGGGCGACAATACATTAATTTGTGACGGCGATCTGGCCACGGACATGAGTATTGACACGGAAATGGAAAGTCTGTTGTATTCTAGCTTGTTGACCTCGAAGCGCCAAGCATGGGAGAAATGAAAATGCGCTTGATTGAGCGGTCTTGGCAATGGCAAATCAAACGCTTAAAAGAAAACCGTCGACGATCCTAATGCTCCGTTGATCTGTTTCTTCACAAAACATATATATATATATATATGTACATGTATGTATGTATGTAAGATTCATCAATAGAGCTTCAAAATCTATAGTTGTCACCAGACAGTTGGCTCGAGACGCATGTTGGCGTGGCAAAACAATCAGGACGTAACGTTCCGCGGTAGTTTCTGAGACTTTTTTTACCGTCACATACCAGAGAAACGGTGTTCAAACGGTTCGGAGTGGCTACCAGAACGTTAATGGACCTGATAAGATTAGACAGAAACACGCTTGTGTACAAGTGATGATAAGTAGAGCAATTGTTTTAATTTGAGAGGCGCGCGGCACAACTAGTTTCGATAGCGGACTTAAGTAGCCGAAATGCCAGTGTGCGAGTGAAGAGACCGTCGTTTATAGACACACTACGATCTTGCGAGTGCTAAAGGCCCTATTTGCACGATAAGGCTCGAGCCTATCTCTGTATCTACTATAGAAAAAAACGAGATGGGAAAATTCGGCTTATGTCAGCAGCTCTTTGACCTTCCCTGCGAAAAGAAAAATGAAAAGATGAGTCACGTGCCTTGGTGGAAGGGGTAAAAGGAAAAAAAGGAAAGAAAATTCAAAGTTCTTCATTTTTTGGGGGGGGGGGGGTTATTTACATATCACGTGCTCATTTGATACGTTTTGTGTCACGTGAATATGGTGTGATTTGCGCGTGATGTGTTTGATGTGTTCGGCGAAAGCCGTGTTTTCATGTCTCTCTCTCTCTCTCTCTCTCTCTCTCTCTTTTTTTTCGGGTCTTTTTCTGTTACCTTCACGCGTGGCGCCCTCGTTGCTCCGCTTTTCCGAACCACCGATCTTTTTACCAAGTAACTTAGAGAGGCTGGTTTTTCCGGCGTACGGTCAACTTTCGTATTTCTCCGATTTATGCACAAACGTGGGGTCCGGGAAATTTCCAATTGTGGCTGTTGCTGGGACAACCACAAGCAGCGCTCCCCTCAGAAAGCCGCGCGCTCTCGGGGGTCACATCGGTCCGGTTTATCCTTTGTTCCTGCACCCCACAAAAATTAAAATATTAATTTCTCCGGCCGGCCCCTTGCAGCCCAACCGAAAAGAGAACGATTTTTTTCTCCACAGATTGTTCCGTGTGTGTCTACCCCAACTTTCACTGCATAAACAACGGAAAAGGAAAGACCCTATGATGGAGCAGTTTCTCCAGATTCTATCTGCATCAGGGCCTTCCTCGACCGTTGAGTAGCCAGCCAAATGCGAAACGCGGGGTACACGGATGCTGGGGAACAAACGACAACTACGAGTGGTGGGCTTTGTTTACCGCTCTAGCGTAAAAGTGCGGGGTCGGTACGTCATCAGTTAATTCGACTTGAATTTCAGCTATAAAAGCCATGCTTGAGCTACCCTGTGGATCTCAATTTGATGCAGTCTCGACTTTCTGCTAGATCTGCTTATATCTTTATATCGTACTGCAACTGGAACAACTTAGTTCGGAACAACTACACTCGTTCAGTAATACACCTAAACCCTTTTAAACATCCCTACACCCACCATGGGTATTTTGCAGACCCTCTTTAAGGCCGACGAGGACGTCTACGGCTCTAAGTTCAGGGCTATCTCCATCGGGCTTTTCGTCGCCTTTGGCGGTGTTTTGTTCGGTTACGACACAGGAACCATTTCCGGGATTCTCGCTATGAAATACGTTAAGGGGAACTTCACTGATCGCGGCCACTTCACCGCAGGCGAAACTTCGCTGATAACTTCCATTTTGTCTGCAGGCACCTTCTGCGGCGCCGTCTTTGCACCCCTGATTTCCGATACTTTGGGCCGCCGGCTCGGCCTAATGGCATCGACCATCATATTCACCGTCGGAGTTATTTTGCAAACCGCTGCTTCCGAGCAGAATCTATTGATCGTTGGAAGAGTGATTGCCGGTCTCGGCGTTGGTGTGCTATCAGCAATCGTTCCATTGTACCAGTCCGAAGCTGCCCCCAAATGGATTCGTGGTGCAGTGGTTTCGTGCTATCAATGGGCCATCACCATCGGACTGTTGCTAGCCGCTTGTGTCAACCAGGGCACCCACGCCCGCAACGACAGTGGCTCGTACCGTATTCCTATCGCGATTCAATTCCTATGGGCCCTCATCATGTTTTTCGGAATGCTCATGCTTCCTGAATCACCACGTTTCTACGTCAAGAACGGCAAACTGCCAGAAGCGGCCAAGTCCTTGTCCACGCTAAGAGGTTTGCCCGTAGACGACAAATTCGTGGAAGCAGAGTTGGAAGAGATTGTCGCTAACTACGAATACGAGAGATCATTTGGATCCACCACAGTCATGGACTGCTTCAGACCCGCCAACCACCAGCTCAAGCGTATACTCACCGGTATTGGAATTCAGGCTCTCCAGCAACTCACGGGTATCAACTTCATCTTCTACTATGGTACCCAATTCTTCCAAAACTCGGGCATCAAGAACCCCTTCATCACGCAGCTGATCATGAACATCGTTAACGTGGTGATGACCATCCCAGGTATTGCCCTTATCGAAATCGCAGGCAGAAGAAACCTTTTGCTATGGGGTGCCGTTGGTATGTGCGTCAGTGAATTCATTGTTGCAGCGGTTGGAACCGCATTGCCACACAGTAATGCTGCCAACAAGACACTAATTGCGTTCTCGTGCACTTTTATTGCGTCGTTTGCGGCTACCTGGGGTCCATTGGCCTGGGTCGTTGTCGGTGAAATCTACCCATTGAGAGTGCGTGGTAAGTCTGTCGCATTCTGTGCAGCTTCCAACTGGCTGTTCAACTTCGCCATCGCATACGCCACACCCTACTTGGTGGATGCCGACCGTGCCAACCTACAGGCCAAGGTATTCTTTATCTGGGGCGGTTGCACCTTCCTATGCTACCTCTTCGTCTACTTTTTCATCTACGAGACCAAGGGTCTCACTTTGGAACAGGTCGACGAGCTATACGACACCTGCCCAAATGCCCGCCAATCCAGAAACTTTGTTCCATCTCAAGGTTTTGCCCACGACTCCCCAGATGCCGAAAAGGCGGTTGTGGAAGCAGTCGAAAAGGTTTGATTTTCGACCTTGCGGAGTCAAGAAAAAGATTCCCTGTCGTAGCCATCCGTTCATATTAGACGACTGCGTCGTCAAATTACGGTTATCGACATGGCATAATGTTATGAAAGTACCACTGAATAATTGCGTGACGGGGGTATTTTAACGAATAAGTAGTATTTTTCTTTAGTTTTAATGAAAAGATAACGCTAAGTAATGTCGCAGCTTCATCGACGATGCCAATTCCAATTATAGTGACGCTGTAAAATTATCATGCATGATCAATTCCGGGTGGGCTCAAAGAAATGTCGTTGTGATTTTTCATCAGTTCTTAACCCATAAAAGCCTGTAACTGCTCAACTACCTGAACTTGCTTGACCTCTATCACTGAGTGGGCGATGCTTATATTTTTAGGTCACGTGATCAATTATCAATTCTTACTGTGATCCCTCATATGTAAACTGAGCTCCCTTGGAACCAACACCAGTTCAATTCGCGAGTACTTATAGAAAGGCAAAACTACTGTCGGCGGTGGAACTTAGTAAGAAGTCCCATCGCATCCGCGAGATCTTAGGATACACGTTCGTGTGCCATTTAGAAGACTCTGCTGCTCTGGTTCGCAGCTTGTAATCTAAGTCTCAAACGAAACCACTTTTGAGCATCAAAGATGGCCTCCTGGTTTACGCATAACCTCCAAAGACGTCTGCTGCTATATTTCATACAGAAAATATCGCTATTTTCACAAATCGACATAGCTGCTCTCGAAGTATCACTCGGTTCCAGCTCACATTTCGCATTTCACGATCTGGATTTAGACGTTGATAGCATAGATCTTCCGGATGTGGTCATAAGAAGCGGGTTTCTGAAGAAGCTGGATTTGCAGCTGACCGTTAGTGGCGGGCTTAGCGTTGCAGCATCTGGTGTCGCATTCGTGGTGAAGCCTAATTTCTCGAAAGCGTTCGATGCTCAAACATCAAGCCTTTTTCTTACGAAAACCGTGTATGACCTGACAAGCTCTGTGATGCATCTTGATGGAAGTAAGGATGGATTCCCCGATGATGACTCCATACCAGATGACACTAGTGAGAGTAGCAACAAGGGTCAGGATCCAGGTGAGGCAGCGGCGCCATCCATGCTACAATCCATGCGCAACAAGGCATTGGACCTAATATTATCAAAGCTCTCCATGACCCTGAGCAATATCAGCATAAAGTTCTTGTTTTCAGCAGAAAACACTGTAGAACTCACAATTGAAGAACTCGTGTTTTTATCCGCAAACGAGACTCGCAACATTAATATCTCAGGGCTGGCCCTGCATCATTTCAAACAGACGAGAAAAAGACAGGAGGAAAGTGAGCCTTCGAATCCAGAAGCTTCCATGTCAGAGTCCTTACTATATTCCAAAGCTGAAGCCACTTCAATCTACATGAGTGCTATTCAAAGCATGCAGGAAGTTGCTGAAGCGGAAACACCTACTGCTGGTCAGAAAGGCTGTGTGGAACTTTTGACAATCAATGATTTCAAGTTTTCTTTCAAAGGTTTCGCGTCTATCGACGACATTTCCGTAAGGGACGCTGAAGTTAGTTTCGACCGGTGCAGAGTAAATCTCCACCGGGTATTGGAACTTGGTGAACCTGTCATTATTCCCTTGATAACGATTTTATTAAAACGACCCAAGGACGATATGGGTTCGAAGAATGCGGTAATGCCTCAAAATCTTCGCGGCTACAAAAGATTCAAAGAGGAACAAGATCTTCATGAGGACAACCACTTTTCCGCCTTCAGCGGCAATGAAATCAGGATATGTATAAGTGATACGCTGAGCCTTACAACAAGAGGTATCTCTATGAGAATGAGTGACCACCAGGTCCTTCAAATTGAGCTAAATGCTTTTCATGCTTCTCATAACGGCTCAGTGATACTTGAGGTAGTCAGACCTCTCGGCCACTCGGTAATTGAGGGCTCCTACGCGTTGGCTACGGGAGATATCACGGTCAGAATAAACGGTGACACCAATTTTGACGTTGAAATTGATTCTGCTCGTGAATTACTCAGGTGCTACTTATTCCTGACAAAACAATCCGATATTTGGCTACAAAATCTAACCAAAGGACTCAAAAAGAAAGGCAAATCCGCTAATCGTGCGACATTGAAGGTGGATGGGAAGCCATTAAACCTAAGTTTTCACTTCGATGGTGCCGCTTTAAGGCTCTCAACAACCGACTACTTCATAAATCTTCCATCGGTTTTGTTCTCGTGTAACGCAGTGAAGCTGGAACTGCAAGATCCAAATGCATTAGTAGACCTGCTGAGCATATGCAATGTGAACATCAAAGGCCGTTCCGACCCTTTGCAGCACTCTTCATTTAATCATGGATTCGATGAGGTTATCCTTTCTTCGAAGTGCGAAGCCTTTGTCAAGGTTATCAAGCTTTACGCTACGACCGAAATTATTGAAAAAGTGTTATCCAAAATTCATTCCATTCAGTCTGAGCTCTCCCAGGTATCTACTGAGTTTGGAGTGGTGAAGTCTACTGGCCCCAAATCTCCAAGACATTTGAAAAGAAGCGTTCGTATTATGGGGTCTTCCTCATTCATCAACAAACAAAGCTCTGCTGTGCACTTTTTAGTTGAGGTGGAAACCATCGAAGGGATTTTAAATGGTTGTTTGGATCCGTCCTTTGGTGGTTTGGCTGCAACTGGGAAAAATTGCTTTCTGTATTACAATGAAGACCGCACCTGTACAGGTTACGTCAAAAGTCTTGAAGTTTACAGGACCTTGGATGGCAAACGCGAGGTAGTCATAGAACCCGCGTACCAACAAGGTTCACAGACTCCTGTTATGACTTTTCATAGAAAATTGAGTGGTAAACTTTGCTGCGCCTTCAGAAAAGTTAGTGTTCACTATCGTGCACGGTGGCTCAAATTTCTGTCAGATGCAAAAGGGCCAGCAACACCATCGCCTTCCGCTTGCGCCACCCCGACAAGCACCGGCGGACAGCCCACTATATTAGAAATCAAGCTGATTGAGTGTGCATTGCACTTAAGTCCTTACAGACTCAAGGCCCAAATGGTCCTGATAATTGGAAAATGTGCAATGGATTTGAGGTTGCCTACAATGAATCTCAAGGGAAGTTTAAGGGCCGGCTCCCTTCTTCTGATTGATGACATTGCTAATTTCAAATCAAGAGCGAGTTTCCAAGAGGTTTCTAATTTGACCCCGTACTACACAGAACGAGGATTTGCGAACATTGCAAAATTTGATAGATTCCATTTCTCTAGTCAAAAGGACAGCGAAGGACTGGAGGCTACGGTAAATATAGGAACAGCCTCTCTCTCTTTGTGTGCCGATTCATTACAAACATTGGTTCAGCTCTCCGTGGATTTAGGTATTCCTATAAGCTTCCCAGATGCGGAGAAATACAGAACAAAACCACCGCAAGTTGACGTCTTTAACAATGTGGATGAGAACTTTTTTACGCAACAGAAGCTTCAAGTGGACCCTTCAGCCAAACAAGTTGGTGATATCTCAACAGCTGATGAACTATCAAAAGCTTTTTTCGATAACGCTATGGAATTTGTTGTACTAGACAACAGTTCTACTTCCAGTGATAAACCTGTGTCACTATTAGGTGCCCAAGACAGCTACTTTGATACTAAAAAAGATCATCATGCTGACTCACACATCCCCAATGCTATGCCACACGCAAAAGTATCCTTGCATCTAAGTCTGGAGCGAGCAACTATCAAACTTTATGATGGGTTCGACTGGGCATACACTCGAAAGTCAGTCTCTGATTTAATTTACCAGGTCGAAACGGCGTTGGAACATCAGAACTCATCGCGTCAGGAAACTATCAAAGCCTCGGTTTTCGACTCTATTTATCTATTTGCTGGTGCTGACGTTAGTCCCAGTTCCTTGAGACGGCAGATTAATAAGGACTTACAGACTGAATCAAGCATTACAGTTGGCTCAACCAAAAAGTTGAGGTTGCGACCCTCGACAAATTATAAAATCAGAATCGAAGCAACTGGCATGAAAATAAATGTTCTGCGCTACAACGTCGACGAACCCACGGAAGCGACCTCGGATCTATCTGCTGATATTCTCAACGACATCGGTCTCTCCGTAGAAAACGTGGAAGTCATTGACAATCTCCCTACCTCCACATGGAATAAGTTAGCTACTCACTGGAAACATGAACCCCGCGCTAAGGGCTCGGACATGATATCCGCCAATATCATGACCGTGAAGCCTATTGATTTTTTGGCAGCTACAGAATTGATTCTGAAAATAAAACTTCTCCCACTGAGGTTGCATATCGACCAGGATGCATTAGACTTTCTTACGCGCTTTTTTGAGTTCAAGGACTCACGCTTTGAGCTAATAGACGAATACCCTGACTTCGTTTACATTCAGAAGTTGGAAGTTGAAGCAGTCAAGATAAAAATGGATTATAAGCCCAAAAGCGTTGACTACTCGGTGTTAAAGTCTGGCCACAAAAGCGAGTTCATGAATTTTTTCATTCTTGAAGGCTCCGAGCTGCAGCTGAGACACCTCATCGTGTATGGAGTGAATGGATTCCCTGAGCTCAATGAGATCTTGAACGGAATTTGGGTACCCGATATAACTGGTCGCCAACTGAAAGGAATACTCGGCGGTGTCGCCCCTATGAAAACAGTGGTAACTTTGGGAACAGGAATGAAAGCGTTGGTGTCAACACCAATTAAAGAATACAAAAGAGATCAGAATCTGAGTAGAGGGCTGCAAAAGGGAACTCAAATTTTTATCAGAGTCACAGCAAGTGAGTTTGTACGTCTGGGAGTGAAGCTTACGTCAGGCACGCAGGCTTTACTGGAGAATGTGGAGGAGGTTTTAGGAGGACAAGGTTCGCAGGCTCGAAACCACAAGCTTAAAAATGTCGACTTAGAAATAATATCAGAGGACGCTTTCAAGAAATACGAGAAATTAGTAGGTGGTCAAAATCCGAAAGCAAGCAGCCAAGAGCCGGAAGTCTTATTTTTTGAGCCTGGTGCAACAGAGGGCGATGCACCGAGGATACTCAGTCTCTATGCTGACCAGCCTTCATCGCTGAAACAGGGCCTAAAGGAAGCTCAGGGTTCGTTCGGTAAAAACGTAACGTTGGCATATGAGGCCATCCTCAAAGCCCAGCGTGACATTAAAGAGAACGCCAACGCGCATGAAACTGCTTCGACACTCGCGCGCGTGGTTCCTGTAGCTTTCTTGCGGCCCATAATTGGTGCTACTGAGGCGCTTTCGAAAGCATTGCAGGGGATGTCGAATGAAATAGACGAGGAACAGATGGCGATGCTCAAGGACAAGTACAAATCAAGGAAATAACTGCTTAGAATAACTTGAGAATGAAATCCGTTCTCATCAAATAAATAGCTCCCCGGCAGGTTCGAACATAAGACTGAGCTGCAACTCACTATATACGCACAATGTTTCATTTCATCAGTCAAAACACCAAATTTCAGTCGCCAAAATACCGTCAACATCTCATCTGAAAAGGTGCATAACAACCACTTTTGAAGGCCATTGACACTTGTTGGAACCAATAGCATTTCCCCCGCTGTTCTGGGCAGTCTGTTAAGATTAGAGCTTGGCCGCATTTCATCAAAACTTTCTGAGTTCTGTTTTAGTAGCGCGAAAGTTTCACTCTACTGAGAACTCGAGACAAACACATCAACCCGGTCTCAAAGGATGGAGGTACCGCCTGTTCGAAGCGATGCAACGGCTGACCATACAAAATTTAGCGAAGCAAGCCAGCAAAGACCGTATCTGGGACCACCCCGGCAGAGCTCGCGCAATCCCAAAACATGTGCACGCTGTAATCAGATTATAATGCGCGGGTCTCTTAAGGCACTAGGAAAATACTATCACGAAAACTGTTTTGTATGCCACGATTGTGGAAAAGTGTGCAAGCCAAAGTACTTCCCATTTGAAGATCCAAAAACGAAACAGCTGATACCATTGTGCCAGCAGGATTATTTTAAACGTAACAACCTGTTATGCCATGTATGTGGCCATGCACTAAGAGGAGTCTACTACAATGCTTTCGGAAAATTATATGACGAAGAGCATTTTTGTTGCAAGATCTGTAAGGAAAGATGTGGAGTGAACACCTGCTTCAATTACAAGGACGATCTTTATTGCAAATTTCACTTCCTGAAGTACTTTTCAAATCGATGTAAGGGTTGTAACTATCCTATATCGGACCAATACATCGAATTTCCCCGGGGTGAAGAAGTACACCGTTGGCACCCGGAGTGCTATGGCGTTCACAAATACTGGCACGTCAACTTGCCTCCCGAAGCGGTCGGACTACAACAGATTCAGGTCGCGGATCCCGAGAACATCTCCGAATCTGAAAAGCACGGCATAAGTCGTGCTGATCTGGAAAGGTCTGTAATTTCTTTCAGCAAGCTCGTATCCAAGACGTGGTCTGTGCTCTATCGATTCGAAGAGGAAACAGCTGTGTGTGTATCTGACATGTTTCAGTATTTGACAAGTTTCGATCAGTTGAAGGGCCTTAATTCTGCTGCTCTTTTTGTTCTCAAAATTGAATGTCAGTTCAAGGCGCTAGATTCTTTAGAGTCTCTTTTCGCTCATAGTACGTTTGATGGCGTGCTACTCCACAATGGTACAAATAATCAAGACCAGGACTTAAATCCAGTGGACCTAGGCTCAGGATCACTAATAAAATATGCGAAACTACCCCGTAACCTATCCACGAAAGTCATGATCTATCTCCAACTCCTGCGAAAGCTGAGTTCCGCATCAAAAGAAAGGGACGTGAGCGTATCGTCCCTCATGTCAGTGATTACTGGTGTTGCTCATTTTTTAAAGCTGCTGGTTCGATATGGGTTACAGATCGCCCTCGATAGAAACAAGTCAGCGCACTCGGCAAACGCCCTGATAAAGTACCTGCGTGAGATCGAAAAAAACGAAATTATTGAAGGCGAGCCCTTTAGATTCATTAATGTCGGTATCGATGCTACTGATTGCTGCCCGGTGTGTGGTAAGTACATTCAAGAGGAGTGCATACAGTTCAAAAACATCAGATGGCACAAAACCTGTTTTCAATGTTCCGCATGCGAGAAGGATATCGATTCATTTGGAGTTGCAGACGCAGCATTTAACAGCAAGACCAAGTCTGTGTTGTGTGCACAGTGTGCCGTGGGCGATCCGGAGTCTTCCACGGGCTTCTCCCCTGTAACAAAACTGTCACAGCTTATTTTTCTTCTAAAGATCGCTCTTGTTCGGTCTAAGGCTGTGATGGAAATACAACTGAAAAACAGAGAAACGCTCAAGCGCTCAAATAGTGTTAAAGAATCGATTTCCATGCAACAAACTTATATCAGAACACTAAATGATATCAAAAGATTGAAGTCTAGAAGACAGAGTGTTCCACTCACTACCACTAATAAACAAGAAGCACGCCGGTCGCGCATTCTTGAAACGTCTGAGATGGACATCAAAGAGAATATACCTGAAGAAAAGTCCCTTGTTATTCAAACCGATAAGAGCACAGGGCGCGAAACTGAAAACCAAAACATGTTCAATAGCACTAAGACCTTGACGCTGGATGATATATCCCGTATTGTGGCAGCTGAGCAAGCGAGGGAACTAAGGCCTAATGCATTTACGCATTTTAAAAAGCTGAAAGATAATGATGAGGATGAAATTAATCTCGTTAACAATAAGAGTGGGGTATACTATTCTGAGCTAAAATCTGAAGATCAATATTTGATAAAATTGATCTCCCTGTCTTTGATAGATTTACATGCCGGAAGCGTCATCGGCGACACATCTGTCGTCAACAGGCTCGTTCCACAGCCGCCGCAAAGGAACCAAAAAAGTACGAACAATTTTTGGTCAAAAATGAGGACAATAATGAGTAAGGACGGCAAAAGACATTTAGCGACTGGTGTCTTCGGTACGTCCCTGGAATTACTGACCATGCAATGGGGTGCAGACTCTGAACTGGGCATTGGCCCTGCAAAAATCAAGATACCTATTATTGTCGATGAGCTGATATCTTCTTTGAGGCAACTCGATATGTCAGTAGAAGGTGTTTTCAGAAAAAATGGTAATATCCGAAAACTGCGAGAATTGTCCACTGCTATTGACGAGAGCCCTTCGGAGGTTCCTGACATCTCCAAAGAAAATGCGGTTCAGCTTTCGGCGCTGCTGAAAAAGTTCTTGAGAGAGCTTCCAGACCCACTTCTAACGTCAAAATTGTACGACTTATGGATTCAGGTCGCGAAGGTTGAGTCAGATCTTGAAAGGCACAAGTATTTTGGACTTTTGTATGCATTATTGCCCACTTTCAATCGAAACGTGGCAGAAGTGCTCTTTTCATTTTTGCACTGGACGTCATCGTTCTCTCACATCGACTCTCAAATGGGCTCCAAAATGGATATTCACAACCTTTCCACGGTAATGGCTCCAAATATTCTCTATCAGCAAGGCACAACCAGTAACCAACCTACGGTGCACGGTGGTGCGATTCATAACACGTACAATGATGCCTTTGCTCAAAACGAGGGCGAAAACTACTTCCTCGCCATCGAAGTCATTGACTATCTTATTAATCACAATGAAGACTTAGCAGTTGTACCGAAGTACATGGTCGCACTTCTTGAAGCTGTGAAGAAACAACAGTCGCCAGATTTTGAAATAGTTAAGAAAATTGTGGCGAGTCAGAGCACATCTAATGGTTTGAACTTTGAAGACTATGGCCTCGTTGAGCCCGTTAAAATGAAGGAGTCAGCATCCGTCGCGAAAGTTGAATACAAAGCAAATGAAGCGGCGTGAGTATACATCGCGGCGTTAATTAATTCTTACATCAAAGAAAACGTTTTCTTTATCAAATAACGACAATGCACTAAATATCAAAACTGACCAACGTCGCTCCCCTAGTCGCAACACTGTCACGGTCGGTCAAAAAGCATAATATTCTTTATCTGGTGTGCCCTAATAAAAGCTTCATGGCAAATAGATAGGCATTTACTCTAAGAATGTGGTGAACAGATTTTATGTTGTAAGACCGACGTCTGCACTAAAAATGTGAGGTGAAACCAACCATATGCTAGAGATTTAGAGCCTAGCTTTCACATCTTCGAAGCGTTTTCCGACATCTCTGGAGTAGACACCGGCCATTGGTAGAGGCTTGGATCCTCGAAAACATAATCGTGTTTTTCGAGAAATTTGACCAAGTTTTTAGGCCCTCTGGATCCGTAAGCGTAACTTTCTGGCGTTGGAGCATCTGGACCCTCCAAATGGTTCAACAGAGGAGTGAACAGCTTCCAGCTGACGTCGAGTTCGTCATCTCTCACAAAGTGAGAATGGTCGCCATTCATAACATCTTTGATCAAGGCTTCGTAAGCCTCTGGGATCCAGAAATCCCTGTAACGCCTTGCATATGTCAAGTCCAATTCTGTGACTTGGCAACTGGTGGATAGACCAGGTGTCTTACTGTTGACCTTCAGGTAAATAGCTTCATCAGGTTGTACCCTAATGACAAGCTCGTTGTGGGCAATCTCATCGCTGAAAATACCGGCTGGAACCCCCTTAAACTGAATTCTAATTTCAACCTTGCCTTCGTTGAGGGCTTTACCAGCTCTCATAACGATAGGTACACCATCCCAACGCTCGTTTTGAATCTTGAATCCAATGGCGGCGAAAGTAACACACTTGGATTTTGGATCAACAGTTTCGTCGTCCAGATATCCGGGTTTGGTACCATCTTCAGATGGCCCGTATTGACCTGTCAAAACGTCGCTGTGGTCGATAGGGGCAAATGCTTTGAGAACTCTGACCTTTTCGTCACGGATGGACTCAGCATCGAAGCCCACGGGACGCTCCATGGTTAACAGAGTCAAAATTTGCAGCAGATGGTTTTGCATCACATCTCTTATAATACCGATCTCATCGAAATATCCACCACGACCTTCTGTGCCGAAAGGCTCTTTGAACGAGATTTGAATGTTCTGAATGCTCTCTTTGCTCCATGCGGCGTTTAAAAAGGTATTGCCAAACCTCATCAACACCAGATTCTTGACCATTTCTTTGCCCAGATAATGGTCGATTCTGAAAAGCTCGTCTTCAGAGAAGAGTGGGGCCAGATCGTTCTGCAGCTCACGGAATGAGTTCAGATCGTGACCGAATGGCTTTTCCACAACGACTCTGTTGTGCCCGTCCTTTGCGTATACGACTTCTTTGATTTGCGTGCAGACGGAGACGAAAGCGCTGGGAGGAAGTGCCAGATAAAACAACCGGTTGGGTTTCTCGAGCTTGTTGCCCTTTTCGTGGCTTTCGAATTCTTTGCGTAGCTGTTCGTATCCGACACTCTGGTCGTAAGGGCCCGAGATGTACGTGACCATTTGCAAAAACTGCTTGACCTTCTCTGTGTCTTTATCACCGTTGGGTTTCTTCAAAAAGGGTTCTATCTTCTTTCTGAGATCCTCGTCCGACAGCTTGGAGCGGGCAAAACCGATGATCTTGCATGTGGCGTCTAGATATCCCTCTCTGAATAGTCCAAAGAGCGCAGGAAACGTCTTTTTTTTGGACAAATCGCCTGACGCCCCGAAAATCGCAATTGATGTGTGTTGCTTGAACTCTACTGGTTTGCTGTCGGTCATCTTGTCTGAAGGTTGCTGGTCGTGGTAAAGATGTCGGAAAGTTCTCAAAGGGCTTTCTCAAGGCTTTCAAAAGGCTTTTAAAAGGTTTTCAGCCACGGTACAATTGTCCTAAACTTCAATGTTCCAATAGCCCTCGAATACTGTGTTTCTGCACCGTTTTCGTCCGCTAAAAAGGCTCAATGGGTCTTTTTAAGATGGCAATTCTTGTGAATTACTTTGTAGAGTCCAAAACCAACTTTTAAGGGCTCTTATAGTGCTATCTTCTTTATTCAAAGACTATTGTTGCTTTGGTAGCAAAGAAAAAGGTACTGCTTTCATTGACTTTCCCGAATCCCTTCGCCTTTTATAGTTCCCCTCCTATTATTATGGGCGCCCAATCAAACGTTCTTTTCTATGACAAATTAAATGGTTGAGAGCTATCAGATCACGTGAGCGTCGATCTGGAATTGCAAGCAGCAAGAAAAAAAATGTGCGATTTATTGCCATAGCTTTAAATCGGAACTTAGGATTTGTCATAGAGTGAAAGCCATTCGTGTAGGGTGTTGTAGTGATATTGTTCGGGAATTTTTTAAATTAGTGTGCTAAACAGGAGAGAAATCTACTTGTATGTTGGTATCATCGCGGTGTTGTAAATGATGGAAGATATCGTGACAAAGTGAATGTTATCACTTTGTACGTAGGATAGGAATAAGCAATTGAATTCATAGGTTCTTCTGCTTTGTGTGCTCAGTAATCGCAGACCAAAAATGGCAGTTCAGTGATACAAGATGAAAGATACCGACAATGGCGGCTTTATTCTTATACTGAAGTAGAAAAAATGTTTTGAGGGTAAAAAGCTTTGTGTCACGTGACTTGCACGTTCAATCAGACAATCTTTTGATCAAATGGCCACGCCATATTTTCCCAGACTAGTTCTTGATTCAATGTGATCGTATTTTCAGTCTTTTTGTCTCTTCGGAGAGTTTTATGTTTCCCATTGATTGTCCCTAAGCGATAAAAAATGAGCTTTGTATACTCGATGAGAGAGAGAAAGCGCACAGAAAACCCCTGCAAAAGCGTTTATCCTAATAACAATCGCCACTTATCGTTTGGAATACTGCGTCGTGTACAGAACACGCAAACCAAACGCCCATTTCACTCGTTTAGCAGTGCATTGTTCTTTGTATCACGTGACAGTGCAAAATTTAATGAATTAGTCGTTATCATCGTCATTTACTCATCTAAACCGAGTCTCGCCAAGTAGAAAAGCCGTGTAAGATACTCGGTAAATCCAATTTCTATGGAATGAACTTAAAAACCGTGGGTGTTTCAGCATTCAGATCTCTCGACCATATGTAACATTTTATAAGTTGACCTTGTTAATCTAGCTCAGTATCACTATTAAGCGCGTGTGGCTGACAAGTACCACGCCAATGTAAATACTGCATACCTTGAATATGTAAAAAGGGTTCAAAAACTATATCGATGATCCAAATGCCATTCACAAGACCTTCCCGTAGCTTTTGGGTACGTCATAAAGCTCCCGTCCTGATGTTAAGAGCTCACAGTCTGAAATGAGCTGTCGCTTATTGAGGTTCTCGACCGTTCCGTTATGTTTCCCATTCCCGTCAAATGAAAATTTCCATCACCGAGCCTCGGGGAATTCTAACCTGTGCAAGAAGCAACCCTGCTCACTCAATAATTAGCCAAGCAGGGCTTTCAGAACTTTTAAAGGATTTGATAATACTCCCAAGGCTTAAAACGCTCCCCAAAACAACAACTATAATTGCTCAAGACTCGACTGAGTTTTGCGCCCATGACAATAATCAATCGATCGAACATTGATCGATCACCCATGTCATGTGGCCACATGTACTATGCAAGCAAGTGCAACCTACCAGCTAGGTCAAAGCCGCGAAAATTGTTTTGCTTCATGAGGCTCGTCAACACAAAACATTAAACTTTCGATAAAATATCTCTTCTTGGCAGCTGAGCATTTCGTTCGAAAATCAAAGTACCCTGCCTTCATCCTGCAAGAGTCAATTAGACGCTACAGCTGCAAAAGCGGTTTCCCGTATAAATGTCGTCGCCTTTTGCTGACACACACCGTCCTTCAGTCTTCACAGACTGAACACCATAATCCCAGTAACTCAATCTACCAAGTGTTCCCCACAGTCACCACGTCAGATGATTTTTCAACTGGCGAGAAGGAGTACTTGTACGGCATGTCGTAATCGACGTTACTCTCATTGTAAACTGATGGCAGTCTGTCGCGATACTCGTTGTCCAGAGTCTTCGCCAGTGCTCGCCTTCTACTGCTATTTTGCTCGCCATTCAAAAGCCCACCCCCGTTTATGCACCCTCCTGGACAAGCCATCACTTCGACAAAATCCGTTTTGACTGGATCAGCTGCCGAAGCTGATGTGCCTCCGCGCGAGGTAGTGTTAGCGCTTCTCTTTCGAAGTACTTTTACATTTCTTGCCTTTGTTCCTGAATTAGAGAGTTTTCGTACCATGTTCTGAATATTTCTGAATCCATAAACTTGACTTGATGATGCAAGTATTTCACCATCAACACTGTTTAATAGTCTGTATTCTGTGATGTCACTATTTTTACCTTCCACAATGTGTACTTCAGAACCAGGATGCATTTTCTGCTGATGAAGGACATACTGTAGAGCAAAACCTCCGGAACTGCTGCCTTCATTAGAAGCCCAGTGAATCTCCGGATCCCAGCCCTCGGGGCTGCATGCGCTCAGTAGAGATCGACTTTGCGAAACATCGGCATAATCGTTGATGTCTACCTGAAGTTCTCCCAGCATCGTCACAAACTCACGAGGAGTGATAACACAATCCACCTCATTTTCACCATCTTTTCTGCTTGCCTCTAGTTTCTTGTCGAAACAAGGCATCACAGCCAAATGGTATATATTTTTGTTTTTTTGCTTCAATAAAGAGCCTGTGATCTGCTGGGGAGACTTGACATCTAGTAGGAACGGTACTAGCTCAGGCTTTGATTTCTCAGCGTAAAGCACAAAGCCAGGACAGACGGCACATAGTGCTGGCTTTGCAGATGCCTCAAATTGCTTCCGTCTGACCAGTTCTTCATTGGTCTGCTTGATGGTGATATTGCGGCCAATTTGTGTTCCCACGACGTATCGGGCTCCGAAGTATTTGTGCATGAAGTTCACAAAGCCTCTGTCAAAGTCATCAAGCTCTGCTTTGTAGTATTTGGCCAACGAAAGCCGACTTTGGGGCGCTATGCTTACCGCCAAGACAGAGTCTTCCGGAAGTTTCCGCCAGGCCTCTAGGAATACTGTATAGCTTTGTTGGCCCAGCAAAATTTCTTCACTGGAGGTGATGCAACCCGAACAGGCCAAGCAGTCTTGTAACGAAATGGATACCTTCTCTACTTCATTAGACTCCTTTCCAACCTCAAGTTCGTTGCTCGAGCTCGTTTCTTCTTTGATAGTCTCGGTGGGTTTGATACAAGCAAGCCCGGGACTTATAAAGTCATTAAGATCGTTTTCAGATAGCAAAGCGCTCATTGTTCGATCTATTTTGATGCCATGTGTTCGTAAACGTATTAACGTGGATGATGGGGTGGGATGAAGTGAGATGAGATGAGTTGAGTTCGGTTGATATTAGCTTAGAAATTGAATGTCAAGCGTAAATCATAGCATACGCGACATCATTTTTTCTTTCCCCGTCACCGGCCTCTTTCGAAGATACGTTCACGGTAGCGAGTGCTAATTTCGACATATCTGAGTCTTTAAGGGATATGGAATGAGCTTGAACGTTGCAATCAGAGCTTTTCTTCATATGTTCTGATAGTTTTCGGGCCGGGGTACGGGGAAGATGAATAGAAGGACATTTCTTCCTGGGTTGATCTTGAACATCGCCAAGCGAGTTTTGGGACACCACAGTAGAAACTAGTGACTGAATGACTGTTGATTTTATCGCTTTGGGTAACGGTTTGAATCAGTTACGTAAAAAAGCTACTTTTTTTGATGCGCGTTGAGTTCACAGTTCGAAAAGCCAGTTTTGATAATAGGATGTGACGCGAAAAAATCAACGATATGACGCGAAGTTCATCATTCCATGGGATGTAGCTCCTAATTGAGAGAACTTTGGTGCGGATAAGTGGTTAACCGACTGGAACGGAACTACTTAAAGATGCATTAATTGATTTCGATAGTCATGTGACCTTCGAAGTTTTGGCTACATAAAAATGCCGTCTTCGACATCAGCGTTGACACTGTTGTTAGAATCACTACTGATTAAATAAACATTATACCGAGGCAACTCTTATGGATAGAAAGATTTAGGCACGAAAACTCGATCAAAAAAACGTCACAATTGTTCCCATCTATGAGTTTATCAAATACACCCTCAATTAAGCTTATAGAGTCATTGGGACAAACAATACTGTCGCCTCCAATAAACTCGGATAGAAAGAGCCGAGAATGCTATTCAAAAGGTGCGTATATCAAAAGTTTATGGAAGCAGCTTGCAAGACACGTGACCACGCTTTGCGTCAGACTCACAATTTAGTGAAAGGGACATATAAAACTAAAAGTGATCAGTAGACTGTCAATGTGTGTGTGTGCATGTGTGTGTCTGCCCGCTATTATATCATCACCCGTTTGCGTCTGACTCAACGTTTGTTGAACTTCATATCCTACATAAAAAAAACAAAAGGAATCGAACACACAAAATATAGGTGATAAGGAACTACAGAGGGCTGCACGAAGTCAAACACAGTACTCGTTGATCTACTCACCCAGTTCTCTTCACGACCCATGCTCGATGAGCCATGTTCAATGAGCACATGACGTCACAAGCACGTGACATGTGTCAACAAAATCATAAATTTCTCTTGGAAACATGCATACCGTGAATCAAAATCAAAAGCTTTTAACAGTTTACAACACTATTCAACCCCGCAACGCTTCAGACTTCCCGCAGAAGCGTTGTGTTTTAGTCTTCTCAAAACCATGCAGCTTCTGACAGGCGTTCGCATTGTCATCAGTCTCCTTTTGTTGGGCGAATCTTGCCAGTCACGTCAAGTGCTACCGAGAAAAGATCATTTGACGAGAAGGTATTTCGCGGTTGAGAGCTATTTGTCACTTCCAAGGCTTCGAGAACTGTATCCAGAATGGCGGTTTGAACATGATGCTCGAGGACTTGAGAATCACTACGTGTTCTCAGTGCGAAAAGATGAAATACTGAAAAGATCTGATGAATATGATGACTTGACAGGCGTGGTTTCATACCATAGTTTACGACCCAAAACGCTCCAAAAAAGACTACCGATCTCGTCAGGACCCATAGACTCAAGCATGCAGGCGGTGCAGGATGTAAAAGATCGCTTGTCCATCGAAGACCCCTTATTCGACAAGCAATGGCATCTTATTAACACAAATTTCCCAGGACACGACGTTAACGTTACAGGACTGTGGTATGAAAACATTACTGGTCACGGAATCGTTGCAGCCATTGTTGACGACGGACTTGATTTTGAAAGCGACGACTTAGCGGACAACTTTTCCGCAGAAGGGTCTTGGGACTTCAATGACAACGATCCATTACCTCGACCCAGACTAAGCGATGACTACCATGGCACCAGATGCGCAGGTGAGATTGCAGCTGTCAAAAACAAGGCTTGCGGACTCGGTGTCGCCTACGATGCCAAGGTTGCGGGCATACGAATTCTTTCTGGCGAAATCACCGCAGAAGACGAAGCTGCATCTTTGATCCACGCCTTAGATGTGAATGACATATATTCGTGTTCGTGGGGTCCACCTGACGATGGACGCTCTCTACAGGGACCTGATGACCTAGTCAAAAAAGCACTGGTTACTGGTGTCACAAAAGGTAGGGACGAAAAGGGTGCGTTGTATGTCTTTGCTAGTGGAAACGGTGGCATGTACGAGGATAACTGTAATTTTGACGGTTACACAAATTCGATCTACTCAATAACTGTTGGTGCTATTGACCACAAAGGTCTTCATCCTCCTTATTCAGAGTCATGTTCTGCTGTCATGGTTGTCACCTACTCATCCGGATCCGGAGAACACATTCACTCCACCGATATAGACGGCCATTGCAGTGACAGTCATGGTGGAACTTCTGCGGCAGCTCCACTGGCTGCAGGAATATACTCCTTAGTTTTGAGTGCAAACCCTAATTTGACATGGAGAGATGTGCAATATCTATCAATTTTGTCATCGATTCAAATTAACGTTGATGATGGTAATTGGCAAGACGCAGCCCTTGGGAGGCCATACTCTCACAAATACGGATACGGAAAACTTGACGCATACCGTATCGTTGATTTGGCTCGCAACTGGGAAAATGTCAACCCTCAATCATGGCTATACCTACCTACTAAGCAAGTAGGAACTTCCACTAATTCTACGGAGGAAATTCTTGAATCGTCGGTTCAAATTAGTGATGATCAATTGAGGAGTGCGAACATAAAGCGTATCGAGCACATCACGGTTACTGTTGACATCGAAACAACCTTCAGAGGACGTACGACGCTGGATCTGGTATCGCCTCGTGGAGTAGTATCGAATTTGGGGGTCACTAGAAGAAACGATAATTCACCGGATGGATTTGTTTCTTGGACGTTCATGTCTGTTGCACACTGGGGCGAGGATGGAGAAGGTGAATGGAAGCTCAAAGTAAGAACCACGGACGAAGCAAACACCATTGAATTCAAAAACTGGAGGTTGAAATTATATGGAGAATCGTCCGACCCTTCGAAGGCTGTGAAATTTGAGTTCGGCAATGACGATGAAAGTGCTTCAGCGATAAGCTCAAGTAGTTCAGCGGATTCTACAAGCTCATACAGTCCCACAAGTACAGAAGCTCCAACTTCTTCGTCACCGGCCTCCCCGCTTATGACAGAACTCACAACTTCGACTCCCGCTTCACCACAAGATAATTCAGACGTCAATAGACCGAATCCTCTAGCTCCCCCCTTTGCCGGAATGCATTATTATCTTGCAGTGTTTGCACTTGGAGCTGCCGTTTTGGTCTTGTATTTCTTCTTCTTTGTGAGGTCGAGACGATTAATAAGAAGAACTCGCGCAGAAACATATGAGTTTGACATTATAGACACAGATTCAGACTACGACTCGTCACTGAACAGCGTTGCAAACCCAAATTCGGACTTACAGGAAGGTGATGACGCTAATTTTGATTTTGATCTCGACCTCTCAGATGAAGAACTTTTGAGAAGCAGTTCGGGCTCACCCAATCCTACAAACGTTCCCATAAAGAGCCAGGAAGGAAAAAATCTAGACGAAGTCTTGGAGAGCAAAGCTAACAACACACCTCGCGGCGAAAATGACGGTGAAGATACTACGGGTGTGACAACGTCATCTGGAAAGTGACTTTCCACATACATTGATATACGCACATCGTGATGCGGCGGCCACGACTGGAAGAGTACGTAAACTGGTAAAATGTAACATAGACTAAACTTTCTCGAATGGATCACCACTACCGGGATTCACCGGCTGAGCTATTATATGTAATGCCAAGAGTCTTATCACTCTGTAAGAATACCGACGTATGCATCAATATAAACGCTTCACTTGGCAGCGAAAGAGCATTCAACTCTGGGTGAAGATAGGAACCATCGGTAAGAGGAGCTCTCATCATGGCTTTCATGACATTCAAAAAGCACACTGTGGGGCTTATTTCGGCAATTATCCTTGCTTGTCTTGTGTCACCTATTAAAGGTATGGAGATGGACGATACATCGGAATACACAAGACCTGAGATTGTAGATGCTGGATCCAAAACGGCTCACTGGTTGTGCACCCTTGGTCTGCTTCTTATCGTGCCATCAATAGCAGCCGTTTTCTCCTTTGCTGGGAAACTGTATCTGTCAATGTTTTTGCAGTTCGTTTCGATGGTGTATGCTGTGATAGAGGCCTTGATTCTGAGATTTCCTGACGGCGATGGAATTGAAAACCGCACTTCGAGGGGCACTGCTTGGTTTCTGGCGGCTTTGCTGGGGTCATCTGTTTTATTTGGAAGTTTAGCCAGCGGTACTGGTGCTCTGGTTAAAAATAAAAGGCTACAGTCGTTCGTCACCAAAACCGGGGAATACAACCTTCACGTCATTCACAGAACACTGTCTTTTGCAGTTGTGCTGACTGGATGGGTCAAAAGCTGTCTGGCTCCCGTTGCTATGTTTGGCTTTTGTCGCGAAATTCACACCGGCCAGTGCATCGCACACGGTGTGATGGGATCTGCGTTTGTTGTTTATGGCTTTGTTTATTCTATGGTGTTAGTTTTACCCTGGATGCGCAATCATGAAGGCCCCTACTCACAAGACCGCATAGATAGCTGGGTTATGTGCGCGTGGGGTATAGTAAATACGTTCACGGAGCATCGTTGGGGCAGGGAAGGCTGGAATCATGGCGACTACCAACACACTGCTATGGGAATTATATGGTGGGCTGGTGGACTTTTGGGAATTTTTCTGTCTCGCGGAGGCAGACGGACGTTTGTGCCGAGCCTTCTGATAATTTTCACAGGCTGGGCTATGTCCGAGCACAGTCAACACCTGCTGATCAGCACAAAGGTCCATGGCCTCTTCGGCTTGGTCCTAATGTCGGGAGGCGCATTGAGAATAATAGAAATCTCGTTTCTGCTCAGAGACAAAAGATCCGCGGGCGAAGTGATGTCCTTTCAGTACCTCGCGCCCTTCTGTCTGGTATGCTCAGGTATTTTGTTCATGAGCGCTAACGAAGAGCAACTGATTCTCGTGCTAAGGCTAGGAGCCGATCATAGTGCCTACAGTCTGGTCATAATATCTGCTGCATTTGTCACGTATCTGTGGATTCTACTTTGTCTAGAGTTTTACCTCAAGCTAGTGCTCGCAGCTGAAAAAAGTCCACTAAACTCCTATAAAGCAAGGGATGCCGCTGAGTTTGAGTTGGACAACCTCGAGGACCTGAACAGTGGAGACGAAGACAGAGCTTAGAGAGACGACGACGACGTTAAAAACAACGAAAAGCTTCGAATATGGGAAAATGAAAAACGGTTTCCAAAAAAATTTAGAACACTGAGCATGGCCTTCCAGTCGGGGCGACAAAACATCCTCACTTTCAATTCTATTCAGAGAAGTGCCTACAAAATCTTAATATTCTACCATATGCTACCAAGCACCTACGACCTTCGCGGATAAGTTGCGAGATATACAAAAAAGCACATATACATATACATAAATCTTCAAAGTTAGACAGCATGGCAAATGGCGAATTAGCGAGGTTTCCCACAAGGCCCTTTTCAAATATATGGTCAAAGTATTTGTCTGAATGACATTTCTCTACGTCTGGCTTTTATAATTTCTACATAACTTAATTGAGAGTGAACTAAATCGACACTTCATATGAAATACATCAAATAGAGATCAGCGGTTTAATACAGCCTCCATATCCTCTCAATCAAGGCCCAATGTTTAACCCTGGCTCGAATAGTAGAGGACTGGCATCATGGTCGAAAACAGGCATGCTAGCGTATGTGGACAACGAGTCAGATCATTCCAATCTGTGTATAACGCTACTGGAAACCATCAATGGAACCAACTGGAGACTGCGACCGTGTAAAAAATACACCATCCATCCCAATATGTTGGATATACCAAACACAGCCAATAGCGCTGGTGTGAATGGCGCTGGGAACAGTAATGGTTCTCAGAAAACGTTCAACTATTTGAGCTCAATATACTGGAGCAACACTCACAACCTTGGCGGGGACCAATTAGCGCTCTTCGATGACGTAGGGAATCTTACCATGGCAAATGCCGGTCAGACACTGGAGGGTATCTCGACGCTCGACAACCTAGTGGTGTTATTCCAGGACAATGGCTACAAAATACACAGTCAATTAGTCCCATTGCAAGAGTGCTCATCTGATAAAAAGATCACTCGCAGCTCGACGAAGAGGGAGACACACAGCTCAATTGTGGAATTTTATTGGATCGGTACGCATACGCCCCTTTTCACGCTGTTGGGGGCCCGCAAAGACTCCGCAACGTCATCCTACAAAAGCCAGGTTGAGCAAGTCCAGCCCTTGGGAATTACCCACCCAACCTCCGTCAAATGCGCCTGCCTGGGCTTGAGGAGGGGAGGTCAACTGGACTTCTGGTACCAGTTTTCCAACTCAAAAGACTATAAAAAGATCTCCTTACATTTGAATAGCATCCAAGATTCTCGAGCTAAGCAGGTAGATTGGATTCAGTGCAGCAAATTTGCACAAATGGATGAATCCCAAGCTATGCTTATAGGAACCTTTTCCAGGCTCACAGAGACGCTCGCTTTTTACAAGCTAACTGTTGATTGGAACAATTCTTCTCAAAACTCCGTGTCTGATCCAAAGCTGCAATTGCAGCACGTCTTGGAATTCAGCCCAGAGTTTCTTAGCGAAGCAGGGGAGCCTATTGAGCTCAAAGGCTTCCAATTGTTGTCTGCACCTAATGATAAGGCCTCTGGCATTGAATTGCTACTCAATTATGAAGTGGTAGGGGCTTCGCGCTCTGTTGTCAAACGTTACAAATTTGGGAAATACACGCCCTCTTCTGTACTATGTGCCGTGTTTGGCGTCTCAGACGATGAAGAACAACCTTTACCAGTGTGTGATTATGCATTTGAGCAACAAGAAATCTATGAATTTGACTCGTCGATATACACAATTGAGTTCAATGCCACCGAGAGCGTTGTGATATTCAGACTCAAAAATGGCCATAGTACGATATATGATAGACGTACGTGGACGTCTGAACAGGACTTGGCAAAGGTACAAAATCGCGATGTTATGTCTTCACCTTTCTCTACTGGACTACGGATGCCCATAACATTTCCCACATGTGGCTTTGAGTGGTCGCAAATATCTCCTTCCTTGGGGGGCGTTATTTCGAAAGTCACCGGCCAGGACTCACTACACTTTGATCCCATCGAAGCGTCCATTACAGACAATGCGGAAAATGACACATCAGTGGCTCTGGCGTTTGCGTTTGCGTTTGTTTGCTCGGGCC
The DNA here is from genome assembly GCA_900074735.1 of Lachancea sp. 'fantastica'. Lineage (NCBI taxonomy): Eukaryota > Fungi > Ascomycota > Saccharomycetes > Saccharomycetales > Saccharomycetaceae > Lachancea > Lachancea sp. 'fantastica'. Next base: position 2,365,743 of record LT598476.1, on the reverse strand, counting down.
ACCGACAATCATCAGGAGAAGATCTCTCAATCGCTATTAAAACACATTTACTGAAGCTGGGTCAAGTGAGCGGGGACCGGGCAGAAAAGCTCCTCAAAAACTTGATTATCACCGTGTATCAATTGTTTGGACTTACTCCTGATGCCTCAAAAGAGCTTAAGGACAAACTCACAATGAGTCGGCCTGTGCAAAAAACCATGCTTCTGCAATCGGAACTAGCCTGCTCTTTCACCAACAATAGCATTTACAACATGTCTCGGACTGCACTTTCATTAAGAAATATTCTATTTGCGTTCAATGGAGTTTCCCGGAATATTCAGGTGTTGATTCATCACAGTGCCACGATGAACTTCCAACAGCCCAATGGAAAACTTTACCAGTTTGCGTTCTCGAAACAAGATTTGATATATTCATTAATTCCAAGCGCCAAGTGGTTTGTGAAATTAGTGACATATTTGACTCAACAGATGATTGTTCTGGTCAACTCACCGAACGACAAGGAAAATAGTCTGGTGCTCGGGATTTTCGGCTCCAAAATGACTCGACAGTTATTACTTTCTGTGCTGGGTGAAATCAAAAAAGTCATTCACCTCATTACCAAGTTTCCGGAGACCTCATTCCCTGTACTGAACGAATCGTCAATATACTTGCGTAAAGTCCTAGGCGACTCTCCGGTAAACTTCGAAAAGTTTGAGACTTTCTTGGCCGACGTTAACAACAAATTCTCTTTGCTTGAAGAGAGCCGTTCGAATACGAGTATGGCGAGAGACACTTACCTCATTATAGATGGTGATATCCCGCCTGAAGTTTCACAGCTGAAAGATTTCCTGCTTTCCTATTCGAATACTGCCGTTCTCTCCCACATAAAGCCTGCTGAGGTGTATTTTTCTGATACTCGCGGGCTCCGCATTCTGTCCTCAGAAATTTTCCAGCCCTGCTTTCACAAGCTTTTACAGCCTCTCGAAAAAGGCCTTGTGATTCCCAGCGACGTGTTATCCGATGATGTCCCGTCAGCTTCGCTGTGCGTCATTGAAATAGACGATATTTCCAGAGAACCGCTGAATTCAGGAAAATATAAACTTAAACGATGCTGCAGATGTGGTGCTGTTACTCGCGCGGGTTATCCTGTCACCTCTGAGAACACTATATTCTCCACGAGTGTCACCACGAAGCGTTGGACTAGTCTATACACCAAATCCTGTATCTGCTCTGGGCTTCTCTATGAGCTCGACAGAAGCTCTCGTGAATGAGTTGAATTGAATCTCATAGACACTACAGTTCGCTTACTAGTAGCTGCTTGTTCATCCTGAACCACTGTTAAGCAGGTCCTAAATGATGCTTCACTCGAGTTTCGAACACACGAATACAGACGTTATAACATACCAGGCTCGAAAATCTATTAGAACAACAAATTGAAATAAAGGTGGCAAACTCTCAACTTTCAAGAACTTCGACTACAAAACAAGTTCAACAGCCCTATAAGCATTGAAGAGGTTTCAATTCTACTATCTTGTCACATCAAAAGTGGAGTCAAAACTAGATTCTCAAACTTGACTCTTTGATCAAGACAATCATCTAAATTTGTGTTGGATTGCCCGTGAATTGCAATCAAAAACTTGATTCTTTTAAAGAAGTGAACGCGCGCACTTCTCGCCCCAAAGTTTACATTACAGAGCAGGAGCAACATGTTTTTGACCAGAAGTGAATATGATCGTGGGGTCAGCACTTTTTCGCCGGAGGGAAGACTTTTCCAAGTCGAATATTCGTTAGAGGCCATTAAATTGGGTTCCACGGCCATTGGTATTGCAACATCTGAAGGTGTTGTTCTGGGAGTTGAGAAAAGAGTCACTTCTCCTTTACTTGAAGGAGATTCTATCGAGAAAATCGTGGAAATTGAGCGTCACGTCGGTTGCGCGATGAGTGGTTTAACAGCCGACGCTCGTTCCATGATTGAACACGCCCGTGTGTCGGCAGTCACTCACAACCTATACTACGATGAAAATATCAGCATCGAGTCTCTGACGCAATCGATCTGTGACTTGGCTCTGAGGTTTGGTGAAGGTGCATCTGGCGAAGAAAGATTAATGTCAAGACCCTTCGGTGTGGCGCTATTGATTGCTGGATATGACACCGAGCAAGGCTATCAACTTTTCCACGCAGAGCCATCGGGAACTTTTTATAGATACAATGCCAAGGCCATAGGTTCAGGGTCCGAGGGTGCACAATCAGAACTTCAAAACGAGTGGCATTCTTCTCTCACATTAAAGGAAGCTGAACTTTTAGTACTCAAGATTCTTAAGCAAGTGATGGAAGAAAAGCTGGACGAAGACAATGCTCAGCTAAGCTGTGTAACCAAGGAGCAGGGATTCCAAGTATACAGCAACGAGAAAACTGCTGCAATCATCAAAGAGTTGAAGGAAAAAGAAGCTCAGCAGAGTTCTGAGAACCCGGACATAGAAATGACCACGTAAATTTACTCTAATGCATACAAGAATATGTAGTCTAAGCTAAAGCATAAATTTCTTAGTTGGTACCTATGGGCAATCGAATGTCGTTTTTTACATACTGAAATCGTGATATTAATACAATGCATGGTGCTCTAATCTACTAGATGCGCATACTCGGGGAGTTCCTTTATCTTGGAATTGAAGAACTTCTCCAGTCTGTTGGCGTACTTGAAATATGACGTATTTTCTCCGTTGTACGCTCGACAGTTATTGAATACAAGACGGGCGTCATAAACGAAATTCTCCATCTTCTCATATCTGTTATTCTCTAATTTAATCTCCATTGTACTCAAGTCCATCGGCTCTTTGATAAACTCATAATAATCGGCAACTTCTTCTTTATTGACAGGTTGCAAGAAGGGCCAAGCGGCTGCATGATTTTGCATCTCAGTTAGAACATTCTGCATAGCAGCGTGGTGCGAAGCTCTTTTTGGCCTTTGTGCCAATTCATCCATCTCAGGGGTCCAGCCGGCCTCTTTGAGGCCAGGTATTTCCATTGGGTCTATTGGCTTTATGTTACTCAAATCTTTGAAATGCTTCAAACCAGGATGAACTACATTACTTTTGGAAACGAGCCGTATTTTCCTTTGAATGGCTGCTTCCTGAAGTAGTAGAATTTTGGCCGCGTCCAAATATCGTATGCGCGGGAGCGTTGTGCACTGCATGAGCGTACCACCTTCATAATCTTTGATATAGCCCATCCATATGCTCTTTTCCAGAGTTACCTCTTTGGTGAATCCCTGCTTCTTGAAGTAACCGATAGCATAATTGTCCGCGTATGTTAGAAAGTACTTGATTTTTGAGGTAGCTCGCACGTAATCTTTCAGATGATTCATCAAATGAGCACCATATCCTCGTACTTGTTCTGTTGAGCTAATGGCGCAAAAAACAATTTCTGCAAATTCGCGGTTGTCAAAAGGTCTATACGTGATGCCTCCAACTACTGTAAGAGGTTTACGTACCACCGCCATCGACAAGTGACTTCGGTCATACACGAGTCTGGCGATGTATTCCTTAGGCATTTTGGGAAGCTGCTTTTGAAAGATGTTCTTCAATCCTGTCAAGACCATCATGTTCTCTTTTGTATTGTCGTTGTTCACAACCCTAAACTCTATTTTGCCCTCTTTCTCCTCTATAACACTTGCTCTTTCTTTGAACTGATACTGCTTTCCATCGAACATGAAATGTGTGACACCGGCACCTTCCGCGTCTGCTTCCGTTTTGGATGCGATTGCATCCCCCGGCGTCGACTCTTCACCATTTATTGTGCCTGCCTTTTCAGATGTCAAATCTACGGTTTGATCGCCATTTTCTTTCGAATCTTCGAGCTTTGGTCTCTTAGAGCCATCAGCATCATCTAGACCACCTCTCTTCTTGCTAATCATCACCCGCTTCGGTCCTTGAAGCCCACCTTTGACGTCTATTTTGACTGCGTTGATAGTCATCTTCAATCGTACATTGCCAATCGAAGCCAAGGCTCTTAACCATCAATCAATTAGTACAAAGTGATAACTGGGAAACAAGCATTTTGAAGTTCCAAGTCTACTTCCATCGATGGCATTTTGTTTTGACTTTTATAAGAGCTCCTCCTCATCAATATCGTCTTCCTCAGCTTCAAAAACGCATCTGAGAGCTTCTTCTGCTTGTTCTTGCACTTTTGTCAATCCTGATAATTCTTCAACATATTTGTAGTTGTTCAGAGCTTCTGTAACAAAACGCCAACCACGTTCCTTGAAGGTCTCCACTACAGAAATGCTGCAGGCAGAGCACTCCTGGAACGATGGACTTCTGAGCTGTAAAGTTTTGAACTCGGTTAAAAAACCACGAATTTGATGTGGAAGATCACCCAAGACAGTCTTAGCCGATGCTTCGTAAGTGTTGCGATCTGGGTGCTGCAGTAACGAGACCATCAACTCTACACTTTGGGATGCTGCCATGAGTGCAACACCAGGTCTCGTCACGGTACACATCTGATCCAAAGTGCGATCCGTGAGACTGTCGCTCGGGGCAACAACGTCCTGGCAGAAATAGCAGCCGAGGCGGTTCGGTTCCGTTGAAGAATAGGCACCGTGTCTCATCACCATATAGCTGTCGAATCCGAGTGCAGCGTTGATTACAATTTTGTTTTCGGCGCAGCCAAGCACAGTAGGGAGCCATCTAGTTTCGCGTGAATCCATCAAAAGGTATATAACATCGTGGCCTCTCACAAGGTCAACTAGCATTTTAAAGTCATTTAGCTGTCTAGCTTCGTTGGTGACCGGGTGTCCAATCATAGGAACCTGGAGCTCTACGCCTTTAGTTTTAACGAGAGGAAAGATTCGCCGCAATCCTTCTGCGGCTTCAGCAGCCTTAGGTTTTCCGCAGCTTTCAAACGTAAACAGAGGCTGTCGTACTGGGTTGGAATAAGACACTTGTCCATTGTCCACAAATGTGATTTCTCGTACACCCCAAGCCATAAGAGTGCGAGCAACGTAGCACCCCAGGGTTCCAGCCCCAAGTAGCAACACTTTGGTGTTCTTTACAACGTCCAGGTCAAGCTCGGGAGCGACGCGCCATTTCATTAATTTCAAATTAAGATCTAGCGATTGATCTGCAACCTGCAGAGGATCCAAAAGAGAGCTCAAATCTGTTGCCCTTGGTGTGAGTTTATTTTGAGAATTTCTTTCCCATCCTGTGACTTTCAAAGCTGACGATTTTGAGTCGGGACTAGCTTCAAGGGCTATTGTCATCCAAAAACTGCTGCTAGCATCCGATCTTACCAAGACCAATCGTATCGTTTCCGTTTCTGGCGCAAAATGTTTCAGAAGAGAGATGAAGTTTTTCGCTAGAGCAGAAGGTACCATTTCTATCTTACTGGTATCGCGGATAATTAAGGCACTGCAGCCAGCTGCATTAGCCTTTGAAAGCACTTGAATCTCATTACTTTCGTCTTCCAGACATGACCAGTTCTCAGAATGCGAATCAAACCAGTCTTTATACTTATTGTAGTTTTCAAGCAGACCACTGTCAGTTACCGTTAGATTTAAAGATGTCAGTTGAAAGCAGGGTACACTCACCCAATGGAAAAACTTGTAGGTCTTCAAATCAGCAAAACTGATAATAAAGAACCTAACGCACTCGTTCGGATCATCCAGGCTTTTATTCCAAACTTCTAATGCCCTCTGATTCAAAAATTCGTTCTTGTCCAGCTTTTTGAATTCCTCAACAGTATTGTAATTGTACAAAGTACCCTTTACTGGCAAACCGTTTCCGTGGTCACTCTGGGCATCGAAACTCTCACCGCTTAAAAACAAATGCGCACACGATGAACCTCTGGGTATATATGCGGTATCAATAACACTCTTGAGCTCTTTAGGGGTTGAATCCAACTTCAGAACTTCAAGCTTCAATCGAGCCAGTTCCTGGAAAAATGAGGTGTCTATGAAAGACTGATATGGAGTGGCAAACTTCATCTGGATACTCGCCATCCTGGAGTCAAGTAGCTACGGCGAATGCGAGATATGTGAACTTTGGGCAAAGGTCTAAGTTTAAGCTCAAAAATGTTAATAAGATTTAGTAGATTGATGATGTATATCTAGTTCGTGCTTTATTATGATAAAATGAAAAATGGGCCAGCAATTGTGTGGTGCACAGCTCGTTACTCTACATTGACCTAGCTGGTATTTGTGATATGTACTTGAGCTCTGGTGTCTAAGCAGGTGGCGCTTCATCAAGCGTCATTTCGTCTAGCTCATCGAGCAGCTCATCGATATCGATTTGTGGAGCATCTTCGTCTTCATCTTCATCCATTTCTCCATCTGCTGGAGGAGGAGCTTCAGTATTATTCTTGTACAAATTGACGGTATTACGCATTTCAGCATCTTCCTCCAGTTCCTGCAAGAAAGTCTCGTAGTCCCTCTCAGCTCTTTCCATTTCCTGCTTCTGTTGCCTTGATGTGTAGTCTTGGGAAGCGTCGATCTCCTGGTGTTCACGGGCCATTCTCTTAAGTTTCCAGTTTCTGTTCTTGCGAGTCTTACGAATGTACTGCTTCTTGACCAGAACAACGTCTGGGATATGCTCAATGTTAAGATCATCGAAAAGATCCGAGTTGTAATTGGAGTTGGCGATGAAGTAGCCCATCACGCTATCACCAGGATGGCAGAGCGCTCCCAAATGCGAGCGAACATAGTATACTTGATCATTGACTCCCAGGTCAGCAGCTCTGGCTACCGTTATGTCGGCAAGCACCCATTTGTTTTTACTCTTGCCCGTGGGGTCGACGTCGAGGACGATGAACTCCACTAGTTGAGAGACGTCAGCCAAGGACTGGAACGGCGTTCTCCAGTAAACAGGTGCAGACAAATCTGCGGTCTGCAAGGTGATAGGGTCCATGAACTGGAGCGTATTGGAGACTTTCGAGCACAGCACGAATTGGGAAATATTGCCCAGCGATTTTGCTAGCTTCTTGGGCAGAACAACAAGATCATCTCTGCAAATTGGAACAATCTCAACGGAAAACGAAAATTTGTAGGTGGAAGAACCGGTATGGGTATCTTGCGAGACAAGCTCTTCGGACTTTTTAGATCTGATGGGAACCACTGAGTTCAAAAAGTCAAGCATTTTGGCAGCATGATTTTTTTGACCATAGAAGAAATCTAAGCCATCCTTGGATTCTTGAATGTTGATAGTATCTACGTGTGCACCATGCTTTAGGATCAGCTGCTCCAAATAAAGAAATGTACGTTTGTGAGGAACTTTTTGTCTGATCTGTATGGTAGCTCTCCAGGTGTTCGTTGTGTAGGAGCGAGCACAGTCTGCACACTGCATCGCTACAACGACATATTCGACTTCAAAGGTTTGTTGAATGATGGTATTAGTCATAGCCTCCCCTTGGACTGTCAGCTTGACACGAATACGTCTCGAATGGGGCTCAGTCCATATAAAAGAGGCATCCACCAATCTAACTTTATTCAGACCTTTCAAACGGCGCAGACACAGCGCCAGAAGCTCTCGAGATTCTAGTTGCGCATGCACCCATTGGCCTGGAGGCTGCAAAAACCGTTCACAGTTTCTGCAAAAAGACACGTTAGCTTCTCTTGGAATACCCTCTGTGATATCAACCGTTAGCTTTATACAGTCGTAACACATCACTAAACCTGACGACCCATCCATGGGCACACCACAGTTGCAACATAGCACTGTGGCAGGTTGGTGATTTTGAAAGGCGCTCTTATCCAAAGAAGTGTAATTCATGATGACTGGAATAAGTGCCCTGAAACTCTCGATAGCTCAAACTTGAATTCCTTGAAGCTTACTTTGTAGCTTTGCTTAGCGGAAGGAGCACTAAAATGGTATAACTAAGCTTTCAAGATGGCGATGAGATGAGATGCGATGCGATGAGCATCTGAAAAATTTTAGAATCCTCAAATTGAAATCAGAGTCACGTGCACGGACTCAAGCAGAAAACCCCCGTTGTAAGTGATGTGATTGTAGAAGTCACTACAGACGAAAATAAAGCTTTACTTCCGTTTTTTGTTCTTCTTCTGCTTACCTTGGAATAGTAGGCCAAATGACTTCTTCTGAGTCTTCTCGACGCGTCTTTCGCTGTCACTGTCACTATCAGGAGTATCGAGCGTAGTTTCCCCTTCTTTGGCCTTAAATTGCCCGTTTTTCTTGTCTTCCAAGTTTTTGCGTATTTCATGACGTTGCGAGCCTTTCATCTTTCGTTTCAGCGCTATCATTGCCCTCGTATCGTCTTTGGTAATCCTATGCATGGAATTAGCGCTATTGGAACCTTGTCCTGGGGCAGGATTACGTTTCTTCGTTTTCGCCAGCGATGAGACTTTTTTGTCACTGTCTATGAACTCGCCCACGGTGGCAATATCGTCTTCCGAAGGTCCTGCATCGGCCAAAGCTTGCTCGAGACTTAAACCTGCTCCCATCGCCATGACTGGTAATTTGTAGAAGGCCGCTTTCGACGATGACAAGTCACGATTACACTCTCCGCCAACTTCATTTTGAACCCAGTCAGCGGCCTTCAGCTTGTTACTATTGAACAAAGCTTGCAATGAAGCTTGCAAGCTCATTTTCTCTTCAATTTCTTTAGCCCTAGACATGCCTTTCAATAGCTTTGGGTTGTTTCGATTGTTCAGTGCTCAGCAGCGATGAGCAGCTGAAATGAAAATACATAATTATCGTAGAGTGCGTATTCGCCATGACACCATATAAAATTCAAATTTATGTCATGCGCATAACCAAGCTACACCTGTCGGGCAGCGAGACCGCAATAGTTGGTATGTTTGAATGTCCTTTCAGATATGATAGTATTATTTAAATCTTTCTCTTGCCGTTTTTACGGTCGTTTATCTTACGGCGCTCACCGAAACTTTCTTTCTCCATAGCCATTAAACTCTGCCGTTTGGCTGCGGTAACCTTGTTGAGTGCTTTCCTGATGACTGCCGTGTCATGCACATCCTCAAATAAGGTCATCTTTTTATTGATCCTCTCTTCAATCGCTTCTATTCTCGACACATCACGCTGGCCTACAAAACAAATCGATTCACCGGTCCTACCCGCACGAGCAGTACGACCGGCTCTGTGTATAAATGTGTCAGGATTTGCGGAAATATCGTAGTTGACCACCAGCTGAACAGTGGGAATATCTAGACCTCTCGAGGCTACATCTGTGGCAATCAAAACGCGAGCAGCATTTGCACGAAACCTGTGTAAAGAATTGGTACGCTCTTGTTGCGGCATTTGCGAATGAAGCGAGGCCACTCGTACGTCCAGTTCTTTTAAAGTCCTTCTCAAAATTTCAGCTGTTACTGTTCTGTTGACAAAAATGATGGCACTTGCTTCTTTGTACGCACTGCTAGTGAGAATCTGATAAAGGTAAGCTTCTTTTACTTGCTCTGGAACGAGTAGGTAAGTAGTCTTCAACGTCCTTGGAATTGCAACGTCGTCCATTCTCTCAACTTCATAGGAAAAAACAGGAGGCTTTCCAGAAGTAGCTGGAGCATTTTGCAGTTGTTTGACTTGATCGGTTACGGTGGCCGTGAACAGAAGGTTCTGGCGACTCGACTTTGGTGGTAGGGCTCCTACACACGTCGCAAGGTCTTCCGTGAATGTGTCTGTCAGTAGAATATCTGCTTCGTCGAGGACCAAGTATTTTACCCTTCTCAATCCGCCCACAGTGTCGTCACCACTGTTCATGATATGATGAGCCAAGCGGCCAGGCGTGGCCACTATAAAATGCGGCTTCTTTTGAAGCTCCAGCGCCTGATCAACTATACTCTCCCCACCAACAATCCGTGCAACTCGAATGTTCATTGAGCTCCCTAGTGCAGTGAATTGCTCAGCAATCTGCATCGCAAGCTCTCGGGTAGGTGTCAAAACTATACCGAACATTCCACTTGGATCCTCCGACCATTTCGTGAGCATTGGTGCCGCAAACGCGATAGTTTTACCCGAACCTGTCTTAGCACCCCCAATACAGTCTCTTCCTTCTAGAATTTTAGGAATACATGCTCTTTGAATAGCTGTTGGCTGGGTTATTTTCATCGAACGTAGGGCTTCTACCAGCCATTTCGAAACTTTAAGATCAGAGAAATTACCGCTGTTTTCAGAGACGCTGGACATTAGACCTGAGGGACGTTTCCTTGTCTTATATTGTGTGAGTTGCCGTAAGCTGATAGTTTCTGGCACCGGTGAGATGAGATGAGATGAGATGAGATGAGATGATGTGAATGCTGCAAGTTAATTCTTTTTCCAGGTCTTGATAGTATCACGTGACATCTGATTCACATCAAGCCTTTCCGGCGCATACTGCCATCTTTTGCAATAAGACATCGATGTTCTGTCCCTTCAGAGCACTAACCGGCACGATATCCCAGCCTCGAGCTTCGCAAAATTGACGAATTTTGTTGAATTTGGTCTGACTGGCAGGATTTTCATAATCGATATCCGCCTTATTGCACACCACCAGAACATTTTTTTTGGAAACATCCTCAAGGCCACCAAGCTCTGAGATTAACAGGTTTAAATCCTCCAAGGGATCCTCATTTCCCAAGCTGAGCACAAATACCCAGCCTCGAGATCGCTGGATGTGTCTAATAAACTCAAGGCCCATACCTCTGTCATCGGAAGCACCCTTTATTATGCCCGGTATATCGGCAACGGTAAAACTGAGACCGTCAAAACCCCGTTCAACTGTTCCCACATTGGGATGCGTGGTGGTAAAGTCCCAATGACCTACTCTAGGTTTAGCGTTGGATATGCAGTTGAGAATAGTGGATTTACCAGCGTTCGGTAAACCAACCAAACCTAAATCTGCCAGAGTTTTCAGTTCAAACATGAAATGCTGTTCAAGGCCATCTCGTCCCACTTTGGCAAAGCGCGGGTTTCGGATAACGTTTGTGAGAAAGTGCATGTTTCCGAGACCACCTTTGCCACCTTTTAGGAGGCAAATAGGATTTTCGTTCGGCTTGTCTAGGTCTAGCCCACAAAGAGGAAATCTGTCATTTTTGAGCTGTGACTCGGCGGCTTCTAAATCGAAAACTTTCACTTTATCGTTCAGTTCTACAAACCACGGCTTTTCTTCGTGGTAGGCCTTGTCTTTGCCCTTAAAATACCAGCCCTCACCGGGCTCATAAGATTCACGGAATAACTGAATATGCGTGGGCTTTTGATCCATTTCAAAACGCCCTGTGCAATGTAAATTTACAGTCTTTTGATGGAGGGCATCTCGAAGAGCCGTCCTGTTAGCACCTCTCCAAGCTTGAACAGCATCACGAACGGTCAGCGGATCCATACACCATTTTATCACAGTGCCAACCGGAACTAGTATCAGAACATCCTTTCCACGAGCGCCATCGAGCTGTCTTGCAGCTCCATCTCCGCCGTCAGCGGCCCTATAACTCGTCTTCAATTTGGCAAGGCTATTCAATCCTTCGACAGCTTGAACGTAAATTCCACCACCATCTCCCCCGTCACCGCCATCAGGTGGTCCAATCGCCCTTCCTGCGTCTCTGAAGAAGGAAACGGAGCCGTTCCCACCTTTTCCGCTTTTTAATCTAAGTACTTTCAAATCGACAAACTCTTTAGCCTGGGCGTGCCGCTGGTTCTTCGGTTGTAGATAACTAACAGTGGTGAAGCGCGAAAGGGAAGCTTTTACGTTGATGTATGGAGTTTCGGGTGGTGTTGACATAATTTGAAAGGACGGGTCTACTTTCACGGAAGTTTCCACTTGCTGATTTATGGTTTCCGTCCTATTCTCGTCGGATACCAGGACCCTACGTTGGCCTTTTCCTAGGTTTCGAAGCCAAAACTCGTTATCAGAAGCTGTCGGTGCATTGTCCGGCGCATTTGAAAGCAATCTGCGAGCTTGCGGGTTTTGGAACACCCTTTGAAATGATCTCAGACTCATTATCTTACCATAGATTCTTTCTGATGCGTGCTTTGGCCAGATACTGCATCTGGCATCAGCGATGAGCTTTATTTTACGTGAGTCCACTGCGCTGAAGTTCAATTAACTTAAAGCAAAAGAACAATCACGTGATAGTATATCCATCATCATGAATCGGCAACATGTTGTGTTTGGTATGCATGCGACCTTAACGAGGTGTATTCTTGTTCTCGATGTTGACTGGATTTGGAGACATTCAGTTCATTTCAATGTCTTCTTCCCGGTTCACCGCTTCAAGTTGAGGTCTCAGCTTTTGAATTCGTTGAATTGTCTGGGTAATTGAGTGCGCGTCATCTCCAAACATTGTATCTTCCACGGACTCGTAATTATTCTTCCACTGAGTAACTTCCGCAGTCATACTTTTCAGCTTATCTCGCAAAATATGCTGGTTTTCTAAGGTGAACCTTGCTTTCTCCATTTTCATAGCGTCAGTCCAGCGGAGAAGTTGCCGCTTCAAGTCTGCCGTCTCTTCCAGATTTTCAGCTCCAACGGAATCGTAGGCTTTCAGAATTTGTTCTAGATCGAGATCTTCGTCTTGATGTTTGATAGCCCTGTCTGAAGCTAATGCGGGATCACACAACTTCGACGACAGTCTTCCCACGAGGTTGATGTGCTCCATGTGAAGGTTGTAGCTATCGCAAACCTCATATACCAATTGCAAGAGTTCTGACTCGTTTCCATCTTCATCAACCGATGCACTAAGCCTGCTTTTGGCTACGTCGGCTGACGGTCCCAATTTGAGTTTAGTATTGTAAGATTCGATGACATTTGTGTGCTCATCTCTAAGATTTGCCATGGACATTATGAATTCACCGAAAACAGATCTCATGGCGGTGAATGCTTCCCCCATTGCAGCATCGTCTACCGAGTTTTCAATCAATACCGTTAGATTATCGACTAACTCATTTGAATGCCGATAATTGACGTTCAAAAGTGCTAACAGTTCGTCTAGCATTGACTCAACGTTTTTGGAGTTCATTGGCAGCTTCTAGTATTCCAAGTGTCACTCAAAGATCCTCGTTTTCGTTACTTGTTCGAATATTTTGATATTTGTAAATTTGACTGTTTGTCGCTGTCAACTTGACCTAAAATTGCAGTTTTCAAAGAGTTTGTGAATAAGAACATCGCATCATCAAGCATAGCGGTAAATAAGCTCAGAGCTCAGGAAATATCAAGATATAAATCGAAATGGAAGAGCCATTTGTTCAACTCGTCAACGAAATAAAGACGGAGCTAACAGAATCAGCTTCACAATTATCGCGACTGAAGCTGTGTAACTCCGCAAAATGGTCTGCAGAAGCGCTGTGGGGGATGTGCGAAGTTGAGCCTATGGCAAGCCTCGCTGGCTCTTCAAAAATGGATGAGTCGCCATTGAGAAGTAGGTGTAATACAGGAGCTATCCTATCACAAGAATCACCGGAGAAAGCCGGTCCCAGTCTGGATAGCAACGAATACAATCAATATTTACTAGCGTCGACGCTTTTTGACTGTAAAGAATTCGATCGGTGCGCATATTTTCTGGCTGACAGCTATCATCCTGATCTGCTATTCTTGAAGCTCTACAGCAAGTTTCTCTCGTGGGATAAGAAAAACCAGGAAAGCGTGGAGAACACGCTGACAGCGAAGGACGTAAAGGGCGTCCATGGCATTGGTGGTGTCAATAGCGAAAGTAAAGGCAGAGACAAAATTGAAAGGCTTCGTGATCACGAAGCCGGAGACAATAGGCATTCGAAAAAATCTGCGGATCTCGACAATGGCGAGTCCACTTGCGTGGCGACGATATTAAAAGAGCTCAATCAATACTTATCCGAGAACCGAGAAGGATATGAAAAAGATGTTGGCGTAGGATTTGCTCTATTGCATTATTTAAGAGGGCTGCTTTACAAGTTACAGGATATTCCATCCAACGCTATCAGCTCGTTTTTAACTTCGCTGTCTCTTTTCCCATACAACTGGGCATGCTGGACTGAACTGATCAGCTGCATCTCGCGCTCAGACGAATCACTGCTGCTATTGAAGGTCCTTAATGAAAAGCTTACCTCCGAAAAGTCACAAATAATGCTCAAGTTCTTCAAATTATCAGTCTTCCAAGAATTCAACGGCAATATCGACGACTTTATACAGGAGCTAGACTACCTGCTTTCAATCTTTCCCCGATTTGCATTCTTGAAGACCCAACATGCTCTAATCAACTATCATTACATGGATTACGTGAGTGCCGGCTTGATTTTCGACCAGATCATAAAGCTTGATCCGTATCGTCTGGACGACATGGATACATACTCAAACATCCTGTATGTGATGCAGAAAACGTCAAAATTGGCGTATCTTGCCCAGTTTGCTTCAGGGGTAGACAGATTTCGGGCAGAAACCTGCTGCATAATTGCTAATTATTATAGTGCCAAACAAGAGCACGAGAAGTCCATCATGTACTTTCGCCGTGCACTAACACTTAATAAGAACAGCACGAGCGCTTGGACTTTGATGGGACATGAATTTGTCGAGTTGAAAAACTCTCACGCTGCAATCGAATGCTACCGGCGCGCTGTCGACATTAATCCACGAGACTTCAAAGCTTGGTATGGGCTAGGTCAGGCATATGAAGTGCTAGACATGCATCTATACTCATTATACTACTTCCAGAGATCTTGTGCGCTCAAGCCGCTCGACAAGCGAATGTGGCAGGCGCTGGCGAGCTGTTATGAAAAGGTTGACAGTATCGATGAGTCTATCAGATGCTACTCAAGGGCACTGCAATTATCTCTCAACAGCGACCAGGACATTTCGATTCTCTACCGACTTGCCGTCCTCTACGAACAGCTTCAGGAGGTTGTCACTTGTAGAGACTTCATGGCAAGGTGCGTAGAAGCACAGCAGCAATCGGATGGATTGATTAGTGATGAAATCACGAAAGCTAGCCTCTGGCTGGCTAGACATGAAGTAAAAAACAAAAGATTTGCAGAGGCATATAAGTATGCGCTCAAAGTGACGCATGGATCTTCTCAAGAAATAGAAGAGGCTCGTGCAATCGCTCGAGAGTGTAGAAGGCGAATGGATTAGCATTTACTGTCGTTAGTCTTTCTCTTTCACGTGACTGGTGATATATCTTGACCCATTAATCAAAATTTTTGGAACTCTGTTATTGAGTCGCTCACAATGAATACCTGAAAGCCAAGGTTCAAGCATTAGGTGGTAAGAAGTTCGAAAGACAGTGTGAGTCAGTTCACTCAATAGAACTTGGAACTCTACAATACACTTTTAAGACATACAGTAACATCATGAGCGGCCTACCACCGCCTCCCCCGCCCCCAGGGTTCAAAAAAGGGTCCTCATTACCGCCTCCACCACCACCACCAGGATTTAAAGGTTCCCGTCCCACGCCCCCAGGTAAGCTACTTCCAGTATCGAATACTTCACCGCATCTCAAAGGGAACGGCTCGTCTCAAACAGTTGATGGTGTTTCACAGGAAAGGAACCCTGTTGCATTCAGTCCATCCAATAGATTTAATGGGCATCCACTGCCCCCTCCCCCACCTCCTGCAAAGGCTCAATCCCCCTTTGACGTCAAAGCTTCCAAACTGCGGCAGCCAAGCTCGTCTTTACCATTTGATGATTCCTCAGTGAAAAGAAGAAAAAGGGCACCATCCGATATAGGTAGAGTTGGCATAACGATAGATGCACTAAGAATTAAGCGTACCGAATGGCTGAATCTACAAAGGAAAAGATTCCAAAGGAGGGAATCGCTGGCGAACGCCAAGGCAAGGGCACACAGGCGAGGACTGGTACACTCACACAAAGTAGACATGCCCCCAGAACACCTTAGGAAAATCATTAACGATCATCGAGATATGACATCTAAGCGTTTCGACCCTGACAGAAGAGCTTTTCTCGGAGCGTTGAAGTACATGCCTCACGCAATTTTGAAGCTCATAGAAAATATGCCCCAGCCTTGGGAACAGATGAGGGAAGTGAGGGTTCTGTATCACAGCACCGGTGCGCTAACTTTCGTCAATGAAATACCGCGCGTAATAGAGCCCGTTTTTGCTGCTCAATGGTCCACTGCATGGATTGCTATGAGACGGGAGAAAAGAGACCGGCGACATTTCAAAAGGATGCGTTTCCCGCCGTTCGACGACGACGAGCCTCCTCTCTCGTATTCCGAACACGTACAGCATATTGAGCCACTAGATGCGATCAATCTTAAGCTCGACGAGATCGAGGATGCCGCCATAAAGGACTGGATTTTTGATTCGAAGCCTTTAATTGAGAGTAAAGTTCATTTAAACGGCTCATCTTATAAAGGTTGGAAACTCGACTTACAGATAATGTCCAACTTGTATAGGATGACTTCGCCTTTACTCGAAGAAGATCAAGATGGTAATAGTCAGTACCTCTTCAACAAGGATAACTTTTTCACAGCTAAAGCCCTAAACAACGCTATTCCTGGCGGCCCAAAATTCGAGCCCTTATTCCCCGAGGACGAAGATGGCGATTACGATGATTTCAGCTCGCTTGATCGCATAATTTTTCGTATACCCTTGAAAACAACGTACAAGGTTGCCTTTCCTCATCTCTACAATCCTCGCCCTCGACAAGTCAGCCTCTCTTGGTACAGCGAACCCGTTTCTTGTCGTGTGAGCAGAAGCGGGGATGAAACTACTCATGCCTTTCGTTTTCACTCGACTTTCAACCTCATTAGGGTGGCACCGCAAAAGCCCGCTGGGATGGCTTTGAACAATGACTTTTGTCTCCATTCCGATTTTGAAGCGTGTCTGGAAGACTTAGATTTGGAGGCTCCTTTAACGCAAGATGCAATTTCCCTATATCATGCACCCTTTCCATTTAACAGGAGAACAGGCAAAACAACCAGGTCGCAAGATGTAGCTTTGATAAAAAGGTGGTTTTTACAAAAGCCAGAACATGATCTCCCTGTAAAGGTCAGAGTTTCCTATCAGAAGCTATTGAAGAATCAAGTTTTGAATGAGCTTAAAAAGTCAAACTCTTCACCTAGAGGCAAAAAGAAGCTGCTCAAAAGTCTACGGAATACCAAGTTTTTCCAACAGACAACAATAGATTGGGTCGAGGCGGGCTTACAGGTATGTAGCCAAGGCTTTAACATGTTGAACTTGCTCATTCATAGGAAGGGTCTCACCTATCTGCATCTGGACTACAACTTCAACTTGAAGCCGACAAAGACACTGACGACAAAGGAGCGCAAAAAATCGAGGTTCGGTCATGCCTTTCATCTAATTCGAGAAATTTTAAAAGCGACGAAGCTTTTGGTGGATGCTCATGTTCAATATAGGCTGGGAAACGTTGACGCTTTTCAACTAGCTGATGGAATCAACTATATTTTAAACCATCTTGGGCAGTTGACAGGTGTTTACCGGTACAAGTACAAAGTCATGCATCAGATCAGGGCTTGTAAGGATCTCAAACACATTATCTACAATCGTTTCAACAGAATAATCGGGAGAGGCCCCGGCTGCGGTTTTTGGCATCCCTCTTGGCGTGTCTGGATTTTTTTCATGAGAGGGATCATTCCCCTACTAGAGCGCTGGCTTGGAAATCTCCTCGCACGTCAGTTTGAGGGTCGATCTAGCGAAGTCGTCAAGACAGCGACAAAACAACGTCTAGACGCATATTACGATCTCGAGCTGAGAGCCGCGGTCATGAATGACATCCTCGATATGATGCCCGAAGGAATAAAACAGAACAAAACGAAAACAATTTTGCAGCACCTAAGTGAGGCGTGGCGATGTTGGAAGGCAAACGTTGCATGGAACGTATCGGGTATGCCAGAACCCGTCAAGGTTATAATCGAGCGATACATCAAGGCAAAAGCCGACGGCTGGGTGTCTGCTGCTCACTATAATCGCGATCGCATAAAACGTGGTGCTCATGTTGAAAAAACTGTGGTACGAAAAAATTTGGGGAGACTGACACGTCTGTGGATGAAGTATGAGCAAGAACGGCAGCAGAAAATTGAGCAGAACGGTCCAGATATTACTCCGTCTGCTGCCACAAGTATCTTTAGAGCAATGGTTAACTGGTTAGAAATTAATAACTTCTCTCCCATACCATTTCCTCCATTGACCTACAAGAATGACACTAAAATTCTAGTACTGGCGCTTGAAAATCTTAAGAATGCTTATTTCTCCAAGGTAAGGCTGAATGCAACCGAAAGAGAGGAATTAGCTTTGATTGAAGAAGCTTATGACAACCCTCATAACACGCTTAATCGTATCAAAAAATATCTTTTAACGCAGAGAGTTTTCAAACCTGTTGATCTTTCTATGAGAGATGAACTTCTTCAAATTTCCCCTGTTTACTCGGTCGACCCTTTAGAGAAAATCACAGACGCATATCTTGATCAGTACCTATGGTACGAAGGTGATCGAAGACATTTATTTCCTAACTGGATTAAACCTAGCGATACGGAAATTCCTCCATTGCTGGTCTACAAGTTAGCGCAGGGGGTAAACAACGTCAATGGTGTTTGGGATGTATCGAATGGTCAGTCAACTGTCATATTGCAGACAAAGTTGGATGAATTAGCAGAGAAGATCGACTTTACTCTACTCAATCGACTGTTGAGACTTATCATGGATCCTAACTTGGCTGACTACATCACTTCTAAGAACAACATAGTTCTGAACTTCAAAGATATGAGTCATGTCAACAAGTATGGCCTCATCAGAGGTCTCCAATTCTCGTCATTTGTCTTTCAATACTACGGGCTCATGATTGACCTTTTGATACTTGGTCCGGAAAGGGCATCCGAATTAGCCGGACCACCAAGTTCACCGAATGAATTTCTGCAGTTTAAAAGTCTCGATGTCGAAAAGCGATCACCACTCAAGCTTTATTGCAGATACTTCGACCAAATACATATTATCTTGCATTTTCAGGAACATGAAGCGGAGGAACTTGTTCAGGACTATCTTTCGGAAAACCCAGATCCAAACTTTGAAAATGCGGTGGGGTATAACAACAAAAAATGCTGGCCCAAAGACTCTCGCATGAGATTGGTTCGGGATGATGTCAATTTAGGCAGGGCTGTTTTTTGGGAGTTTGCTAGTCGCGTACCTTCATCATTAGCAAACATATCCTGGGAAAACTCTTTATCTTCTGTTTACAGCAAAACTAATCCCAATCTGTTGTTCACGATGTGTGGATTTGAAGTACGCATACTACCCAATGCAAGAATTGAAGAGATGATATCGACAGATGAAGGAGTTTGGGACCTAGTCGAGGAAGACACCAAACGACGGACGGCAAAAGCCTTTTTGAAGGTTTCTGACGAAGGCGTTGAAAAATTCAACAATACAATCAGAGGAATTTTGATGGCGTCTGGATCCACAACTTTCACGAAAATCACAGCGCGATGGAACACAGCTTTGATTTCTTTGTTTGCCTATTACCGAGAAGCCATTGTTGCAACAGGCTCTCTTTTAGATGTACTGGTCAAGTGTGAAACAAAAATTCAAAACAGGGTAAAGCTGGGACTCAACTCAAAAATGCCAACGAGGTTCCCACCTGCAGTTTTTTATACACCGAAGGAGCTTGGCGGTCTAGGCATGTTAAGCGCTTCCCATATTTTAATTCCGGCCTCTGACCTGAGCTGGTCTAAACAGACTGAGACGGGAATAACGCATTTCAGGTCGGGTATGAC
This sequence comes from Lachancea sp. 'fantastica', assembly GCA_900074735.1. Lineage (NCBI taxonomy): Eukaryota > Fungi > Ascomycota > Saccharomycetes > Saccharomycetales > Saccharomycetaceae > Lachancea > Lachancea sp. 'fantastica'. The sequence goes on along the minus strand of LT598476.1, from coordinate 2,346,119 downwards.
CCATGAGGAAGACAAACTTATTCCAACTTTGTTCAGATATATCACAACATGGGAAAACGAGTTCTTAGACTCGCAAAGAGTGTGGGCAGATTACGTCGCAAAGAGACAAGAGGCCCTGCAACAGAACCGTCGCCTGGCATTTGAAGAGTTGGAAGGTTCCTGGGATCGGGGTATTCCTCGCATTAGTACCTTGTTTCAAAAAGACAGGCACACACTAGCTTACAACAAAGGGTATCGAGCAAGGCTACACTTTAAGCAATTTTCATTGGAACGTAATAATCCGTTTTGGTGGACGGATACTCATCATGATGGTAAACTTTGGAATTTAAATGCTTACAGAACTGACGTTATTCAGGCTTTGGGAGGAATAGAAACAATTCTTGAGCACACACTTTTCAAAGGCACGGGATTTAGCTCTTGGGAAGGTCTTTTCTGGGAAAAGGCCTCTGGATTCGAGGACTCCATGCAGTTCAAAAAATTAACTCACGCTCAGAGGACAGGTCTAAGTCAAATTCCCAATCGTCGTTTTACGTTATGGTGGTCACCAACAATTAATAGGGCCAATGTTTACGTTGGTTTCTTGGTCCAGCTGGATCTGACAGGAATTTTTCTGCACGGAAAAATTCCAACCCTTAAGATCTCACTAATCCAAATATTCAGAGCCCATTTGTGGCAGAAGATTCACGAAAGTATTGTTTTCGATATTTGCCAGATCATCGACGGTGAAATCGACACGCTACAGATTGAGTCTGTAGACAAGGAAGCAATTCATCCGAGAAAATCATACAAAATGAATTCGTCTGCTGCGGACGTTTTATTGAAGAGTAACTATTCTTGGAATGTTACCAGGCCTTCTCTTCTCCATCAGTCAAATGACACGTATGATGCAATCAGTACAGGAAAGATGTGGATCGACGTGCAGCTTCGTTATGGTGATTATGATTCTCACGATATTTCAAGATACGTGAGGGCCAAATTTCTGGACTATACAACAGACAATGTCAGCATGTATCCTTGTCCTACAGGCGTAATGGTGGGTATTGACCTTGCGTACAACATGTACGACTGCTACGGTAACTGGTTCGAGGGGTTAAAACCATTATTGCAAAATGGTTTAAAGACAATAATGAAGGCAAATCCCTCCCTGTACGTCCTCCGAGAGAGAATTAGAAAGGGGCTTCAGATTTATCAGTCTCAAACCCAAGAGCCTTTTTTGAACTCCTCAAACTATGCAGAATTGTTCTCAGATGACACGAAGTTCTTTATTGACGATACGAACGTGTACAGAGTAGCTGTGCACAAGACTTATGAAGGAAATATTGCAACCAAACCCATTAACGGCTGCATCTTCACATTAAATCCCAAAACGGGAGAACTCTATCTCAAAATCATCCACACCTCAGTGTGGGCAGGTCAAAAACGTCTGAGTCAATTAGCGAAATGGAAAACTGCAGAAGAAATTAGTGCTTTGATAAGGTCCCTACCAAAAGAGGAGCAGCCCAAGCAGATCATTGTTACAAGAAAAGCAATGCTCGATCCCCTCGAGGTGCACATGCTAGACTTCCCCAACATATCCATTAGACCAACAGAGTTGAAGCTACCATTTTCGGCTTCATTGGCAATTGAAAAACTATCTGACGTTGTTTTGAAAGCTACTGAGCCACAAATGGTTCTCTTTAATATTTATGATGACTGGCTTGACCGCGTTTCTTCATACACGGCTTTTTCAAGACTGATTTTGTTACTAAGAGGATTACGGACCAACGAGGAAAAAGCTCAGATGATTCTAAAAAGCGATCCAACGATACCTACCAAAGAGTATCATGTATGGCCTTCTTTCAATGATGATCAATGGATTGAAGTTGAAAGTAAAATGCGTGATTTGATTTTGGACGAATATGGAAGGAAGTACAATGTCAATATTGCATCATTGACACAGACGGAAATCAAGGACTTGATTTTGGGCCAAAACATCAAGGCGCCATCTGTGAAGCGACAGCAAATGGCAGAAATTGAGGCTGCAAAATCTTCAAACAACAATGCCAATGCTGATGAGCAATCTGCTGTAGCGACAAAGATAAAACAGACAAATGCGCAAGGTGAAGAAATTATGGTCGTTACATCTACCAACTTTGAGAATCAAACATTTAGTTCCAGCAACGAATGGCGCCAAAGGGCAATATCAAACTCGTTACTATACATGCGCTTAAGAACGATCTACCTTTCGTCAGAAGATTTCGTAGAGGAGAAAAACGTTTACATTCTGCCAAAGAATCTTCTGAAGAAATTTGTTGAGATTTCGGATTCCAAAGCGCAGGTGGGAGGGTTTATTTTTGGTAGCTCCGCGAGAGACCATAAAAGGGTAAAAGAGATCAAGACAATAGTGATGGTGCCTCAACTTGGTAACAGTCATACAATTCAGCTTGGTAAATTGTCAGAAGAATCACCATATCTTCAGAGCTTGGAGCTGCTTGGATGGGTGCACACTAATGGTGAAGAGCTTAAATACATGACGTCCGCCGAGGTGTCCATTCACTCCAATCTTTTTCAGAATCGTCAAGATGCCATAGATTTGTCAGTCTATCTCAACCCGGGTTCAATCTCGTTGTCGGCTTACACATTGTCAAAGGAAGGATTTGAGTGGGGCTCCACTAATCAAGATCATTCAGCCAGAACTCCAGAGGGCTTTGAGCCAACTTACAGTGAGCATGCGCAGTTGATGCTTTCTGACAGAATCACTGGTTATTTTCTGGTGCCTTCTTCAGACATTTGGAATTATGCTTTCATGGGCGCAGCGTTCGATTCAAGAAAAACAAGTACTCTTAAGCTTGATGTGCCACTTGAGTTTTACAATGAGATGCATCGTCCTGTTCATTTTCTGCAATTTGGCGAGGTGATGGATAATGAAGATCTAGAACCTGATCAAGAAGATGTCTTTGGTTAATGCTGGCTTGAAAACGGTAAATATTATAAGATAGTACAGAACAGTAGCGAGACCCATTGACGAGACCAAGTCTATCTTTGAACCTCATCGCGTCACCGCTTTATTTTGGTTCATGGTAAGCATATATAATTAAGAAAACTAATATCGTCTCAACTCGAAATACAAGCGATGAGCATAAAGAAGTTTGGCTGAATAAAATGCCAATGAAAGATAATCATGGCGTCGATGTGGAAAACAGCACATACGTCAAATCCAATACAGGAGAGTCACATCTTTCTTTAGCAGACAGAAAAAACGCACTGTTGAAATCTATCTCTGAGAGAAAGGCAAAACTACGAAACGACACTATACTAGCTGAAAAACGAGAAGATGTCTGCAATGCAATTGACGACGTTGTAAGACTAGGCTATACTTTTGAAAATCTCAAGGATTCTGGTATAAATGCTCAGTTTTTGAGGGAAGCATTCGAAAGCACAGGTCGAACGGTTCCCATAGCGGAAGATATAATAATTGACACAGCGGAAGAAACAGAGACGGAGAAACCCAAACAGCCGGATTCAAAACACGTTGATCATTTTGTCACTGCCAAACTCAACCAAAAACATACAACGCATCCGACCAGTGCACGACCCCGAAAAAACCATGATATGACCAGGGTACGACCTAAATGGCTCGCAAATCTTGTGATCGACCTGACAAGCAGTGAGGATGACTCGGACCATGAGCTGCTGGATCGGAAACCTACAACATACGCCAGCACTCGCGCTTCACCGGAAACTCAGATAATCAACGTGAATTCTGAAGTCAGTAGGATCAGCATGCGTTTGAAGATTGAAATCTCACGATTAACCCACCGAATTCGCGCCGCACAAGACCTGCCGATCAACGATGCACTAATAACGTCGCTAGAAGACAAGAAAAATACCATGCTTGACGATATCAATGGTCTGTTTGACGAAATTGCAGCCAACAAGAAGGGATGAAAGAAAGGAAAATGAAAAGGAGCTTTCTGACAAGGCACATTACTAAACTATAATACTAAATATATTGGAACCTCTATCCTTGAGATCTTCCCTACTTTTTGCCCAAATTTTAGCATCTTTTTTATAAACCAAATGGCAACAACTTTAGCTTTCAAACAAAAGCCATAAAAACCCTCTCGAAGAGCTCATATTGCTGGTATTCTGCGCCATTAGAACTCAACTATACCATCTCTTCAAGTATCTCTCTAGCCATTTTTGATCTTGAACGCGCTCCTCGAGTCCTTAACATATGTACTCATTGTCACCTGATGAAGGAATGCTAGCTCAATTTAACTTAAATAGTGAAGTAGATCAAGAACTGCATCGATCAAGACTACAACTCAGAAGAATCCAGTTACAGGTTATGCTCACCATCCTGGAACTAGACCCAAGAACTGCATAAATGGGAGGCAGAGAAGCGAAGAAAAGAGGGCCAAGTCCGTTTGCTTCACCCGAGCGTTTGTGTTTAATAGAAGAAAGTATTCCCGGTGATGAGAAAGCCTCGGCGGTAAGCTCAGGTACCAATAAGAGAGCCTCAAGGATCAAGAAGAAGTACAAATTTACTCCACTTGACACCATCAGCGACAAAAAAGATAAGAATTCGGTGCAACCTGGATCTCTGCGATCCATTTCCTTGTCACAAGTGCGGAAATCCACAATTGATAAAAGCTACGCCGCGCGTTTCTCGCGAGACGATGCGGCTTTCAAAGCTACAGTAGCCCTCAGACCTTTGAACGGGGTTCAGGAAACTGATTCTAAACTGCATAAAGATACAAATAGGCCGGAAGAAGTGGTTTGGCAATATTCGCCGAAAAAAAATACGAGGAGTGATGCAGGCTCAGAGTTGGACCATGAATATCGATCGCTTTCTGAAGATAGCGTAGTGGAGCAAGCTGTTAAGGAATCGTCCACTCCAATTGTTCCAAACAAATACAGGAATGTGTTGAATTTGCGACATGTTGATCAGGTTCAAGGGGAAGAAACTGCTAGTCTTGCGTCAAGAAATCCCTCGCTGCAAAAAAACTCACTTCCGAGGTCTTACGATAATCTGTCACCCTCCAGGCCCTCTACGCGCGACATTGATGAGATAATCAATGATTTAGAGTGTCATTCTGGCTTGAAACCACCTTTTCAGGCGAAGGATATACCTTCCTCACCAACCTTGTCCTTTTCAGAAAGAGCACAGGTCAAGGATGCACAAACAAACCCACAAATGCACATTACAAAAAGCCCACCTGAGCAAATTTCACGTCTTCAAAAAGAAAACCAGCCTGCCTATGAAGTTATACGCGAGCGAAGCAAGACTCCCAACTCTCTGCTTTCATCACCCGCGACTAGAGTATCAGTGGAGAACACTGCTGATGTACAAAAGGGGAAGAGTAACCACGAAGCTTCCATCAATGGCGCAGGCGAGGCCGGTGATGACGACGCCCGGGAAAATGAGGGAACTAACGACAATAGTGAAATGAATAATGACAATGATGATGAGAGCGAAGATGATGACGATGAAGACTGTTCATTGATAGAAATCTTGACGCAGAAATTTGGAGCCAGTGAAAGTAACAAGCACACGGCAGCTTCTTCGAAAAGCATTTCAAACTCGATTTCCAATTCTTGCGACTTATCTTCAGACGACGCAATCGATGATTCTTTGCTTGAACTGTTACAATCTGCCGATAAAACACCTACGACTGCTTTACACCGAAATGAAGAACTGGAGTCCGAAATTCAAGTAGTTGAGCAACAATTCTCCCAAACGCTTAATGTAAAGGAGCAAAATCTAGAGAAGCCAAACATTGGAGAGGATCTCTTAGAGCGGGCGCAGTTTGCTGCTCACAGGAAAGATATGAACAGGTTGGTGATTGTGGAGATCGAAGATCATCATCTAAGAAGCAGCATCAGGCAAAAGGTTCTCAAATGCGTGGATAGCGAGAGTAAAATATCCAACCTTGTGGTACGAACACCATGGGTGGATTTACCTTTTGAGCGGGGTGACGTTGTTCATACTATCCCAGGGCGTAATTCTGTTAATAAAAGACTATTTTCCAATGACAAGGAACCAGGAACGGAGAAGTTGAATGATAATCTGTTAATCCTCAACCCCGATATCCTTCTAGCGGCTACTACAATCGGAAAAGCAGTGGAATGTCAACGAAAATCCATAATCGCTACGCAATTTAATGGGCCAGGTGAGGCAAGTCTGCCAGCTTTGATTGGGTCCATTGTTCATGAACTACTTCAGGCATGTCTTCAGTACAAGCTCGACCATCATAACCTGCCAGATGATTTTGTGAATACCAAACTTAAGTCTCTATTAGAGTATTACGCTGCAGACATAACTCTTTGCCAGACCACTCAACAGCAGCTCTCGGAACAGATTGCACAAGATCATCTCATGAATATCAAAGAGTTCACGAGGAAATACGTGAAAAGCCAAGAATACGTCAAAGCGCTCGGAAGAAATAAAGTGCCTTTTGAAATCTCCAATATTATCGACATTGAGGAGAATATTTGGTCACCAATGTATGGACTTAAAGGATTTATCGACGCAACAGTGGAAACGCGATTCCCAAACAATTCAAGATACATTTCGCCATTGGAGCTAAAAACCGGCAAGACAAAAGCCATAAGTCATGAGGTACAGGGAAGCATCTACACGCTACTGCTGAATGATCGTTACGAGCTTCCTGTCAATTTTTTTCTTTTATTTTACACTAAGTCGAATGACTTCAGTAAGCAAAACACCTTACTTACTTCTATCAAGCATCTGCTTGTGCTGAGAAACCGCGTTTCCGCGTTTTTGAAACATGAACTAAAAGAAATAGCGGGTACACAGTGGAATGGTACTATTCTTCCACCAATTTTGCGTAGTTCGGAGTGCGATAAATGCTATTCAAAAACAGAGTGTATGGTTCTGAACAAGCTCTGTGACGATGGAAATGCAGCTGATAGCGGCCTCAAAGATGGTGAATATGATGCGATCACAAGTCATCTCCAAGAGAATAAGAGTCGATACAAGGACTTTTACATGAAGTATGAGGACCTCATAGTGAAAGAAGAGTCGAGCCTGAACGGTGTCAACAGAAAAGTTTTCCTTCTTGACAGTCGAACCAGAGAGTCGGTAAGCGGAAAGTGCCTAAGCAGCCTCCGCATCAAGAGCTCAGAAGACTACGAATTTAACAAGCAAATCTTATACACCTTTGTGAGGAAAGATGGAAACTCGAATTTACCGCTTATGACAGCATCACAACTGTCAGTTAATGACATTGTAATAATAAGTGATGAATCTGGTCATTTTGCGCTCTGCACTGGCCGTGTTACAGTAATAGCCCGGCATGAGATTACCGTAATGACCTCGAGAAGAATAGAGAACAACAATATTCATGTACCTGGATTTGAAAAAGAAACAAATCAGACACTGAGAACCGTTCTCATACCTACCTCTGAACCAAACCAAACTCGCCAAGATAGTTTGAGCTACCGGATTGATCGAAATGAGGTACAAAGGGGAATGGCTATGGCTAGGTTCAACCTTCTCAATCTTTTTCTTCCTCCAGTTCCTAAAGGCTCGATTACAATTGATGAGGTCACCGGGAAAGAAATTGAGGTCAAACCATCGCTGGGCGGTGACATGAGATCTCGAGAATTTCTGATTGACGATAAAGCGCCTAAATTCAGATCAGGTTCTGATCCACCTGTTGTAAATTACAAAGATAAATTAAGTGCCGCATTTAATGTTGATCAGCAAGCTGCATTCAACAAGGTCATGAGAGCAGAGGATTTTGCTCTGATCTTGGGTATGCCCGGCACCGGTAAAACGACCTTAATCGTCGAAATTGTCAGAACTCTTATTGGGTGCGGCAAGAGCGTTTTACTGACCTCATACACTCATTCTGCCATTGACAATATTCTAATCAAACTCAAGCAATACAAAGTTGACATACTGAGACTCGGCGCCAAGCACCGTGTGCATCGAGAAACGCAAGAATTCATCCCCGACTTATCTGCTGTCAAAAGTTTCAGTGAGCTTGTGGACTTGGCAGAAAGAGCTCCTGTTGTTGCCACTACGTGCCTTAATATCTATGACACCCTGTTTTCGGTGAGACGAAAAGACTTTGACTATGTCATTGTAGATGAGGCAAGTCAACTATCATTGCCAATGTGCTTGGGACCCTTGAAATTTGCACCTAAATTTGTTCTGGTAGGAGACCATTATCAGTTGCCGCCTTTGGTTAAGAACAGTGCAGCGCGAGCCGGCGGATTAGATGAGTCTTTGTTCAAAATTTTATGTGAGAAACATCCTAACAGCATGGTAGAGCTGACATACCAGTATCGGATGTGCGAAGATATCATGACTTTACCTAACTACTTGATTTACGACGGGAAGCTCAAATGCGGAAATGAAGAAGTGCGTAAACAAGAACTTAATACCCCGACGATTGCAGATTTGATGAAATTGCAGAGATTCAATGCATCAGACACTTGGCTGGTCAATGTGATAGAAAAAAAACGGAAGGTTATTTTTTTGGATCATGATGAGTGTTCGAGCTGTCAAGAGACTGGAGAGCGGGATAACATCACAAATCTTGGTGAAGCAGAAGTGGTCTGGCAATGCGTTGCGGGTCTGGTGAAAAGTGGGGTGCAGAGGAAAGATATAGGTATCATGACCTTATATCGTGCACAACTTCGACTGTTGCGAGCAATATTCAGTGGCGAAGAGGATGCGGAGCTAGAAATCCTAACTGCAGATCAGTTTCAGGGTCGCGACAAAAAGTGTGTGATCATATCGATGGTTCGCAGTAATGACGGTGTCAGTGGTGGAAGTTTGCTGCGGGAGCTGCGACGGGTGAACGTTGCGATGACGCGGGCCAAGGCCAAGCTGCTTATTGTGGGGTCAAAGCGCACAATTAGCTCCGTGGACACCATTCGCGGGTTTATGGAATTGCTCGAAACGCGAGGTTGGATATACACGCTTCCTGCAGACTGTTTACAGTGCTACAATTTGCCAAGGAAAACCGGGTCTAAGAGGTCAACAAGCCAACAGAAAAAAACAAGTCTAGCCATATTACGGGCGACTCAAAGTTTGCACAAAACAAACCCATTGTGCGTGACGTGCTTAATGGGATGTGAGTCGACAATGACTCTTTTTAGAGGTCTTTCCCCAGGTAGGCTGTGTGACAAGCGCTTATGAAGCACCTGCGATAACACGTGAATGTCACGCTACCGGAGTTTTAACACACCCGTACCCATTGTGTCACGTGGCTCTTTCGTTCCGTCTCGGAATTTTTTCTCCTACGCAGTTATCCGTGCCGAGAAACAAACCGCGCGAGTTGTTAAAGGTTACGAAACCCACAATATTAATTATTAAAACTAACAAGGTCGGTCTTTTTCAAACTTGTGTCCTATTTAAAGCCAGAAGACAAAGGAAGCGTAAAACGGTTCTTGGACAGTGCGAAAAAGATCAAACACTTGTTTGCGGCCAATCATTCACCTTCAAAGTCGCTGAAATCCTTTTCAGCTTTTCTTTGCGCTTCATTTGACACCAAATTCGCCCTGTCAGCAGTATTTTTGGTTTCCTTTTGGTAAGTTTCGCAGGATTCTTGATGAACACGGAGTCACAAATGCAAGAGGTGGCCAATGAACTAGCAGAAACGGGAATCTCGTCACCGAAATCAGTGACAGACAGTCGCTCGGAAAGCAATTCGCCCAGTTGTTCTCCCGGAACGCCTACACCGAATTCGAGTGCTTTGCAATTGGACCAGTTGGCCAACACAAACTTGCTGACCGTACGCATAAAGTGGAATGATTCAGTGAGAGCTCAGGATGGAGGTGTAGAGGATAGTGTGGCGCAGCACGGTGGTCGGAATGCAACACCGGCTTCCGTGACATCGACGCTAGCTGCCGTACTACATGCGCATCGTGGGGTGCCCGTCAATCCTTCGTTGATTGAGAATTACGAGTACTTAAGCGACAAGAGTAGACACGAAGTGCTGGAGGACAATCGGGACGTTTACGTCCATGAATCTGGGTCGACCGATGTGGAACAATGGCCCACAACGGGACCAGCATCGTCTGTTTCCGCTTGGCCTTACGATTTTGTCCTACAAAGCCAGTTCAAACACTGGGAAGACCTAGTGGTAGCACGCGACGCCGTGCTAGATGAACTTCGAACCCTAAGCAATGGAGGCAAGGACAGCAAGGACGAAGACGATAACGACGACGACAATGACAACGACGACGACGACGAGAGCAACCAAAAAAATGCTTTATCGCCATTAGCGAAATGGTCTGTTACCGAAAATGCGCACGGCTTAACGCATCCTGGGAACCTGTATATCAGAGGGATTCCCAAAGATTTGACGGTGGATGATTTGATACCGGTTCTGTTGAAGTTTGGTCCCGTTATGGCGCTAAAAATCATTTGCGACCCAAATACGGGCGAATCGCTGGGTTACGGGTTTTTGTCGTATCCATTGGGTTCTCAAGCCTCGCGCTGTATCAAAGAACTAAACGGTAATCTAATGAACGGGTCGCCCTTGTTCGTCAATTATCACGTTGAGCGCAAAGAGCGCGAACGTGTACATTGGGATCACATCAAAGAGGACAATGATGACGAACGGTTCCGCGGCGTGTTTATAGGAAACTTGCCCATCCAGAATGATAAAGGCGAGCTGGTAACGCCCGAAGATGTGGTCTCGAGATTTCAAACTGCTTTTGCTGACGACACCGAGCCCTTTGAGGTTTTATCGTACTACTTGCCCAAGCGCAACAGCGAAAGTGAGGTGGAGTACGACGACGAAAATGACGAGAAAATTGACGACGTGGAAACTTGCGCCGGACGCCACGAGGCTAGTCCTCTCAAAGGTTATGGTTTTATCAAATTTGGTTCGCATGCGCAAGCGCTGCGAGCTATTGATAAATTCCATGATTTTGAATGGCTCGGTAACACACTGGTTGTGAACAAAGCCGTCCAATCTAAGTCTCACCATTATAATCACCATCATCATCACTACCACAGTGCAAATCATTACCAAAATAATAGCCACCATCATCATCACAAGCCTCGTCGGCACAGCGAACGGCCATCTGGTTCCAGACAATCTAGTCTCACGAACCTTTCATTTTACTCCCCATTCAATGGACCCCAACCAGGACTCGGCTTCCTGGCCAATCAAGTGCCCATGTACGCGCATGCAGGTGAATTGGATCCTCACGACACCTCGGTAGGCTTCTCTCCCATTCCTTCACCTTCCCCTAACGGTAATTACGTTGCCTCGGGACAATTGCATCACACAGGATTTGGTGCCGCTCCATCATTGAGCACAACGCCTGAAGACTCTACCGCGCCCTCATCTCGAAATGGTTCCATTTACCAGATCCAAGCCCAAAACGGGATGCTACCGCAACCTCCCTTCATATTGCCTATTCCTACTAAGGACCAACAGGAATCGAATCTCTACGTGAAGCACCTGCCATTGACTTGGAAAGATGAAGACTTCCATCAATTCTATGAGAAGTTTGGGGAAATTATTAGTGCGAAAATCATAACAGTGGGTGGTAGCAAGAATGGTGAAGTGTCTAATAACCTGTCCCCTTCAAAAGCCACCGAATCTCCACTGGGCACTTCGAGAGGTTACGGATTTGTTTGTTTCAAGAACCCACTTGATGCTTCAAGAGCAATGATGATTACAGACCGGTACCAAGTGGACGAGAACCACACCTTGTACGTTTCATTTGCTCAAAAGCGCTCCAAATCCGTAAGCAACGGAGATGCAATGCATACGCCGTTCAACGAAAACCGAGTCAGCGCCACACGCAAGAGTTTTCATCATCACCCAAACTCGAGGCCCGATTTTTTTGGGAAATACAATTCAAAGTTTTTGAATGCAATGATGCATCAACAAAGTGGGAACAAGCAAGCCGCTAGGCCTCGTGGCAGTTGGCCGGTCGCTATGGGTGTTCCAATGGTTCCACCTTATCCTGTTACGATGGTTCCGCCAATTGGACCAGGGGTACCAATCCAATCGAACCCGATGGTCCCAGGTTTGAACAGGAACGGCAGATGGAATCGAAATGAAAGTAATTGAGCCGAAACTAAGGCTAGAAATGAACTTTCACTCTTGAACGATATTCTGCACAGACTAAAGAGATATATAGCGTCAAAAAAAAGTTATCTTCTTGTTACAAGTGTTATATGAATGATGGAGGACGGAGTGGAAGGTACTGCGGGGAGTATCTTAAAGCGCGACTTCCTGGAAACTCTTGATATAATACATATATATGTGTGTGTGTTTATCCCTTACGTGCTGTACTACCGGTACAAAATTGTACAAAGCTCCGTTCTATTGATTTTATTTGCCACGCCTGTGTTGCTGATATCCGTATCGTTGCGTTTGGTTTCCTATTGTTACAATGCGCGAACGATTGTTAAAATGAGCAGGTCAGAAAGAAGATATCAATGAGAATGTCACTTCTTTTATTGAATCAGATTAAGGACCTTCAAGAAATGGTAAGCGATGCATCCTAATTGAGTGCATCATTTTCTGGATGGGATGGTATTAAACCCATTTTCGGGATCCGGTTGTGAGAAAGACCCCCAATAGGTGGATGAAGAAGATCTCGCATTACCAACATTGCTGAAACGAGGGTTACTGAAAATAGAGCTTTTTTGAGTTGAAAAACTCGGTATTCTGCTTGACCCTAGGCCGGAAGGATGCGAAAATGAGGACCCAACACTACTGAAGCTTGAATGTGCTGAAAGCCCTGGGTGTTTGGAGAAAGTCCATCGGCTATCGAGATTTATTATTTCATTTTTCAAACTCTGTAACGTTGCAGATATTCTTTCGGCATCTGCAGGAGTCTGGGGTGGGAAGTTTTGAAGAACGTCGAGTACGGTGACCATACTGCGTTGTATGAGGTTAGAGTTTGCTTGAAATTGCTGAAGACTTGCGTTGGATGCCATAAATGCGTTGGAGGGCACGGTGTATGGGAATTGCGGCAGAGAATCCACAGAGTGTTGTGAGTTGTGGCGGGATGTGCTGCTGGTTTGATGTGGCGAAGGTGGGGACCGCGACAGGTCGTCGTTGCTGCTGTGTTGTGTTTGTGGGGTAGCCAGCGGTTTTAGGCTTGGCAACGGCGATTGGTTGTGGGTGGCTGGCAAATCTCTTGCGTTGGCAACGGTGGAGCCTGGCCGAGAGGAAACGGCGGACGACGAGGACGGCGGCAGTATGGAGGTCGCCGTTGTTGCTGTTGTTGCTGCCGATGCTGCTGCTGCTGCCGCTGCTGCTACAGAGCCATCCACGTAGTTGATGCAAACCGGTGACAGCACGTTTTTGCGTTTCCCGTTTCTGCCCACTCCGCCGCTTTTGCGCTGGATGCGGTGCAGGTCCGATGCGGTGCTATTGCGGTGGAACAAGCCTGAAGGGTGGGCAAAACTCCAGGCCAGTTCTGTTTTGCCCATGTTGGTGGTGGCCGCGTTGGTCGTCGTCGTGGCGGCTAGCTTGTGGAACCCGTACATGTGCAGTTGTCGCACGAAGCTGGAGACGTTGCCGTGTTTGAAGAACCGGCGAAGCACGGCGCCGGCGAAGCCGGCGTCGTGTGGCCGGATGAGAAACACCCCGACGTGTTCGTGTTCGTGCTCCTGCTCCTGCTCCTGTCCGTGCCCCTGCTCGTGGTCCTGTTCCTGCTCGCTCCAGCGAATCCACGTTTGCAGCTCCGGGTGCTGCAGGATCGCGTGCAGTTGGTGTATAAACGTTTTGGACTGCATTGGAAACGGCGGCGAGGCAGCGAGTGTTAGCGTGAGGGTGTATGTGTGTGTGTGTGTGTGCCGTGTGTGGGCGTGCTTGCGTGCTTGCGTGCTTGCTCTGTCGCTCGGCTCGAGTAGACGAAGTTTCTCGTGTTTTTCAGCGCTCTTTCCCAGCGTTCAACACCAAGGCTTCTCCAGCTATTATTTTGACTTTAATTTTAAACTTCAATTTCACCATCACTTTCGTTTTCTAAATCCGATCGCGATAGTTTTAACAATGGCCGAAGAAGACGAAGTGACGAAGTGACGAAGTGACGAAGTGACGAAGTGACGACGATGACAACGACAAAACACCAACGGGCGCCGACGAGTACTGGCGGCGAGTACCGGGAGGAGGAAAAGAAAAAAAAGAAACGAGAAAAAAAGAAAAAAGAAAAGAGGGAAAAAAGAAAAAGAAAAAGGTCGGCACAAACACGCCGTGCTTGGTTTTTTGGTTTTCTTTTTTCTTGGTTTCTTTTTTATTTTGTCTTTTCTTCTCTTAAATCCGCAATCCCGGTTTTTGCAACAAAGTAAGACCGTCGGCTTTGATTATTTTTTTTTCACACGCAGCAATGCCGTAAGTATGAGAGGCGTTAGTTCCCCACCTATTATTGCTTAGAGAAATCAGAATGCAGAATGCAGCAGAAAGCTTAGCGGGGGGTGCGGGCCGAAAGCCAAGACAAGAGATTTTGTCCTTCCAAAAATCGGTTTCTTTCTAACGAGTCGCGTGACTCTGACTGTGGCTTTGGCCGGGTAATTGGTGAGGAAGATGAGTACACAAAAACCAAAATCACGTGGTATGCATACCGTATAGTTTAGCTAGACTAGTTTTAGCTGGACCGGGGTAGCTCGCTAGCCTGTTCGATACTGCACTCACATCCGGATCACAAACGGATCTCTCCTAATGTAAGCGTGAGCGATCCATTTTGTCGCAAACTGGTGGTTCCATCTTGATTGGGAGCATCAGTCATTGAAGTAGTTAGTAATTAGTATTTAGTAGCAGTTTCCACACGAGCTGCTTTTTCTTTCGAAAAAGAGCCCAATCATCAAGTTACCGTGTTTGAGCTACCACTTTTCGAACTCCACGTGTGTTACTCTCCTAACTCGCAGCTTTTTTCTCTCACTCTCTCTCTCTCTCTTTCTTATAGTTCATAACACTCAATCTTTCAAACACAACAAAATCCTTAAACACCCAACTTCAAGACGCCAAACTCCCATGCTCCCCACAAGTCAAAACTCGTTGTGAGACTCTGGTTGAGTCTTTAAAGTGTTGTAGAACAACAGCTGTTCCATACCCCGCGCAATGCGTTCCCTTGAGATTGGGCGGCTATTGTGTAGCCGATAAGTTTATTCTTGCGTCCTGTTTTAAAATACACAGACAGACAGAAAATGGATGAATAGTGCCCTTTTATAAGAGTTTTGAGGACCATTCCACCATCAATGGAAGAGAGAAGCTCGTGGTGGTGGGAAACCTTTCGTTTTTCGCATTATCATGGACGACAAGAAACATGAAAGGTCTTTGTGGCTCAAAGTTAATTTTCTTAATCGATTTTGTGTCGCTGGCACGTGTCACGTGCCCCAGATCATTTTGGCCTGAATGTAACGTCAAATCTGTCAAAGGTAAATGCGACAAATGTCATTACTGCATTGGTGTTTTTCCTGCTCAATCTTTGGCCAGCGTTTGAAACAACGCAGGTCATTGTTATCAATTTCATTCCAGACTTCCCTTCCTGCGACCCTCCCAATTGTTCAATTTAATTCCGTCACCTCATTTACACTTTCTGAGCTAAATGACCAGCAGATTTTCCATATAAAGCAACGAACTTCAAAAAATTGGCAAGGACTCAAGAAGATCAAGTGGCAGTCAACAATGCTCGCTCTCACTTGTATTGGCTAAAACCGTTTAATCTTCACTTGTAAACATTTAAATTCGAAACAATTTCACGCTAAATGACATTTTTCTCACATTTTTGTCACATTTTATCCACAACCACTTCTCTAGTTTATCATCTTGCCCTCTGCCCTGTGCCCTTTAGCCTGTGCCCTTTAGCCTGGGTTTTTGTTAAGGTGGTAGATATCGCATAAAGATCAAATAGTCCGGCCTCAGAGAGTCATTTTCAACGGGGATGATCCGAATACCTACAAGTGGACCCCAACCGGGTCGTACCTATATACGGAATGGGTCCATAGATCGGGATCCCACTGTGAATAATAACAAGTGAAGAGACTAGGCGGATACTTCTAAAAAACATAAAAAGTGTTAATTCCGAATTCGAATTCGCTGTCAATGCCCAGAACTAACAGTGATTTATCATTGCTATTCTAACTGTTTTATTCCAGAATGGATCCCTGTAGTGGATCCCAGAGTGGATACCAAATTGTGCAAATCAGGTACTTTTCAGATACTTGGCTCATCACACCCGAGTTTAGTAAATACGAACTTTCTGATTATCACACATCCAGCTGAACAAAGCTTTCCTGTAAAAAAACATGCTCAATATATAGGTGGGCGCATTGACTCGCTACTTATACACACGCATTCTTTTATTTCAACTCGGCGGCGAATCTTTATCACGTGACTCTGCAAAGCTGATAAAAAACAGGTCTATTTGGTGTTGGAATGTGAGAAAGTTTGAATATGTAGCTTTCGCGACTTGCACTGCACAAGATCCGGCTAATTCGAGACCAAACCGTACATCGCTCTCTTTTCGGGCTCGAGAAAAAAAGTCGTTCGTTGGAAACGATAAAGGTCGCTGAGATTTTGTTTTCTACGCACCATCAGTATGTAACGCTATCTCAGCGACACTGCTTGCAAATTTCAATGCCCAGGATGGTTTTTGGACCGTAATGAAGTTTCAAACGCATTGTCAAAATCTGTATTGGTTGATTTCTTGCATTCAAGAAATCGCGTCAGTATTTGAAAGAATGATTTCCTGAATTAAATAAATCACATCTCAATAAAGAAACTCCTAGGACATTGTTCGAACAGTAAAGGTTCCTAATGTAAAGTCAAACTTCGAAATCCTGAGCCACTGATCATGAGTTTTAGAGGCGTATACTCACTCTGACCATCCGATAACCTGTTTTGAATGAAACAATGCAATCAAATTACTTTGATCTCTCTCAATTTATCAATTGAAGCATCACACCTCAGATGTGTACGATCAGCATTCTGAAAAGCGTGCAACTTAGCTGACGCTTTCTTAACCATACAAATATGCATCGAGCTCCATGATATCAACAATTTCGGCAGCCCTTTGGATTTTGTTACGTACCTTTCGAAAGCTAGCAAGTACAGATCGAGTACTTGCTAATATAACTGTACTGATACACCTGTTAATGTGTCAATGCACGCGAACTCAGCGTCAGTCTACAACATAATCAAAACCACCGCGGCTTGTAGCACTGAATTCAATGAAACGAAACGGATGGGGTGTTTTTGTAGCTGAATGCTTGCCACTTTTAAGGTTTCAGCCCATAAATAAAAGTAAACCATTCAGCGCTCAGATAACGATTCTGTCGTGGATTCATATTTCGATGCATTTCAATCACAATTGAGGCAAGTAGCATCTTCTGCCGCTTCTTATACTCAAAATGCCGTAACCACACTGTAAATGGATGTGGCCCGGTGAGGTCAACGCAAGTAGTAGCTGACAATGCCAAGAAAATGATGAATTTGACGTCTTTTAGAATATACAAATAGAAATAACGGCCAATTGAAAGATAAAGCATTGCTTCAACAAGTTCTACCCTAGCCTGCATTTTGTTATTAAAAGAGACCAATATCGAAAGTTGATGCTGATGTGATGTAAATTCCTGATTGAGGCAGACGACGGTATAACCTTCTTCATATTGCAACCTGCATAAAATACGCAGTCAAAAAGTTGAAGGTATTGTGATGGTCTACTATATTTTGTTGTGAGCTGTACCAGGACTTTTAAGCGTGTGGAGTAGCGTCAGCCATCCATTCCACCCTTTCCAAAGACAAAACACGCTTTCGTGACGATTCCATCAGTCGCATTTCTTCAAGCAAACCTCCCAAATGTGCAATAAACAATTTATTTCAACACCACTACACACAGGTTCTACCCAGGTCTTTGCTAGCATGCATTAGTTTCCGGAAAAAGTCTCCTTCTTGATAGACACGTCTTTGACGGCAGCACTGTCCACAAACCAGGAAACCGCAGACTGGTAGTGTTCAGTAACAAGTCCCGCGGGAAGAGAAGTGTCGTGTCCCTCAAAGACACGTTCCAAGATGGGCTGTTTGGAGGCACCCTCGGCTACAAAGCACAGCGCATTTGCAGACTCCAAGACCGGGAGTGTGAATGTGATACGATCGGCGGGAGGCTTTGGCGAGGAATGGCACCAAGCGACTCTTTTTTGCCTCTCTTGCAACAAATACTCGTGGGTTTTTCCAGGAAACAAAGAGCAAGTGTGTCCGTCTGGTCCGCAACCCAGTAGAATAAGATCGAAATGGTCTGGCAACAGTGACTCGTATTCAGCTGCCACACGGTCGTTCTCGGATAGTCCCACCAGCGATTCATTGATCGCATAGCAGGTAGGGCCCAAAGCACCGTCTACGCTGAGCAATGGGTCCAAAACCTGTTTTTTGAAACCTCCGTAATTGCTGTCTTCATCCTCAAGAGCCACAATTCTCTCGTCGCAGAAATAAACATGCCAGTGAGACCATTGAATTCTGTCTTTGAACTCGGGGTCTTGAATCAGCCCTGCGTTGAGCGCCTTCAGCTGTGAACCTCCGCTAACTGCGATGTTGAAACGTTTGCCCTTCTCGAGCGCTTTGTCCTGTTGGGCGACAATGTATTGGGCCAGGCCATGAGCCAGCGTCTTAGAGTTGTCATATGTGTAGATAGAGGCCATTGTTCGTAGTGAGTCTCCTGTAGTTGAGCTTTTGGAGTGTGTAATGGATGTGATGAGATTTCTTTCAAGAGTTTGCTACTTTTTTCGAGTAGAGAGAATTATTTAAGGGAAGTGCGATAAAAAGTAGTCACATGTGAGGGAGAAGCAATTAATGGTCATGTGTTTGTCAGATGATACAAACGGTTTATGGAAGCCTTGTCGTTCGTCGTGACTGCTAAATGTTAAAGAAGAGGTCAAGATTTTTGCACGAAGACATTGTGATAAGAGCTATGAGTTACTAGCTCCTTAAAATTCACATTTGCAACAAGAGAATAATCAGGCTTGTTCTGCTTCTTAGCTTTTCTCGTTTGTATCACGATGAACGGTGACATCAAAGTGATTACTTAGGGTAGTCTTTCATGATTGAAAACCACAAGTGAGATGATAGATATGTGTTCATACTTGTCCCTAACAGTCTGAAGAGCTGCTCTTTTAGTTTTTGAGAAGAACGAGTATGGTGTTCATGGCTATTTTTCGCGGGAAACCTTTCTGGGTAGTTTTGAGCACGTGATCGACGGATGACAGTTTGACAAAAATTACTGTCACACTCAGATAGTAACGTTTCAAGAATCATTACACTTACTGGCATGAGTGAATGCGGTGAAAAGACAATCGAAAGGGTTTTGTTTTTTTAACTCAGTGAGACCAATACGTCTTTTGAATGCATCTCATTCCAATAAGCAAATGTAAATTAATTGCGAGCTTGCGAGCTTCTCCTGTTGACAATCCATTCTGCTTCCTTCTAGGGTGAGTGTCAGTTTATTTCGTATTCTGCTCATGTCTGTAGCTCCTGCCGAACAATCACCTATACTCTTATTGGCTTCTGATAGGGCATTCTCTGATGTAGTGTCCCGGTCTGTTGCAATTGAAGCATAATAACTTGCTAGTTGGGTGTCTTCTATTTTTCACAGTTTTCGTAACTCTTCTTTGCATCAACTTATCATGATTTGGACCAGTACTGGTACTATAATTTCTCCTGAACGCTGTTGTGGCCTCTTCTATCTGTTGCTGTTCAAGAATCCAGGCCTCCCCGAGGGCCGCTTTCTGCGCCGTACTCAAGTTTAGGGGGTCTACACTGAGCACTCTTTGGCGGAAGGGTTCCTTCAATCCAGCTATGTATTGCCAGAGCAATATGTGGTCCGGGATTGGGGTGTCCGGAGAAAAGCCCAACGTTTTGCGAGTGAATGCGTCTGTGTACTCAACGATAGTTCCTTGTTGTTTAAGTTCCAGGAACTCTGCCCACAGCTTCCACTGGGGCTTGTGACTGATGTGGGCCGCTTGGAACGACTTCAGAACCTCTTCAAAGGTCAGTTCTTCCAGATTAGAATTTTTGTTAAGAAGGGCGTAACACCATGAAACGCTGGTCGAATCTCTGGCCCTTCGGATTAACTCTTTGATCTTCCTGGAGTCTTCTTCGATTTCGTCCAAGAAAAACAAATATTGCAGGTTCTGTAGGAAATGTAAGATTTCCATTCCGTCGTCATCGGTCTTGAAGAAGGGGTCTTGAGGGCGCTTATGCGAGTTGGATGGTGCGGGCATGTTTATTGGTTTATTGCGGCCTCTTGCAAACCCGGTTGTAAGTGCGTAACAATCCCAAATTTAATCCTTATTTGACGCAACTTTGGTCTCTACTTATAACGCTGTGTTTGAAATAGCGTGTTTAACAATGTTCTGACAGATCACAAGTACAAGTGTTGTAGCCTCAATTGGTAGACACAGCACAAATCATACATGTTATGTTTCATATATATAGGGTGAGGGTTCCTTACCAATTTGGCCTGTCGCGATGTCGAGTTTGATTATAAACGACTACTTAGATACTATACATGGCCTGTTGTTCGTGGTAGGGTCGTTTTTCCTTCTATTCGCTTGCTACTTAGTCCTCTTTTATATGGCAATTTGGCTTCGATTTTGTGGCATCATAGATTTAAACACTGTTTTTGTGTCAGAACACAAAAACAAAAGCTCTTCATTTGAGTGTTGATAGTGACAGCTCCACTTTGAGCCTGAGCACGAGCGGATCAACCCGTGAAATCCACGGGTTTGATTCGAATAATGTGATCATCTATTCCACGTGCTTGAGCGGGTAGACTTATTTGGTCCCGGATTCTATGCTAGCAAGAGCTGGCCTGTAAAGTTGCACTTGGTTATAGCTTGTGCCGAGCTATACATCACGTCCAGTATTAGCCAGTATTTGAAGAGCTGATAGAATGTGCTCACCCACTGCAGAAATCCTGATCACTGAAAGTTTTCTCACTAAGAGAAACATCTGACATCTCTTCTTGCGTCCAGTTGACCCCCTCAATCGGTGTAATAAGTTTGAGCTTCGAACGAAATCCAAAACACTTTGGGCGGTTCCTTTAGATCATTTTGCGCTTAAGGTTCGCACTGGATAGCGAAAATCGCCGTTCGATAGCTCTCCTACTGATGCAAAAGCACCGTTAGAAGTCAGCCGTGGACAATTTGGTATAGTAGAAAGACAACGCCAAGGAGAGCAGTCGTGGTTATTTTTCTCTATTGGTCATCCAATAGTGGATAAAATGGCAGCGGGAATTAAGAGGTTCTTGATTGTAGCTCTTCCATTCCCGTAGAGTTCCACGCTCAGGTGGTGAAGTTTTCACGTTTCAACAAACTCGTTGAATTACTTGAGCTTTTTCTTGAGCCTCGTCTTTTGAGTAGAATATGAAGTTCTTGCGTCAATTTCTGCGACATCTGCTAGTATCTTCAATTAATTCGATCAAAATAGTCGTTGACCATAAGCTCTTTTGCCTCCGTATCAAGACTTTTGAATAGTGATCGAACCTTCATGTTTGGCCTCAACATGTGAGCAGCCCACTATCCTATCTGTTCCATGGCAAAATTGTAGTACTTTTCAAAAAAGGTATCTTGGCTCGGTAACGGTTGACAGAAATTTTGATCTTTGAGCTTCCTCTGCTGCCTCAAGATGCTCTAACTAAATTTCTGCAATATTCAGATCCCCAATGGGCATTACCACTCGAGATTAAGAAGAATGTTTCAAAGTACTTGTGAAGCCAGAACCTAAAATCTCATGCCGCCGGGAAGGCTGTCCAACGCGTCATCTTGCATATCCATTGTTAGATCGGAAACTACACGGGCAAGGTTGAGAAACACTTTCGCGGAAGTAAGCTCTCCATCTGCTGTAATCTCTCTTCATCTGAAACTGTTGAGACGTGTATTTCTCAAAGTAGAATCCCTTGAGAGAGTCCTTGAGACCCGAAAAGGACGATAAACGCTCATGGCGGGATACAAATCGCGGTTTATTATAATTTGATTCGGGATTCCTTGGAAAAGGCCTTGGCAAAGGAAGTTTCGCTGTCCATTGTTTTATTTTCGAGTTTTTGTCAAGTTCTTGGTAGTTCGCGCTATCCCTTGACCTCAGATGGCAAATTGAAGCGCGTCCCTATGTTTTCTGACCCATTGAACATGTGTCAAGTACGTGGAAAAAAATTTTTAATGTTCGCTTTAGCTGTTATAGTTAAAATCCCGTTTATGATCAAAACGAGTTCTACCCGCCGAGGCTACCCCGTGAATGTACTCGTGTCCTTTTCTACGTTATACTCGCAGTGACCACCCGTACTCGTCCGCGGTCCTACTTACCCTGTCATGGAATAACTTGACATGAATAATAATAGATAAGGCTGAAAGGAAGTTGTCACTGTCAACAGTAAGCGATTAGCTTTTGTGATCTATCACAAAAGCTGTGTCACATTTAAGATGACACAAAAGGGATGACAGATTGACATATAAAAGAGGGTCTGAGACCAAGGAAGTAGACATAGCTTAGTTAAGAAGGATAGCTAGAATCGAGGGAATAAAAGGACCCAAAAGGTCAAGTTAAGTGATCAGTTACAGTTTCTAGTAGTTCGTGATAATTACACACGACATACCCTTACCTTTTATCCCTTCTCTATCTCCTATTGTACTTCCATAATCCTGTAATTTCCATCAACAAGGGCGTGTAACTCAGTTGGTAGAGTGCTCGCTTTGCATGCGAGAAGTCATCGGTTCGACTCCGGTCTCGTCCATTTAATTTTTTGTCTTTTTTGCAGCAGCGAGTAAGAAAACTCGTACATAGTGATACTCTCTCGGACATCAATTTTTTTTTCCATTTTTTCCCTTTTATTCCCGTTCTAGGTCAGCTCGGTTCGTCAACTACGTGTTTTCCGCGTAAACAGCAAGAGACTACTACTACAACCACTACGATACATACAAACACACACCCAAAGGTCCCTTTCAGACACATGATCTACGCCGTTTACGTTCAATAACACCAAATCTCTCACAACAGACCTCGTAACTTTCTCTACACATTACGCCAAGACCTCGTCTTTCCAACATTTCATTCTATCCCAGCCAACCAACAGTTCTAGTTGTGGTATAGTATACCCCTGTAGTGTACCCTGTAGTGAATAAGAACTACACCAGTGTTTTCCACTCCCAACCAATGAATAAAAAAATTACTGCCGCCGGTACTCGTGGATAGCCATTCCGTTGTAAAACGCTCTCTTGTGACCCGTACTCGAGCGCTCACGCGCTCTTTTCGAGAATCTTCGCCTACGCTTACGTTTGCGCTTGCTCTTCTGCCGCGGGTTTGTCTGTGTCTGTGCTGAACTCTCGTTCACCCTCTCTGCGAACAGCACTCAGACGCACGCGCAGGTCCGAGTGGTCATGAGCGCTCCCCTTTTTTCATTCATTTTTTTCCTTCTTTCTTCTTCGTTTCCTACGCCCTACGCTTTTCCCCACCTCAGCGGCGTGACGTGTACCGTTTTTGTGGCCGCACGTCCCTACAAGGTCACCGTGTACGTGTGACTAACACCTTTCTCACCAGTCTCTGCGGCGCTCAGCTAGTATATATAGGAGGAGACCCCCCCCTCCACGACCCTCGCCAACGACATAACAACCCTACAAACCCAGGTTTACAAGCTAACAACGTTCAGTTTCAGGTTAAGGTTCAGCCCAACTTAGTGAAACATCTTGGTATAGCACGTTAACGTTAACGGTATTAAAAGACTTTGTTCAAAGACTCTGTTTTCTTAAGCCACTTTTATTTTTTGGCCTTTTTACCAACTATCGTTCCAAATCGACTCAATTTTTCAGTATCTCTACAAGTATTTCGCCATGTCATCAGCAGCAGGAGGCGCATTTAGAAGATTTCTCAATAGCGAAACTGGTCCAAAAACAGTACATTTCTGGGTATGTTGAAAGATTATTTTATTTTACCTTGGTATGGTTTACCTTGGTTTACCTTGTTTACCCTGGTCTACCTACCAATTTGGAGTTTTGGAGTTTTGGAGTTTTGGAGTTTTGGAGTGTATTTAATGGGAACAAACAAACAAACAGAGGGATCGAACAACACGAAAAGACGAGCATCAACGAAACCTCCATTTTAACCGCCATTTAAGATTAGAAGACCCTCTGCTATCCTCTCCCTTCCACGATTCCCAGGCCGTTTATATACAGACAATCTGGGCACATTATGGTTTTGTGTGTGGGATAGCCGATTATATGGTGATGGTGTGTTTTCGTTGTTGTTGTAAGCGGCATATCTACGCTGGAATTCGTCTCCCTGCTAGAGATTGCGGGAAATTTTTTTTATGGTTTGCCTCTCTCCCGCGCGGTCTTCTAAGGATTTGTGTCGGAAATACAAGTGCGCGCGCGAGATAGACAGCGAGGCGGAAAAAAGAAATCCTCGAATGGGGGGCTTGCGCACGTGACACCCAGGGTCACGCCGAAATCGTGTGACTTTGGAACTCGTGTGATGCGATGCCCTCCATCCAGACACCCAAACATCCAAACACCCAAACACCCTCCTTTTCATACTTACTAACATTCATCCTTCTCACACAGGCACCAACCCTCAAATGGGCTCTAGTATTCGCCGGTATCAGCGACATCCAAAGACCAGTCGACAAACTCTCCGGGATCCAAAATCTATCACTACTCGCCACAGGCGTTATCTGGACGCGTTGGTCGTTCGTCATCAAGCCCAAAAACATGCTGCTCGCATCCGTCAATTTCTTCCTTGCGGGCACCGCCGGGTACCAGCTCTCGCGTATTTGGAACTACCGTATGCAGCAGGGCGACTCCACCATGCAGGCGGCTGACTACGTCATCAACGGACCCCGCAAACCCGATAACAAGATCTACAAGCTCCAAGGATCTTCCAACCAGGTCAACAACTCGATGAGCCACGGCTCTGCTGCATAGAGGTGTTGAGCTCGTCTCAGCACCCCGCCCTTCTACTTTGCATTTTTCCATTTTACTTTTTTATTACCTACTGTACATTATCGGAACGTGGACGTTTCCGTCGCCACATCATTGCTGAATCGTGATGATTATATCTATTCGAACTTAACAATAAAATATTTCCAATACTCATCCAACTCTTGAAGCTATCGCCGCACAGTATGTCTTGCCAAGAATATAAATTCATTTATTGCGTGCGCACCTTATAAATATCGCCTATTTAAAGAGTAGCTATCAGTTAGGGCTCCTGTGAAAAAAAAGCGCGTGCAGTATGCCACAGACCCTTTCTACTGGGTCAATTGAACCACTTTCTCCGCAGCTGGGTCCAATTCATCGAAGGAGTAAATCTTCAAACCCGATTCCTCAATGATACGACGGCCTTCTTCCAAGTTGGTACCTTGCAGACGGGCCACAATTGGCACACCGACGGCCAAGTTCTTGGTGGCGGCAACCAAACCTTGTGCCACGTAGTCACATCTCACAATACCACCGAAAATGTTGACGAAAATAGCATCCACATTCTTGTTCGACAAAATCAGTTTGAAAGCGGTCTCAATGGTCTCTGGTGTAGCACCACCACCGCAGTCCAAAAAGTTAGCTGGGTCACCACCGTAGAGCTTGATCACGTCCATGGTCGCCATTGCCAAACCGGCACCATTCACTAAACATCCAATGTTACCTTGTAGCTTAACAAAGTTCAAGTCCGACTTCTTGGCCACCACCTCATCTGGGTCTTCTTGTGAAAGGTCTCTCCAGGAGTAGATTTCTTCTTGTCTGAAAGAGGCGTTGTCATCGAACCCGAATTTGGCGTCCATACACATGACTTTGGTGTCCTGGCCCACAACTTCGCTCAATGGGTTAATTTCGATTTGGGATGCATCCTTGTCTTGGAAGATCTTGAAAAGCTTGGTGACGGCGTCAGCGGCATCGGCTTCAGCCTCGGAGGTAAAACCCAAACTCTTGGAGATCTGAGAGGCCACTTCTGGGGTCAAGCCCTCAGAAGCGTCCACGGTGAATTTTTTGATGGCATCGGGGGTCTTTTCGGCCACTTCTTCGATGTTCATACCACCTTGGCTCGAGCAAATGATCATGGCCTTCTTGGACCCTCTGTCTAGCAGAATTGACAGATATGCCTCGTGTTTAGCGTCCACGCGTTTCACCACATAAACGGCGCTCACAGGCTTGCCCTTGGCGCCCGACTGTTTAGTGATCAAACGGTGTTGCAGCATCTGTTCAGCAATTCCCTCGGCTTGTTCTGCACTGTCCACCATGTGAATACCACTTTTCAATCCAGTGTCGAAGTGGCCTTTTCCACGACCACCAGTCAAAGCTTGTGCTTTGACCACCAAAGACTTATTCCCGAGTTTTTCGGCCACTTCGAACGCCTGTTTGGGATCAAAAGCGGCTTCGCCCGCAGGTGTGCCAACACCGTATTTTCTAAGCAGTTCTGCTGATCTAAATTCGTGAATCGACAGACATCTTTTCTGAATCGCGACTTGTTGGAGACCCTTCTTCAAGGCCAAACTTCTCGAAAGCATTGTTGGTTTTTGGCAAAAGTAGACTTCAATTGACCGTGCAAACGTACGCAATTCTACAACGATTAATGAAACGCTGTAATTGTTGGTTTTGCTGTTGTTTTTGACTCAAAAGTTTCAATCGAGTTTGTAGGTGAGAATTGAATATTTGGGTTATTATAGATGGCTCTCTACAATATCTAATTATTTTTAAAGTATGGGGCCTATTAGAGGCTAGGAAATTATGGACCGGGTAACGTTTTTTGATTTGTTAAAGATGCCCGGGACGGGATTCGAATGGGCGAAAAGGTAAGGTTTGTTGAAAGGTCAATGAATGTGGTTTTTGTTAGTTTGAAATGGAAGAAAAGATAAGCCAGGATTGATGGTGCTCATGTCACTGTTACAGGTTGATCCAGTGATGGTGGTGGTGGTGGTTGTGGTAGTAGTTATAAACAATTAAAATTCCTATGAAATAAAACTCATAACTGACGTTGATATCGGTCACGTGACCAACACTGTAGTCTCTCCAGAGTTGTCATCCATAATGCCTTTCAAGCCCGCTACTATTCTTTGTCCTTGACTTCTGAAAAGCATCGCAAGATAATCCCGTATTGTCTGTGAATTATTCGTGACCTGCCCTTTTGTCATGCGTTTCCCCCTGCAATTCCTTGTCTGGATGTTTGGTAGGCCACCGTCGGCTCAAAAAAAAAAACGCTTCTCAGATTTACTCCTCTTTGAACTTTTCCTCATCGCTCTGACCTTTCTAACCGAAGTTTTCCTTCGCCCCGAGTTTATAGTATACAGTACAGAATGTTTATCAACCTTAAGCCAACCACTCGCCTCGCAATGTCGATTTAGTGACCCTTCTTCTTCTGTTTAGTGATGTGTTGACGCAAAACTTTTTGGCGATCACGAAGCGACATTTTCTGTTTTCCCTTGACGGACCTCTTGTGAATCATCATCACGAAATTCTTCTTACGCTCCTTTTCACGATTGGTGGTCGACCGCTGTTGGTCTCTCTTACTCTTACGACTACCAAATTTCTCTCTGCCCTCACGACCTTCCATGATACTGGCAATTCTTTCATCTTTGGTGGCTTTACGATGTTTGAGAGGACCCACTAATCGATCGGAGTCAACTGTTTCCTCATTTCTGACACCCATCAAACGCGCTACACCCTGCTCCGTTCTCAGTTCCTGAAGTTTGGCAAAATCTGCAGGGGTCAGAACACGGGAAGAAGCCAGGTCTCTGAAAGCCGTTTCAGGGTCCAGGTTCTCTTCTTTCGCTTCTGGCTTCTCCTTTTCGTCATCGCTATCACTCATATCAACATCGTATTCCTTGTCGCTATCGACAGTGACCCATTCACCATCAATTTCTTCGTCTTCGTTGTCCTCAGCATCTTCGACCTCCCAATTCTGGTCGTCATCTTCGTCGACCTCTTGACCGTTGGCGTCTTCCTGTTTCTTTTTCCATTGAGCCAGCAGTTCGATACCCGCTATACCCTGAACGTTATTTTCCACCCCAAATTGAGGTCTCTTGGAATCCCTTCCTTCACGAGCAGACTCCTGCAACTGCATAGAAGCAACTTTACCACGGTCCTTACGTTTCAGCATATCGGGTGCAACTTCACGGTATAACGCCACTAAGCCTTTGGCTGCCATGCTTACTCCTTTGGCCTTAGAGCCCTTGTACTCCGTCAAATCCTGAAGTAAAGTTTCATCGATGGCCAAGGGTGCACGCGAACAGATTTCACGTATAGTATTCAAACCGGCCGCTGCTACTTCAGAAGCAACACCATCGCTCACAAACTCATCAGCAATTTTGCGCACCAAATCAGCAATGTTTTCCGGTGGGACCATATCATGCGACGACTGTGCTGCAGCAGCAAGAATTTTGGTGACATCTCTCTGTTTTGGAGTCAGATACTTCAAAAAGAAAGAGTAAATTCCCAAGACTGTCAGTTTGTGTGTACCGATCAGACGAGAAAGCAGCTGCATAAGTGCAATCTTCTGATCTAGGTCAAACCTGTTGTTATTTTTGCTGGATAGTTGTTTGGTAAAAAGCTTATCCGCAAATCCCTGTGGATCACGAAGCAGGTGGATAGCACTGAAATTTAGATACCCTTGAGGGGTTTTAGGACCAGCATTCTTTTTCTTGACCGACTTCAACGCCGCTTCCAATTTTTTGCCACGCTTACCGCTCTTCTTATTGATCTGCATTTTATGTCTGAGCCCGTCCATGTCGACATCTTCGTCGTCAGATTTCTCTTCGAAATTCTCTTCACGTTCCTTATCGGCTCCCAAAAAGAAAAGGACTCCCGAATACGCGATTTTGACATCGTCGCTCAACGCCGCTTGCGTCATAATCTCTACGGCTCTAGAGTCATCCCAGATGCCCCTTCTCCATAGTTCGCGTGTAAGTCTTGCGGCCCAAACTCCTTGAGAATCGGGTTGGTCCAGAAGATTGAAACAGATCGCCTGAGTTGACTTGTTTAGTTTTTGGTTTTTCGAGCCTGTATTGCAGCTCTTGAGTAGCGAGATAATCGTGCTGTACACCAATTTCCGTACCTCTTTGGCGTGCGAGTTGTGGCCCAAAGCGTTACTGTGCGACGAATATGCCACCAACAATGGAAACATTGTCTGTATCAAAGTTTCGGCAGATATAACACCCTTGTTTCTCAGCATGGTCAACGACGATATGATTTTTTCTTTCACTTCAAAGGGCAGCGATCTATGATAGTCCAGTACCAGTTGTTTCAATTCATTAGGAAAGTTGGCAGTTTCTTCAGGATAGCATACACACACTTGGCTCACAAAACCCACAAGCTCCACAAACTGTTTGGTATTGGTATCACCTGTGGTCTGGCTTTCCAACGCATTTAGCATGAAAATGTCTCTCAAAGATTCATAATGGGAGTATTGTTGTAAAAATTCTTCCCGGTAAGATTTTGGATCTCTCTTGACCAAATTTTGAAGCAGAATCACGTTGGTGGGCAGAATAGCTGCTCTTGACTTTCTCACCATTTCGGAATGTTTCCTTGGTAGTTTTGATCTTGAATAGCGTGGCTCTTCTCGATTCTTCTTCAAATAGAGTTGTGCCGATGAGATGAGATGAGATGAGATGAGATGACCTTGATCACTATTGGAAAAAATTTGTGAATAGAAAAGCAGGAACGCATTCGTCTAAGGCGACATCGAAATCACGAAATGAAGCCTCGAGGCGTAGGTCATGTGATTTCGATTATTCTAGGCTGGCGGCTAATTCACACGTCCGAAAGCAAGACAAATGATCGATCATAGACCTCAACCACTTCCAAATAGTCCGTCAATCGCATTGTAGTTTATTTTCTTGGAAAAGCTGGATTTCTGTATCATGTTCTTGACGTTATCAGCAGTGGTCAGATCACCAGAGTCTTCAGCAAGCTTCAAGGCAGCCTGCAGCCCTGAGTCATCCTTGATATCAGCTAGAATGCCCTCTGCTTCAGAAGCCGGCTTCCGCTTGCGACGGCGGGTGCCTTCGCGCTTCTTGGCAGACGCATTTCCAGATGCCAGATCTGCCTCTTGCTTGAGCCTGTTCGATTCTTGTTCCAGCAAAAAATCACCATTGATACCAATCCAGATCCGTTCTTTTAACCTGGAGGCCTCTTCATCCAGAAGCTGGGCTTCGAGCTCTTCGTCGTCCACGTCTTGTAGGTCTTCAGGATCATCGGCCACTTTAGACAGCAACGACGAAGTGGTGGGCAGCAAATGCAGATTTCTCGGACGATGGGGATCGGTCTCTATAGAATAACCATCGATTGAGTCTTGGAAATTGGGCTCATTTAAAGAAGACTCAGCTGCGTCGTTGGCGGGTGCATTGGAGTTGCCAACCTCACTGTCTTCTTCATCACCATTCGCTTGTCTTAAGGGTAAGCTGGCGGACTGTTTCGATTCCTGGCTTTCTTGTCTTCTGCGAGAAAATTGCTTGAGATAGTACAGAACTTCTCGTGAAGAAAGCTCTTGCGCCCCCAGTACTTGCGACAGAATTGGATTTCTGGTCAGAGCTTCTTCGCTGGTCTCGTATTCATTTCCCAAGGTTTTCTGACGCAGCTTTTTCTCCTTAAGCCTGTTCCGCTCGAAAGACGGTGGATGCGATTCTGTCTTTTCGGTGCCCTCATCATCCTCTTCCCGAAATTCATTGATTGACAGCTTCCCGGACTTGGTGTTTTTAAACTCGTTAAGCCGCTGCTGTAATGTTTCCTCAGCGACGTGCGAAACAGCCACCACTTCAGAATGCGTCCTGCGCAGGTTGTTCATACGACACGCCAGAAGCAAACACGCACCCGCGATACCAGCGGGACGACGTCCCTCGTACATCCAGTCTCTAGCCATTCGCTGTGCAAGCTTGACTGCATCTTTCACCACTTTGATTTTCTTGTCTCCCAAGTCGAGTTTTTCAGCAAAGTGCTGAATAAAGAGCGACGGATCTGTCAGTGGGAGATTCGTGACGTGCAGAACTTTGACCATTTTCAAAAACGTTGCCCCGATCGAATATACTGAGACTTGCAAACGCGATGAAAAGTCGATCAACATATGGTGTGTTTTTTCTTTTCTGCATGCAATGTACAAGCACGCAGCGATGACATTCTGCGACCTCCGTCCTTGGACAAAGTTATTGGCCAAAGCTAGTGTGTACCACTGCGTAGCAGCCTCTGTAACGTACTCTGGTATAACCAAAGCGTGTGAAACAGCCCGCAGTTTCCTACGAGCATTATTTATGGTAGCCTCACGAGATTCCAGCGCCGATGAGCCACCTCTCGGCCCAAACGCCGCGTGTGATTGACCAGCACCCACATAGCTACCGTGCACAACTGCGGCACCTGAACTTGATTCCCCAAAGGTAACTTCAGAAACAATGGGATTATCTTCGGAAACTGTACCACAATCTTGACACACCGTATCATTGTTTGCATTTGCAATATCCTTGATAAAATTGACACCACCGCAAACCTTACACTTTGGCATCCTAACGATAGATAGTGGGAGGCTATTTGTGATGTCTTTAACGATCTGCTGGGTTGGCCTGTTGAAGTGTTTTGAGATGAGATGAGCTAGCTACTTTTTCCACGCTTTAATTAACGAATTTACAATGCCTTTCTCTCAGCAAGACAAAATTCATAGAAAGAGACAGCACGAAGTATGGGAGAAGACACATATTGAGAACAGTGATACACGGTCTTTTGTTCAACTAGAAGCGCAGACAATTATGCTTGCACACTGAAGCTTAAGTTATCTTGTGAACGTTTAGCCAATTGCTGATCTCGTATATAGTGATTTCATGTTTTTGGATCTAACTTCACGTCAAACAGAAGTTGGGTATAGGCCATCTTGCGTGTTTCTCTTGGGGCCGAATAGTTTACGATTGATACCAGTAAGTTTCACTATTTTGAATCATCCTGTCCTGTTCCAAGCTTGCGTTAAAAATTTTTGGGTCGAAATGATTTCTCAAACTGCCTTTGAGACCACCTTACCGTAAATACACAAATGGCAATTCTATTGCACCACTCGAGCCGTGCTTGAGTTTAATATAGACCACTTTTCGCGCTCGAGCACCTTATCTTTTCACTTTCTCTCAGCGTATCAATAAGCTCATCTAATTTATACATAATTCTGAGCACTATTGAAATTCTGGAAGCTGCCAAGAAAAGTGCCACTTTCGCTTTTCATTCTCTCCAGCATGGGTGTAGCTGTATGGTTTGTACCACACGCTGGATCTCCGGTTTATGAGACTTTGCAATCGCTCATACTCTCCTTACAGACATTGTTTCCTGACGCTCCTGCATTCGAACCCCACCTTACAATCACATCCCAGCTGAGATGCAATTCCAAGAGCGACGTCCAACAGATTCTCACGACCTGTGTGGCCGCTTTTGGCGCCGTTAAAGCCAGCTTGAAGGAAGAAAACGAAACGATGGTCTCTTTTACAGGTGCTGGAATTGGGAAGAGCTATTTCACAAAAGTTCGGCTGCTGTGTCCTGAAAACAAGTATTTGATGGGGATCGCACAGATTATACGAGAGCTATTTGTTGCAGAAACCGCGGAAGAAGCGTCTTCGTGGCTTCTGAACGATTTCCAGCCGCACATATCGCTGGTTTACTCCGACATGTACCATGTAAACCAGGCACTCGAGCGTGTCATCGCTCAAAGAATCGAGGATACGCTGGATTTGTCCCTGCAAGAGAACGCGGTGGCAGGCGAAAGAAACCAAAAGACGTGGTCTTTTAGTCGTCTGGTATCGGGCTGGAGTCTTCCTGGAACTTTTAAAGTCATCAATTGTGACGGGCCAATACAGGATTGGCACGTCTTGGGCAGCGTTGAAGTATAAAAAGTGGAAACGAAGAGAGAGGTCTTTGCATAAGCAAATGTACATTAATCTACATGCTGGGCTTGGAATAATAGGACCAATTTTGGCCGAGGAAGAATGGACCTAATTACTCAACAGAGAGATGCATTCTAATGCGTTTTCTTTGATTTTTAGTCGACAACATTGCCTAAAATTGTGCGTTTTTTTTGAGTAAAAGAAAAATGGCCACGCTGAGTTCGATTCAAATCTTATTGAATACTGCTTCAGATCAATTTGAATCTACGCCAATGAGTTTTCTTTTGATGGTCGTTGAACCGTTGACGCTCTTCATTGTTCTGAACCTATCATTATATACGTGTGTGGCCTTTTGAAAACTATAACAATAGACCAGTTTCGTCAATTCATAAATTTCTTATTCATCTTCACAACACGAATTTCAACGTTTCTCAAGAACCTTCCGATCTGGGTATAACACAGCGGTCGCTCCTCTAACTGCTTTCCAGTACTTACGCATTTCAAAACCCAAAACCCAAGCCGGAATTTTTGCCACGCGTTCAAGGTCACAACTACAGCTACAACCCGGGCTGCATAATGTGTCCATGAGTAGCACCAGCCGCCGTATTCATCGTAAGACCGGCTGTGTGCCATGTAAAATCCGCAAGAAAAAGTGCTCAGAGCACAAACCTGAATGCACAGACTGTGCACGATTGGGCATTACGTGCATATACTTGCCTGAAAGATGTCCCCGAGAAAAGATCAATTTCTACCGAGAACAAGTAGAGGAAGCACTATTGGAGAGAAGACGACTAAAGTCACAAGGCACCTTTAGCGGCAATTCGAGTATTGTCAATTCGGCACTGGAGAAGCTCACCGCTGAACACAATTCCGAAGCCCAACTCGCTACTACTGCTTTTACTACTACTAGATCGACAGACCTTTGGCCGATCACGCCGTGCGAAGAGATCATGGATGACAGCGTCGATATTCTGGATTCGATATTTAGAGCGCCATCACCTTTACCGTCACTCTCGGAGCCCTGGATGATGAAACTTGACGATACCGCTATGCATCTCTACTCTTACTATCGTGATTCCTTGTCCC
Source organism: Lachancea sp. 'fantastica' (assembly GCA_900074735.1). Lineage (NCBI taxonomy): Eukaryota > Fungi > Ascomycota > Saccharomycetes > Saccharomycetales > Saccharomycetaceae > Lachancea > Lachancea sp. 'fantastica'. The sequence goes on along the minus strand of LT598476.1, from coordinate 2,312,228 downwards.
AGATCATTTCCATCGCTCCCAGCAGGCAGAATTATTATCTTAAAATATTTCTGCCCATGGCGCATCAGAATGAGGGCATTCTTTATGGTATTTTGGCATGGGCAGCTCACCATTTGTCGCTTAGTGGGCCCACCGGTGGTGGCAATACGCAAGGGTTGCCGTCAATAACACATGTCGAAGAATCCAGCCCAGCTGCTCTTGACGAGACTTTTCGAGATGTCACTGAGCATGGCACTGACGCCAGCAATACAGACATGAAAGAGTGGCTTGTCTCATCACCATTGTCCTCAAGCGATAGCTCAAGCTCCTCATCGACTAGACAATCACCACGCTCCTTTAGAAGAGATTCTTTGGACAGGGAATTGGCGCACATCCCACAGCCTGACCCACGCTACACTGCCGTTGCCAATGAATACACGCTCTACTCCCTGCAAAAAATTCCCAAATCTACCGAGGAGGGACTTCTCCCGACTCTAGCAAATCTTCTCGTGCTATGCGGTGCGGAGATTTGTCAAGGTGACATTGAGCGCTGGAGGGTACTTCTTAGATATGCGGCTCGCATCATAAAAGATCATACGACTGATAGTGACATAGGAGAGTTGTTGGCCGAAAGCGAGAAGCCAGGCTCAAAAATGGACGCCAAAGTTACTCGCTGGCTTTTGTCGAATTTTGCATACCACGATATACTGGGGTCGGATAAAACCCACTTCCCAATGCAGCAATACTCGCGGATTTTGGAGGAGCCTGCTTTAACCTACAATTACCCAGTAGATCCGCTGTACGGAATCAACAGACCCATTTTCCAAATACTGGGGCAAGTCAAAAACCTTGCACGCAAGGTGAAGCAAGAATTGGGAGCTGGTGAACATGTCAATGGGTTGGTGTTAGATGGACCTCTGTACAATATTATTGGAGCCGCACAGCGTTTACAAATATCCTTGTACAGCATGCAACCTATTGAATATGATCTTGCGTGGTATGAGACCTCGGTGGACAGTGTAGATGATGCCCGTTCTTTGGCAAAAATACTGTATTCAGTGTTTCGTACCACAGCTCTTCTTCATCTGAAGACAGCTGTTATGCGCCAGCCTAAAGATTGCTACGATATCCAGTATCTGGTTTTGGAACTATCGAACGATCTGGATAAAGTATTGGGCACGAAATTGGAGAGTGGGCTATGTTTTCCATTGTTCATTTGCGGTGTGAATTCATTTCATGACGCGCAGCGGCAAGACGTTGAGTCCAAATTTACTAGCTTTCTGCAACGTTACAAGTTCAGAAACGTGGAAAGAGCTTTCGCGGTAATGAAGCAGTTGTGGTACAACTGCGATATAGGCCGTGAACAAGACTGGTACGATGTCGTAGACGAAATTGGATGGGATCTCAATTTCGCATAAAAGAACGAAACAAAACTGGGTGCTTTTGGTACCAGTTTTAAGTCAAATTTCTACCATATAAATAGACATGACACGGTTGTTAAATAAATATATATATATATATGTGTATAGATACAGGGAGTTTTAGGGCCGTCGGCTTTTGGTTGTCTCATCGTTCCTACCTATGATGATTATCCCAAGCTTTGATGCTGTTTTAGTTTTTCCATTACAAATGCCATTCCCATCCGACTGCGCTGGATGTTTTCGTCGAATTTAGCGTGCGACCATTGCTCGATGCGACTTCTGACGGCTAGATTGAACCCACTGGAAAATTTGACTGAGCTTGAAGCCTGAGTTTTGCCCGTGACCGAATCGTACTTATAAATGGTGAACTCTTCTACTTGGATTATTCGAGTGTGATCCAGATTCCGTGTATATGTTCGCAGTTCCTGGTTTTTTACGTCTACTTCTGAACGCTCAATAATCCACGAGTCCGATATGCCGCCTAAGAAGGGTTTAATCCAGCGTGGGAGCTTACCAGTCTTTTTGATAAGTCTTGTTGTGCACAATTCCCCGCTGGGCTTGCATTCTCGAGAAACGGTGTCTATGGAAATGACGTGCGAAGCGTAAGGATTTGGATAGCGGTTGAAAAACGCTAGGGAAACTGTTTGGAAGTCGTTGTCATAAACGTAAGAGTTCTTATACCAGAGAACCATTTTCACTCAGTGAACCGCGAAGAGATGAGCGATTGAAGCCGCTTTTTTTCCGCAAAAACCCCCAAATCTTACACGACCTGCACAATCAGCAGTCTGTGTACACAAACAGACTCGTTTTGTATCGTCCCCTGGTGGATCCAAGCGCTTGTTTTACCTGCTATGTGGGTAAACTGTGGATTAGCCAGCATTTTTTACATCTGGAGAAATAATATATATATATTCTATACGGACCATAGGTAATGAAAAACAACAAAGTATACCCATAAGTGACGCTAAAAGAAGCAAGAGTAACTGTTAAATCTACAAACTCTAGCCGTCCAGGTTAAGCGGAATTTTCTGTAATTTTTGAGACTAGTTTGGTCCAAAACGGGCTCTTGTGGCGAGAGGAATGGTCAATAACAGTTTATTATTCGAAAAATCAATGCAACAACATCACTACTCATCCCATTATCAGTGATGTGTTCATGGATGTGAATGCTACTTTCTATTATACAATGCTATGTAAAATGCAGTTACGAATTGATGCTAAAGAGCCATGACGCCAATGGCTAAAATCCAAGCGCCAGCTCCTAAACCGGTCCCGTGCTCTATACGTGGAGCAGCGTTGGTTGCGTTTTTGACACTGGCAGAGCTTGTAGATTGTGTTGAAGAGCTGCTGGAGCTTTCAATGGATGCAGTGCTTGAAGAGGAGGTCAGTGTTAATTCACTGGCGGGAGTCCACCATCTGGTGACGCTGTTTGACCACCAAACGGTCGAAAGATACGTTTCTCCAGCAGAATTGTGGGTTGTGACAACGGCAACAGGGCCGCCTGAATTTGTTGGAGTTGCAGATTCCATTGCTGTCGTTGTTTGAACGGTCGATTTTGTCGCAGAACCACCTTCAACGTTGCTGGTCTGTACCAACCTCAGGGACTGGCTACCAGAGGGCGAGCTGGCCGAGGATTTGGAGTCCACCTTGGAGCTTGATTTTCCATCGTAACCTCCAAGGGCGCCGCTGCCACCCAATACCTCAGAAACGCACGTTGCTAGTATGATATAACTTAAAAACTTCATTGTTCAATGTACTTTTCAAGGTGGACGTTTTTACTGACCTACGTTACTGCGAAGAAGAAAAACGGGAAGGTATTTATATATGTTGAGGATCAAGACATGACGCCGATCGTTCGGTTAGATCAAATCATCTTTTTGACTCAAACTAAAGGCCTGCATTATTAGTTTTTGATGATTTCACCAGCCCTGCCAAATTTTCGTTTCCGTTCCGAATTCAGCTAGTTATCATCATATCTTGGTTTAAATAAGAAGAAGATCACTTTTTATCTATTTGACGTAGTAGTCTGATCAAACCGTTCGAGCAGTTCAGGAAGCATATTTGCTGGCGATCGAGTCTTGACGAATAATCGCTATGCGTTCAAATGTGCACTTTTTCTATTTTCTTTGACTAACGGAACTCAATTTAAAGACTTTATTCAAAGTTTCTCAATTCCAACTGTTCTCAGAGCATTACAACACCGACGCTGCTGCGTTTTTCCGTATCGAAGGTATTGTCCTTTCTCAAACCACCTGCAATCGGACGCACTTTATAATTGAACAGGTAGAAGTTCAGGAAACCGTCACCAGGTCCAAATTTCAGATCGTCGAGAAACAAAGAGTTATCTTGACAGCTCATTGCATTGAAAACATCCATCTTTAGGTCTCGGGCCTTGATACAGACGTCCGTAATCAACCTGTTGAGTCGCTTGCGTAGCTTCGACGAGCCCTCTGGGTCGAATCTGTCAGGGTAGTCAAAATCAGCGTCAGAAGCGTAGTAGAAAAGATAACCGATTCCCAGCTCCTTGTAGTGAGGGTTGTTCAAAACAGTGAAAGGCAAAGAGTAGAAAGACACAAAGTCGGTGATGGAGCCCTTGTCCTCGACGACATACGAGTACACCACGTTCTTGGAGCTCAAAAAGACGTGCTTGAACTCTTCTTTAGTGAACACCTGTATTAGATCGAATCTCGCTTGGTACCTGTTGAGGAGTTCAAAGACCTTATCGACGTCTTTCTCTTCCATCGGCCTCAACCCTGCGGTGTCGGTTTCCTTAGGTAGCGTGTATTTGGCTATCATTTGAGTCTTTGATGCGTTCGCTGGCAAGCCTGTGAAACCAACCTCGTAGAGCTTTGACCAGTTTAGAGGGCGATGGGCATAACGACATGTGGCAGCAGGTGATGGAAGCACAACTCCTGCGGTGTAAAGGGCTTGCCAAATGTCTTGTTTGTTGACACGTCTGGTGACTTCTTTGATAAGAATTGGGGTTAATCTCTTGGCTCTCAATTTCTTGTGTATACATAAGAAGTTGATTTCAACGCTCTTGATCAGTTTATTTCTGACTCGAAGTGTTGCTGGCACAGCACTAATGAAAGCCACCAAACGGCCACTCTGCTTGGTACGCACACCCACATGCCAGTCTTTTCTCCAGCCGGGGCCCTTGAGCGACCAGTTGAAGAACTCTCGAGAATAGTTGAACCGGAAAGTGGCGTCTTGATCCTCAACGTAGTTTTCATTCAAAAGGATGAATACGTCGTCCAGTTGTTCCGGGTCGGTTAGATCAACAGTACACCATTGGAATTCGTCTAGAAGAGGCAATGGCTCGTCTGGAATATCTTCAGGTCTCTGAGAGCTGTTGAAAGGTCCCTCGTCGGCCACTTTTTCGTCAAAACGGGAAACCGGTTGCGTTTTCCAAAATTTATATTCCTCGAATTGCTTGCGTTGTGGCTGGGTGAGCTTTGATGTGTCACCTTTGGAAATGGCGAGCATCTTCAAGAGTGCCTCCAATTTCTTGGCCTGTTCTGGGTCTTGAGACATACTTTACTGTTGCAAACGTAGCGATATAGGTCAAGTGTTCTTAGAGGAGTTTCAATGATCTGATGCAGTTTTGGCCCGGTTGTCGGATGATATATATGAAATAACGGGCGACTAGAATGGATAGCGAATGAAAATTCGATGAAACACGCTGGATCAGCAAGAAGCTGTTGGCCTTTTTTTCCTTGAAAAGTGCAGAGCAGGATTTGAATTCAAGATAGTCTATCTAATTTGTTGAAAAATAACAAATCTTACAGTGAACACAACAAACAGCAGGCTGAAGTTGAAGTCAAAGTTCTTGTAGATGTTGAGATTTGGTTAAATGGTTTGTCTTTGAGTGGATATTTTCGAGTTTTAACGCAAGGTTTTTTTGAGCGAAAGCTTTGGGTTTTGGGTTCCGAAATTGTCGGTATGACGATGAACTCTGTTAAAAGTGAAATTTTGAGAAAAAGCGTTGGAAACAGAACTTAGAGTACATCGAGACTTCAATATGTGTGGCGAAAGGAAAGTAGTGAACGTCTTGGGACGAACTCATTGATAAAATGCTACAAAAACCTCTTGATCACGTGACATCGTGGATACTTGGTACCGAAAACATCTAGTTCGACCCACATATTCAATGGGATGTTTTATCAGTTACGTAGCTTTCAGAGATGTTTCGATGATTTACCATTATATATTTGGTTTCTTATATGGAGGTTTTCTTCAATTATATATTTTTAATGTTTAAGGCTTTAAAAGTGACATTCGGTTTATGTCAATAAATACACTCTCATAAAGCTTCACCATTTCAAACACCATAAACAAGTAGTTAGAATTGAAACGGTATGAAACCGTTTAATGGCTCAAAATAAATTTCTATCACAAACGTCACACTGTTTTCCATGTGTCGGTTAACATTAGTTACGCTACACTAACAAAATCCGTCAATTTTTGGCGGCCCAAAAACCTCTGAATTCCGCAGCTGGGATCTTAGAATAATCAAATTCTACACCCACTCCATTTCTACTTCCTAGACCCTCCAACTAGCGTGTATTTTGACTACCAAAAGCTATCCAAAAACCATAATCACGTTTTCCTCAAATGACGCTGTCACCTGTCTTTACATACTATTAAAAATTTTCCAGATGCGATGAGATGAGATGAGATGAGATGAGATGCGATGAGTTTAACATTCAACTGCCGAGAAACAGTCTCCCAATTAGCCTCAAGAGCATCGCCAATCCATAACTAAGATGATTTCTTCCACAACATGGGTGCCGCGTGGCTTCCCGTCCGAGTTTCCGGAGAAGTACGAACTCGATGACGAGGAAATGGAAAGAATCAACCAACTTGCACAACTCAACTTGGAAGACGCTAAGGAAGCAGAAGAGGAAGAAGAGGACGATGAAGCTAGCGAAAAGCATCATGACGAAATGCAGAATACGGGAAAAAATGCCCAAAAATTGGCCGCTCAAGCAGACGCAGACGACGATTTGAAAGAGTATGACCTAGAACAATACAACGACGAACAGGATTTGGGCGAAGGAACAGAAGCGACCATGTTTCCCGGTCTATCCGATGAGGTGAAATACCATGAGGGTGAAAATGGAGAAGACGCATATATGTCGCTGCCCACTGAAGAAGACACCCACGAGGCGAAAGAAGAGCTTCAGGTATACCCCACCGATAATATGGTTTTGGCTACTAGAACAGAGGACGACATCTCGTATTTGGACGTCTATGTTTACGACGACGGTGCCGGGTTCCACGATCCAGAAATCGTTCAGGAAGCCGGCGACAACAATGACCCTGATGTAGCGCGTGGCATGGTCCGTGATAGCGCTTTATATGTCCACCACGATCTCATGTTGCCTGCCTTTCCATTATGTGTGGAATGGCTGAATTACAAACCGGGTTCTCAATCCGAAGACCCTGCAAATTTCGCTGCTGTGGGTAGTTTCGACCCTCAAATCGAGATTTGGAACTTGGACTGCGTGGAAAAAGCATTCCCGGACATGATATTGGGCGACCCTCACGCTTCTGGCGCTGTTGGCGGAAGCAAGAGTAAAAAGAACAAAAAAACCAAAAACAAGCATGTCACAACTCATCATACAGATGCTGTATTGTCGTTGGCACACAGCAAGCATTTCCGCTCCGTATTGGCGTCCTCGTCCGCGGACAAGACTGTCAAACTGTGGGACTTGAACGAAGGGATTGCTGCCCGGTCCATTGCCTCGCTGCATTCGAATAAGAATGTTTCTGCAATCCAATGGCATAGCACGGCTGGCTCAGTCTTGTTGTCTGGTGGTTATGACTCTCGTGCTGCTCTATCGGACGTGAGAATTGAGGACAGCTCAAAGATGAGCAAATACTGGTCTGTCATGTCTGGGGAAGAAATCGAGTGTGTTCAATTCGCGGACGAAAACACTTTCATGTGCGGAACAGACTCTGGTAACGTCTACTCGTTTGACATCAGACAAGGTGAGAACAGCTCTCCTCTATGGACCTTGAATGCTCATGATGCCGGAATTTCCACCCTCAACGTCAATCCCTACATTCCTAATTTGTTGGCCACGGGTGCCATGGGAGAGAAGACCGTCAAGCTTTGGAAATGTGGCGAGTCAGGCCCCAGCATGGTTCTCTCCAGAGACTTCGGTGTCGGAAATGTGCTGTCCACATCTTTCGCACCGGATATCGAGGTTGCCGGTAACATTGTCATCGGTGGTGTTTCTAAAGGATTGAAGCTATGGGACGTTTTCACCAATAGGGCCATTCGTAAAAACTTCGGCAAGGAATTGGCCACTGTCCAAAAACAGGCCAGGCAAGAGGCTCAAGAAGCAGGAAAAGCTTCTAGAATCGCTAGAAAGTATACCAAAAACGACAACCCGGATACTGTGGTTACTGTTGACGACCAGGGCGAAGACGAAGAGGAGGAAGAGGGTCGCGAAGGACAAGACGATTGGCAAGACACCGATTGATAAATCATCGCCAAGATAAAATCGTACATCATCATAAAATTCAGTCATATGTATATTATAAGAAACAAGCACTTCATCAGCCCAACCTTACTGGCCCCGCCAGCGGATTGCCGTTTCAGTTGAGTGTTATCACCACATTGTCAAGAGGCTAACAAGATTTCTTATTTCCTGCCCGTTTAGTGCTTAATTGGCGCCGAGTTCCAACGTGAGAGGAAAAGAAGATAAAACCATGGGCTATAGCCACCTGTCGCGAAGGAGCCGCTTTAATTCCCTGTTTTCTTCCGTGTCCTCTTCGACGTCTATTGCTATCACTTCTGTCCTATGGAAACGCCCATTTTTCGAATCTGAGACAAAGCTTACGCTTCTCTCTGATCTTCTTCTGGGCCGCATCAGAACATGCGACACACGACGTACCCTGGGATCCTCGTGCGTCGTTCGGTCCTGCTCATCGTCTTCTTCAAACACACCGGACCCAGCACTTAAATGCTGCTGCACCTCATATCCGCTTTCAGACCCGCTGAACGCCAACAGTTGATCGACGCAATCTTCGTGTCCGTCGTACACCACTTTGCACATTTGCTGATATTGTGAAGCGAAAATGTCCTGATTCCATGCAAATCCCTGCGATTGTGACGTTGCGAGTGTGTAGTGCGGCATTTCGCCAAACGTCACCGCATACACCACAGGTGTTTCACTTGCTTTCATACTTTCCGAGACTGCCATCACACTTTAAGAAAAGAATTCACGTTATGCTCTTTTAGTCGTGCCCGAAGCCCCTTTCCGTCTATTCTATAGTGTCCGTTCCTTACGTGAAAGGGTCAAATTTCCGAAAACTTTCCAAAGTGGTACCAAAAGAAAGCTCTATTTGTGATAGACAAGATTACACTCGCAGATTAACCTCAAACTCTTCCGATGGTCTTTAAAATGCTTATTGAAGTTGTCTTCGTCCCAATTTTGATTTGATGAACCCTCGACCCTTTAAAGTTCCCAATTTTCAACACCGAAATCTGATCTAATTCTTAACCACGTGACAGAAATGATCACACACCGGGTAACACTCGTCAATAAATTTTTCAGAGCTCATCGCTCTGAAAAATTTTCGAACTTTAACTGGAAGAGATGAGCTTGACCAGGCTAACACACATCTTCTTGATTAAGTCAAGACTTCCATTAAGCTTCTGTAGTTTATTTAGCCGCCGTTGGGATCCAAACGTGTTGATAAGAAACTCGGTCGTATCCAAAAATGGCGCCCATTGAGTACTTGCTTTTCGAAGAGCCCACGGGCTACGGGATCTTTAAAGTCAAACTGCAGCAAGATGACATCGGATCTCGGTTGAAGGAAGTGCAGCAGCAGATCAACGAGTTCGGATCTTTCACGAAACTGGTGGAACTGGTCTCGTTTGCGCCGTTCAAAGGTGCCGCTCAGGCTTTGGAGAACGCCAATGACATTTCCGAGGGTCTGGTCTCTGACTATTTGAAAGCTGTTTTGGACATGAACCTGCCAAAGGGCTCCAGCAAAAAGCCTGTGACCTTGGGTATCTCTGACAAAAACCTGGGACCATCGATCAAGGAGTCTTTCCCATACGTGGACTGCATGTCGAACGAGTTGGCCCAGGACTTGATTCGTGGTGTTAGAATGCACGGCGACAAACTTCTGAAAGACCTACAACAAGGCGATTTGGAAAGAGCACAGTTGGGTCTTGGCCATGCCTACTCCAGAGCCAAGGTGAAGTTTTCCGTCCAGAAGAACGACAACCACATTATCCAGGCCATCGCTTTGCTAGACCAGTTAGACAAGGACATCAACACTTTTGCCATGCGTGTCAAGGAATGGTACGGCTGGCATTTCCCTGAGTTGGCCAAGCTCGTTCCAGACAACTACAAATTTGCCAAGCTAGTTTTGTTCATCAAGGACAAAGCTTCTCTATCGGATGACTCCGTACACGACCTCGCTGCCATTTTGGACAACGACGCCGGTATTGCTGAGCGTGTCATTGACAACGCCCGTATCTCGATGGGTCAAGATATCTCCGAAACCGACATGGAGAACGTTTGCGTTTTCGCTGAAAGAACTGCGTCCCTTGCTGACTACCGCAGGCAGCTATACGACTACCTGTGCTCCAAGATGCACACAGTGGCTCCTAACTTGTCTGAACTGATCGGTGAAGTCATTGGTGCGAGACTGATCTCCCACGCTGGTTCTTTGACAAACTTGTCTAAGCAAGCTGCCTCTACCGTTCAAATTCTAGGTGCCGAAAAGGCTCTTTTCAGAGCGCTAAAGACTAAGGGCAACACTCCAAAGTATGGTCTTATCTATCACAGTGGTTTCATTGGTAAGGCCGGTGCCAAGAATAAGGGTAGAATATCCAGATACTTGGCCAACAAGTGCTCCATGGCCTCCAGAATTGACAACTACTCTGACGAACCAAGCAATATCTTCGGTCAAGTTTTGAAAAAGCAGGTTGAACAAAGATTAGAGTTTTACAGCACGGGTGCCCCAACCTTGAAGAACGAGTTGGCCATCCAGGAGGCTCTAGAGCTTTACAACAAGGACAAGCCTGTGGAAGCTGCCAAGGACTCCAAGAAGAGAAAGCTTGAGGCCAGCGACGAGGAGGAAGATGAGGACGAAGAGGACAAGAAGGTGACCAAGAAGGAAAAGAAGGACAAGAAGGAGAAGAAAGACAAGAAGGAAAAGAAGGAGAAGAAAGAGAAGAAGGAAAAGAAGGACAAGAAGGACAAGAAGGACAAGAAGGACAAGAAGAAATAGCTTTAGAACAACACTCTTCGTGCAAACCATCGCATCTCTCTGCATATCTTTCATGTACTAAAAATTTACTTTGTATATTGTGTATATCTAGCCCAACCAGGAATCTGCTAAACTTTGTTAGAATGGTAACATACTATTGGCAGAAGACCGCTACAGATAAAGTCCTGCATGTGCGCCCATTGCGGTACCGTTTAATCTCCAGTTACGATGGCATTCCTTGAAGTAAGCGTCTCTGTCGGCAAGGGCGAATTCTGACCAGCATTTTACGATAAGCGTATCCATGGCCTCCAATGACAGTTTCTCATAGCCCGAGGGGCCTTCACTTGGTGCTATATAGCCGCGAAATGGTATTTTGCCCAAAACTAGCTGTGTGACTAAGCTGGCGATGAAATTGGTCAAGAATTCGGGTGGGACCAGGCTATGCAGTTCAGTTTGCGGCTCTCCATTCAGAAACGCCACTGATTTCACCTCTTCAATCCTGTCGCTTGATCCAAGCACAACTATATCCAATGATTTTGAGAAAAGCTGTGATATCTGTTTGGACAAGAGATTCAACGCAATTGGAGGTACGTGCATAAAATCCTCAGCCACGCTAATCACAAGTGTTTCTCGATCGAGTTGTACCACTGGGATCTCCAAAACTTTGGCATCGCCCTTGCGTGAACTTTCCTCTCGAAGTTGGAAATCTTCGCGATACATTGTATCTTCCCTGTTTCTGATGTTCCACGAGATGCGAAAAGTAGAAACTTTCTTACCATTGCTCAAGTTTCCTGGAAACAGTGATCTAAACACCTTCGTTGTTATAATCGCCCGTTTATAAGCTGAAATGTCCAATTCTCCCAGTAGCTCAACTTTTGGAAGAGGTTCAACTTTCAAAGATCCCAGGTCTTCAATTTCATCCAAAGGTGCATCGATGTGATGTCTTGGTTCAGTGTAGTCGTTCCATTGTTTAAACTGCGCTCATAAAGGTTAGTTCGCGAATTTAACACCGTTGCACATCAAAACGTTACTTACAAGCATTGCCGGTAGTTGATACCGTTCGGTTCTGGTGATCTTCTTTTTCAGTATTTGAAATTGTATATAACTTACTTAAAGTTGATGATGAGTTAGCTTTACCATCTTCTTATTTAAAAACTAGCAGCTCACCAAGACTAAAGCATCGACAAGAGGATCGAACTAGAAGCCCATAATGTCTACAGCCGCCCAGAAACTGACCATGGAATACACTACCGCTCAACAGGGACTCGAAGACCTGGTCGTTGCCAGACAGAAACTGGAAACGCAGTTGCAGGAAAACAAGATTGTACAGGACGAGTTCGACACGCTGAAAGATGAGACGAAAGTCTACAAGCTAACAGGAAATGTGTTGCTACCAGTGGAACAGTTTGAAGCGAAAAACAACGTTGAGAAAAGACTGGAGTTCATCACCGCTGAGATTAAAAAATGCGAAGAAAACATCAAAACCAAGCAAGCAGCCCTGGAAAAGATGCGTGCGGAGCTAATACAGACCCAGGGTGCACAGCAGAGCGTACAGGCCTAGGCCTAGTTAGGGCTGCTGTCATTGTGGTGAGGAGTGGTAATTGAACTTCAAATGCGCGTTCTGAAACGTGAGAGTCATATGTACATACGTCGTGAAGACTGAACTTTAAAAGAAGAATAAAGAAAAATTGTTCTGGATACCATAAGAAACTTTTCGCAACACCCGCACTAGCAACGCGTGAGCTGAGATTTCGCAAGATTGATGCTCATCAGCAGCGTGTACCACATAAACTCTTCCGTATTGGTGTAGTACTGGCCCAGCCGGGTCACGCGATCCAGCTTTTCGGCTGCAAATTCAAAAGTCTGAGCGTAATTCGGGGACTTATCCTGAGCCATGAAAAGCTCTGAGCTCACAAACGCACATGAGATGGCAACTCGTTTCGAATACCATGCGAAATCTGGTGAGTCGGTTTCGTTGGAATAGTATACCATGTCGTCGGAAAGGCGATGCAGTTCAGGCAGAGCACTTTGGACGAGAAACTCACCGGGAATCGACAGGATCGATAAAAGCTGCGACAGATGGGCTGCAACAGGCTTATTGAGCTCCAAACGGCGTTGGAATAGCGTCTTTAGTGCTGGTGCATTATATGTGGTGGCATCTGCGGTCGCTAATTCGGAGTCCAGCTCTTTGGTGATGGCGTATCTTTTGGTGACCAGATGAAATTTGACCAATTCGAGTACCGAGGGTGAAACGTTGAAAAAAGAGGGCGAGTTGTCACTTCCCAACCCCGACAACACCGATGAACCGAGTTCTAGCTCGTTGAGAGACGCAACTATTGCCCTTTCGTTAAATCCATGCGTGGGCACGTGATTATTCAATGTGTTATTAAGTACTTTATACTGAAGAGAATCACAGCCGTAAGTTAGAGGCGAAAGCGCATATTTGGCCTGGTGTTCTAGTGCGTTTGGATGATACAGCCTGCGACCGATAAGACGAGCGATTGATCTCATAACTTATCCCGTGGCGTCTCTTTATTCTTTTGGTCCAGTCTGAGCCCAACTACCTTGTAGGTAGGTTTTCGAGGTTATTTCTATAATATAGCCACTATATATATTGGATAGACTTGACAGACAATAATGTGTTTTCGAGACGTAAAGACACGAAGAGAAAGGAAAGTACACAGCTCTCAACTCCAGGAAAAACAACGTATGAGACCTTGAAGCGATAGGGCTAACAGAGTGTTTTGCAGAGTTATCAGTATTGCAAAAGCTTTAGTTGAAGAACTCTTTGGACAGGTCACTTGTTACGAAACGACTGAAAGACTATGAAAGAACTTATTTCCATTCCATGTTGCGGCCAGGATATATTCCGCTAGAAAGTGTGTGTTTTGTTTATCTATGGCCAGAGAGACTGGAAATTGATTTGCCTTAGGTCTCTCAACTTACACTTATGCACGTGACCATAATCACGTGGCTTAAACCACATGACACAAAACACACGTGACTACAATATCACATGACTCACCCGTATCACGTGATTCTTTCAGACAATGAATACCATGTGACACAAAACTGAATTTACAGCAAAGGCCAAAATTGAAAGATATAACGAAAAGCTAACGCAACTTCAAGATAAACTAAAGTCATCGAAGACTATAAAAGCCAAAGCCAAAGCCAAAGCCAAAGCTTCTGTTGCAATTGCAATTACATCCCTGAGACGCACTCTCAGATCTGCTGACCCTTGCTGCTCACAAAAAAGTCCGCTCAAAGTTTGACCCCATACCTTTTCCCGCTTCCCAATACACCCTATATCACGATGTCTGCAGGTAAACCTATAAAATGCACCGCTGCCGTTGCTTACGAAGCTGGAAAGCCCTTGACAGTGGAAGAAATCACAGTCGATCCACCCAAAGCTCACGAAGTTCGTGTCAAAATCGATTATACCGCTGTTTGCCACACTGATGCGTACACTCTAAGTGGAGTGGACCCAGAAGGAGCTTTCCCATCGATTTTGGGCCATGAGGGTGCTGGAATAGTCGAGTCTGTAGGAGAAGGAGTTACCAATGTCAAGCCTGGCGACCACGTTATTGCTCTATACACCGCTGAATGCAAAAAATGCAAGTTCTGTCTTTCCAACAAGACTAATCTGTGCAGCTCTGTGCGTGCCACGCAGGGCAAAGGTGTAATGCCAGATGGAACTTCCAGATTTCACAACTCGAAGGGAGAAAGCTTGTTGCATTTCATGGGGTGCTCGACGTTTTCGCAGTACACAGTGTTAGCCGACGTCTCTGTTGTGGCCATCGATCCCGAAGCACCTTTGGAAAAGGTTTGCTTGCTAGGATGTGGTGTAACCACAGGTTACGGTGCTGCTATCAAGACCGCGAACGTGCAAAAGGGCGATACCGTCGCTGTGTTTGGTGCTGGAACAGTAGGTCTTTCTGTCGTCCAAGGTGCTAAGGTGAGAGGCTGCTCCAAGATCATTGTCATCGACCTTAACGACCAGAAAAAGGACTGGGCCATGGAATTTGGCGCCACTGATTTCATCAACCCCACAAAAGATTTGAAAGAAGGCCAGACCATTGTTGAAAAACTTATTGAAGTCACCGATGGCGGCCTGGATTTTACCTTCGATTGCACAGGTAATACTCAAGTCATGCGTGATGCTTTAGAAGCTTGTCATAAAGGTTGGGGCCAATCGATCATTATTGGTGTCGCAGCAGCTGGCAAAGAGATCGCTACGAGACCTTTCCAGCTTGTCACAGGGAGAGTATGGAAAGGCTCGGCATTCGGTGGAATCAAAGGTAGATCCGAGATGAACGGCTTAGTTTCTGACTACCTTGACGGCAAACTCAAGGTTGACGAGTTCATCACACACAAGAGAGGATTTACTGATATCAACGCTGCATTCGAGGACCTACATCACGGCGACTGCTTGAGAACCGTTCTAGACTTGTCTAAATAAACAATTATGTATCTCCACAATTCATCAAATTCTATCATTATTGGTACTATAAATTACTTTTATAACAGATGACAACTACTTTTAATGCTTCCAACCCCGACCTTATTACAATACTTTGAGTCCACTCTTTCTTTCCATAACTGACGAATTCGAAAAGAGGTGTCCAATAAACCAATAACCAATATCTCCCACTTGCAATTTTTTATGATTTTTATTCGCTTTTACCATGCAGGCTCCGAAAAACTCCTAGTATTTAACGAGATACCCATCCCATTATCAATCCCTTGAATGTTGTTGTTGTAAGAGTTGACAGTGCCTAAATCTTTTTGTTGGTGATCAGTAGTCTTCGGACCACCACAGCGCAAACAAACCACATTTTTGGCAAAATTGTGATATGTGCAAACCGCGCATTTCCAATCGCCTGCTCTGAAAGGCACGTTGGAACCACCCTGTTGACTTTGACCTAGCCGTTGCGCTTGGTTGTAACGAACCCTCTGTTGATGCTGCTGTTGGTGCTGATGCTGGTGCTGTTGTTGGTGCTGAGACGGGTGTGTCTGCTGAATGAGCGCGTTGGCTATGTGTCCATGAAGAGGTGACATGCCAGCCACACCATTTCCAACTTTGAATCCAGTCTGAAGGTCTCCAAGCCCAGTTTGCTGCAACGGGTTTCTGACGTAGCCATTTTTGTTTCCCGCACCAGCATCGGTCGTAGGAAAGGAACAGCGGAAACATGAAGTTCGTCTTTGAAAGTTGGAGAACCCACAAGACGGACAATTCCAGTCGCCAGGTCGAGGCTTGTTTTTGCTTTGTGGGAAGGGTGAGAGAATCTCTTGGGCCCGATCCAGAACTCTAGCACTAGAGGGCTGGATCTCGACGGTGTGCTCAATAACTCTCGGTTGTTTCGTGTTGGCGATGTTGGACAAAATTGACCTCCCATTCAGCGAAAGAGCCTCAGTGGCTTCTTCGTGGGTTTGGAACACCACAAAACCAGAAATACTATCTTCTGCCTCCACGTACGTGCTGTTGTTACTAGACCAATTATTGTTCACATTAGAGGTTTCCTCAACTATGTTTCTGACAGTCCAAAACCCGACGGGGCGTGCTCCAAATTGGGTAAACCAGGACTCCAGTTCGCTCTGTGTGGTGTCAGGAGGTAGGTTATTCATGTATAACACCTTGGATCTTTCTTGTAGGAAAGTGCGCACGTCCAAGTACGAATCGTACGGATGGGTCAAAACTAGAAGTTTATCCTCTGGAGTACAACATTTCTGCTGCAGCTGTGTGATGACTGCAAGAGCTTGATCGAGTGGAGTCTCTGGACGTGTAATTGGCTCTTTCGATGCATCATCAGCATCGCCCTCAACTTTTTCAAGTTCCAAAACTGCACGTAATTCGTCCAAATCTTTAGTTTTCTTATTTTGGGACGACGCAGCTGTTGTACGTAGCGCCAAGATCTCCGGGTGGTTCACACACCATCTCTGGTACTCCTTCCATAAATCAAAAACTCTAGGATGCTGCAAATGCGGCGGCAGAATGAAAACTTCGTCTCGTGCCTGCCGCGGCATCGTCACCCGAAAATGCCACGTAGAATTTAGAGAGCACAACACAAAGTCCTCTCCGGCATGCTCCGCAATGTCCCGATCCAATTGGCTCACTGCTTCCTGCAGTGAGCAGCCAGGGCCCAGCAGAACTTGTCGGTTTTCTTCAAACACGCGCTTCAGCGTATTCGCATCCAAAATTTGGTACTCAAATCGCGCAATCTGAGCCCAGTCTTTTGCCCTGTCTTCACGACGGGCCACCTCCACCTCTAACACAACATAATGCATCGCTTAGACGCTGTGAGGTTGACTTGTTGAGCCAAAACCGGTTCGAGCTTTTTGACGATTTTTGATGGTTAAAGGTTGACTGACTTAATTTTTCATGAGAGATGAGCTAAAAATTTTTGAAAGTGGGATGAACAGCTGTCAGTCATGTGGTACGAGATTTCAGTCGGAGGTTAAAGTCATGTGAAAGTCATGTGAAAGTCGTGTGAGAAGCAGGTGACCTTGGATGTGTCCAGGACAACATTAAGCAGAATGTAGGGCACGTAAGCTTCCCAAGAGTTCGGGCTGTTTACCACAATATGGAGATTTGGGGGCGATTTCTCAGATTTAACGTGCTCTAGTGCGTTTGAAATAGCCCTACAATGAACTATTCGAGGGCGATGTTTGGGGTTAGCAGTTTGCTTCAGAGAGTCGAGACATGCTTGAGAATTATTAGAAGTGGCCCTGGTTAGGTGGATATGCATGATTGCAATGGATTGCTGATAGTCGATGTTGACGAAACACATTGTTTCAATTAGAAAGCCTAGAAAACCCAAAAAAAAAAAGAAATAGAAAACAATCTATTTTTCCTTGGCGTCGCTACCGCTATCTTCTTCTTCTCCTTCTTCTCCTTCTTCTTCTCCTTCTTCCTCGTCGTCTTCCTCGTCCTCCGGTTTGTCCTCCCTCTCGTTTGTAACGCCCTTTGGATGTTGCTTTAGCCACGCGTCTCTCCACATCACCACTCTATCCACATTCTGCTCCATATCCTCCGTCGAGTTGCTCTGCAGCTCCACCACAATCTCTTGTGCATAAGAGTCAACTGCATCCTGCATCACGACGCCCATGATCTCTGCATCGATGTTTTCCTGCAGCTTGGCCTCGTGGTAGCCTCTCTCGGCCAACCTATCATACAGAACAGAGTTGTCACACCTCAAAACAACCACCAAGTCTATCAGTCTCTCGGGGAAAATATCGTTGACATGCCAGTCCACGATGGCTCCACCTTTCCGCAACAGAGGCTCCAAATGGTCCAAAAGCTTGTCCTCATCCACAATGTGGGACTTTCTTGCCTCGTCAAAGCCCTCGTAGCACTTGTTGTCTCTTGCAAAATCACTAATGTTGTAGTACTGGCTGCCTTTCAGGTTTCTGCTCAAAAGTTCACTTGTAGTAGTTTTCCCACAACCCGGCGTTCCGGTGACCAAAATGTTGGGAGTTAGTCTGACAGACATGTTTATCGGGTCGAATTAGAGAGATGAGATGCTTGCTGGAATCAAAAGTGGTCTTCCAAAGTCGAATACTGTTTTGTAGAAGTCCAAGTTTCTTTCGATGAGCTTCATTCAATACTTCATATATATATATCAAATTCAAAAATTTGATATCTTACAGCAACTAGAGTTCAAGAACTTCACAGGCCAGTAGAAGACAGTCTGGATTCGAGCTTAGCAAGATGGACAAGTATGGTCTCAAGGCACTTTTACCTCTTATAAGGCGTGAAGATCAAAGCCCAGATTATGATCCCTCTATGACACTAGGAATCGATCTCACACCGGTACTTCAATCGTTGGGAATTTCCAGCAATGCAAATGGCAGACAAAGAGTTCTAGATACGTTTCCCTCACCTTGGGTAGAAACGTCGCGCAGCGAAGTGGAACCTCGGTTTTTCGTACCCGAATCCTTCACAAAGATCCCAAGCGTACTGCAATCTTCGGGGTCCAAAAATCCGGTTTTTAACTCGGTCCAGCAGGATCATGCTAAAATCTCGCTCTTCCAGGACGAAACACTTTTTTACCTCTTTTACAAGCATCCAGGCAGCGTTGTGCAGGAACTGACGTATTTGGAGCTCCGCAAGCGGAACTGGAGGTACCACAAG
This sequence comes from Lachancea sp. 'fantastica', assembly GCA_900074735.1. Taxonomy (NCBI): domain Eukaryota; kingdom Fungi; phylum Ascomycota; class Saccharomycetes; order Saccharomycetales; family Saccharomycetaceae; genus Lachancea; species Lachancea sp. 'fantastica'. Next base: position 2,293,457 of record LT598476.1, on the reverse strand, counting down.
ACTCTCAAGGTATGGCTAACAAAAGACCCAATGATGGAACCAGTAGTAGCACCAGGAGGTGCATCCGAAAGAGGATCATATGTGTTCTTTGATCCACAGCGTTGGGAGAAGTGCCAGCGGGATTTCGTGCTCTTCTACAACGCAATAATGTAACAATGTAACATATAATATCACAACATACACGCTACCAGTCTATGGGAAAAGAAGGGTATATATGTATATTTATATACATGATTAATATTTACAAGACCCAAAATGGCCAGGTGCCACCTCATACTTCAATGGCATGGTAACGTTTACCTCTGAACCCGGCCATGTACATGTTAAATTGATACACTTGTTGAGGGTTTACGTCGTTGAGCTCCCACTTGGTACTGCCAAAAACGTTGTGAGAAAGTTCCATCAACATGTCTAGTTCTTTGCCGTAGGTATCCACAACAGCAGCCATGTCCCTCTTTAAATCAGCCTCGTTGAAACCCGTGGTGAAAATTGCACATTTGGTCTCCAGCAAAGCTTCCATGGTTTTGCCCATCCAATTTTCGCGAGACTCTGGGGCAGCGAATCCTGGATGGAAGCAGAAGAAAATGTCGGTGTATGGATCGTAGGGGAAGAAATCTTGCGCTTCATGGAAAACGTGGAAATAGTCTGTGTGATAGATGAAGCTCAAAGTTTCGTCAACTCTGCGCACGATAGGCGTAGACGAATGCACGTAGTCTCGCTTGTTTCTATCAAAGTGAGACTCTGGGCCGACAAAATGCAACTCCATCTGCGTCTCGGGAAACATAAACTGCAATTGTTTCCAAACGTGCCCTGGCAGCTGTGCTTCTGCTCTAGCCCCGAGAATGAAGATTCGAAGAGGGCTGTCCTTTGTCGTAGAAACGATGCGGCGGTTTTGTTCGGGATATAAGGTGTAGCGTAGTGCTGCCAGCGATTTGAGACCTTCCAAGGTGATAGGACCTTTGGGGTTCAAGGAATATGGCGAGAATTGATGCAGAACAGATCCTATTGTGATTGGATAGCTAAGCATTTTCGTGGAAGCAGCAAGTTGGAATTCTGTGTCCATGGAGTAGAAGCCACGCGTGTAGAAGAAAAGATCCCAGTTTGTCAAGTTGACCATACGGTCAAAATCCTGGTCTAGTGGGAAATCGAATTCTGGGAACGGCCTGCCGGACCTCAGATCATGCTCGTAAATGTTGACTTTCTTCAGAATTTCCGGTCTCTTCGATTGCTGATACTCTATGTCTTTCTCCCAAGCCTCGCGGGAGTGATGAGTGGGGATACCTGAGATTGGACATGTATAGTTGATTTCTTGTCCAGTGACTGGACATTTGGCCAATGCTCGTATGGTGGCTGCTCTTTCTCTTAGATCGGGAGAAGGCGATTGATCCCATGGATGAAATCTGTTTTCCGGCGTGGGATCATCTGGAGAAGGTGGTGGATCTAGTCCAAGCGCATTTCTCACAAATCCCATAATATGTCTTTTTTGCATTAAACCAGCGCCATAGCGAATACCGGCGCTATTGGCAACATAACCACGCATTCGAAAGACTTTGAAAGTTTGAAGCGTTGCGTGTACCTGTGGTAGTGTCTTGTTATACTTTAAGCGGCTCGAAAACTAGACTTTCCAACCCTGCGATGAGCAGCGACTTGAGTTGTGAGTTTGTAGATGTTCTATTCTAAAATTTTTCAGTAATCTAATTAGTATCTTGAGTAGGTATAGTTAAGCAAACAGAGAGAAACAGGCCGGAGTAGCTAGAATGAGCCAAGAATACCATATCAAGGTGATTATTTTGGATGATCTAAGTAGTGTTAAATTTAAGATTTTTAATGGTATATCTTGGTAAGATTTTGGATAGATTTTCATGATAGTGTTTTTTAACGAAGTTTCTGGAATTGTCTTGATTTTATGTCGATGCAATAGAGTAGCGAATTTGCAAGGCATCAATTATGATGCAATTAAAGCGATTCAAATTAATTGTGGAGGCTCATCTTTTTTTATCTGAGTTTGCTCAACACATATCTCGGATTTCTCGTCAGTGAATCAGTTTCGTCTTGGATAAGACGCTGTACCTAAATGATGGGGTATCAGTAGGTCCTCAGGCTATTTGCAACATAATTACATGAGTTTGGTGGTCTTTCTTGCTTGGCTTAGCAATGATGACGGGCTTTTATATATCGTTGTGAGTCGCTGACACGGGTCACGTGGATCTTGCATTTCGATCATCTAGGTGACGTAAAACCAGTGGGGATAGCAAGCTATGAGACGGTTAAAAGTTAGCAAGGCTCTACAGTCGATGCGTGGAATGGTAGAAAAAACTTGTCACCTTGTTCTTTCTTTATTCAACCACTTGCTCATTGGGCTTTATGACATCGGATCTTCGAACAGATATCTAATTATGCATGGCGACGGAGTAAAGAAAAACGACGAAAATCTGACATGACTTGAAAAGGAATAAAACATGGTACGCCAGCCATACAGAAGCCGAAACCGTTGCCCAAGTTCGTGTTAATTTAGTTTAGTTAAAGATTCGATTGTGTTGGGAACTTGTTAGTCATGGTGAAGTTACTTTCAAAAAGTCAACCTCACTGTCAGATATACGATCACGACCTGCAAAGTACTTGAATGAATTCCAAAACTAAATCTATGAGTAAAGTTAATCCCTACAAAGTACGCATACGGAGAACTGGTATCTCAAACCTTAAAAACTCACGGTAATAGTGTTTGTTAATCCCACATGTCACGTGACAAGAATAGGATTCAAATGCCATGACCAACCACCATTCACAATCAAAGAAGCAAGATTGTCTCGCTTATTGAACAAAATCCCTCCTTTCCATACCTCAATGCTCCCAATCTCATCCAACCATTATGGCTTGTCCTCCATAATTCATGAATAATCCCAAGATCAGTTTGTCATCTCATACGACAATGATACATCTAAAATTTTTGAAATTAATAGATACTCCAGCTTCTCAACGATATTCACCGATCAGTAGTATACCAGACACCGGTTTCTGTCTAACCGTTGCTGGCTTTAACAACATTGCTAGGTAATGCTCGGAGCCTTTAGACAGCTGGCGGCACGAGCGCTCAAGCCCCGCGTCTCGAGCACAATTAATAGATCTGCCATGCACACGTTCCACAACCACATACCTTTGACCCAACTGGCTCTGCCCGTGTCATTGTTGAAGCCGATAGCACAGATGGAGCCAAAAACAGATACAGAAGAGCTTTTTGCAGACAGTGTAATGCGCAAAAGACGGCTGAAAATGAAAAAGCACAAGCTGCGGAAGAGAAGAAAGAGACAAAAAGCTGAAAAGAGGAAACAATCGCAAGGTAAATGAGCGGGCTTTTAAAGTTCCGCTAACGCTTTATAGTCATTCCCTGTACATACGGAAAAGAAGCACACGGTTGACGTCCTGGACCTTCCGGGTCGTGCTAACGTACACTATTCCACCAATATTCTAAATTCCAAAGAAATAGTCACTCGTATTAAGAACCCAACAGGCCACAGCATCTTAGCGTTTGCTGTTGCTTGATGTTTATTTTCACCATTATTATTATGGACGCCTTTCTTATACATCTACCTGTCTCTAAAAGAATCTACGAAGCATCCACCACATTGCCAGAATTTGAATCATAACGCCCATGGCCAGCACGAGACTTTTCTGTTTGCGACTCAACTTCTCCGTGTGTTTCCATTCGTCGACCGCGAAAGTGATCAGCTTGAAGCTCAGCTTCCCCATCAGTTCTTGACGGTTGATCTCACCTAGTTCAGAAATGACCCGGGTGTTCCACTCGAAAATCGCGTTTGACACCTGAATAACTTCCAGTTTCTGCTCTTCGCTTAGACCTTGGCGTGTTGCCAATTCGTACCCACGCTTGTAGTCCTTGCGAAGCTGGTTTTCGGCTGTCACACCCTCGGAACTGAAAGTGAAAAAATTCGTTCCGCGACGAACCACTTCCTCTGGGCTGAGATCTGGGAACTTGGGGAACAATCCTGTCGACCTATACACGGTGGAACGCATTACACGTCCACCTGCAAAGAGTGCAAGATAGAGCACGTGACAGTATGCCAGCACGGTGGTTGGACTATTCTTGATGCTCTGGTGCACGTAATCCACGAATCCTTGTTGCTCAAGAGGCAGTGCGTTTTGCTCTATGAATCTGTGCAAGTCTGCACTTGTGGGACACTCTTTGGCGTACAAAAGCTCCAAATCCTTTAGAATCTTGTCTGAACGACGGAAATCGTCGACCCAGAACTGCTTTAGGATCTCTCTGGTCTGCACTTCCTGTTGGGTTTGAGCGTTTTCCAAAATTCGGTCAATTTCCTGTTCAATGGCCTGGAAAACGTAATAAAACGCCAGGATGCCTTGGCGATAGATGAAGCCATGCTTCATGGCAAAAGCGAACTTGACGCTCATTTGTGCGTCGATTTTGTTGTGTTGATCTCTGGTGTGAAAGTTGATGCGATTGGCCAGAGCCCCCACATCTGTTGGTGCTGGAATTGTGTTTGTCATGTTCGCAGCGAAATTGATTGTAAATGGTGACAACTGCTCAGAGATGTCTTTACTAAAGCTAAAAAAGTCTAAAACAATTGAAAAGACTTGGAACTCAGCAATTGAAGAGGGCGTCTGTGGGTTTATATACGTATTATTTCGGTAATCTCAAATTTAAAGAGAGTTTGGGTGTAGTAATTCATTCCTTGTGAGTTATGTGTGTGTATAAGTGTGTGTGCTTCGTTACTTATAGCCCATGGCTCTATTATTGGGTGCAATCCGATAACTCCCGGTGGGTCATGTGACTTTGAAGTAAGGGATACGCCGAGTTTTTGGCTTACATCAGCGAAGCACGTGAGCACCCTAGATCACGTGCATCGATTTGATTCTTCACACATCACGTTTTTTGTCGTGGGTGTTTGGGTGTTTGGGTGGTGTTTGGGTGCAATATGTCTCTTAAACCAAGGTGTTCTTCATACTACAAAACCTTCAAGAACTCCATCATGAAAGTACACCCTTTTCTTACACTTCCAGCTATGTAGTACTGTCCTCTATCTCTCAGCTCACATGTGCTTGTGCCTCGTAAAACTCTATAACCTGCTCGGAAGACGTGGCGTCCTCCACAGCCTTGTCGTCACGTATGCGAATAAACCTTGGAAACCGTAATGAAATGCCCTTGTCGTAAGAGCCGGAACCGGCCTTGTAGACCGGCGAAAGCGACAAATCTGCAGTCAGCACCTCGAACAACATGGTGGGCTCGAACCACACGTCCGGCGGGGCCGACTCGCTGAACACATAGAAGGCCTTCGGTTTGCCAATCTCGGTGGGTTTGAGATCGTCATACAGCTTTTGCAGCATTTCATCAGAAAACCCGGTGCCGATCTTGCAACATGTCTCGTACTCGCCGCTGTCCTGATTATAACAGCCCAGTAAGAAGCCGCCGTAAGTGCCCGTACGCTTTCCTCGTCCATAGTACGCACCCAGAACGCACAGGTCCAAAGAGTCACCCACGCCCTGTAGATAGTCCTTTTTCAACTTGAGCCAGTTCCGGGACCGTTTGCTGGGCTCATACTGAGAATCCTCGCCATCCAGTGATTTCACCATCAGACCCTCGCACGAGTCCTTTACAGATTGGTCCAAATAGTGCTGCATCTCTTCTAGACTTGTAGTGGTCATTTCGCTTGCAAACTGCAATTCTCCCGGAACTGGTTTCAGTGCCCGATGCAAGTACTCGCGACGTTCTGCAAAAGAACGACTGATCAAGGGCTCATCGTTGTAGCACAGAATGTCGAACGCAAAGAGACAAACCCGAACTTTCACGTCTTCGGCCACCACGCCCTTTCTTTTTCGCGTGCTTAGTACCTGGAAAGGCAAAATTGTGTTTCGCTCTTTATCCCAAGCAACAGCCTCACAGTCCAGGATAAGTGTATGTGTTGCGTCTTTGTCTGCAATGAAGTCGCTGATTTTAATCTCGGGATATCTTTCCGTCATGTTTTCGCCATTTCGAGAGTATATGTGCATGGTCCCATCGGGCAACAGGTGAACCTGGGCTCTTTCACCATCGTACTTGTACTCGCAGGTGAATCTGTGTCCTTGAAAGCGGTCCAGTACTTCAGACACAGATTTGGACGGTTTAGCCAGCATCGGCTTGAGCGGGATTCCCGGTGTCAGCACACAGTGCTTATCCAGGTTCATAATTCCATGTTCAAGGGCACTTTTTATCACAATTTCATAGTTCGGTATTTGGCAGAAAGCATCACGAATTTTCTCTTCAGCTGCATCTACCGCTGTACTTGAGGGCTCTTTACCGTTATGTTCATACGTTAAGATAGCCTTGGAAAGCGCGATTAACACACTTTTTTCAGCAAGCCCTATTCTCAGCTTGGATTCCAAAGATCTTATCAGAAATTTAGCCTCTACGCCCTCACAAGCAGTCAACATTTTCTTGATCAGCTGGATTTTCCGCAATTGCGAATCCTTTCCCTGGGCCTTGGCAATGGTCTGCAGATTGGTAAACACTTCACCAGTAGTTAGTGGCTTGGGTTTGAACATAGTAGGCTGAACGGCTCTCGCCTCCTGTGCTATACGGCCCAAATCACCGAGCTCACGATACCGGGTCCTAACTTGTGCCAAAGATTTTCCGCAACTTTCGCTGATGGTCTTCATGAGTAGACCCTCACCCAGCCCCAGTTCCAGTCCGAGCTGATAATCTGGACCCAATCTGTTTATCAAAAGGTAAGTGATTGGCACGATATCGTTTTGAGTGTTCGACAGCACAGAATACAAGAAATCACTGCATAGCTTCACAATCTGGAGCCTTGAAGAAGTATTTTCGATCTCGTTGAATACATTGCAGATTTCCGAATACCGGATCTTAGACTGTTTAGGGGCCGTTGGGACTATTTCTGCAGCATCCGGAATATCGTTTTTGACAACAGGTTTAGTAGGTTTCAAAGACACAGGAGATGGGTCCTCGAGCTTTTTCTCAACTGGGGGTTGACCTGGAGTGGAAGAGAGCTCTGGTGAGACTCTCTTTGATTCATTAGCTTCGGCATTGTCTAGTTTCTCGATTCCATCGTTTATTTTGGGCTTCTTGACGGTTTTCTCAACTTTTGACGTCTCGTCGCCGTCTCTTTTTTTGGAGCTGAAGAAAGCCGCCAAGGTGGTCTGTTTTTTACCTGAGGACATTCCAATGCGGGCCAAACGTATCATATACAGTGGGACGTCGAATTTCAACGTAGGACCAGTAAAACTGATCTACCCTTTTCGTCAAACTGATGTATAACGCTTTTGGGCCGAAAAATAACGCTAAAGTTGCGCTTGAAAAACCGAACTAACCCAATTGACCAGCCGCAGATATTCAAAGCAACGGATTGTAACTAAGAAGCTATCAGAAGGTTTCCTTGAAGAATAAAAACTCTAATTCAGATGATTCTTCTTAAACTCATCGATAGACTTGTAATATAAATCTCTATAAAGACGTATTTGGACCAGGAAAGAACGACACGCCCGTCCAAAGTGATCTCAAATTTCTGATACCCAACGTAGCCAATAATTGTAGGATAATTTGTAACTTCACATTTCCAGCTTCTATCCACACACTCAGTGTGGAAGACTGTTCTTGTAGGTCTCCCTCGAGCTACCTGTTTGTTAGATCTATAAAAAATGCATGTTGAAGCCCCATGTCATTTATGACGACATGCTGAAATTTAATGATAATGAAAAATTGGAAATGATCAAATCCTAACCTTTTATAGGGGTCTTGAACGCTTCTACGATAGTCAGGACCCCAGCTAGTTTCAACGGTTATCAGCTTGATCTGCTAGTCTAGTTGCATTCGTCGCGCTGGTTTGAAAATATAGGTTCAGAGTTTACATTTTTTTCCCGCTTCGAAAATGTCCAAATCGTTGATGAGAAAGGCCAAAAACGTGGTGAATGGGTACTCAAGCACCCAAGTGTTACTACGGGAGGCTACATCCAATGACTCAGACGGACCATCCGTGGACCTTTTGGATGAGATTGCAGAACGGTCCTGGGACAATGTGAGTTTTTTTGAGATCATGGACATGCTGGACAAACGCTTAAACGATAAGGGCAAAAATTGGCGCCATGTTGCAAAGTCCCTAACGGTCCTGGACTATTTGGTTCGCTGCGGATCAGACCATTGTGTTCCTTGGGCCAAAGAGAACTTGTACATCATCAAAACCTTGCGGGAGTTTATACATGAAGACGAACTTGGAGTTGACCAGGGCCAGATCGTCCGTGTGAAGGCCCGTGAACTAACCGCGCTGTTGCAGGACGACGAGCGTTTGAGAGAGGAAAGAGAACTAAGACGTAAAAATCGTCGGCCAAGAAGGCGTCGGACTCGGGAAAATCTCGACGACGACATGCAGCGTGCTCTAGAGGAAAGCAGACTTACTGCAGAACAGGAAGAAGAAGAACGTCGCAGAAGACTAGAGCTTTACGATAACAGCAATGACGACTTGCGGACCGCACTGCAACTAAGCCAAGAAGAGGAAGAACTCAGGCGTCTACGAGCCCTTCAAATGCAACAGGCCCAAAATCAGATGTACGAGTTTCAGCAGCCCCAGCAACAGCCTCAACAGCAGGCCATGTACTACGATGTTTTCGGAAACCCTATTTCTTTAGAGGAGTATCTTCAATATCAACAGCAAATGAACGAACAACAGCTCGCACAACAACAATATGAACAAGCAGCCCAACAGCAGTACCTGGCGCAACAACAGTACCTGGCTTTGCAGCAGCAACAGCAAGAAGAAGCGCTTGCTCACCAACGATACTTGCAGTCACTCGCTCAGCAACAGCAACAACAGTTGCAACCCTTGGCGACAGGCTCCAACAATCCGTTTGCAAGAACCAACCAAATGAGTCCGCCACCCACGACTGTTCAATCGCCTCCTTCTCTACCGCGCCCAGTCGAGGTGCCGCAGCCAGCACCCGTCCCACAAAAGATTGCTTCGCCACCACAGCAACCGCTTAAACAGACAAGAACAGGTAACCAGTCTATTTCTGACAAGTTCAGCGATTTGAACAATCTTCTAGCCACGGGCGCAGGTTTAGATACATTTGGTAACACAGGTGATACTCGTATTCCTGCCCAACACACCAAGACGGGCACTTTCATCAATTCACAGGGTACGGGCTACAAGCAGGTAGCTAGTGGACCTCAGGGTAAGAAGAACCCTTTCTTGGGGCAACAATACACGGGACTTCCAAGTACTTCTGTCGTGCCCTCCCACACTGGCTATGGATTCGGAAATGGAAGCCAAAGCTACCAGCCCCAGCAACAGCGCAACCAATATGCGTCTAACGGAGCGGCAGATCAAGGCGTCAGTCTGATAGACTTGTAGTTAAATTTATACTGCAGAAACAAAAGTTTATCTTTTCAACGTCTCTGAGGACATTGACGGAATCAATGCGATTGACGATGGAAGCAAGGCCCTGTCGTTGACAACAAATTCGCGAGATGACAGAAGGACAGATGTCAATATCAGATTTGCTCTCTTGAATTGGTCTTTGTCCGAATAGGTTCATGCTGATGAGCTATTTGTATGTGGACATCTCGCATAACTGCGAGCTCATAAATTCGTAACTTATGGCTATCATGCAGATATGAAAACATTAGTCTCTTGGCAAGTGAGAAGACCAAAGTCAAGTTTGTCTATGTATTGAGAATTCCTTCTTTTCTAGAATGATTAATGAAGACCTTACTATCATCAATGAAAAGCACAGCAACAGAATGACTATTGTTCTCTTACTATGCTAATGATACATTCCTACGCTCAATAAATCCCAATTGATCGTGACAGTAATGGTCAGTGAGAGCTTCAACCGGGTGTCGTTAGTACCTCAAATAAACTTCTGCGTATACGCTCAATAATAAAAATGACGAGAATCTGTAACCTCCCAACTGTAGGACCGCTAATTCAGCACCATTTCTCTGGAATCTTTTTCGAATTGACTAGCTTGTTTTGTAGGAGTGTCGTAGCGGCCACAGGCGGATTACCGAAAACATAACGAACCGCCAGACAGTTCACGAGACAGACTCAATACTTAAACATGGATAAGCGTTTTTGTAGCGACCACTGTTATTTTCCATCAATTCCTGAGATTTCATTGCCGTAGATGGAAAGTGCCTTTTCTTTCAGCCTGTTGCCTAACAGATCTCAAAGTCTCACATATCTAACAGCAGAAGCCCGGAAACACTTTCCAGATCTTTGTGAGTCAATACTAAATCATTGTTTAGTCTATTAGATTCTTGCTCCCCCAAGCGTTCTTTGTTTTCGATCGATCGTAGCACTGCTTCACGAACAAACACCTCAAGGTATTCTTCTATAACGGTCAACGTGGACTCCGTAATTCTTGTGGAATCTTGACTAAATGAGCAAGTTTGGAACACTCGGGCAATAGTATCCTTAGGAACTGGACTCATCATCAGAGATTTAACGTTCTTGTATGGGAGCGATGAGTTTGGAACTTTGTCTATCGATTTAGTAGTTGATGATATGTATATCGATTTACTGTTCTATAAAGACACAACCATCTGGAGTGTTATATTTGTATCGCGGGAGGACGCTAGTAATTGTATCTGATGGGACTCTGCCGCTTCCAGCAAATGTAATGATATTATAGTCCACCCGTCTCCTTTATCCACGATGTCAGTATTTACTTCTGTAGCTTGCAGACCACTCTTCAAGAGTTCTGTCCTTGTTTGCACCGCAGAAAGACGACTTCGACTCAACATATAGTTTGGAATGCGTGTAGCGAAATTGCTGATCTCTTCAACTGGGGTTTGTGCCGGCACATATTCTTCTTGAAGCTCTAGAGCGAATTCGCATACCGGCAAGTAAGCAGTGGTGGGCGCCGCCAATGATATATGCAGTCCCATAGCAGATTGCTCGGTCGCTCTGAAAACGAGGGCTATATCTTTGTAGGTGTGATTGCCGGCCGGATCGACTGTCGTCAAAGGAATAGCTTCCACGTCTGGCAATAGGTGTAAAGCAGAAGATTCCTGAATAAATCGGGAAGACTTCGGGTCTGGAGACACTTGCGTAAGAAGGGCATCACAATGGGGGCATTTGAAATTATACTTGGCCGCGAGTCTGCGTGGCAATGGTAATGACACAGTGGATTTCGAGACATCATGCGCATGCATTTTCCGCACTGGCACAGCGTGTTCTTCGTTGATCAGCTCGTACAATTTTGCAGTTTGAAGTTTTCCTGCTAACTTTCGAGATGTTGCTTCATCCAAGGTTTCGAGCATTCCTTGACTGCATTTGGCCTCAACTTCTTCCAGTTTCCGTTTGGTGCTGTAGAATGCCTGCAGATCGCGGAATCTGGCGGTGTTTGAGTTCTGTTTTTCACTCAATGAGTTGAAATAGGAGGCCAGGCCTTGGGATTTAGCAGTCTCCAATTCACCACTTCGGGAGGCCCATCCACAGCCAGGACAATTGAGCAGCAGTTCCTTTTTGCCAGACGGCTGCAGACGGTCAATTGTTACAATTGGTTGATTGTGGCATTTTGGACACTCCAAACAGTTTCTGCTGCATCGAGTTTGGCTCCCATTCTCAACTGTCGCGTAACATCCAGGACAATACTTCACCACAAGCTCTGGTGTCTGGCACCGATTGCAAGATATTTGTTGACAGGTCCGACATACATTAAGGAAATAAATGGATTTGGGCTCTTTCGAACAGCTACAAAGCCAGTTTACATGCATACCAGAGACCGACAATACATAAAGCAAGGATAAGAGGGAGCAGTCGCAACTTGACCTGGTGTTTTGGACAAATGAGTCGTAGGTTGAACAAATCCTGCTAATAAGGTCGACCGCTAATAACTTCAAGATGTCACGTGATTCTTATAATGTTGACATCAAAACTCGCCAGACTTCAAAAGACAGTCTCAGAATCGAGCGTTGAGCTGTACTGAAATTATGTGAAATTGCTGAACCTAAATTCAATATGATTTGGTGATGATTCGGCTGATTTGCTGTTTCTAGTTGTCCCTATTGTTGCTGGAGATACATTTTCCCGAAAAGTCTACTACTTGGTAAATACATTTTGATCTCAAGGGTTAAGACATATGAGAGAATTCTGTACTTTGCTGTATATCATCCATTATTGGTCGTCAGGATCTTTGGTGCGAAGTTTTAGAACATGACGCGGAAGATTTTGGCTAATTTGCGAGTTTTTCAGGTCTCGCTGGCTCAACTCTACCGGAAACAGAAGAAGCACGGATAGCATATCAGCGATCTGTACGAAACCATATGGGCGTTCTACGCCATTTTTCTCGCTATGCTTGAAAGTCCAACCACCGACAGGTTACTGTTGCTCGACAAGATCACTTTATACTTGGTTGACATAGCGTCAGATAAAAAACCTCGAACGTCGCGACTGAAATAACAAAACATTCCAGCACACGAGACAGAAGAGCCAGTAACACAGCCATGTTAAATGAACATAGATACCCGGGCTAGCTAGCCGTATTCTTCTCCGCCCAAATGTTTGAACGTGGTATATGAATTGTCAAATAGGCTTCATATGAGAAAAAAAGTATATCGAACAGGATTTCCAACTATCCTACAAGCTTCAAAAAGCTGTTGGACTTTAAATTAAAATTTTATGAGCTGGGGCAGAACCCGATTAGTTATATTTAATTTGTTGACCTTACGCATTGAAAAATCCGTTTGAAGGTCAGCTCCGTGTGTGAACTTTATTTTGGCGTCGTCGTGTCAAAACAAAAAGAGAGCAGCACAGCACGACGATATCGACATAATACAAATGAAAATACAGAACAGAATGTTGGCAAATGGCTCTCATAGGCGTTTTCACATTATACTTTGTTCATAAGCTCATCTCTCACGTGACAAGAACTGTTATTTAACACCTTATATATTATAATTCCAGATACTTCAGATAGAAGAAGGACCAACTAGACTAATCCAGTCGCAACCAAACGTTCAAGAGACGTTGGCCAGCGCTTCTTTCATTCCTTGCATTGGCCGTGTCCTGATATATATGAAGGGTCTTTGCATCGCGGCTTTTCTGTTCAATTGCATCCATGTTTGTTGCTTACAACAAGACAAATGGGCTATTATAGCTAAGAACCTGGCACTCCTGCCAAAGCATGAAGAGTGTCTGATCGACTCTGCACAAGATTGGGATCCCTACCAAGGGGGAATAAATATAACTTTACCCATTGATTATTACGAAGAGGAGCAGGAGCATATTTGGGCTGCTTTCATTGCGTCAGAGAGCCACAGCAACAGATTGATGTTTTCAGACCTTGTGCAGTCAAGCGAAACGTTCAACAACACAGAAGCAACCTACACTCTGTCTCAAATCCTATTGCAGCAGCAGTATGGTGTTCCTCAAAGCAAGTCTTTGGCGTTCTACTTTTTGCAAAAGTTCAACAACCTCACTGACTATGCCAATGCCTCAGCCGTTTTCGAAGAGGGCGTAATGCATACCACAGGACTCTTTGGCACTATCCCAGTCAACATTCCCCAGGGGCTAATACTGTATGAAAAGGCAGCTGCGTTGGGGGACCCTAGGGCAATAATGGCATTGGCTTACCGATATTACAAAGGTATAAATGTTCCTCAAGATGATGAAAGGGCTCTTATACTGTACAGAGGGCTGGCTTCAGACCTGCGTGAAAGCTACACTGATCTAGAGTGGGAGATCTTCCATCCTTACGTGGAGTCCTATTATGTTCGTATCCCGGACTTCACAGGCGGTCTTCTGGGCAGCGATCTAAGCCGTAAACCTTCTACCGTGACAAGGTTACGGGCAAACAGGCCCGATATTACAACCCCCGGGTACTCAATTCTCAATGGGCAGGGTGCTCGGCCTGGACCCGGGTATCACTATTACAAGGAGGATGACGACGACAGCGCAAGACTCATGGAACTATATTACACCGCTTTGGATAATTACATGGGTACATATACCCAAAGACGCAATCTCGATGCTGCTGTACAGACATTAAACTCCACTATCCAAGAGTTTTCTCCTCAGATCAAAAACATGGACACTCTACAAAAATTTTACTACGGCAGATGCTTAGAGTTATTGGGTCATATGCTTTTTACTGGGCAGGGATTCCCAACTCGAGATTTAGATGCGGCCGAATCAATTCTTCTCGATGCTGTGTCCATGCCAACCTCCTTTGCGTCACTTGCTCATCTAGATCTTGGCACAATAGAGCACTACTTTCATAAGAACGCGACAGCAGCGCTTCAACACTATGAAAATAGCAGACGTGGTGAAAGTGCATTTCAATTACATCAGCTGTTTAAGTCAGGCTTGCTGTCTAAAAAAAAAAACATGCCCATGTTCTCACTTAAAGATGCTGTAAGAATGGGACAGCGGCAAGCGTTTTATGAGTTGGCCCTTGAGACTGAAGAATCTGCTGCCGATGGGAGGAGCACACTTGTTCAACAGTTCAAAAGATTTGTTGAGTCACAGGAGCAACAGGTCGCACCTCATATGAAGGACGCATTCTTATCACTCCTTAGAGGTGAGACAGAGGCGGCTTTGTGGTTGTATGCACTGGCAGCGGAACAGGGAATCGGGATAGCACAAATAAACGCAGCCTTCATACTCCATCAGCCTCCCTACAGTCTAGACGAGCCGCCTATATCTCCAGTAGAGCGTAAGCACTGGGCAGCACGGTACTATTCCCTAGCGTCTCTGGGAAATACAAAGGATGCACTCATTGTTGCAGGCGACATTTATTTCCAATTAGGTGACTACGAGCGGTCAGCAGCGTTTTATGAAAGCGACACTTATTCTCCTTTGGGTCGTTGGAATTTGGGATACATGCATGAGTATGGGCTAGGTGTGGAACAGGATTTCCGGCTAGCGAAGAAATACTATGGAAAGGCTTTGGAATTCAATCCAGAACTTGTCTTGGGGGTCAAGCTCTCCATCTTGAAGCTGCAACTAAAATCTTGGTTTGCATGGCTCACAAGATCAGCAGAAAGGTTTGGATGGCTAGTGAGCGCGGAGACCACCTCTAAGAGAACAGCCAATGAAGCCCTACACTCACGATTGATCAAAAAGCTCTGTAAAACTCGTTACGAAAAAGCTGATCCGACCATTATCACTCCGAACTATTATGGACTGCCTACTTTGAAAGATGCTGTTCTGATAATTGGTTTGTTTGCAATCTTCTTGATTATACAATTCGCCAGGCTGGCTCGGGGCTTGTTGGCACGTCGTCGCAGAAACCAATTTGGAGGTATAAACTTTCCTCTATGAAGAATGTTTCCCGCGCTTATTGTAGTAACGTTCAAACCCTAAGCATCTACTGCAACGATTTTGGTACAGAAACTCCGTCCAGTTGCATTTTTGTCGCTGTCGCGTTGGAACTTCATGAGTATAATGACAATAATGTTAAAAGTGATAAGGGTTTTTCCTAAAGGAACAAAACACAGAGCAAAAGCTTGTGTTAGTCTGAATTCGATGCTTGTTATGTGCTGTTCGCGCGTTTCAAATTGCAATTGGAGATTCATTGATATCTCAATGCCCTTGTTGACTTTCAAAAGACCAAGCTTTTACTTTTCTTTATGGGGGCCTCAATGCTGGGTATATTGACCAAAATCAGTCATCAAGATCGGTTGATTTTGGCCGTGGACGAAACTGGACAAAAAACGTACTCTCTTCATTGATCCATATGTCAATTGACCAACACGAACGGACAGATCTTAGAACTTACTTAATGAAAACTAATAAGATGAAAGGCAAGATAAACGGCGCGCAGGTTCACACTGATATTTTCAAGATTAGTATCCTAAGCCAAAGTCCAATTTTCTCGACAACTCACACTTCATCAAGACAACTTTCGCCTCTTCGTCGCATGATCGAGCGAGAAATCTTGACTGAATTTAAGCTTCTAATGGACTTAGGCCAAGTCCCCACCACGTGATCTAAACCAGGAAAACAATTAAATCTCTATATACGAAAAAATTGTCTTCAGATTTATTTTGGACCCTTTAGGGAAATTTATTCATAGTAAGAAGCCATCAAACTCCTGGAATAGCCATCCAGAAGAACACAAACTATTCAAAGCCGAACTCATACTATCAACCTTATCAATCTCGCATCACTCTATACGTCATTTTCTTGAAAATTCCTAAGATATCAACATCCCTATATACGGATGTACTCGTGGAAATTTGGGCTTCGGAAATTCGGTACTCGTCCCGTGACCACTTCTTCAATTAACAAATATCAAAGTAAATTCACCACTGCTATCCATAATCATCTTAACAACACCAAGAATCCATCCCAGAAACCCTGTCTTGATTCGAAACCATTGAGCATTCTTTGTTTGTGGAGTTTTTAGATTTGGCAATTGACAATATGGCCACGATTTCTAATGCTCACTCCGAGCTTATCCATGATGCTGTACTGGATTATTATGGTAAACGTCTAGCAACTTGTTCTTCGGACAAAACAATCAAAATCTTCGAAGTGGAAAACGACACTCATAAGCTGGTGGAAACTCTTCATGGACATGAGGGACCAGTGTGGCAAGTGGACTGGGCACACCCCAAGTTTGGTGTGATTCTGGCATCGTGTTCCTACGATGGGAAAGTGTTGATCTGGAAAGAAGAGAATGGACGTTGGGTTCAAACTGCAGTCCATGCTGTGCATTCTGCTTCTGTAAACTCTGTAAAATGGGCTCCTCACGAATACGGGCCCTTTTTGCTTGCAGCTTCGTCCGACGGGAAAGTGTCAGTTGTGGAATTCAAGGAAAACGGCACTTTGGCACCTGTGGTGTTAGATGCCCATGCAATTGGCGTCAACACTGCTTCGTGGGCCTCTGCGGCTCTGCAGGATGGCTCTTCATCTCTCCAGGAGCGTCGTTTCGTCACTGGAGGGGCCGACAACCTCGTCAAAGTCTGGAAATACAGTCCTGAGGCAAACACGTATTTGGTACAAGACACACTGGAAGGCCACACAGACTGGGTGAGAGACGTTGCATGGTCGCCATCGATGCTGCTGCGCTCCTACTTGGCCTCTGTCTCTCAGGACCGTACTTGCATTATCTGGACTCAAGAAAACAACCAGGGACCATGGAAAAAGACCCTATTGAAAGACGACAAATTCCCAGATGTTCTTTGGAGGGCTAGCTGGTCGCTTTCCGGAAACATTCTAGCCATTTCGGGAGGCGATAATAAAGTCACCTTGTGGAAAGAGAACCTAGAGGGTAAATGGGAATCTGCCGGTGAGGTAGAGCAGTGAAATTTGACGAAAATGAGAAGCAAGGCTTCCAATCTAGTCCAAAACTCAAAAGAAGGAAGGGTTAGGCTGTTGTGATCACAGTTTAGTCGTCTCATTGAATATACGTATAAATATCTGCATTTTTATCGAAAATTAGAGAAATTGCGCTATCAAAGCTCGGCAACGACTGCTTCTACAAGACGTTCAACATCCACTGAGGCCAAAAATCCGGCTTCCAAGACTTCTTCGTGGGTGGCTTTTCCTTGATCGATTGGAACCGGGTTTTCGTCCAGTGCACTGGCTGGTGGATCAACGACTACCTGGTTCGTAATGAGACTCAAGGCCAAAACCCTGAGTCCGCAATGCCTTGCCACGATCACTTCGGGAACCGTGCTCATACCCACAACATCTCCACCAAACAAGCGCACCATTCTGGCCTCGGCTCTTGTTTCAAAAGTAGGTCCGGACACGTACGTGTAAACACCCTCGTGCAGAGGCCTGGTCAAACCTAACTCAGCTCTTTTACTGTAAAGTAGTTTGCGGAGAACTAAATCGTAACCATCACTGAGAGCTTGGAATCGAGGGCCATATTCGTCAAAGTTGGGTCCTCTCAATGGGTGTTGGCCTGCCAAGCCAGGAAAATTGATGTGGTCGTTCAGACACATCAGGTCTCCGACCTGATAATCAGGATTTACAGCTCCGCATGCATTGGTTACAACCAGATTCTTAACAAACCCCCATTCGTTCATGACTCTGATGGGGAAGACCGTCTCGTGTAGTTCGTGGCCCTCGTAGTAGTGCAGTCTCCCACACATCAACACCACTGGACTTCCCTGCATGTATCCAAAAACCAGCTTTCCTTGGTGACCAGCCACGGTGCTAGACTTGAATCCTGGAATTTGAGTATATGGGATCTCCAATGGCGCTGGTTTGACTGAAACTTTGTCAACAATTCCTCCTAGTCCTGAACCACATATGATCAGTGTTCTTGGCTCGAACCGAGTAAAATGCTCAAATATAGCATGCTTGATGTATTCTACGGCGTAACCAATGGCAAGACGTTGTTCCTCAAGGTCGAATACACCCATTTGTAGTTTATTGTTTGTTTATATGTGCTGTAACTGAATTCTGCTAGTCCTGCTCCAAGTCAAGTTTAGTAAACTTAAAGCTTACTGGAGATGAATGCTTGCTTATAATTCGAACTTGCAACGAACGATCTTGACCGGAAAGGTGAAAACTAGATTAGCAGACGTAGAAGATAGAGATAGATACAAGATAGTTCGAAGTGATATGGGTATGCGTTTTGTCTTTCTCGAGGCTTTTAATGCTAGCTGACCTACATGGGGGTTATCAACGTTGAACATTTTGTTGACAATGTAAACCACGATGCTACTATACGTCTTACATGGATGATGCACGATGGCAATGTTTCTGCTGGATGTGGATAATGCTTGAGAATAAAATCTTAATCTGACGGTTCTTTATTTGTCGGAAAGACGTGATGAACACATTTTCATGACAATAGGGGAAGAAGCAGATCCAATGGCAACCGAATGTCGATTGCGCAGCAGCCGACAATACTTTAGTGATGGATACTCCATAAATTGAGGACATAAGTTGGAATTTGGTGTCAAAGAACTCCTTTCGCCACATGAATAAAGAAAAATTGGGCTTTGATAATATAACAATGGAAGACAAAACCGTCACAGAAAATCGAAAACCTTATGCCGTACAATGCATGCTAATAATACAATCAATCTGAATGTTCGATCAACGTCAGAAATGGTGGTAAAATGGGACCACAGTGATGGGGATGTTTTTTAAAAAAACAAAAAAAAAAAAAAAAAAACTAGGATAGAATCCAAATGTCTTTTACCTAACGACCAAAATCAGTAGCCGTGAGGAGATGCTTGACCCTGCAAAGATGCCGTAGCGTTCATTGGAGATATGCCTTGCATGTACTGCTGGGCAGCATATTGTTGAGGAGGGTATTGTTGAGGAGCATATTGCTGAGGGTTATATGCCTGTGGTTGGTGCGGCTGTTGTTGTTGTTGCAAGTGTTGTTGTTGTTGTTGCTGTAAGTGCTGGTGTTGTTGGAACTGCTGGGGAGATCCTTGAGGCAACTGATTTTGTTGCTGTGGAACGGCGTACTGTGCCGATGGTACTGCATGAAATTGCGGTTGAGTCTGTTGAGGAGGCAATTGTTGACCCGCAACATTAGCCATCGTATTGGGTAGAGACGACAATGGGAATGGCACTGGAACCGCAGAGTTGTCCTCCGCGACGTATAGCGACTTATCAATCTGAGCAGGAATAGCAGCGATTTCAGTGCCCAATTCTTGCTCGATCTTGTAAAGGTTGAAACGATCGTTCCAGTTGATGAGGTTGATGGCAAGACCCAAATGCCCAAATCTTCCAGATCTACCGATACGATGTAGATATGTCTCTGCGGTCTTGGGGAAATCAAAGTTGATGACAACATTCACAGCTTGAATGTCGATACCACGGGTGAGTAAATCTGAGCACACCAAAGTGCGCACTTTTCCCTGGCGAAATTCGTGGAAAACCTTGTTTCTCTCTTGCTGCTTCATCCGCGCGTGCGAATAATAGCATGAGAATCCAAGATCTGTAATCTTTTTGGCAAGCAGTTCAACACGGTTGGTAGAGTTACAAAAGATGATAGCCTGATTGATTTGTAATTTGGAAAACAAAGTGTTGAGGCAGTGCAGCTTTTGTTTTTCTTCCACAAACGCGTAGTATTGAGTAATACCTTTCAATGTCAATTCGTCCATGAGATTGATCTCGTATGGTTTATGAAGGTGCTTCACCATAAACTCTTTCACTGTGAGCGGAAAGGTTGCACTGAATAGAAGAGATTGATGCTGCGAAGGAAGAAAAGTAAGAATCTGCTCTATGATGGTTTTAAAATCCCGCGACAACATCTTGTCGGCCTCGTCCATGACAAATAGAGGGCATTCGCTGAGATCCGCTACTTTACGCGATGCCAAATCAAGCACACGGCCTGGTGTACCAACGAGTATATGAACGTTGTCATTGAGACGCATGATATCATCGCGCAAATTTGTCCCGCCGGTGGTCACCATGCACGAGATCCCGCAATGTTTACCCAATGTTCTTACCACTTGGGAGGTCTGCAAGGCCAATTCACGCGTGGGGACCATGATTAGCGCCTGGATCTTGTTAAGTTTGGGCTTGACGCGTTCCAGCGTTGGGATCACAAACGCTGCGGTTTTTCCGGTCCCATTTTTGGCACGGGCCAAAACATCTCTTCCGGCTACGGCAATTGGAATGGCTTCTTCCTGAATGGGCGAAGGTTTCTCAAATCCGGCCTCAAAGATGCCCATCAACAGCTCACGCTTCAGGAAAAAGTCTTCAAACGTGTTGCCCTTGGTTCCAAGCACATCATCTGTTTGCGGCCGCGTGTCTTTTTTCGGGATGCTCAAAGCGGCTTTCCAGTCGGATTCCATGGCAGACTGAGAGTTGGGCTTTGTCTTTGCGATTTATTTATATCTGCACAAACGGGAAAATGGCCAAAATTAATGCGATTTTGAAGCGGAAAAAAATCTTTCCAATAGTCAATCTCGTCTGATTCCAGCTGTCTATGTTTCAGCGCCTTAAATTAGCCTTTTGATACGTCTATGCGCTCTTAGCACTCTTGAAGAAAGTGGTTGTTACAAGGTTAAGTTTGTTTTTGACCTTTCACCCCTGTTAAAAAAAATTTTGTAGACTGGTCATGCTTTATATATATTTTTCGAAAACGTCGTTTGTTACGAAGTTGTCCAATTTTTAAGAAAAGTTAATTAGAATATTAGCGTCTTTACTTTAAGGACAGTTCAAAGCTTTAAGACGATCCATCCTGATAATCGCTGTAATACCAGCCAATTCACTTCAATTCGAGGGTTTTAAGTGGTGGATGAGAGTGAGTTTCAGTGGAAACGAAGGGATCGGCGTTAATTGACGCGCTGCAACGAGCCGGTGGCCCTTTTTCACGATCGAAATCGGTTATATCCAGCCATACTTCAAGAAAGAGACATATACATATTTATATTTACACGAACAGCGCGCGGTGGAGAAAATGGACTTCGGAAAGCAAGGCATTCGGCTCCAGCAGGTTAGCGAGCAGGCCGACTCGCGGCTGTTCCAGCCGTCGTCGCTGAAACGCAAGAATCTCAAACATTTGAGGCTTGGCGGAGGGCCTAACTCCGCGGGAA
Source organism: Lachancea sp. 'fantastica' (assembly GCA_900074735.1). Taxonomy (NCBI): domain Eukaryota; kingdom Fungi; phylum Ascomycota; class Saccharomycetes; order Saccharomycetales; family Saccharomycetaceae; genus Lachancea; species Lachancea sp. 'fantastica'. Next base: position 2,271,970 of record LT598476.1, on the reverse strand, counting down.
CAACAGAAGCATTCAACGGACCGGTCTTGAACCGTGTGGTGAGCTCTGCAACGTCTCCAGGTGCGTTCATGCAACAGCAGCCCAGTCCAACCACGTCGGATCTGTCGTCTGCGGGCATCACACCCACAGACGAATCGGTCAAGGAGCTGGGCGCAGATTTCGAAAACTTATCGTTATTCAAAGACAGCACAATAGAACTACAAGATCTGGTGCAGCTGGGAAAAATCGGGTCCGGAAACTCAGGTACCGTGTTGAAAACTTTGCATGTCCCAGACTCCCGCATTATTGCGAAAAAATCCATACCTGTGGAAAACAAGCCTCTCATCAAGAACCAGCTTATACGCGAACTGACAATCATGCAGAATGTGAAGACACACGAAAACATAGTTGGGTTTTTTGGGGCGTTCTACACGGCGTCTACAACGAATGAGATTGTCATTCTCATGGAATACATGGATTGCGGCTCACTCGATAAGATCATGTCGACCTATAAATCGTTTGTCAGACGGGGGTCTCCAGACGCTTCGGAAAATTGGTTCAACGAACTGGTCCTGGCTAAAATTTCGTTTGCGGTATTAAATGGGCTCTCTTACCTCTACCGAGACTACAAGATCATTCATCGGGATATTAAACCGTCCAATGTTCTGATCAATAGTAAAGGATACGTCAAGATATGTGATTTCGGAGTTTCCAAAAAACTCATAAACTCCATTGCAGATACGTTTGTCGGGACTTCCACATACATGTCGCCCGAGCGCATCCAGGGCAGTGTCTACACAACCAAGGGTGACGTATGGTCACTGGGACTTATGATTGTGGAACTTGTCACTGGCGAGTTTCCATTGGGTGGCCATTCTGACACTCCAGAAGGAATTTTGGACCTTTTGCAGCGAATCGTTAATGAACCTCCCCCTAGACTGCGGCAGGGCCCGCAGCATTCACGAGAAATGGTCGATTTTGTCAATAAGTGCTGTGTGAAGGATGAACAAGAAAGATCGTCGCTACAAGAACTTTTGTGCCACGATTTTGTGGAGAAAGGACGGTCGCAGGGTGACCGGGAGTTCCGACATTGGTGCAAACGCATTAAAAAGAGACTTAAAGAAGACAAGATGTTGCAACGAGAGGAAAATGAGAGAGCCAAGCTGGTCAAGCGCCAGTTGGAAAGTGCCGCAAATGCGGCCACAGCGGCCAGGAGTCGTTAAGAGAGAAATTAGGAGTGTGGAGAGCGGGTGACACAATTGACCCAGAAAACTGTAACAGTATAAACACAAGTGGATAATTATCATTATTTTGTTAATATATTTTGTCGTTAATCGCAGGGTGGTTTTCATCATTTCTCTGTTTTGTCTTTATTCCACAACCATTTTTCGGTTCCTCTTACCAACCCGAAAACTACCAGGGCGCCTCCCAGACTTCTAAGGCTTACACGCCACCATTTGGGGTTGAGCTCTTGGAATTTTTCCATAGAGATCCCTCTTTTTTTCTCTTTATCTGAGTACTCAAATGGTTTACCTGAAGCCAAATATCCACCAAATCCAAGACTGAACATTGTGCTCATAATCTGGCAAGGAATGCAGTCTTTAGTTTCCTCATCAGAAAGATCTCTTTGAGGTGGTGGATTGAATACAGACAAGATGTTGCTAGCCATTGTTCTCTTGAAGTCTGTAGCCTAACTTGAATCGAGATGAGTTGAGATGAGATGAGATGAGATGAGTTAAAGATGTAATTTAGTAGAATTTTGGATCTAAACTAGAGAAAAGACTACATAAACCAAAGGATTTAGAGCTTTGGGGCACCAGGTATGGCGGAATTGAGTGCTTTCCAGAAGCGTCGGCTGGACAACATCAAACGTAACAATGATTTGCTAAAAAAACTCAACTTGAATGGGGTCTCTGGACAATTAAAGAATGAGGCAGGTGTAAAAGACCACACCAAGGCCAAAAAGACCAATGGGAAAAGTAAAACGGTAGTGAAAAGTCCAAAAGTGGCCAAAGTACCAACAAGGAGATCGAGAAGGCTTATGGGAGAAACTTCGGACGGCAAAGAAGTTCCACATGTAAGCGATAACGAGCTTTTGAAAAGGTCCGAATCTCCGAACCTTGAAGAACTGAAAAATACGGCTGTTGTGGGAGATGTGAAACTGAGTGATTTGATCAAATCCGAAGACGAAGAAGAGCTTCTGACGCTGTTCAAAAACTACGGTAACAAAAACTTTTCGTCTGGGGACTTTTTCAAAGAGATTCAAAAGCACAAGAAAGTGTCTAAAGACGTGGCTGCGTTACAGCAGGATTTTGATCTCCAGATGTATGAGATATTTCAACCTAACGAGATAAAGATTGTACAAGACCGTATCAGTGCTATGTTTTTCCATCCAGCGGTTGATCGAAAACTGGTAGTGGCGGGCGATACCACTGGCCACCTTGGGCTCTGGAATGTTCATCTGGAGCAACCCCAGGATGAAATAGAGGCACCAGATATCACAACGGTGAAGCTTTTCCAAAAAAATGTGGCCAAGATCGATGTTTTCCCTCAAGACTCAGGAAAACTGATGACAGCGTCCTATGACGGGATTTTACGCTCAATTGATTTAGGCAGTTTGCAAAGTGAGGAAGTGCTATCGCTGAAAGACGGGTACGACGACCCTATGGGTATCAGTGAATTTCAGTTCAGCTACAAAGATCCGAATCAGGTCTTTATGACCACTTTGGGCGGGGAATTTACAAGTTTTGACATCAGAACCAAAGCTACAGCGCCAAATATTCTACGACTGGCTGACAAAAAAATCGGATCCTTCAGTATAAACCCGCAGAGGCCCTATGAGATTGCTACTGGTTCATTAGACCGAACGCTCAAGGTTTGGGACGTTCGAAAAATTGTAAAATCTGCCGATTGGCTACAAAACGACGATTATTCCAGCCTCGAGCTGGTGGCAAGCTACGACTCCAGACTAAGTGTCTCGGCTGTCTCTTATGCACCTGTGGATGCATCACTGGTTTGCAATGGATACGACGACACCATTCGCATTTTTGATTTGAAAAATGTACCTGCAGCGACAGAATTGCAACCGAAAATCACACTCAAACACAATTGTCAAAGCGGGAGATGGACCAGCATTTTGAAAGCACGCTTCAAGCCCAACATGGACGTTTTCGCCATTGCCAACATGAGTCGAGCCATAGATATATACCACAGCTCGGGAGAGCAGTTGGCACATTTGAAAACCGCAACGGTTCCGGCGGTGGTAAGTTGGCACCCGCTTCAGAACTGGATTGTCGGTGGGAATTCCAGCGGGAAGGTATTTCTCTTCGAGGACACGCAGGACACGCAGGACCACATCCAGCATCACAATGGTGAGTAGAAAAATAAAGTTTTTTTGTTATTAAAGTTGGGATCAAGTAGGTAGAGAAAGTTTGGTCTCATGAACAGCAAGCAGCACAGTTGTGTGAACAAAAAACAGCGCGCTGGCTGGCGTCGAGAACCATTGGTAAAAAAAAGAAAACTATCAAAGAAAAAACTTCGAAATGTTGGTATGATTTCCCTTCAATTCTATCAAAAAAAATGCAAACACCTTTTTTTGGAGCTGTTTTTCAAAAGCTCCGGAAACAGCAAAATAAAAAGAACCATCCGCTGGTTTAGTAGTCATGAGCGGAGCCTTTTTACACGTCTCTTGCACCTGGCAAGTCGCCGTTGTAATATAACATCAAATAACCCGTGAAGCCTTCACCGTGAGGATCGGGATTGCCCTCACTATCCACTTCATTCACACCGTAAGTGAAGGTGTAGTAGTTTTTAAAGCCAAAGTACTCGTAAACGGACTTGGCATGCTCGTTGATGGCCTCCAGGACCAGAGCGACGCCCTCGGCGTCCGCTCTTTGCTTGTAGTGGTCGAAGATGGCTCTGACCGAGCCACGGACCTGAGGCTGCGACAGATCTTTGCCGATGATGAACAAATAGTAGCAATCGATGTCCTGTAGCAGTTCTTCGCGCTTGTCGTGCAGTTCGTCGAAAAAGATCCGGTTGAACTCTGGGTCGTTAGTAAGTTCCTGGTCGAAATGATGGCCAGGACCCGTCCAGACAGCCACGGCGTCGAAATCGTTGGCCTCAACAATCTCCCCGCCCTTATCTGAATATTCGGTGTTGAAGTAGTGAAGAACTGCGTTGATACGCATTTTCGACACTTTTTCATGCACCGAAATATTAGCGAATTTTTTCATAAGGTAGTCGTTGGCTCGAGACTCGTGGAAAGCCTTGGCCAGTGTCAAAGTAGCCCGGTCGATGTCCGTGGTTCTATTTACGGGCACCACGGTTCTTGTGTGGCCTTGATTCAGCTTAACATTTGGTTTGGACTTTATGTTTTCTGCAGGCGAAGCTGGAGGCGAAATTGGAACTGATAGCATTGTTAGCAGTGGTAATAATAATCCGAGTGGGAAGTAGTGAGTGGGTCTTTAAAGTAAATGAGTTTTGGTTTGGATGTAGAGGAAGAAAGAAAGAGAGAGAGAGAAGAGGAAGAGTAAGGGAAAGAATAGTTTACTTCCATGCTTAATTCCTCCCCTCTTTATACCTTTCCAGATCTCGCTTTTCATGGCACCGAAACGCTACGATCGTTTTTTTTTTCCTTCTTGGTTCCGAGATCCTATCTCTAGCCGGCTCTTTCGACTCATTAGTATTACGGCACGCCCCCGTCGTCGCTTCAGGCTCCGATTCCATTGCCCCTTGCTCGACAAATTCGCTTTTTCGCTTTTTAGGCGATCATACTGCAATCGTGTGCACGCATCTTTTCAAGATTCTCGGTCCGATCGTAATTGGTATCGCTGTGATTTCCTGTCGCTTATCTCTGCTGGAAGGGAAGGAAGGAGCCTCGAGGAACACGAGGGGCGTAATCAGTATTACGTAACCCAAAGGCTTTAGCCCTTGATACGAGAGTGTTTCTTTCTTTTTTTTGATGATTCAGAAATCGAGGCCTCGAGAGCGCACATGTGACACGCTTACGTAAACAGGAATGAAGACCCCTTAAATTTTTGACATTGCTGATGTGATTTATTACGTAAGCATCGCCCCTTATCTTTCGAGATCGGGTTATCATAAATGCTTACGTCATCGGAAGTTTTTCCAGAACTTCGAGATAACAAGAAAATCGCTTATCGGCCCAGCGTGAACAGTAGCGCCAACGGGAAGAAATAGCGAAACCGCGAGACATCGAGACAGGCGGGCTGCTAAGCGACAATGAGGCAAATCCTAAAGTCTAAGCGATCTAGAGGCTAAGGCCTAAGACTCGGGATAAGCGTGCGCTCGGAACAAAAAAAGTCTAGAAGCCGTGTACTTTTTCTGTTTCAGCATCTCATATGCGCGCTGGGATTCTTGCGTGAATGCGGGGGGGAGCAGAGGACAAAGAAAAGGAAGCTGGGTTGATTGGCTGGCACGTGACTCCGTTTCAAATGATAACCTGTCCAATATTCTCTCTCACAAATAACAAGTTTATATCGTCATGATCCCACACCAATTGCAACAACAAATTGATCTTTAAAGCGCCATATGAGTGGATCGTCTCCGATGTGCTTTTCAAATACTCTTTAATGACCTGTCGATCTTCGAAATCCACAGTAAACGCGCCGATCACTAGCAACGACCACAGCAGGATGCATAGTAACGGAGTGCCCTTCTCGATATCCTTTAGACTCTTGATGGTGTATTTGACCAAGTCCTGTATCTGCTGGTCATGTACGTCAAAGTCCTCAAACCGTAGAATCTTGCTCAGTAGTAAATAGCACGCCTTGCTGATGATCGACCCGCACAGCAGTCCCGGCCGGTATATCTCATATTTCTGCTCATCGTTCCGCACTTGCTCGGGCAATCGCGGAGGTTTGTAGTACAGACACTCCTCTAGTAGTCTGTCTGCAACTGCCCGCCATTGGCTTTCCTCCAGCGGTAGCGGCAGCCGACTCAGAAACGACACTTTGGCCAGTATGCAGAAAGCATCCAATGAAGGGCCCAATATCGGGTTGTTCATCCATGCAACGTCACAGTCGTTGAAAAGCGGTGACTTCAACAACGCTGCCAACTTTTGGAACCCTTTGCCAAACGGGTTGGGTAATTTCGTCAAGTCTTTTGCAACCAGCAGCGAAACCGTGTAGTTGTACATAAAACTCTCCATCAGCATACGGTCAGCCGGAGTGGAGCCATGTTTCTCGATGTCGTTGTATTTGCGTTTTATGATGTCGAAGGAATGCGACAGATTATCTACACATCGATCCACCATCGACTCTCCCTGTCCATTGTGCAGCTTGTTCGTCAGGACTAGAAGTTGGAAACACGCAAATATCCACGTCTCATCGCCACAGACCCGGTTTGAGTTCAACTCATCGTGCAAGCAAGCTTTGCATTTTTGGTACAAAGCTTCAGCCGTGTCCGAGTATTTCTGCGGTTGGCACCAGGCCAGAAAAGTAGCTCCACAGCACAGAAATACATCCTTCACGATCGCATTTTGTGCAAGTAAAGGCACAAATGTCTCTGTGGTTGTTAATTGAGGCAACGTGTGTTGCGGGCCCACCGCGGGTAGGAAATAGTAAATGCACGTATAGTACAGCAACAAGTCCTGTTGCGTGAACTGGTATTGGGACATTAGATTACCCACTGAAATTGTTTTTCGAGCTTCGTTTTGAGAACTTGTCCAGTTCACAAACTTACGCATTAGTTTATCATACAGTTTTTCCGATAATTCTTCGTCTAGCCCGTAAGCATTATAATCATCGTCTGTATTAGCCGTTATTGTCAGCCGCTGAAAATCGTTTGTGGTTGCACCATCTGCTGGTTCAACTCCTGTTGGCGGGGGAGAATCCAAAAAGGCTGGGGAAAGAACCGTATCCTGAGGATCAGAACCGAAAATCTTGCCCAAAGTCGGTGACACTGGAAAGTCTACGCGTATTTCATTTCCATCGTAGTGCTTGTCACGACCTTGACCCAGTGTGAGTTCCACCTGACTATCACTTTTTTTGTTTGTAACGGGTTGCGTATCATTCAAAGCCCTGAACTCGTTCTGTTGAACGTTGTATGCCTCCATTGCACTATTATCCTGCTCGAACTTCATTTTGCTCGCATCGCCATTGTCTATTTCGTAGTCATTGAATTCCTCGTCTTCATCTTCGCCTGCCTCATCGCTGAGAAGCTCCGGGATTGACCCCAAACCTGGAATGTCACTATTCAGCAGTACAACACCGCATTTATAAGATCCCAGAGTGTAATTGACAAAGCATTGTTCTGGCCTCTTTTCCTGGTTAGCAGCATGTGCATTGGTTGATCCGTCGTCGTAGAGATCGATCTTCTTTTTCATCTTTTCACGCATGTCTCCAGTCAAGCGACCTTCACCTTTGCGCGGCCAAATGCACTTGAACATATGTTTCGAACATGGCCCACATTTGGGCTTACTTTCATCGCACTTTTTGCGTCGTAGTCTGCAGGTATAGCATCCAGCTCGTGATCGACTGCGTTTGGGCTTAATCTTCCGTTGATGTCGAGCCTTGGGCTCTTCTTGGAACTTAGAATTTGCATTCAATGCATCTGGTGGGAAATCTTCCTCATTGGTGTTGTTTAGCTCTTGCTCAAGGTCTGGTTGAAGAGCCGTTTTGTTGCGATCTGGATTTTGAGTTGCAGATGGAGTTGGAGCGCCCATGTTTATGCGAAAGTATCATCAATTGAGTATCGTTAGAGAGTGTGAATTGTGAGCTGAACGAAGCAGTTAAGTTCACTAGTAGATCGGTTACCGCTGGTAAGTTGTGTTACAATCTTGTTCAAGTCATTGTGCTGTCTTCCTATCTTTAGATATGCTTCGTAAGAAATGCCTCCTTAACAAAACTATCACGTGCTATAAAATAGATAATGGGTTCTTGATAAGGCGAAAGAATCATACAGGAAATGTCGTCGAGTAAGCGAAAATGCTGGGTATGATAAAGAAATCAATAGCAGTTTTACAAGATACGCAAAACCCCACGTTTTGTGAGCTTTTTTGGGCTGTTTGAGAGAAAATAGCACCTCGGGATTAAGATGGAAAGACAGACCCAGGTTAGGATGGCTCCTATGTTATATACCTATGAACGACAATTTAAATATATCGTGGACTTGAATGTCAGTCCACACGCCTTGGACATAAAAAATGCGCCCCAGAAGGCGGCTTATAATACTGAATGGTAAGCAATGACACTAAATTCGTATCTATAATCCCGACTAACAGTCGAGCTTTCGATTCCAGTAGCGTGTTTTGAATTATTGAGGGATACCACTTTGTTTTCACCTGTCATCTGTCATCTGTCATCAGGTCATGTGATGTTTTTTTTAAACTGGCGCTGCTCTACAGCTGTGCTTTAGAGACAGTATTGGCCATTACACATGGAATTTGACTTTGTTTACTCTAAGGGCCAGAGGAATTCACATCCAGGCATTTGCTGAAAGTTTTGATATCGCTGCTTTTGTTTCAGAACGTGCAAACCTTTGTGGTATTCCTTGAAACTACTCTCGCGCTCGGATATGGAGTATAAAGTCATTATAGTGCTAAAATATCTCTAGCTGGGTTGGTTCGCTTATTAAAATTCATGTCTGTGCTTGTATCATGCTGATTACTCGAATCCTAATTGTGGACAAACTAACTATACAAGGAAAACATGCTGACATTTATAATGATATGGCTAGACTTAAAATTCAAAAATTATGTTTTTGGCTGGCACAAACAACACCAGCAAGAGATCGACATTAACAGTAAGGCCTTATGCCCACCTGGCGGCTCTTTGATCATCGGGGAGTCGGGATTTTTATCAAGTTCGTTCCATGTTGAGGTGCAATTCTGGTGTATGGCAGCTATTCGAGACGAAAAAATGTTGAGCTCAGCGAATAATAGCTCATCGACTATTTTACTATTTTACGCAAGTTGCTAGTAAATCAAGGGGCACGGCATGTTCCTTTTTGTTTGTATTGTTCAACTTTGGTAAAAGTCCATATTCTTAGGGACTGACACATTTGCCAATTGTCTTCTCTAGCACTATATTGGACTTTTGAGCTGACACCTGCTTAAATGCCAGCGGTTCCATGTACAAGAACGTTTTCATGTCTTAAAATTCTAGAGTTTTTGACCAACCTGTGGGCACAAAATGCAAGTCTGCAAGACACACTTGATCTTGTCACATTGACTCCCATTTTGAACTTGCGTTGCTGGAGTGTCACTGTACGGAAAAGCTTTGAATCTTTGGATAAACATGAAAAGAACTCCGTACCATAACGACAAAGAAGAAAGGTATTTTCACAGGTTATTTACAGCGCCAAGGAGTGAATTTACGAGCTTCAAGCATCGCGTCTTTTACCATTGTATCTGGAGGCCCATTTCCCATCCAGAAGAACAATTAACAATTTCACTTAATTTTATAAATCAAGAAAATCCCCACGATATGTCATTTTGGAAAACTAAGAAAAAACTCACGGCTCACGGTGATCGAAAGCTCCATTTCATGGTCCTAAGGTATGGTCGATAACAGCTATACTTTACAGTTACTTCACAACCCCCGTCGGACGCTGTCGTTTGGTCACGTGATTTTCAAATCATTCTCTCATTAATGTGACTTTAATAAGAAATATGTAAGTTGTAACCGCAAAAGTAAATAGAAGGTCCTCATTGTACAGTACTGATCTGTTCTTCAAATCAGTACCGGGTCTGAGATGCTCGAAAAACAAAAACAAAAACACTCCTATCTAAAGTGTTGAATGGCTCCAAAATATTCTGCAATTTCCTCATTTGCACGCGCTCATAGACAAGCACGTGACTTCCAAATATGTCGAACTACCTACTAGATTATTTTGTTTACATTATAAGCGTCTCTACTTACAATTATACACAAACATCCAAGAACAATCTCGAGCAGAACGAGCATTGAGCTTCCGAACTTTGACTCTTAGCTGTTTACCCAGCTAATATTGAAGACAGATCTAGCCGGCTCTACTTTTACTGTGAGCGATCCGCTTCTTGCAGCGTTTTCAAAATCAGAATTTCGTTGATCTTCGAAGGAACAGCATCCGTTACAGTTCTGCACTTTTGTTGTTTTTGGTCTTTTGAACTTTGAGTCGTTAAATAATAGACACAAACATGCCTACACTCCCGCATACGGATGAAAACGCGGCCTCCACGAATTTTGCCTACCACAATGATGCTGCGATGGGTGTGAAAACTGCGGCCACTCAAAGAACTGCACTTGGCGACGTCACAGCGCGTGCTAACATGCCATCGAAGGTATCTACGGCAGCACAAAGCTTCAAGAATCGAACAGGACTTTACTCGCGTCCGTTAAACACTAGGCATACACCAGAAGTTGAGGTTATCGAAGACGAAGTTGCACAAAATCATGCTGACTGGGGACCTGAAGATGCCGGTGGGTTGAATGATCCCGATAAGAGTGTCGCCGCGGAATCCGATGAGAACGATTCATCCTCGTCCGTCCTGGCAGACAACGAGCCTCTGCTACTGGTCACTACCGACGAATCGCGGCATCTAGTCGAGCTAGCACGCCAGAAGCTCCATACAGACCAGCCAGATCCGCTTGATGAGGATACATACGATCTTGTGATGGTTGTGGAGTACACCAATGATATCTTCACGTATCTTCATGAATTGGAGGATAAATGGCGTCCTCATCCTCGTTATATGCTTTTCCAGCCGGAACTGAAATGGTCTTACCGATCGACATTGATCGATTGGATAGTACAAGTTCATGCTAGATTCCAATTACTTCCAGAGACACTATTTCTGACTGTCAATATCATCGATCGATTTTTGTCGCGCAAAACAGTCACTCTAAACAGGTTTCAACTTGTAGGAGCAGCCGCACTCTTTCTGGCTGCCAAGTTTGAAGAAATTAATTGCCCGACAATCAAAGAGATTCTTTACATGCTGGATAATGCTTACTCCAAAGAAGAACTTCTGAAAGCGGAACGATATATGATAAACACTTTGGAATTCGAATTAGGTTGGCCCGGACCCATGTCGTTTTTGCGACGCGTAAGCAAAGCAGATGACTACGAATACGACATAAGAACATTAGCCAAGTATCTTCTGGAAACGACCATAATGGACTCGCGCCTAATTTCTGCACAACCAAGTTGGCTCGCCGCAGGTGCTTACTACCTGAGCCGAGTCATTCTCGGCTTCAATGACTGGACTCAGCATCATATCTTTTATTCCAATTACACTTCGGAACAGCTATTCCCATTGGCCACCGTGGTGCTAGAAAACTGTCGGCACGCAAGCCAAAGGCATCAAGCAATATTCGAAAAATACGGCGAGCGCCGCCATCGTCGATCTTCGTATATTGTGGCCCGTTGGATAGCTATGGCAGAAGATCGTGCTACGTGAAAGGTAGGATGCATAGAGAACTCACGAAATATTGAAACTTAACGACATTTTGATAATAATAGGCATGATCTTTATAGGTTAATGGATCAGTAGTAATTTAATGTTATATGGTAACATCAAAAAATTGAAACATTTCACCATCACACCTTCGTCATTGTATGCTATGTTGTACTTAATCTTTGAACCGAACGGATCTTGTGAGATTTTTCTTGATACCTGTCTTTTCACCCTCGTAAGAGCCAGTTTGTCCACCAGAATAAACTGCACGAACAGACTTGAGCTTCTTTTGTGCTTTGTCGAACTTCTTTCTTTTCTTAACACGCGAGTTACGGTTATCCTTCTTACGATGAGGTGTTAGACCCTTGTTTTTCATTATTTGGTACCCAACAGCACGCTTCGTGTTGTCATCCATTTCACCAGATAGCTCCGCGAGTTTCCCACTTCTGTTGGCCAACACAGCATCTTTGTGCGCCTGCTGGCGAGCTTGCTTTTTGTTGACACCAGCCTGCTGAGTAGCGCTGTAGTAGTCAGTCGAGGAGCCTTGATTAATTGTATTTGCGACTTTTTCATCTTCCGAATCATACTCTCGAGCATCCAGCTGGGTATTCTCAGACGCTGTTTGGCCTCGCTTGCGCGCTTCTTCCAAGAGCCTCTGCTGTCTTTCAAATAATCTCTCTTTGTATGGAATATCATCATCACCTTTGTAACGGTCAATCTTCTTGTTTTCTTGCTGATCGATCTTAGATGTGTAGAATCGCAGAGTTTTCTTGCGAGCCTTCTTTTCTTGTGCATCAACGTCTGCGGTCTCAGTTTCAACAAAATCGTCTATCTCAGTGTTGGGCAAAACGTCCTCTTTCTTCTTGGCGACACGAGACTCAGTGACATCGAAATCAAATGCGTCATCTTCATCCTCTTCAGAGGCCGATTCTTGCTCACTAGGGTCAGTAGAATGCTCGTGTCCGTCATTTTTGAGAAGGTCCTCGTCTAGTGTTTCGAGATCTGATGGCTCGTCGATCTCTGATTCCTGTTGCTCATCCTGATTTTCTGAAACGTCCTCCGGCAGTTCCTGTGCTTGTCTCCAAATTTCCTTGGACGTAAGGATAGACTCCATTATAGGATGATCCTTCATTCCGGCGAAGTCGTCGTTCGTTTGAACCTCGTGTAATAGTAAGGCGAAATAAGATGAAATGGTTCCAAGATAGGACGAAAGAGCCGCAATCTTCAAAGCAGAAGACCGGCTTGGCAGCTGCTGGCTATTCAAATGTTCCAGCTCGGGAGACCACCGGGCCAACTCTTTCGATAAAGGGAAAAACTCGGGGCACCAGGTTCGCAGAAGGCGCTCTTTCGCCTCCGGCTCCATGGAAAAAATGTCTTTGGCTTTGGTTGTGGTATCACCGGCGCGTTGTGCGTTAGTAGCTTCTTGGAATTGGCCCAAAGTAAAGTTTTTCGCACTCTGAGCCCAGTCTTGCTCGACTTCTTCGTCGAGGTAGTCATTCATGTCCAGATCTGCAAGATGCTTACGCTGTTGACGCAGGGCTTCTTTCTCAATCTCCTTTGCAGTTTCATCGTCATCAAGGTCGTCTGCACCGTAGTATTCGCCTTTCGTTGAGCCCCATGCAGTGTCGTTGTCCAACATGGTATCCGCGTCATCTTCTGCTGCCCCGGAATCGCCAGTGTCCATTTTACGGCCAAACACCTGTCTGAAAGCTGCCTCGCCGTCCAGTTCCTCATCGGCCTCGCTAGCCTCGTTCTCTTCGTCTTCTTCGTCATCACTTTCAACCCCAAGTACTTCTTCCTCGTCATCGTCCTCCAGCAAATGCTCATCGTCTTCTTCGCTAGCTTCAGCTCCCATATTGGCCCTTTCTAGTAAAACCTTCTCCCGTTTATCAGCGAATTCGTCGACTTCATTGCGTCCATATGGATTTTCCTTGGGTTCGGGCTTGGACCTAGCTTTTCTTCCCGTTTTACGAGCCATATTTAGAGACTTTAGACCTTTACAGTTCGAGAAATGCAACTAGAGTACTCACAGGCTTCGAAACTAGCTATCTTTATATGTATTTGGCCTTTCAAAGTTTTGAAAAACTCGCGATGAGCTGTGCGATGAGCTCTATTTGATTTTCGTTAATTCTATTTACTATTGATTTATCTAAAGCCAGGTAAAATTTTCCAATATTTGAAATCACGCGATATGCACATGACACACACGTACTAGACGATCCACAAAATCACATGACATTCATGTGATCTAATTTAGTTTGGATGTCGTCATAAATGATTCCAATATTTTTCAGTAGCTCAGTAAGAGAGCGATCAAGATCGAAGAGCCTGCGATGAGCTACGTCAAAAGAATCCGAAGAGTCGCCAAGCATTTCCAATCGAACTTTCTAGTGTGGTAAATGAGTGGAACAGGACGACTGCCGGGTCTCACGCAAGGTTCTGCGAAACCCGGGCTCAAATTCAAGCCTAAGGCGCTTGCAAGAAGGTCGAAAGAAGAAAGAGAGAAGACAGTGCCGAAACCCACGAGCGAGGAGTTGGGGGATGGCCACAATTCCAAGAAAAAGTATAGCAAAAAGGACCAGGGGAATCGGCAGAAACGGGTGCCGAAATATTTGTTGAACACACGAGTTGTAGGTGCTGGGTTTGGAGCAGAGAACTTCGCAGGTGGAGGAGGTATCAATGCCAGATCAGGGTTCATAAAGAGCGAGGATGGTGGCTCTGGTCATTCACAGCTCATGCAGCTCGGTTTACAAGGCGTAAATGGGGGCGTCAAAGGTGCGGACGAAGACGGAGACTCGGACGGCGGAGATGGACGCACGAAAATTAATATGGGACGTGAGTACCGTTTCAACGACCTATGTGCATCCGATGATGAGGAGGACGATGCTCTAGGGCTACAGACTGGTGCCAACGGCGAGGTAGACGAAGAGGCTCTGCGGTCCAAGCGACTGGCCCACTTTTTTCCAGTCAGGGCTGTCAGAGTGCGTCATGAAGATATGGATTCAGTGCAAAAGGAATTGAAGGAATCGCTTTCGGACCAAACCACTAGGGAACCAACTCCTGGCAACGCTTTGAAAGAGGAAGAAGGCGATCTGTCTGCCGTGTTGCAACAGCGCGACGTTGAATTGCAAGACAAACTCAACGCTTTGCAATTACAAAACGAATTTGCATCCGTTGATTATCAAGAAGGTCTTGATGAAGTGAGACGTCTCAATCAAGACCATGTTCATATTGTCAAAAAACTGTCCAAGATAAACGACCAGCCAGGCAAATTCATGTTTTTCCAGCTACCAGCGGTGCTACCTGATTTTGAACCGCCGCAGCCCATTGAAAAGATGGAGGTTGTGAAAAATGAAGAAGCTGTGGAACCAAAAGAACCGGACACCGAAGCTTCAAGTACAGAAGAGGCTTCTTCCAACGACACAAAAGAACAGCAACCGGAGCCATCCAAGGGCGAAAAGCCGAACGAAAAGAAAAAGGAGCCGGTGGAAGAGGTCGATAAACCGCTCACTGGGAACATTGGCTCGCTTCGAGTCCACAAGTCTGGAAAAATCTCCATCAAGATTGGAAACGTTGTGATGGATGTCAACAGAGGCGCCGAAAACACATTTTTGCAGGAAGTGGTAGCTCTCGATGAGCGAGCTGAGGAGCGAACAGTAGAGTTACTGGGTCAAATTGTAGGCAAGGCGGTGGTGACACCGAAATTTTAAAAAATACAAACAAGATCTAAAAAGATTTGTTCCTAAAACTCAACCCGCATAAACAGCTCTATCATGTACATTATCAATATAAAGGATCATAGCTGTGCCACTATTGACATTGGAGTAACAAACTGCATTTTTAAATGAAATTCATCTCTGTACACTGGCGAGCCCTGTTATTACAACCACAAGAAGCTTGCACTCGATTTTACAGGCGAATAAACTGTACGCTGATGCCGTCGATACGCGCTATCTAGGTTTTGAGAGTATCATGATATGCTCTCTATTCATTATATTATCAAAGTCGTCGATACGATTATAATTGAAAAACTTCCAACCAAAAGCGATTATTGGTGCACCTAATTCTAGAAAATCATTCAGCACCCACCAAACCCTGAAGAACTATCTTTAAGCCTCTCGGGGGCTTGCCAGGATAAGGAGAGCTGGAGCGATGTTTCTTAGGCTGGTGTGATATCATCACGTTTTACGAAGTGTGTCGCTGACATCTGGTCAGATGACAAAGGTGAGTCCATTTGATTTCAATTCGTTAAGTTCTGTCAGCCGCTTGTTCAGCTTCTGATGGCAGCTATGTATTTATGAGCTGGATTTGTTTCCATAGTTTCAGTTCAGATTCAAAAACATGTTTAAAGCGATTCTCTTTTAACCCAGTAACAAAACTCAATTCACTTCTGAGGAAAAAAACCCGAAAATACACATTGAATCTAAAGAAATCTTAGCGAAGAGGACTTCAATACTACAATGCTGGGCGACTATTATGGTATTGGCAACGTTCATCGTCGATGAAATGGTCTTTTTAACGTTGAAATACCCAGATCACTCTGTACGTATGTGACATCAACAAATTAAGGATTCGCATTTACATATGTAAATCACTGAGGTTGGTGTAGTAACAGGACGTTCTATTCAAGGAAAGTCCAGTCCTGATACTCCCATAAGTCGGTGTACTGGCTTGCGAGTACGATCAATGGATAGTCCGGACTCGAAATACAATGGCGCTGAAAGAAATACCTTTCTATCAAGAGTTTTTGGACCCCATTCCGCCGTGGGAAACTCATTGGGCAACACCGAGATAACACAAACTCCTCCAGCAAGTGAGCGTTCCATCACAGCTCATAACGATCTAGGAATCATCGAATCCGATCAAGATAGCTCTTCTTCGGAGGATGCAGATGCTTATGATCGCGATCAGGACAGAGTGCGACCTTTCGAAGGCATTCAAAGTGTGGTTTTGGATCCTGATTCTGAGGCAGAGAACTCTAGCGATAATATCAGTGCAACTAGTTCGATACCAAAGGTTGGCCAGGGTGAAGCAAGTGATGAAAGCGACTTCCGCGAGCCACCCAACGTTGGCCAATATAATCAAAATCATAGTCGTGATGCTAACGAAACTTCACCACACAACGGCCTTTTGCAATCGATGGATTTCAAAAGTCAGTCTCCTGTACCGGCTGGTCCGTCAACAGAGCTTGAAAATAAAAATACAACTCACACTGCGTGGAAAAACACATTTGTGGGAAACCGAAGAAACTTTTTACAATTCAAAGAAACTAGACCCGCAGATCAAGAGGAAAGTTTCCTCTTTCGAAAACCTTCAGTATGGGACGAAGAAAACCAAATTCGTACCAAACCTCAAACCAGTGTCCCTCGCGTTTTCAATAACTTTTCGAACGTCACACGCACACCAACTAACAGGCTGAATACGTTAAGCCCTCGCGAACGGGCTTTGTGGAAATGGGCAAATGTCGAAAATCTTGATTTGTTTTTGCAAGAAGTCTACGACTACTACCTAGGGAATGGCTTTTATTGCATTTGCATCGAGAAAGTCCTCAACATTGCTACACTCCTTTTTGTCGTACTAGTATCGACCTATCTGGGTTGTTGCATCGACTATTCTAAGCTATCTACCAGCCATAAAATTTCTGATATTCAAATTCCACAATGTTACAAAACTCAAATAACGGGCGCTTCCAAAGTTCTGCTGTGGGGATTCTACATCTTTGTAGGGCTGAAGGTTCTGCAATTCTATTTCGACCTAAAAGCGCTACGAGATATCCGCAACTTCTACACTTACCTACTTGAAATTCCTGACAAGGAATTACAGACCATTGCCTGGCAGAATGTCATAAAGCAGATAATGGTCTTGAAGGATCAAAACGCTGTCACTGCTAATGTCGTTGAGGTGAAAGCCAAGAACCGCATTGATGCTCATGACGTTGCAAATCGCATTATGCGAAAAGAAAACTATCTGATCGCCCTCTTCAATAATGATATCCTTGACTTGTCCCTTCCCATCCCTCTGTACAGAACAAGCACGTTGACCAAAACGCTGGAATGGAACCTCAATCTGTGTATAATGGGATTTGCATTTAATGAAGCAGGATACTTGAAGCAAAGCTTCTTGAAGCCGTCACAGAGGGGATACCTGGAAGAGGAATTACGCAAAAGATTCATGCTAGCGGGATTTCTGAACATTATACTCTCTCCTTTCTTGGTAGCGTATTTTGTCCTGCTGTACTTTTTTCGCTACTTCAATGAGTATAAGACCAGTCCTAGTGCGCTGAGTTCGCGGCAATATACGCCGATTGCGGAGTGGAGATTCAGAGAATACAATGAGCTCTATCATTTGTTTCAAAAACGGCTGGGACTCAGCGTTGAGCTCGCTAACGAATACATTGACCAGTTTCCTAAGGAGAAAACCAACCTGATCATGAAATTTGTGGCGTTCGTTTCGGGTTCTTTCGTAGCAGTGCTCGGTATAATGACCGTTTTCGACCCTGAAAACTTCTTAAACTTTGAGCTTACGCACGACAGATCTGTTTTGTTTTACATCAGCGTGTTTGGTACTCTTTGGGCGGTTTGTCGAAGCTCGGTATCCAATGAGTACAAAGTGTTTGATCCTGAAGTCACACTAAAAGAAGTCGTGGGCTATCTTCATTTCAATCCAAAAGATTGGGAGGGAAGGTACCACACTGAAGAAGTCAAACAAGAATTCTGCAAGCTTTTCAACCTGCGTGTCGTTTTGCTATTGCGAGAACTGGCTAGTTTGATAATGACGCCCTTCATTCTTTGGTTCTCTCTGCCAAAATCTTCTGGTAAAATAGTGGACTTCATTCGGGATGTTTCAGTGTATGTTGACGGACTAGGTTATGTTTGCAAATATGCCACGTTCGAAGTTCAAAAACATCGTCATGGGTCGATAAAGAAATCAATATCTCACGCGACAGAAGATACTCGGCAAACAGGGACTGCATTCAGAGCTGCGAAAGACGACGAGTCCTCTGAATCAGAAAGTGAGGATGACAACAGCATGGGTAAAATGATGCGGTCTTACATGTACTTCCTGGATAGCTATCAAAACAATGATAATGCTGTGGGGAAGCACCAGCTGCCTAAAAGTCATGTTGCTATTGGTCATGCGACACTTCCGACCACCAATTACTCTTGGAAGAGACAGTTCCAGCCGGGTCAACGCCCAGAAGACTTTCGGCTTGGACTCGAGAAAAAAGCTAACTATAGCACAAGTCATAACCCCCGAACATCGCGATTGAAAGCGAAGCTGCGTAACGAAGATGCTGGCGTCGGAAGGCTGCGCGGGAAGTTTGACAGTGACTTGGGCGAGTCTTTCATTAATTCCATTCCGTTAGGTGAGTATAGCAACATCGATGGATCTGAGGATAAGGCGGGTAAAAATGGAGTGCTGGGGCTTCTAAATCAATATTACAAAAGTTCAGACGTCGGTAGATAGAAAAAGTGTATGTTTTGAATTGCGATGCTATTTGTCATTGTTTTTTTACATTAAAAGCGCAAGCTTCACACGTCTTACTTACTGTTCCGTAGTCGCTTCTCTCTTTCGTACTTGCTCTTTTCAGCACCTTCCTCAGTACTTATTTGATTAACAATCCGAGCCATTTTAGCATGATAGTCAGAGTGCTCTTTCTTTTTCTGGTCGATCTGTTGTCTTGCTTCAAATTTAGTATCCTTCCTGATTTCTTTCATCGTGAATTTGCGGTCCTTCTTGATTTGTGCTTTCATCTTGTTGAGCTCGCTTCTCGTTCTATCAGGATCATAAGACTTCTTTTCAGGATTGAAACTTTCTTCGAATTTAGGCGTATGCATCGGTATGCTTAGAGGGCGATGGTTCTGTAAAGCCAAAGGAAAGTGCTCGTTGAATGTTTTGAACCTGTTCATTTTATCAGTAAGCGTTCGCAATGCCTCCAGGTCAGGATATTGATCGCGGTAGGCTGCCGTGATAGGTTCAAGCGCGGCTACGAGCTCAGGGAAACAAGACAAATTCTTCCATATTTTCGAAACCGCATCATCCACAGATGCCAAAATATTATGGACTAGGGCGATCTTGTCTTTTTCGGTTATTTGACCTTCTTCGACACTTACGGTACGCAGACTCAAAGTGCATCCATCTCTTTCGTCAAAGGAAATAGAGGAGGGCGCTTTTAGATCATTTGAGTCACACTGAATTGTATCAAGCCCTTTGCTGAACTTTTCTTTCTCGCTTATGGGCAGCAAAGTGACCAATGACTTTTTGAAGAAATAGACGAGCTCAGGAACAAACCGCTGGGCTAGCCGCTGGTATGTGAGAGATATTCTTGCCAAGATTGCACAAAATGCGATATTTTGAAACGAGTTGAGTTTTGTCTGCTCTAACAATTCACCCATGAGAACGTTGCACGGAGTAACAACCAAATGATAGTGGTCGGAGGTGGAAAAAATGTAACCCACCAAGGTAAAAAATACCAGATCCGACACAAGTAGGCCGTGAGATCGTTGGGTCTTGAACCTGGCCTGAATTTCATTCACAATCTCCCGACATGTAAGCGACAAAGATTCATTGTACTTCTGCGCCATAGACTTGAGAATGGTTATTAGCTCATTCTGCATTTTCCCAAATTCCTCTGCGGTCCCATCATTGTAGGAGTCAGAGATAGATAAAATATACCTCAGCAGCACCCCTGTGAAAGTGCTCAAGCGCTCTTTGTTACCAGCCGCTAGTCTAGGCTGGTATGTTCTTACGATGTCCCTCACCAAGGAAGGATGCTCTTGAGCGTTGTGATTTTCGAGATAATTTGTTAGCTCGTCGTGAGTCTGTGGACAAGGTACGACTGAAATAGCAGCTTGTGACTTTTTGAAGTCCTTATCTCTATCATCACCTGGCAATTGAACGTCATCCATATCGAAACCATTATCCATATGCTCTCCTTCGTCTTCTGAGTTTTCACCTTCCCAGAAGTCGTCGCCCAAGTCTTCAACTCCGCGATCTTCGTCTTCGTCAATCTCACCCATGCCACTCATTCTATCGAGTCGCGCTTGCTCTAATTTCTGGCGCTTTTCCAAGTTCTCTTGGTCTATTTCTTCTTGGGTTTTTGTGCGGTCTGCCGGAACAGCTCTTTTCTCTAAGCCCAATTCTCGAACCTTAACATCGTATTGCTTGTCCGAAGGATCATCTTTAGCAACAATTTGGGTCTTTTGCTTCGGAATGGCGTTTAGTTCAGACATAATGTCGTCAAATTCCTCATCAACATCCTCAATTTCTTCCGCAAGCTTTTCCTTCGCTTTCTGACGTTCGTGCTTGTAAAATTTGGACTTAGCAATAATCTCCTTCATTACCTCGGCCTTGGTCTTCTTTCTGGCGGGTCTTCCGTCTTCATTTTCGCCCTCGAACTCTGACGCTGATCTTTTGGGCTGTTCCAAGCCCAAATCTCCATCTTCAAAATCGTCTTCTAGGGCCAATGACTTACCGTAATGCGTCAGTGTGCCACCATAGAGATCTTCACTTCCAGCATTGCCAAATTCTTCATTTTCGTCGTCTTCAAGATTGAAGATGGATTTTTTACTGGACGACGATTGTGCTTGTCTTTCGCGGGTGAAACGCTCCAGCATTTTTTCCTCCTCGGTCAAATCCTTGTTTTTCTCTCCGAATCTGCGGTCCATAACGCCCCCGAGCTTATTCTTGCGCCGCTCGCGAACTTCATGCGCTGCCAACCGTTGTTCTTCACCAATTTGCTTGGAAATACCAGGTTTGCCTGCCGCTTTGTGGGCAGTGTTTTTACCAGCTTGAGAAGACCTCTTGTCGCGATTCATTTTCAGTTCGAAAGGGCTGAACTGTTCACGAATCTTTGAAATTTGTTGGGCTCTTTCGTCACGGTCATATTCTCGGGCCTGGCGTTTGTTTCCCTTCTTAGAGGCTTTGACGTTAGCCTGGCCTGTAAATCCTTTCTCCTTGAGCGATTTTTTCAGCTCTTTCAACTGTGAGCCTGCCATAGTTGGTGTAGCTACGCGAAAGGTCTATATCGGTTGAAACTTGCCGTGCTTTGGGTTGACTTCAGAGGACAAAAAACCATCTCATCGCATCTCATCTCATCTCATCTCATCGCATTGGTATCGTGCATCTTTTGAAATTTTTCAGCGGTCACATGATCGGGACCAATGCTGCTTGAAAGTTAGTCGATCATTATAAACGGAAAGCACTACCTATGGCCTAATTGTACAGTTTAAGGTAGAGAGATACAGTATCATTCGCCTGCCTTTTAAAAATTGTGATGCTATTTTGTCGGTGACCAGACGATTCCGAGCAATTTTCAGCTCTCCAGTATCTTTCACTACGACATATGTCAAACTTGTGAAGTATTACAAAATGTGAAAAAAGCGATGACTTGGGAATAATTGCGGCATTGATTGATCTTCTCAAGCAGCATGCGCAACATGTACAGCTTGCGTTGTTTGAATAAGAAATGAACTCTCCGTCGTCACCACTTCAAAAGATTGTCACGTGATCCTACACATATCTTCTGTAGTCAGTTTGGGGAAAAGTGACCTGGGCGAAAGAGTAGCATCTAAACTATCAATTCGAGCGATCCCAAAGGTAGCGAGTTTTCTCAATCGTGGCATGCACTAGATATGGAACTTATCGGTGGGAATTTGAACATGTCTAGTCCTCCAAACTCATTGACCACATATACCATATAATCGTGTGAAGTGATAGATATGTAACATCTGTTCTTAAGGAGCGAAAAGCAGGCCAGCCCTGGAGAGCAAACCCGGTACTATTAACCTCGGGTTTTCACCCTAGCGTTTCTATTTTAGTCGCTACATGAATCCTCGTTGCGAGTTCTTGTCAGGACAATTTTGGATCTATCAGTACTCGAGTACTTTGAATAACGCTACAATTCAAATTAGAATTTAAAGGTGGCAAAGGAACCATCTTAACAACAATCATACACCATTTCTCAAGCAATTGAGAGCATTTTTGGTGGCTCAAGAACCATTCTTTCATATTCAACATGTCCAGAGATGCACCTTTAAAAGCGGAAAAGGATTACACTGAAATTCTGGCCGAAGAGCTGCCTAAAATCAGCACTTTGGCGCAAAATGATGTGGAAGGTGCTGTAGACCAACTATTGGTTTTAGAAAAGAAGACCCGTCAAGCCTCGGACTTGGCATCTTCCAAGAAGATTCTTGGTGAGCTGGTGGATCTGTTGGCTTCAAAAAACCAATGGGAAACTCTGAATGAACAATTAGCTTTGCTAGCCAAGAAGCATGGTCAACTAAAATTGTCGGTACAATTCATGATTCAGCGCATCATGGAAAAGCTGGATGATATTACCGACCGCGATACAAAGGTAAGTGTCATCGAGGCTATTCGCACCGTTACAGAGAACAAAATCTTCGTGGAAGTGGAAAGAGCCCGTATTACACGCATATATTCTCGCATATGCAGAGAAGAGGGCAAGATAGATGAGGCTACAGACTTGTTATGCTCGTTGCAAGTAGAAACATTTGGCTCAATGGAGATGTACGAGAAAATCGGTTTTATTCTCGAACAGATGGAACTCAGCATTCTCAAGGGCGATTTTTCGCAAGCCACGGTTCTTTCGAGGAAAATATTAAAGAGAACTTTCAAAAACGACAAGTACGAGGCTCTGAAACTTGAATATTTCAACCTTTTGATCAAAATTGGTTTGCACAAATCCGACTATCTGCAAGTGGCCCAGTATTATCAGGAAATTTACAACACGGAGTCTATTCGTGCAGACGACGCAAAATGGAGATATGCCTTATCTCATGTTGTCATATTTCTCGTGTTGACTCCATACGATAATCTTCAAAGTGATCTGATCCATAAGATTCAGCTCGACAACAACTTGAAAAAATTGGAAAAACCAGAATCTTTGGTCAAGCTGTTCACTACCGCTGAATTGATGAGATGGCCCATTGTAAAGGAGAGTTATGAAACTTTTTTGAACGCAGACGATGTAGCGTTTGGCGCCCGCACTAACCACTGGGATGATCTCCGCAAGAGAGTAATTGAACACAATTTAAGAGTCATTTCCAAATACTACACGCGCATCAATCTGTCTAGGCTAAACGAACTTCTGGATCTTACAGAGGCCGATACCGAAAGGTTCATCAGCGATTTGGTTAACCACGGTGTAATCTACGCCAAAATTAACAGGCCAGCCAAAATAGTCAATTTTGGGAAACCCAAGAACTCGAGCTCTTTGCTAAATGAATGGTCGTCTAACGTCGACCAGCTCCTGGAACAGATAGAAACCATTGGGCATCTCATCACAAAAGAGGAAATCATGCACGGATTAAAAGCGACTTGAAGTTTTCCTACGTACGACATTTTTGCAATAAAAAGATTGAAATCGAAGCCTGAGAGGGCACAGCTAGTCATTTTGCTGGTTTCTTTTCTGACGTGCGCTTTCCACAAGACTATCCCAGCGTTCTTTCAGTTTATGGATTTGCGTTGTCAGTTGCTTGTTTTCAGTGCACAATTCTTCGATTCTGGCTTCGTATTCCTTGGATCTCTGTTGGTCGACCCACGAAAGACCCCGTAACAACTGTGTTGTCTCTGCTGCTATTCCGGTCTCCAGATCGTGGACTGAGGCTCCTGGCTTCAATTCTGTCTTTGATCGCACTAAATTCAGAACGTTTTCAACGAACGTCTGGGGACTTTCCGTTGTAGTCATGGGGTTTTTCACCGCTGCCACATTGTCGGGCTTCGCAGCTGGCGTCTTTGCTCGCAAGTTCAATTGTTGGAGTTCCCATACTTTACTTTCAATGTCGATCTTGAGCAATTCGATTGCGGTCTTGACATCTTCAACTTGGTCAAATCCCTTGTTTTTGGACTCAAACTCTTCTATAAGTTTCACTGTCTCTAGGTACACATTTATCGACTCTTCGAAGTTGTGCTCCCGTACTTTCAGTTCAGCATTGGCGATGAGCTCGTAAATCTAAGATCAAGATATATATAAAGGTTAGTAGTCAATGTCAAATTTAAATTCTAAAAGATCTGCAAAACTTCGAGATTAAAGCACATACATCCTTTAATTCTGGCATCTTGAGCTGATTTGTCGACAACTGTTCGAATCCTCTCTGTCCAGGCCAGTATTTCAAGCTTTTCCTCGTTCGAATTGGAACTTTTGACGTCAAGTTGTGTTGTATGTTCAAGAGAATCCAAGTATTTCACGAACTGAGGAAAGATACAAACTTCGGATTTGGGGACCTCTTCATAGAGACAGTAAGTCTGTTAAATTCTTAGACTGATTGGGTATTGGGGAGTGCCAATCTTGATGATATCAAGACCGGAAGCAAACAATGCTGCTCACGAAATTGATGGTGACAAGGACGCTACGCTACGGGCCAATAACTTCGATACTAAAAATGCATTCTGGGACTATATGGAAAGCCTTTTGGAAACACCTGAAGCCAAATGCGATCAATCGACCGTTAACGCTGCCTTGGTGAAGTATATTAAACACGCGGCTGATAACTATCAGTCGTGTGTGAAAACCGAACAAGGTCTGTACCGGTTGGGACTGACATTTACAGAATCGTTGATTTTCCGCAAAAATCAGGACTTTTCGATCAGCAAGTTGCTGTCGCTATTGAGCGTAGATTTGTTGGAATGTAATCTGAAGTTTATCATCAGTTATATCATTCTTTGCGCTGCGAAAGGTGACTCTTCAGTTCTCGAGCTGCTTCTGGAATTCCAAGGATTTACAGTCATATACAACAACCTCTACAATATCTTTGCCTATCTCAATCGGTATGGCGAAGACCAAATAGTGAGCTCAAAAAGTGACACTTTTTCTGGTAGTAGTGAGATAGAATGGGACATCATCCACAATTTGCAGCAGGTATCGACAATATTGATGGATATACTTTTCCAAGTGTTCAAATACTCCAAATGTGAGATTTCTAATGTGACTATAGTAGACGACTTTTTCGTTTACTACACGATGAGCACCATACAGCCTGGAGCCACCGATGATCATTTCAACAACGCCAAATTCAAGCTTCTTTTGGCCCTTAACGAACAGTACATGATATTTTCCTACAAATATGAGCTTGAAAACCGCGTCTACAAGTATCTTGCCGACCACTCAGTCTCTAAAAACTTTGTGGAGTTTTTGCTTCTGAAGTTCAATCGAGCAACCAACCGCTCGCTCCAAATCATGCTTTGCAAAGTGATATACCTGATACTTACGGTGGACAAAAACTCAGCAGAAGATTTCTTCTACCAGAACGATCTCAATGTTATAGTAGACGTCCTGATACGTGAGCTTACGAATATTCCTGAGGATGAAGAGCTCATTCGAAATACTTTTCTGAGAGTGCTTTTACCTTTGTTGAGCAACACCGAGTTGGCGAAAACCAGATACCGTAGATCGGATTTGGCTGGTGTACTAGAGTACTTATCGTCACTTGACAACATATGCTCATCAGAAGCACAACCCGTTCATAAAACGACCGTGCGGTTGGCACAAAAGTGCTTGCAGCAGGTCGAATGGCTCAGAATAGATGACATGAACGATCCTCATAAATTGGCAAGAGTCGACAGCGAGGATTCCAGACAATCGAGTGTGAGCGTAAATTCTGCGTCCTCGTCGCGCGTTTGGCCACATCGTTTTTACCAGAATGGGAATGGCTCTTTGTCGGCCGAGTCCATAACAAGTCGTCTGCAACCACCACCACCACCACCACCGGCTCGAAAGCTACCATCTCGCCAAGGCAGCGGGCAAAAAGTGGCACAGTTCCAGCTGCGGTGAAAAGAGCGCCCTCCTAAAAAAAGAAAAAGTAATAGAGGCACCAAGCCATGTTAGACCTAATCAAACTCCGTATGCAATTGTAGAAACTCAAATAATGTTATCACCATCAGCGTCCAATCCATCAACATCGCCAACCATGTTTTCATCTTCAATGAGAACGTCATCCAGAAAAGTCTCCTGTTCGGCAGCAAAATACTGGTCGATGCATGACTGGACAACTTCGCGAGACTCCACAAACTCATCGACCCCATTTTGGAACATTTTTCCGTTTTGATACATGTGAACAAACGCACCTCTTTGGAACAGCACATCGAAACTCGAGCAGGCATTTTGCAATAGGGTAGTGACAGAGCTTGTATTGGCCAGCATCATACCACTGACTCTGTCATGATCTGTTGTCACATTGTAAATAGACTTTCTTCCCACATTAACGTGTAATGCAGTAGGCGACCAAGGTGGGAACTTGATGCGTTGCTGTGCCTTGATAATGGCTCTTGTTACATCTGATTGATCAGCAGGACCGATGATTGAGTCAAAAATGCTGAGATAAACAGGTGTGTCATTACTTCGAAGAGCCATACCGTTGTTTTTATCGAATAAATCCAGTACAACGTCATACGCTGAACTTTTCTTTGAATCTCGTACCTGTGGAATGAAGTCTGCGGTAAAAGGTGTGAAGCTCGGTACAAGAAAATGCAGGTCCGCGGTTGGGACTAAAGTAGAGAATATGCTCGGAAGTGAGTTGTACATGTAGCTGGGAAACCTCAAACTATTGGTGACGGAAGACAAAACGCTTGCAATTAGCTGGTTGGTCTGTTCGTAGCTGGTATTTCTATCTCGGAAAACTCTTGTGGCCAGGTTCAGAAGAGCGTTGTTGTCGAAAACTACACATCCATCGCTGTTTTCGATCAGCCTTCGTAGAGTCAGAATTGTATTGTATGGTTGAATGACCACTTCAGATTCATTACTGGGGAACACTGAATATGTGGTAACGATCTTTTTGTGGTACCTGTCTGATAGGGCTTCTAGGAAATTGGATCCGAGACCAGACCCGGTACCGCCAGCAACGGAGTGCAAAAGTTGAAATCCTTCGAAATTCTCTGTTGCGTCTATTTCTTTGTCAATCATGTTTATAAACTCTTCCTGGTTCTCCAAACCGTAATCGTAGCCCTTTGACCACGTATTTCCAGCTCCCAATTCTTCCTTCGATACCCATACGTTTCTATCATTGAACAATCCTGGAAATGCGTTTTGTACTCCTGCGATGGCACTTGGCTCTAGATCAAACATTAAAGCCCGTGGCGTGAATCGATCGCTATCATTTTGCCTAAAAAATGTGGTGGGATCATCATCTCTGACTATTCCATCCTTACTTGCATCACCAACTGCGCTTTGTCCATCTTTACCGATGCCATGTTCTTTAATCAATTGTGACCAAAATTGCTTCCCCACCTGGTTTCCACACTGCCCAATTTGAAGTGTTATAATCTCCCCAGTCATTGATGCAACTCAACAGTAGTTCTAGCAGTAAACAGCTGCTTTTGAAAGCACAATTGGTAGCTTTAGAAAGTGAAGTTCACAGTTGTTGAAGTGAGCTGTTGATCCAACTTCATGTATATTTATGAGATCTGTCATTATGTACGTGAAGTGTCAAATAAGCTCGCGATGCCCTCGTTGTAATACCAATTCTTATATCGGATTCTATGATCATCATTCTACATATAGTCGTAGCCTTGGCTTTTTGGTATATACAGCATTGAGCTTTGTTATCCCAGGTGAAAGAGCGAAATACCATTGACAGTTTGTTGTCCGCTTCTTTTCTTCATTTTTCAATTCCGTCGTTGCGCAACCACTGCTACTTATGAAAGTAGAATTCTGAGACCGGAAGCAGGAGTCCCGATCTTTGATACGGAGGCTATGACATCCAACTTGCCCTTCTCAGAGGAGTGGTACTTGGCGCCAGTCAAGGGATCAGTCACGGCTGGGGTATCTTTGTAAATCGGGGTGAAAGTGGAAGCGCAAATACTGAACTCTGCGTAAGGATCGAAATTAACCTCGATAGCATCGTTGGCCATCAGATCGGCTCTGTCCTTCACCTTCTGCGCTTGTTCGGCACGGGGACCCGTCGACACGATGTTGAGGAATTCGCCTGCGAAGTAGGAAGCCTGGATAAAGTTCTTGTGCTTGAAGGACTGGGACATAGCAACCTGCAGAGCGGTACTCTTATGCTGCGGTAGCAGCTTGGCGGTGGTGAAATAGGATGCCAGTTCTAGGTTGCGTTTGACGTCATCAGCGGGTAGCGAGCGTCTTGCCAGCTCTATCGAAATACCAAGAATGTATTCGCGGGCCTTATCCAAAGTCTTGAACGCAAGCGTCTCATCTTCTTTGTTGTCTACAGCCAGCAGCGTGATGGTGTAAATAACGTCGCGGAAAACCTCCTTGGCTAGCTCCAGTTTGTTAGCCTTGAAAAGTTTGAATCCCTCGTTCATCTTGGTGGTAACCACCTCAATTCCAGCAATGAACGGCAGTAGTTTTTCCGCCGCGTTCACCTCGCTGTTAGAACGAATCAAACCGGTAATGCTTGGAAGGTCTTTGGGCGTTGCAGACATGTAGGTTCTGCAACTTCCGTAAATCTCATGGAAGCGAGGTCTTAGAGGCTCGAAATTGACCAAGCCTGCTTGTTTGTTCAACGCCTGCGCTGCTGCTTCAAATGCACCGGCAGCGATCAAAACGTAAGGCAGTTTCGAATTCTTTGTCCATTGTGTGATCTCATTGTCGTCGCTTGGAGCAATTGTTGCTTGCTGCTCCTTGGCTTCGGTCTCTGGTTCATCTACCTCGAGACCCAAATCTTCTTCATCCATGTCCCAACCTCCGTCATCTTGTGCAACAACTTCTTCGTCTGAGAAGGCACTTTGCTCGGCTGCAAATGCGTTACCATTGGATTGGACTTCTTCGTCCTCAGCTTCGTCCTGCAGGTCCAAGTCTTCTATACCACCAGCGAGAGCTTTTTCGAAAAACGAAGGTTCTGCTTTCTCCAAAGGCCATTCCTTTACAGGCTCTGAAATCAATGGAGACTGGTAGTGAGTTGTTGAAGATAATTGCTCAGGCAGAGCCACATCCTCTTCGCTGATACCAGCAGTCTCTAGAATTTGAGCGGCTTTGTCATCCTGGTTGTTTGCCTTGGCAATAGCGTAAGCTAGCGGTAGCGAGCCCGCTTCAGCGAAAACCTGCCCTCTCTTTTCATTAGATTTGTTGTAGATGGTATTAAGGATAACACTGGAGATGTCTCCTCTGTGCTCAGCAATACTTTCCATCTTGGATAGCTTGGTCAAGTCACCCGTTATCAAATACAAAAACGAAAGCTTGTCGAAGCTTTTTTGAGTTTGGTAAACCTGCTCTACGAGTTCAATTTTACCTTGATCCAAGGCAGCTTGACCGAGCTGCTCCCAGGTAGTGCTGTTATCAAGCTTCTGGGCTTCCTCTTGCGCAATAGCCAAGTCACCATACTCAAGAGCAAGATCGAATCTTGTTTGTGGCTCCTGTACGAACTGAAGAGCAATATCGGGAAAACCAGCTTTTTGCAAGTAAGAGATGATATTCTGACCAACCAAGTTGGAGTTTTGAATAATGCGCAGAACCTCTGGGAAGTTTTTATTGACGAGAGCCTTCTTGAAGCGGTATTCAGTAGAATCGATCGTAACAATTTCCACCTCACCTTCACGATTCAAGGCATAAACAAATTTTCCATGAACTTTGTTGATGTAAAGGGTATTGTCTAGAGTTTTTATTATTCCGTTGTCCCCATTCAAGAGAGTATACTTGATGTGGTTCAACGTAGAATAAATCAAAACACCGCTTTCATCCCAAGCGGCACTCTTGATACGGATAGTTTCATGCATCGATGTGATAACTTCAAGGTTTTTCGTCACGATCGTTATCGTATGCTTGCTCATAAGGGCGATGTATTGACCGTCGAGAGACCAGCTCACATACTTTACATTTTTGAGGGTAATCTCGGCTACCTTCCTGGTCTGCTGGACATCGAAGAAGAGAACTGATTTTGACTTCAATACCAAAACTGATCCAGGACCGGCATAGACAAGATCTTTGACGGGACTATCATTTTCAATCTTGATTGTTTTAGTAATCTTGTTATCCAAACCGCGGACTTCCAAAGATGAACTGGCACTGTTGTAGACGACAAATCTGTTGCGGGCAACAAAAGTTGGGAAAGATCCAGTATCTTCCAGAACGGAAGTTGGCTCCACAGCACCCGTAGGCTGCTTGGGTAAAACGCAGAGAGCAAACTTCTCGCTTTGGTTGTCTGAACAGTTGACCAGGACCGAGTGTTGTGATGGACTATAGGATATGCTTTTGAACGCATTCCAAGTGTGACCAATCTTCTTCAAAGATGCATAGGGCAGAGATGAGATTTTCTTTTGATAGTCAAAAGTTTGCACCTGCTTTTCTTTGTTGACAAAAATCAATTGATTCTGATTGATGACGCTACAAGGTCTCTCGCGGTCAAGTTTGAAAACCATGATTCCTGAGTCGTGAGCAGCCCCGAAGAGGTTGATGTGAGGATGAGCTCTTACCAACCAGAAGCGATCGTGTTCTCTTTTAAATTGCTTTACCGGAGTTCTTTTGTCTAAGTCCCAGACGCGAATAGTTTTGTCTTCGCCAACAGAAATGATGAGGTTCTGGTGGGGATGGAAGATTACGCTGTCGACGTTGTTAGTGTGGCCTCTGCAAGTGTCAACTTCCCAAGCCTTGGTGGAACTCATTCTCCAGAGTTTGACCTGGCGATCATCGCCACCTGAAACGATCAAGGGCAGTGTTGGGTGAAAACTGGCCCAGTTAACACCTCTGGAGTGACCTTCGAGAATAAATTTAACCACGCAGTCGCCAAAACCGCCTTCCAGCAGATTTTGTTGAGAAATCATTTGTTCTTCTAAAGAGAACGAGCTCGGTGCCGAATGTCTCTTACGTAGTCCTGAAATATCCCACACTCTCACGGTTTCATCTAAAGATGCAGAAACTACTAAGTCTTCTTTAGGATGGAAATCTGCGCACATTACGAAATGGCTGTGTCCTGCTAAACACGCAATTTCCTTACGGTTTTGCCAGTTCCAAATACGGATGGTATTATCGTCTGAAGCAGAGATTATCCATGGCAGCTCGCGATGGAAGAAAACGGTTCTGACGTAGTCCAAGTGGCCATTCAGGGTGAACAAGCACTTCTTGGTATCTAATGACCATACCTTGATGGTGTAGTCGTCACCGGCAGACACGAAAAGAGGTTGTGTGGGGTGAAAGTCAATTCCTCTAACAGGACCTTCGTGGTCCTCAAACTTGTGTAATAGAGTACCCATGCGATAGTCCCACAATTGAATGGATGACGAGAAAAGTGCCACCAAAACCCAAGGTCTGGATGGGTGGAATGCCAGCCCTTTTGCCCTGGTGGACTTTGACTCGAATTTCGTGAGCATCTTCATCTTTCTATACTGCTTGTATCACTATTGAAACTGTACCAAAAATAACAGCAATTGGCCGTTTAAACACGCTGGAAAAAGCTGGAAGAAGCGTTTACCAATCGATATCGGAAAACAACACTTATTTAGTTCAACAATGCCCACAAAACGCGAATCTTGTGCAGTTTAAAGCCAGATTCGGGTTTGTTGATCAGTTGGTAAAGGGGAATCGTGTTAAAATTCTAAACCAATATATAAAAACTTTTTTGTATATCTCTTTGAACGACATCACATATTGAACAGATCCATCTGGATCTCGGCAACTAAGAATCTTACGACGACGGACAATAGCCAAGAATAACAAAAAGATCGATATTTGTAGACATGAGGTGTGTAAATACAGCTGTAAATACAATTTTCGAGATTTTCAGTAACTGTCTGGATTTTTAGAAATTTGACACATTTTCAAGCATCTTTTTACGACCAAATTTAACCTTTCAAAAGGGAAAATTTGAGAACAGTAGACCCAAAAAGTTCAAACCGCGCATGGAGTTCCTCTGAGTTCGTATTACAGACAAATGAGCCATTCACGCAATCTAGAGAACCAGTTGGGCCCGTAAGATCCAGCTGCGAGGTTTTCATGACGGGTGACAGTTAAATCGGTAGTCACGGCATTGTTTTGCGATTTAGCGGCAGTGCTAGTCGCTAGAGTGGTGTGAAACTTCTGTGAAGTTGATGCATTAGTGGTTGGTCTTTTGTGAATTTTCTGCTTTACTGAAAAGCCATCCTGCATACCCCCGTCACACGCAGGATCGTAAACATAGTCAAAAGCGTCGCTAGATCCTATGCCGTTCACGCCAAGGCTTTCAATTGTGACCAATGCATTCACATACGGCGTAATCTGAATATTTTTGACAAGCAGCTGAAATTGGCCATTTTGAACAATATCGATTGCATTGGTCCAATCGATAGTTCCACCGGCCCACATGATTGTTCCCGGATGGTTCGACTCCACGCCTCCAGGCCATATGGCAAGTTCGAGTCGCATTGGCGTGGAGGGATATTTGTAGATACCTGTTTCCGGGTCGTAAGTGTCCACTCGGTAAAGTGTGCGCACAATAGATCCGTCGATCAACCACTGAATCCGATCTTCGTCCCAATCGAACTCATATGTGTGATATTCTTCGTAGCCATTCGGCCAAATTGGTGACTTTTGCATGCGAGTGTGGACCAGCTCACCTCTATGATAATAATTGGATTGTGCACTGTCGAGTTCCCCGCCCAGGAACTCGAAGTCAATTTCGTCTTTCACCGCAGACATTAGCACCATGGCCGAAACAACACCCTTTCCTCTTGCCATCTTCATTTTTACTGCAACCTTCCCGTATAAAAATGACTTTGACGAGGATACGAGGCTTCCCGTGGTATCGGGAGGCATACCTAGCACTAGGGCGGAGTTGTCGAGGGAACTGTTTACTTGTACGAACCCGCTGTATGTGAAGTCGTAGCTGTCTAAATCCACATTGGCATCTGAAGTTCTTGAGTAGTGTATAAAACCCCGCTCGTCTAGCTCGTCATCGAGGTGGTCAAGCTTGTTTTGCGCAGTTATCTCTGTAGGTGTTTCAAACGCCACATCAATTCTGGGCAAATAGTTCAAATTATCCCCATCTGTTTTAGTCGACACACCTCCCAATGCTCCATATACCGAAATCGCTTGCGGGTACATTGCGGGGACAGCGGCACAGCTTTCATAGCTATGTGAATAACGAGGATCGCAACCCCCCATGCAAAGAGGGCCGTACCCACACTGGCCATATTGTGAGCAGCATGGCCACTCTTCAGGACAATGTTCTTGAGAAGAACAAGCAACATAAGGTTCTGACTTGAAAACATCCGACCCCGCGTTTACTAAGCTACAACCCAGAATTGACAAAATCGAGACAATTGATCTCATCGTCGTCGACCTGTTAACCCAAATTTTTGAGCGAAAGGCTCTTGAAAACAACGATATCTGTGACAGGCTGGTTATTGTTGTATCGCAATGGGAATGCAATGACATCGGTCAACGTCACAAAAAAATAACATCAAGATATTAAAACCGAGTCTATAAATGAGGTCATTGTATCTGAGGAATTTCTTTGAGAGACCTTAAGTCCTGGAAATGGTTTTTGGATGGTTACTCGGATACACTCTCGACTTGTCTGGTCGATTCGTTGAACTTGATTAGTCCCCGACGCTCTTTGATCTTTCCCTGCAAAATGGTCATCAGTTGGTAAAGTACGAATAAAGTGGGAGCGGGGACCCCATTTTCTTGAGCTATCCTTAAAGGATTACCGAGAATGACTTCGAGCTCCATAAGCTGACCCTTTTCGTAGTCAACGCACATAGAGGGCTTGTAGAGATAGTTTTTAGTGAAATCCAAAAAGAAGTTCATTTCTTTAGGATCGATAATAATACCCTCGCTGGCTGCAATGGCAATGATCTCCATCATCCCTGGTACCCACAAATTTTGCTCTGTACTTATGCCATTTTTCGAAAATCTCAAACATCTTGAGGCGTCAAGTTGTGCAAGTGCCGTGGTGGTGTTGACGACCGCATTGTACAGCAGTTTTTTCCAGCGGGTGTAACGCGCGTTGTTTTCGCACTTGACTTCGTTTTGGCCCTCATTGTTGTACATAGAGGCAAACAGTTTTGCGCGGTCTAGGGCATGTTGATCTTTCGAATCGAAAGGCGCTACGCTTAGTCTATCTTGACCAATCTGGACCACTTTGCCTGTGCTAACTTTTGTGGAGCCGATAAGCTGCACGCCCGAGAGAAGGGCGAGTTTGTAGCGATTTTGGTCGAAATGCTCCATAACTTCCTTTTCGAGGTCCAGCCCATTTTGGATCAGAACGATGCTGGTGGTGCGGGTCTGGTCTATTTGGTGGTTGGACAGGATTATGGGACGTACGATTTCGTGCACAGTTCCGCTCTTTGGGCCATCTGGGATATTTTTCACGGTGACGACGATGAAGTCGAAGAAAAAGCCAGATTTCGAGGCGTCATCTGCCGTGCGGAACATATGATGAGGTTTCCAGTTTTCTATGGAGCCGTAGTCACAGGACTCGATTGAGTAGCCGTGTTGCACCACATGGTCGTAATCGGAGCGGACCACCAGCGACACTTCGCTTTTTGCAGCATTGAACAGTGAGTAGGTGGTGATGATGCCGACTCCGCCAGCACCAATGACGAGACAAGTTGGTTTGTTATCCTGAGGAGACATGGTGGTGGGGGTGGTGGGGGTGGTTAGTTGCTGTTAAAGTGGTGAAAATCGGTACTTTAGAGCTTTCTGGAGATGTTATGAGTTTAAGCCATCGAGCTTTTTTCAGGTGCATTGGACATCAAATGGTGATAATTAGATAAGGGAATCATCGAACGTGACAGACCGTTCAAGAAAAGACGCGTCAGTGGATTTTATAAAACGCGTCAGCGTTCTCGATCGATGCCTTGTGATTGATTTCAAAAATGACGGTGCGTGTTTGGATTGGACAGATTTGATGTCTCAGAGTTTCTCAACGGTTTCACGGCTTTTCTAAGAAGGTTCGTGCTGGGCCAAGCTTCTGGTTGAGGATACATTAGAGACCTGGTATTTCTTGAGCTAGTAGCTGAGATAGCAATTCAATTGGTGGGACATTTCTTCTCGTGTCTCGGTGTTTATCTCTTTCTTGTTCTTGTTCTAACGCATGTCTTCTGGGCACTACAGGAGAATATGATAAACTAGATACGTTTTGAATATCACGACCGGGTTGCAATATGGATTACACACTGTACAAAGCGGGTAGTTTACCGGTGTTTTTCGGGTGCTTCGCGGGTAGTCTACGGGTGGCTTTGCGGGTGCTTTTCGGGTAATCTACAGAAACCTTCAAAAAAAATTTCGAATGCTTTTCGGGTACTTTTCGCCTACTTTTCGGGTACTCATCTTGTACGGCCGAGTACTTTCAAATACATTCTATTTTCCCTTTTCAAGTATCTCCCTCTCTCATTTTTTCCACTACACTCAACCTAATCAAAAAAAACTTAAATCCTAACTATCTATCTACCTATCTCATCGCCATGTATAAAAATCATGCTCAGGTAGACTTCTTAATCCACCTGAACTCTCTCTTCCCACGTACAATCTCAACTCCCTCCAGTTCTCCACAGCCGGCTTTTTCGGTCTATCCCGATGACAACAAACCGTATCTCGTTCTTCAAACCCATTTTACCAACAGCTCATCGCAGAGCCGTTTAAAACCAATTCCATACATAACTTACCGTAATTTCCAGATTTCTTGAATCTCTCTTCTGGAAACGAAGCGTCTCGCGACCAGCGTCGTCCCTCCGGTCTCCACTGCCGGCATTGTCGGTCCGTGGAGGAAAAAAAAGCTCTTGAAAAATGCTTGTAAAAATGCTCTTTCGAGCCGTATATGCTCGCAAGCCATAGTAAAGATGCCAAACTCGATTTTGGGTGTGATAAAGACCCTGAGGGAAAGAACCTGAATCTTTTGAAGAGCATTATCAGAATAAACTGCTCACGGTAAAAGTTCTCTAGCTCAATTGCTGGAAACTGGCCGATATTTCGAACACTTGTATATCTGTATATATCATAGGTGTCTGTATGTATGTACGCCAGAAAAAGAGAAAGACATGATGGACAACAACTGAAAGACAGAATTGCCAATTCCACCGCTACGGTTTCCAAATAATGAAATTAACTGGTTTGCCAATTCTGCTGGTGGCAGTCTTCGCCTGTGTCTCTTCAGGCCTGGTCTTGGTAGACTCGTCTCTGGCATCTGCATGTCTGTATTATGAGAAAATGTTCGACTGGGGATGCCATACGCACGGTGTGAGCAGAAAGGCGTACAAATGCCGCTGTTCCAACGTCAATTGGCTGGGCACAATGACCAATTGCATTGCCAACAACACAGACAGCAAACGGCTCAGAAACCATGCCTTTAGACATGTCATCGAGCGGTGTCAGTCCAAGGCCAATATTGACTACACTATGGACGACATGTACGGGTACTGGAAAAACGGTACCCAGTATTTGAGAGACCCTACAATGGCAGACATGGACCATCCGGTCAACACCACGTTGCGGGTCGACCAGCCGGAATTCGACTGGTATTACCGGAAATTTAAAGACTACACCTTTTCCGTGGAGAGAAGTCAGTGGTTCGGATGGGGCCTGGTCTTCTACTGGAGCGCTGTCATCGTTGTCTGTACATTGTACAATTTGAACCAGAAATTCTTGGGCGTCAAATTCACCAACAAATGGCTCTCCAGATCCCTGGTAGTCCCTTCCGCATTCAAAAATACGCTCTTGAAGTATCCCAAACTGCAAAAATTGTTCCCGGGACCCTACGCAACCCGGTTGCAAGGCCTCGCGGTGTTGGTTTTCATTGTCCAAGTGTTCATCACAACGGGTGTCGGCTACGAGATGAAACTGCCACATCCGTATCTCACAACTCGGTGGTTTATGAATCTCACTTTGGTGAGTTATAGAACCGATTTGATGTGCATGTCGCTGTTTCCTCTAATCTTTTTCTTTGGAATCCGCAACAATCCGTTCATTCCACTCACTGGGCTCTCCTATGCGACGTTCTCGTATTTCCACAAATGGTGTGCATACGTGGCTGCTGGTCTCGCTTTCATTCATTCCATAATTTGGACAGTGTGGTCCATCCACGACGGCGGTTACAAGGCATGGGCAATGGACACGTATTGGCAGCACGGAGTGGCCGCCATGACACTAATGGCCCTCCTCGTTTTCCACAGCACCAAGTTCATTAGAGATATGGCCTACGAGGTCTTCCTTTTCTTCCACCAGTTCTTCAGTATATTCTTCATCATCACCATGTACTATCACTGCATCACCTTGGGTTGGATGGGCTGGATCTGGTCGATGGCTGGCATTTTGTGCTTTGACAGATTGCTTCGGATTGTCCGCATAGTCTTAAGCGGTGGTCTGCAGAAATCTACGCTAACTGATTGTGGGAATGGGATTTTGAAGCTGACACTCAAGAAACCCAAGTTCTTGAAGTACAAACCTGGCACTTTTGCCTTTATTTACTTTTTGAGCTGGAACGACCCATGGTACTATCAATGGCAATCGCATCCATTCACCTTGCTGAGCACTTCACTCCATGAGGGCGACAATGGGGAGGAAATCACTGTCATTTTCAAAGCTCACAAGGGAATCACCCAACAGCTGCTGTACAGATTGCTGAGGTCTGGAGAAGAATCTATTCAGATCAGAGTCATGGTTGAAGGCCCTTACGGCGACGTTCTCCCTCAAAAGGCTAAAATTGAGAAAAATTTGGTTGGTGTCGGAGCGGGCCTTGGGGTCACCGCTGTGTATGCCCAGATGGCACACCTTCTAGAAGCGCAAGCGTCTGGTTTGAAATCCAAAATGTATTGGATCGTCAACGACTTGAGTCATATTGCATGGTTCAAAGACGAAATTAGTTGGCTCTTGTCGAGGAATTGTCAAGTCACAATTTTGTGCTCAACAAGAAAGGACATGGACGAAGAGAAGCCGGCGTCGCTATGCTGCTCCTCGCGTGCTTTACTTCAGAAACTCAAAGTTGAATCTTTGTACGGCAGACCTGACCTGGTGGCTCTTGTAGAAAACGAAGTTCGCAAGTCATCAGAGCAGTCCACAGATTTGGGTTTTATCAGTTGTGGACCAACCACTTTCAACGTGGACTTTCGTGCGTCGGTTTCAGCATGTCTTGATCAAAAACAAAGCATAGACGTAGCTTTTTGGGAAGAAAGTTTTGCGTGGTGATAACCTCTTTGCCGTCAAGACACATATATTTAATGCATGCACTTGTAGATATTCACAAATAATCACACTCTATCATTCTTTTAAGCTTGAAACTCATCATTCATCGTCATCACTTGAGTCTTCAGCTTGCTGCATTTTTAGAAGCTCTGACCACTTGGATGCCAGCTCTTTGATTGCGTCGGGATTTGTAACGGCATCTGCCACATCTTGTGGAACTTGGTTTTCGGAATGTTCTTTGCCGGCAAATCGTGCAACGTTGTTTTCCGTTACCAACCGTAGTTCGTAGTCGTCTTCTGGAGTGCTTGGGCTTTGCGTGAGAAGTTCGTTCCAAGAAAACATGAGCGAGTCGGTTTTTCTGCAGAAAGGATTGAAGTCGATGAGCCATACCTTATCGAAAGGTCGCGGGATGTACACGTCGCAAACATACGAAGAGTCCGGGAACTTCGAATTGGCTTGTTCATCCACGAACTCGTCAATGAGATCTTTGAAATTGTCCGCTAGCGGCAGTAGGTAATCGTAAAAGTTCAGATCTCTTTGCGAGACTCCTATGACTTTCGCGTCATTCACAAAGACGCGAAACTCCAGAGCCGGGTTGATGTCGAACCATTTACGCAAAATGAGCTCGTGGCCAAACTTCTCGGCGCTTTCCGCTAGCGAAGTGCGATCGAAACAAACATCGAATGCTCTGTCTAGATCGTGTGTTATATGGTTTGAGGCCTTGAGCAGCAAGTATACGTCATTGATTTCGTGGCATTTTGAACTGTTGTTGGCAAGAATCCAAGTCGCATCCTTGGGACTCGACCACGTCAGTTTTGGAGTCAGAGGACCCATTTGTTGAAATGTAATCTTCAACTTTTCGTGCAGCTCCGGGAACATCGATGTTACATTTGCATCGGGGCGTTCTCTCGAGCTCTTCTCCCTCTCGTTTTCCTCCTCACTCTCCTGCTCCTCCCAATAACTGTATTCATTTTCCTCGCTTTTCTGGATATCTTGGTAATACGAAGACTGGTGGAAGTTGCTATCATTAGGAAGCCTAATGCCGTCTTCTTCTAGGTACCGAATGAATCCCTCTGGTAGTGGCTTGATGATCTCGGCCTTCGGTGTGTGGCCTTGAAAGTTGTGGTACCAGCTGGAAAAAGCACAATTCTTCACCTGTTGTACACTCACTGGAAGCTCGCTAAGTTCCGTGTAATCTGTCATTTTTTCGACCGAAAAAAAGCTATAGATGCGTAAGGTTGAGAACCAGATCTGTAACTTACTGAAGTGTGCTTCTTGACTTGGCTCTTGATCTTATTCTCGATCCTCTTTCAAGTCATCTCATCTCATCTCATCTTCTCAGTGCTGTCCAACGGGTTGACCCGGATCAAAAATTTGCAACCCGGGTTGCAAAATTCGGGTACTTAACGGGTTGCTGTTTTTTTCAATCAGGTCTTTGAGTATTAATAATTTAATATTTACGGATCCTTCAGTGAGTTTCAATCACATTCAATAGCGTCGCTAACGGGTTGGGAACACCTCACATCGCCTCGGTGACAAAGAGGAGCAGCTCATGTTTGTTCGCGATGCTAAAAAACGTTTAGACTTGATATGAATTGTATAATGCTACCTGGGCTAAATACTGGTCAAAATACTAATTACGCCGCCCAGCGACCGTCGAGATGGTCATCATCATCATAGGCATCATCATCATCAACACCGTAATCATCATCCTGACAATCATCCTCAAGGGGTTACTTCATCAGATGATATATTTATAAAATCATCGGCATCGCCCGGTTTCGTGAGTAGAAGTTCCTTGTCGTACAGGCCGAAGTTAAAAAAGCGGCCTCTTAAAAGCAATGATTTCTCCTCGCATTAGCGCTCCCGAGACTTCTGCGGTCGCTTCTCATTAGTTTTCCACTGATAGAGAATGTTCTCTCAATACCGCATGTGCTGAACTTTGTGTAGAACATGGATAAAGCCAACGGAAACAAATGAGGGTAGGTCAAACGCCGCGAGTACCACCACTTCACGGCATCTGTCAAAGAATCTGAAGTTAAATGAGAATCAGCCTTATAGTTCTCCCATTCTTCCAGAGCTTTAGAGGTTCTTTCTGGAGGCTGCTTGAAATGCAATTTTAGCCTTTTGAACTTGGTGACGCGATTCGTGTTCACTGGCTTGAGCATATTGTCAATGTACGGATGGTTTTCGGATTGGCACTGCTTGAGGTAGCCCTTGACATATGCCTCTACCCTTCGAAAGTGCTCTGATCCCTCATTATCACCAAAAAATTCTTTAAAATAATCGCCTTTGATACTAGGATCCAAGAACGCCGCAACAAAGTAGATGTCGTTCTTTTCATACAACTCGAAGTATTCGTCGAATTTTGACCTGGAAGAGATGATGGCTTTCAAAACAGTACTCTTTATCTCTTCAGAGAGTTCGAACTATCCATTAATGAAGGTGAAATCAAAAAACCCCTCTGGAGAAGCTGGAATGGTTTCCGTTTCACCCCTGCTGCATAAGTCATAAAATTCCTTCATCGTGGAATAGAAAGTGACTGCATTAGCTATGTTGCTTGCATTGTTGTCTTGCAAAGTATCGTTCATTAGCTGGAAGATCGAGCAACAGCTCGTAAAATACTCTAAGAGTTGTACTGTTTCGTCCGTGAGCTGCAGCCGCATTTCTATCTTCGGAAGGACATTGTGATATTGTTCATTTGACTTCAAACTCTGAGCCCACCCTAAATATCCTTTGTGATGCTTTAGAAATGTAGCGACCTGTTTCCAAATGAAAATCCACCGCGTTTCGGGAGCCGAAGGCACCAAGGGTAATCTAGCATCCGCTATAGCAGACCTTAAAAGAGATGACCTCTTGATTATTTTGGCGAACGCACTAACATCTCTCAAGCCTTTTTCAAACCTCTCATCTTCCCTCAGCTTTCTCACGATCTCCTGAAACAGAAGGTTCAAAATGTGACTTGCGCAGCGAACATGATGAAAGTTTTTTGTCTTCTTGAATGCCGTCGTCCTCGAAGGTTTTATGAGATTGTGAAGAAGGAAAGAATGCATGGCCGTATTATTAGTAGCATTGTCAGAGGTAAAGGAGAGGACTTTATTTGTTATTCTAAATCGGTTCAAAACCTCCACGACCGTGGTATGCAGACTTTCACCTGTATGGCGTGAGCCGCTGATATCAACAAAATCCAAAAGGTGACTGTTATTGGTCTCTTCACAGTTATTGAGTAATGCCTTTTCTCCAACGCCTTGTAACATCTTTTCATTCAGCAAGTTCGGAGCGAATGAAGCTGCAATACCCAAATAAGAGTGACCGTTGCCTCCAGTCCACACATCTAGCTCTAAGTTTATGAAATCGGTTTGTTCTAGAGCCGCAACGAGTGCCTTATCAAACCATTGGGAGTAGGTTTCGAGTTTTGTATTTATCGTGGTGCGAGATTGAATGAATGACATTTCTGGACATGCCTTACATATCCATTTCCACGTTCTAGAGCTGACAAACGAAAACGGCAACAGTCTTTCCGTCAAAAAGCCAATTGTCCCGATGGAGCCAGGACTGTGCTTACACTCGCGAGCAATTTCTCCCGGCAGCGGAAGCGAGCGAGATTTCATGATCAAAGAGTCTAGTGAACGCTCCTTTATAGTTGCAGCCTTTTGGGATCTGTACTGGCAGGGGTGAATGTTCTTGACGTGCTTGGAGAGATTACCCGTAGAATTGCTTTCGTAGAAGGTTCTTCCGCAATGTATACAGCTAGCTGTGGTCAAACCATCTGTTTGAGAAAGTCGAAAGTGCTTGCGAAGTGCGGACCTTTGCATCCATTGTGATTTTCCA
Organism: Lachancea sp. 'fantastica'; assembly: GCA_900074735.1. Classification (NCBI taxonomy): domain Eukaryota; kingdom Fungi; phylum Ascomycota; class Saccharomycetes; order Saccharomycetales; family Saccharomycetaceae; genus Lachancea; species Lachancea sp. 'fantastica'. The sequence continues at coordinate 2,229,692 of LT598476.1, read as the reverse complement.
CGCGCTAGAGCCTTTTTTGTATTGTGGTGGGGCAAGTCACCTAGGTGGTTCTCAGGATCACTTAGAACCGTATCCCCTTCAAGATCAGTACTGGGACTCGGCGCTAGTTCATGTGGTGCAATCATAAGAGGGGCTTCCATTGTTGGTAGAAACTGTGGCCTGAGCCATGTTCCTGAATGTGAAGTAATGAATTCTGAATTTTGTCACCTTTTATATCTTCAAAAGTTTACGCGTTGCATTTTAAAAAAGACGCGTTACATTTTAGAAAAAACGCGTCCAGGTTCCTCTCAGGTTGCAGTTCAATTCTAAGCGGGTTGTACGACAGGTTATGATTTGCCCGAAGCGGGTTCTTTCAGGTACCTAGCTATTTAGCAGATGGGTCCTCAAATTTTATGAATTTTTTTTTACCCGGCCAGTTTTGCAACCCGTTGGACAGCACTGCATCTTCTGTAAAGGTTGTTAAACACGACCTTGACTTTTCCACTGTATTATCTACTCAGATCTCCAGTCGAATTGACTAAAGCTTCAAGTAGATAAACGTGATTTGGTCTTTTTTATAAGTCACGTGTTTGGTGAAGATTGAATTTCGTTCAATATCATTTAACACGAAAGTGGAACTTTTAACAAAATCTGAAAAATTTGCCACTTTTAAGACAGCTGAACAAGTGTAAAATCGAGACTAGAGACCATCCAATTACGCCCCAATTGGTCTTTCGCGCGACGTTCCATATCCGCAGTGTGTTTTAGTAATGCCACCAAAAAGTTCGCCCAACTCGACGTTCCAAAACCGTGAAAAACCGCAAGAGGTTCGCAAGGCCAACATCATTGCGGCGCGTGCCGTAGCAGACGCAATTCGCACGTCTCTGGGGCCCAAGGGCATGGACAAGATGATCAAGACATCCCGCGGAGAGGTTATTATTTCTAATGACGGCCACACTATCTTGAAACAAATGGCCATCTTGCATCCTGTGGCAAAAATGCTGGTTGAAGTATCGGCCGCTCAAGACACAGAGGCAGGCGATGGTACGACTTCTGTGGTGATCTTGACTGGTGCACTGCTCGGAGCTGCTGAAAAACTTCTCAGCAAGGGCGTGCACCCAACAATCATCGCGGAATCCTTCCAGACAGCCGCCAAAAGATGCGTAGAGATTTTGCTGGATATGTCTGAGAAGATCTCGCTTTCGGATAAGCAAGCGTTGGTGCGTGCAGCAGCTACATCTCTAAGCTCGAAGATCGTGTCACAGCATTCGTCATTTTTGGCTCCACTTGCCGTGGACTGCGTGTTGAGCATCATCAATGAGACAAGCACCAACGTGGACCTCTCCGATATACGTTTGATCAAAAAGGTTGGGGGCACCATAGATGACACAGAGATGGTCGACGGCGTGGTGCTAACTCAAAACGTGGTGAAAACTGCCGGCGGTCCCACCAGAATCGAGAAAGCTCGCATAGGTCTAGTGCAATTCCAAATCTCTCCTCCTAAGCCAGACACCGAGAACAACATTGTGGTCAACGATTATAGACAAATGGACAAGATCCTGAAAGAAGAGCGTGCATACCTTTTGAACATCTGCAAAAAGATCAAGAAAGCCAAGTGTAATGTGCTGCTGATCCAGAAATCGATATTGAGAGACGCAGTAAACGATCTTGCCCTTCATTTCCTATCCAAGCTGGGAATCATGGTCATAAAAGACGTGGAGAGAGACGAAATAGAATTTTTGTCCAAGAGTCTGAACTGCAAGCCTATTTCGGATCCAGAGTTTTTCAGCGAAGACCGCCTTGGCTCTGCAGATCTTGTGGAGGAAATTGACAGCGACGGGTCCAAGATTGTAAAGATCACCGGTGTGAAATCAAACACCGCTACTCCAACAGTATCTGTTGTTATTCGTGGTGCAAACAACGTTATTCTAGACGAAACCGAGAGATCGTTGCATGATGCATTGTGTGTTATTCGTTGTTTGGTCAAGGAAAGAGCATTGATTGCCGGTGGTGGCGCTCCTGAAATTGAGGCATCGCGGACTCTAACAAAAGAGGCCAGAGCTTTACAAGGCGTGGAGGCCTTTGTGTGGCAAGAATTCGCTTCTGCACTTGAAGTCATTCCAACAACGCTGGCCGAAAACGCCGGTCTTCACAGCATTAACGTTGTCACTGAGCTGCGCACGCTGCATGAAAACGGCGAAAAGAACGCCGGTATCTCTATTCGCAGATCGGGCACCACAAACACCTACGACGAGCATGTCTTACAACCGGTCCTGGTGAGTACAAGTGCAATCACTTTGGCATCGGAATGTGTCAAGTCCATCCTGAGAATTGACGACATCACCTTCAGCCGTTAATGATTTAAAGTTAAAGATTGTACATAATAACATTTTCAGCAGCAGAATTGTCTTGGGCGAAAAGTTTTCGATTTTATGTGTTGAGTCTATGTAAAATGCTATAAGATGCTAGTGCTGCGAGGGAGCAAACAAAACTTTTGATTCTTGTTCCGCTCATGGGAAGCTCACTCTTCCGCTGGCGTGGTATCTTAGTCCTTCGATCAGATTTATCCTGATTTCCCAGTTAAATCACTTCAATTTGTTGAGATACTTCACAGCGTTTTTGCTGAAGATGTATGAGGTACCGCTCAGGATAGTGGTTACTCCGACCAGATAACCCATGTAATTGAAAGCTTTTTCGAAAACTCCCACAGCGTCCTCAGATTCTTTTTCCTCAGAGGAGGAGGACTGGAAAATCATCATGGTGACAGCTCCACCAAGATAAATCATTTGTAGAAAAGTGTTCCATTTAGAGATTTGTGTTGGCCTCACTTCCGCACTGGGGAAGTTGAACACGTCCCAAAACGAATTCCAAGTGACTTTTCCGTATGCATGTTTCAAAGACGCTATTCGAAAGTAAATGGCACTGAAGCCGAGTGTGAGATCGCGACCAATTATAAGGCCTGCTAGTGGCGCTGGTATTATCTGCGGGCCACCAGGAAACGCCAGCGACGCTGTCGTCACAAGCATCAAAATTTTATCTGCCATGGGATCCAAAACCGTTCCGGCAACGGATTTCATGTTATATCGTCTTGCCAAATATCCATCCAGGAAATCTGTTATGCAAGAATACGTGAAGAGTCCCAGGGCAGGGACCAGATTGTTGGATACTATGCACTGTCCGATCAATGGTGCTGCAGCAATCCTACTGATCGTAAGTAGATTTGGCAGTGTCCAAATCGACGATATGATAGGAGACACCTTTTTCGGCTTGGAAGATCCAGTAGAAATGGTGCGTAAAGTGGTAGTAGTGGCAGACCATTGTTTAGGCTTTAGCAGTGTGAGAGGACTCGTTGGAAGGCCCAAATTCAGCATTCTCGGTACACATCTCTGCATTCTGGCTAACCTATAATAATACTGGGAAAACGGGGAGATTTGTACCGGCTATATAAGCTTTTTGATAGTTTGGTTGAGCTCGAACGCTATATACAATATTGAATTTTGATTGATATTGAAATTTAAATCTCAAAATATAAATGAGAACATCAAATTCAAACAAAAACAACGGTTTTTGGTACCTGGAGAAGCCTCAATTGATCTGAGGTTACTTTCATCAGTTTGCTGCGATTTTCACGAGCATTTTGAAGTTTTAAACTTGCTGAAATTCGCAAGTTGAGACAAGTTATTAGAGGTTTTTGATAAACTTTCTGGGGCGGCTTCATAGTTTGGGAATTGAACTTAGACGAGCGATAAAGATGAACGTTCTTGTTTACAATGGGCCAGGAGCGTCTCCGGACTCGGTGAAACACACGCTTGTGACCTTGAGACGACTTCTGGAGCCCTTTTACGCTGTGAGCACTGTGAACTCCAGAATACTGAAAACGGAACCCTGGGCCGGCAAGACTTCGGCAGTAGTCTTCCCTGGTGGGGCCGATCTACCTTACACGAAAGATTGTGCTTCGGTCATGCCCCAAATCAAGAAATTTGTATCGAAACAAGGCGGTTTTTTCATTGGATTCTGTGCAGGTGGATATTTCGCAACTGATCGGGTAGAATTCGCCGTAAACGACCCTTTGCTCGAAGTCACAGGCGGAAGAGACTTGAAGTTTTTCCCAGGTGCAGGCAGAGGCCCAGCGTTTCATGGTTTCAAGTATAATAGCGAGGCAGGAGCCCGTGCAGCAAACCTAAGACTGCCCAACGGAGAGGAGTTCAAGACGTATTACAACGGTGGATGCGTTTTCGCAGACGCTGAAAAATACGACAATGTGGAGGTACTTGCACACTACACAGAGCCATTAGATGTTTCTCACTCGCAAGACCCTGCGAGTCTTGGAGCAGCAGCAGTATTATGTCATGTGGGCAAAGGAAAGGCCTTACTTACAGGACCCCATCCTGAATACGTTCCGAAGCTATTGCAAAGAGCTCAAGATGGGGATTATAATTCAACCGTGGTGGACGTTCTAATGGAATACGAAGACAAAAGGCTAAAATTCATGAAAGACGCCCTAACCAAACTAGGATTGCATTGCAACAATGAATTTGCCAACGGGGCAGCTCCCAGCCTAACGCCGCTTCTTGTGGTCTCACCTAATAAACCAGAACTTTTAGCAGCATTTGAAGATAACTTAAAGAAAGCGAATGATGTTACGATGGTAAATGATATCGCAGTACTTGAAGGAGAAACCGATATTTTCCGTATTTACAAAGGGTTCGACAATTATGACTCTGCGAGCAATGAGCTGCTCGATCAAGAACCTGACGAGGTTCCTAAGTCGATTATTGTTGCAACTTCCGAAGAGGCTATGGCTCCTGCAGGTCTCGCTCCAAATTTCGATATGAAGAAATATTTTCAGAACCTGAAGCCTGCCACTGATATAGGGTCTTTGCTCATGTACGGAGAGATCATTACTTCCTCGAGTGCTTTGCTCAATAACAACAAAAAGCTGCTGAGTCTTTTTCCAGCTACTTCAACGCTCCATGTCGGGACCATTCAAGTCTCTGGCCGTGGACGTGGTGGCAATGTATGGATAAATCCAAAAGGTGTCTTTGCTTCCACAGCGTGTGTGAATCTTCCTTTGAAATCTCCAGCGACCGGGGCACCGCTTTCGGTTGTTTTTGTTCAATATCTCGCGATGCTTGCGTATTGTAAAGCTATTCTAGCATATGCACCGGGTTTCGAAGACATGCCAGTTCGAATAAAGTGGCCAAACGATTTATACGCGATGAAGCCAGACTACTACCGTTCTAAGCAGCTCCGTTTGACTGGTAAGGGTCTCGAGGGGAGCAAAGTTCCACTGAACGAACTGGAACCTGCATTTGTGAAAATCTCTGGTCTTCTAGTGAATACAAATTTTATCAACAACCAATACTCTCTGCTACTTGGGTGTGGTCTGAATGTCTCGCACGATGGGCCTACTACCTCGCTCAATTCATGGATCAGGATCCTCAATCAAGAACGCGAGCAATCCCACATGTCTCTCCTTCCTGAAGTCGAGGTCGAAAAGCTACAGGCGTTGTACATGAACAACCTGGATCAGTTAATGAAGCAATTCATCAATTATGGAGCCGATGGGATGCTCCCAGAATACTACAAGCTGTGGCTACATACGAATCAGATTGTAACACTGACTGACCACCACAATGTTCGTGCCAAGTTGGTTGGCATAACAAAAGATTATGGTCTGCTTATTGCCAAGGAGCTCGCTTCTGGCACAAATACTCAGTTCACCGGAAATCTTTATCATTTGCAACCTGATGGAAACACATTTGACATTTTTAAAGGTCTGATATCCAAGAAAGTTGTTTAGTGAACCGAGGAATTCTCATTTCAAAAACATTACAATATTTACATTTCGATATAGTTGATCTGCTTTCCCTGAACTTAGCCACTTCCCAAACTCTTGAAGTATGAAAAGCTTTGGGTGTGCAACATGGTTCAAGAAAACGAGTCTTTTTGCCAATTAAAACTTCATGAGCGTGTGCCGAATAACCTGTTATCAGTTGCTCATTGAGAATTATTGTTGTGATTATCGCTTTTGTCATTATCACCCTTAGGAGAGTTTGGCGAGTATGAAGGTGATCCTGGACTGTAGCTTGGCGAAGTTGGCGAGTAGGAAGGTGAAGTAGGGGAGTAAGATGGTGAAGTAGGACTGTAGCTTGGTGATGTTGGGCTGTAGCTTGGTGATGTTGGTGAATATGATGGCGATGTCGGGCTGTAGCTTGGCGACGTTGGTGAGTACGATGGCGAAGTCGGACTGTAACTTGGTGAAGTTGGTGAGTACGATGGCGAAGTCGGACTGTAACTTGGTGAAGTTGGTGAGTATGAAGGTGACGTCGGACTATAACTTGGCGAAGTTGGTGAGTATGATGGGGACGTTGGGGAGTAAGAAGGTGATGTTGGGCTATAGCTTGGAGACGTTGGGGAGTAGGATGGTGAAGTAGGCGAGTAGGATGGCGACGTCGGGCTGTAGCTTGGCGAGGTAGGTGAGTATGATGGCGATGTAGGAGAGTATGATGGCGAAGTTGGGCTGTAGCTGGGGGAAGTTGGGCTATAGCTTGGCGACGTTGGGGAATAGGCTGGGGAAGAAGGAGAGAATCCGGGAGAAGCGACTCCCCCAAATCCTGGTGATGAGGGACCATCGCCATATCCACTAAATGGAGATGACGCACCACCGTAATCCGCACCTCCATAAGCTGTGAACCCTCCAGACATGGCATCTGTAGAGCCTGAATCCACCATAGGCGAGAACATGAGCTCATCTTTGACATCAATGTCTGCATTGACCAGACCACTTTCGTTGTTGTAAGGGGTTCTGGAACCATCTTGACCGTCAGATATTTCATTGGTTTTCTGTTCAGGCATAAACTTGACCAGCGAGTCTTCATCAATCATGACATCAAATGCACCTGTACCGATAGGGGCGACTTGTCCTAGTAGAACATTCTCAGAAACACCCCGGCAGTCATCGAGCTCGGCAGCAGCACCCGCTTCAAACAGAATCTCTACTGTCTCTTCAAAAGAACATCTCATGAGGGCACCAGTGTCAGACCTATTGAAACCGTGACGAGTAACAGACATTAAGAAACCCTGTGACGTCATGACATCGACAAGTAACGCCATGTGACGATAGTTGACATAAGAACCATCGGATGCAATAACGTTGTAAACCTCCTTGTACAGTGCCGCACGACCTGCTTCGATTCCTAGTACATTCATAATATCAATGAAGGAATTCGTGTAAATACGAGCGGGATCGACACCAGGCACACTCATGACCTCAGCAAGATTGACACCGTCTGTTTCCAAAACCCACTCAGGCACCTTGTGGTATTCACCCGTTAGACTGGGCGTTTTGCGATCGTATTTCATCATCACCACACGAGTGATGTCCTCCACACCACGCAAGGTGATGCTTTCCAACATAGTGTTCTCAATTCTCTTCAACATATGATCTTCTTCAGCTTCCGCCTCAGCATCCAATGTTTTAGGGTCACGAACAACACGACAACGAATGACCAACTTTTCGGCGTTATCTTCAGACCAAATAACGAAAAGATCGTTTTTGAAAGTCTCCTTGATTTTCTCTCCAACTTGTCCCATAGTCAAATCCTTGTCGTTCATTGCTGCACGGTCTAATTCAAGACGTAGCAACCATGGTGATTGATGGTCTAGCGACTGCTCTGTCTCCTCGTCCATCAACGAAAAATGCAACTGAATGATTTCTTCGTCATCTTCAATGACAGTGGAGCGAGGATCAGGATCGTAGTAAATTTCTGAAGCGACTGTGACACTTTTTAAAGTCGTGTGCTCGATTGCAGATCTGATCAATTTTGCCTTCTCCTGGTCAGCAGCATAATCTCCCTCTAGATAGACCGTGAGAGAAGGGGTTTTCATATTTTTTGCCACATTCAAAATTTCCTTCAAACGGGGGACACCTGAGGTAACCTTCTTTGATGCAACACCAGCAAAGTGGAATGTATTCAAGGTCATTTGTGTAGCAGGTTCACCAATGGACTGCGCAGCAAGAACACCCACCATTTCACCAGGGTGAACAATGGACCTCAAAAACTGAGCTTCAATATTGTTCATCACCCAGTCGAAAGTTTGTTTCGTTAGTCTGTACTCTTGAATGACTCTGCGAGCGGCCAACCGGGACCTCAAGAGGCAGCAAAATAGAGTAACGGCATTTTTCTGAGCTTCTTGGAGGAGTTGGCTCTTACCACGCAAAACCAGTAGTCTATCTTGGAGATCTCTCACGCCAAAAATGACATCGCGGATTGTAAGGTCAGTAGGCTTGGAGTGTTCAATACGGAAGGTCTGCTGGGCATTTTGAATGATACGTCTGATGTTTACCGGTAGCGGCCAGTTTTGTTCACCGTCCACGAAAATCTTTCTCAAGAACTTCCTGTCCTCTAGTAATTGTCGGTACTCTTCATCCAGAAGCGCCTGAAGCTTCAAGTCACCAATAATCTCAGAGCCTGATTCCAACAGCGAGGGGTCCAAGGCATGCTTGGGGTTCAAAAGATCAATTCTGTATCTCCGGTCAAAAGCAGCATCTGAAGCGGCGATACTATCAATCGATTGCTTCTCTATGTGAGCGGCGTCCATACCGTCCTCACCATAGACAAACTGGATTACATTACCCAAGGAGTTTCTCGTCGTACCATCATAGTGGACCATGATGTCTTCCAAAGCCTTTACTAAACGACGTTGAATATACCCAGTTTCTGCAGTCTTCACAGCTGTGTCGATCAAACCTTCACGACCACCCATTGCGTGGAAGAAAAATTCTTGTGGAGTCAAACCTCTCAAATACGAGTTTTCGACAAAGCCTTTAGATTCAGGAGAATAGTCGTCCTTCGAAAAGTGCGGCAGTGTTCGATCAGCAAACCCAAACGCGATACGTTTACCCTCGACGGATTGTTGGCCAACACAAGCGGACATTTGAGCAATATTAATAAATGAACCCTTTGAGCCTGCACTTACCATCTGCTTGACGTTATTCAAATCCTTTAGGTTTACTTCCGCAGACCGACCTGCTTTATCTCTAGCCTCATTTAGATAACGCACCACATTATCTTCGAAAGATTCACGCAATGTCATCCCGTGCTTCGCGGTTAGCAAATTTGCTTGCGCCTCCTTGGTCACTTCTTCTACCTTTTTCTTTGCCACCATGATAGCATCCGTGATCTCCCTCATTGACTTTTCATCGGCAATCGTATCACCAATACCAATTGAAAACCCGTTGTGAAGCAACCAGAAATTGACCACTTTTTGGAGGTTACTGAAAAGTCTTGCACACACTTTAGGACCCTTTTCTCTTGTAACAACGTGAATTAAACCGCCGCTAGAAGATCCCACGGTCTTTTTGTCCACAACACCGAATATTATCTGGCCATCAATGATCAACATTCCGTTATCTTTGGGCGACAGAAGTGTTGTACCTTCGTCGAACCTTTGAAGATGAATACCATTAGGGATGGCAATAGACAAAATTTGCTTACCAGACCATAGGGGCTTGGGTTTTAGAATCGTAGGCGTTGGTATAACGCCATCCCAATCTGGAATCCAGTAAAGCATATTAAGAACTTGATCCAGTTCGATAAATGTATCTCTCAGTGTCATTTTCCGTACACCACATAATGTATCTTGAACAATACCCATACAAGGCTTGTTTGACTGAGCGGACACAATCTGTTGTGGTACTGCGCAAAGCTGTGAGAGTTCCGCTCTGGTTTCCTCCGATTGTGGAACGTGTAAGTTCATTTCATCACCGTCGAAATCGGCATTGTATGGTGAGGTGACCGATAAGTTCAATCTGAATGTAGAATAGGGCATGACCTTAACCCTGTGGGCCATCATCGACATTTTGTGTAAAGAGGGTTGACGGTTGAAAAGAACGGGATCGTCATCTATAATATGCCGTTCAACCTTCCATCCGTACTGCAACTGAATATCACCAGCCCTTTTGCTGTATCTTAGATCTATACGATCACCGTTGTCACGAATGACATATTTTGCACCAGGGTGTTCATTAGGTCCATTCCGGACCAACTGCGTCAGGCGGTCGATATTGTATGGTGTTACGACTTCTGGGTAGGTAAGAGTTCTTGCGATGGACTTTGGTACCCCAACCTGGTCCAGATCCAAATTTGGATCACCAGAAATAACGGTACGTGCAGAAAAATCCACACGCTTACCCATAAGATTACCTCTGATACGGCCTTCTTTACCCTTCAAACGAGCACGGATCGATTTAATTGGACGACCAGATTTTTGTAACGCTTGAGGTTGACCTGCAATATCATTGTCCATATAAGTCGCAACATGAAACTGCAAAAGAGATTCTGATTCTTGAATAACATGCTGCGGGGATCCGTTGATTTCAAGCCGTTGTACATTGATATTTGCTTTCAAAATGTCACCAAGCTTGTAGGTCAAATCATCCTCACCTCTTTGGGTCTCGTTGAAAGAAATCGAAGGACGCACAGGAGGAGGAGGGACTGGTAGAACTGTCAAGATCATCCATTCAGGACGAGCAAAATCTTCGTTGAATCCCAACCGTACTGAGTCTTCGGGTGATATATGTTTGAAGACGTTGAGAACTTCGTCAGCGGAGATAATACGTCTTTCGGGTTGGTCGGCATCGTCTGCACCTTTGTCCTTTTTCCACGTACCAACCAACGAAAGACCATCTTTCCTTATGCTAGGCTGCGTATTACCGCAACCGCCTCTAGAAACGTATCTGGTGGGATCATCGTCAGATGGAACGTCCGTGTCACAAACCATCTTGGCCTTACATAGGGACCAGACGGCATTGAACCTCCTCTTAGGATCTTTAATTTTGATGGCTTGCCTCATTAACTCACTATGTTCATCCAAAAGAAGCTTTCCGCAGTGCATACAGACACACTCGCAAACCTTTTTTATCTTGGAAATATAACCGATATGGAACACGGGCTTCGCTAGCTCGATGTGACCAAAATGACCAGGGCAGTCGTTCATACCCTCACCACACGTTTGACATTTGAAATTACGGTCGATAGATCCAAGACGTGGATCGTTCAAACCACCGATCTTGGCCCGCATTTGGGTTTCATCCATAGTTTCTGGAAACTCCACCTTTGCCACACTGATGGCACGTACTTCTTCCGGTGAGAAGATACCAAACTGCACTTCTTTCACCGTCCGCAGCGGGGCGCTGGAATATGGAAATTCGACCATTGTTAGTATGCAGTAGTAAGTAAGTTAAGCAAAGCGTCGTTAGACTGAATGTCTAGCTGAAGGTGATTATTTTTTTGGTCTTTTTCGAGCAATGAAGCTCTTTTTGTCTTTCTTTAGTTGATTTTTTTTTACTGAAGTTGTAATGCTCGATAAGCTAATATCTGAGCTGTTTGGATGCAGGGCTGAAAGGGATGTGCAAATCGTTTCTCTAACTAAATCGAGACGATTTCTTGGTGTTATGAATCTCTTTTTTTATGAATATTGGTGCCAGGCCCTTGTCTCTCGCTGTTCTGAAGCAACCACACAGAACGATGATTATTTGAACTGGAAATTATCTGGAAGCAATGACGAGTCCAACGATGTCCTTAGATTGCACTGGTCGGGCTATTAGGGAGACCCTTTCGAACACAAAAATCTGTGAATAAACTGCTGCCAAAGTCCCTAGAGGTTTGTATTACTCGAAACCTGTCGATTCTGGAAACCCCAAAAATAATCCCTTGAAAACAAGGAAAAAAAGACCGCGACGAGCTCTTCAAATGCAATAATGGTGAAAGAAGACCGGCGCACAATAACCAACTGTTAATGGCGCTCCTATTGCAGTCGTGAAGTGTGCAATGCTTCGTGGTTTACGTATATTCTAGTATATTTACGAGACTTGTCTTTAATTTTCCGCTAATTTGCCACCATTAAAATTTTTCGATATTTAATACGGACGGGTAACGGGCGGAAAGACGACTGGTACTACTGTGGAAGCTGAAGACGCCTGTGAGTGAAGTAGAACGACAGCGATTACCATGAACCGATAGCGAACTTGTCAAATCGAGGTGACTACCCTGGTTTCAAGCGTGAAAAACGCTCGAATTCAAGCAGTTAGTAGGTTTTTCTCATTTTTTCCATGTCCTCTTTTATGAGAACATCTTGGAAAATGCTTTCTTCTGTTTGCCAACCTGGGTCTTTTTCAGGTTCCTGGCGTCTGTGATGGCTTTTAGAATAGCAGCATCGTTCTGCTGGTAGGTTGTAGCAAATTCGAGATCCGTGAGGGCCATTTCGGCATCCTTCAAGTTGTAGTAGGTCAAACCGCGACGATACAATGCCTTAGCTTTGCTCTTGTCGTCGGCCGCGGAGTCGTGGACGACTTCTGTAGCAGCAGTAAGAGCCTTTTGAAAATCGCCGCTCTTCAAAGCACAAAGAGCAATGTTCAGGAACAGCGAGATACGCAACTGGTCGACAGCACGCGTTTTCTCGGGACTCAGGTCTTCGGGGAAAAACTGCTTAATCATAGAAGAGGCCTTTTCATATTTGGACAGAGCGACCTTGAAATCCTGAGCTTTGAACAGTGTGGTGCCAATGTCTTTTACAGCGTTTACGGCTTTTAGAACGGAGTCAACGTCAGCAACATCGACCTTCGAGTCGTCGGCCAGCGTTTCCTCGTAGTTGTCGCCGTATTGGTCTGTAGGGGTCTGTTCTGCATCTGCGGGAACAACGTAGTCCGAGGGAAGAACGCCGCAATCGTCGATCTTGACGTCCTCTTTGGGCTTGTCTCCAGAGTCCGTGGTAATGCCTTCGATCGTGCGGGCAATTCTTTTTCCCTGGATCAGCTCACCGAAAACCACATGTTTCCCATCCAAATGAGGAGTGGGAACACACGTTAGAAAAGCTTGCGAGCCGTTGGTGTTGGGACCTGCATTTGCCATAGACAAAAGGAAAGGTCTGTCGTGCTTGAGTGAAAAGTTCTCGTCTTCGAATTTTTCGCCATATATCGACTCACCTCCGGTACCGTTAAAATTGGTGAAGTCCCCGAATTGCAGCATGAAACCTTTAATGACACGGTGGAATAGGGAGCCCTTGTAGCTCAATGGCACGTCAGGTCTGCTTTTGCTAAAACCAGACTGGCCCTCGCACAATTTGTAGAAGTTTCCAGCCGTCTTGGGCACCACATCGTTGAATAGTTCGAATACCATACGTCCCTTGGGAACGCCGCCGATTGAGACATCTAGAAAAACCTTGGAGTTTGTCATTTCGAAATTAGTGATGCTTTGAGAGTTGTCGCCTTCACAAGAGCCGTTGCTTGACAGTTTCTGTTCTGGTGAGATTCAATGCAGTTTAAACTGGAGCACGCTTAAATATTTTTCAGATCACCATAAACCCTGTCATTTTTAGAAAATGCTGGAAAGTTCAATAATAGGCGTGTGAGGGAGGCATGAGAAGACATTAGTGTGGATCAATGGTTGGACTTGCCTCACTATCAATCTCACTCACGTAGTCACTCTCAATGTCATTTTCATTCTCGTTCTCGTTCTCGTTATCGTTCTCGTTATCCTTCCATATGTTTGTAGCCGTATTGTCGATCTCGATGAGGTCACTCAGTACGCTCACGTAGTTCGAATCGCTAGCATTAACAGTAGAGCCTGGATGAGCATTAAGTCCTCTAACATGACCGTTGTCTTCTATAATCTCGCCTGTGGTAAGATCCACGACATCACCTTGATCTTCGATTGACTCATATTTCTCGATTAAGTTCAGCCAGGCGCGCTTCATGTTTTCGTCTGCTCGTTTGTGCCGCTCCAGAACTTGTTCATCTGTTAGTTTTGGTATCAGCTGTGACTCCTTGGACATCACATACACCACTTCGTTCGCGTGCGGAAGTTGCTGCTCATCGCTGTGCTGCAATCCGAGAGAAACAGGCGCAGATCGTTGTGATGGTACAACGTCTGGTTGTTGAAGAACTGGTTGAGTACCGGAACTCGGTGATTTTTTGTGAACCTGTAAAAGCCCTTGTAGTGCTCCCTTGAGATTCTGGAGCGTTTTATGTCTAGCCTTCTTCTTTTTGACCCCGCTCATGCCCTGGGATGAGTTTTTACGCGTGGGTCAAGGTTATGTCAATTACTCTCTAAAAGTTGTCATTTCCGTCATAAATTTAAACATTATGAAATGGTAAAATGTAACAAAAGAAGATGCGAAAAAAAGCCTACGCTGGCGTCGCAATAACCTTTCATTTTCTATCTACGGTTGATACCCGGTCACTGTTTCCTTTATTTTGCCAGCATTGACGGAAAAGGGCCATCTCGGTCATACACTGTCGCCAATCGTTGGTTTCCGCGTGACACAGCTGAAGTGCCATGTTCTCAACGTAACACCCGGTTTTGTCTATTCTGGAGTCCCACTCATCTTCGTCCTCTTTGGCCAGCTCCTGGTACTCTTCCAGAGCTTGCTTGTAGTATTCAGAGTCCTTGTTTTGCGACATCAGCTTGGTTTTTTAAGGTAGTTGAATGATATAAGGTATTGGAAGATCAGTGTAAAAGAGATAAATTAAGTTTAATTAAAGAGGGAGAGAAGAAGCAGAAAATGGGAAGGGCATATGGGCGGTAAGAACATGAGAAAAGCTCATAGAAAAAAGGCTATCTTCAAAGGTGTGTAAAGAGATAAATGGGTGATACTTGTGGAAAAAGACGCTGGCTGTTACCAACGGGTCACGTGACCAAACGGAAGCTTTGATCTAAACGGCGAATAAAGAAATGTGAGGTGGCAGTGTTGGATAATTTGAGACGTCCAGAGACTCTTCAGATGGGAGAAGCTTGCGTGTTGGGTATAAACAGCGAATCCCGAGAGCGATATTGATCACTGAGTACGTGTACGTATGAATTATCATGGGACGTCTATTTTTGACAATTGTGCTAGGGTGATGATCCAAATTTGAGAAGAGGATTGCGACGAACGGTGCTGGATATTGAAGTGATGGCTTGGGACTTCTTTGAAAGTGTAATTGTTCTCTGATGACCCTTAAATCAGATTATCACGTGATCTAGCTTTTAATACAGCTACGGTTTCTTACTCTTTTCGAATTGGCTTGAGTCACTACGCGTCTCTTTTGCCTCATCCAGTGTACTTGAATTGTAGTATTCGCTTATTATCCTACCGGCAATTCCAGTTCCTCTACACGGCAATTATGCAACGAAGTCCACCTCTGAAAAAAAAATGGGACAAGAAAGACAATCCAATGTAGAAAAAGAACTATTTTCTCGCTAGTATATCCATCGAAGAGCTGGTCCAAATCTCACATTCCCACGGCGCGATGCCCACTATGCTATTGCAATTTTACGATTGTCGTCGTTGCGTTTCGTGGATCATGATACCATTCCAGGACACACTAGTTTGTTCGACATATGCTGTCAGAGACGAAGAACTAGATACATAGATATAATGTAGGGGGAGGGAAACTACCTCATTTTGAGCAGTGCTTTGACAGACTCTATAAAAGTATTCTCAAATTTTCTGACCGCAACAACATCTGAATTTTTTGCTGAATCTGCTCGCGACAGAATAATTTTCCTCCAAGCTCAACTCCAGAAACAGACGAAAATAGCTCGCGAAAGCCTTACCCCATTCAACAAAACATCTCCCACATTTTGAGCCCGTTGTTGCTTCTTCACTGTCGCTGTCACCGAAAACCTCTTCACGTCACGTGACATATCTTATTTTTGGTTCCAAACCATTCCAAAAGTGTTCCAAAGACTCCCAAATTGAACTCAACACAACTTACACATATCAGCTCGCTACCGCTACACTTCTTCTTCATTCAAACCTTCCATTGTCCACTGTTCTTGTCCTGTACTCGTCTCTTTCCTCTCACAGTACTCGTCCAACTTCCAAGTTTTCCAATTCCCCTTTAAAAATTCTTTCATCACTATAGCACACATTATCCATTTCACCAATAACACACAACACGTCTATGTTAAAGGTTTAAAACTCAACAAGTTCAGGAAACTTGACGCATCTTAGAAACACACCATAAACACCAATTCTCGAGAATAAAGCCTTATGGTGAAGGTAGCGGAATACCCAAGAACAGCGACGTTCGCGTGGTCCCAGGATCGGTCGCCTTTACTAGCCACAGGAACAGCATCTGGGACAATTGATGCGGACTTCTCCAGCGAGTCAAAACTGGAGATATGGTCGCTGTTGGCGGACAATGGCGGGAGTCCACAGGCATCGGTGGAGGCAGAAGCGAAATTCAACGATCTGGACTGGTCTTACGACAACCAGGTGGTGGCAGGAGCTTTGGAAAACGGAACGGTGGAGTTTTTTTCGCCCCAGGACTTGAAATCGATTGCCAAGGTCTCAGCGCACTCCACGCCGGTGAAAACGGTGCGTTTCAACGGAAAACAGCACAATGTGATGTGCTCGGGCGGCGGAAACCGGGAAATCTTCATTTGGGACGTGACAAAGGCCACACAATCCGGATACGCTCCGGTGACTCCAGGGACCGCTATGACGCCCATGGACGAAATCAGCTCTTTGGCATGGAACCAGAGCCAGGCACACGTGTTTGCGTCGGCCGGATCGTCTGGGTTTGCATCGATCTGGGATCTCAAGGCCAAAAAAGAGGTTTTGCATTTGAGCCACACGTCGCAGCTCACAGGCCAGAAAAATCAGCTCTCGGTGGTTGAATGGCACCCCACAAATTCGACCCGCATAGCCACTGCGAGCGGCAACGATTCAGACCCTTCCATTTTGGTGTGGGATCTCAGAAACGCCAACGTCCCTCTAAATATACTTTCCGGAGCGCACACAAATGGGATCTTGTCGCTAGACTGGTGCAAACAGGACGAAAAACTGCTGATTTCCAGCGGACGTGACAACACGTGTGTCCTGTGGAATCCCGATGAGTCGCAAGCATTAACCCAGTTCCCCACACGCGGCAATTGGTGTTTCAAAACGAAGTTTGCCCCACAAGCTCCAGACTTGTTTGCGTCAGCGTCTTTCGACAACAAGATCGAGGTCCAAACATTACAGAATCTAAACTGTGATTTGGACACTAACGCATCTGCCAGCAAGCAACAAGAATCCGAGACCGAGTTCTGGAACAACGTTTCTGAGCAGGACAGTAACGAGAAACCCGTAGTGAACAAACTACAGGCTCCAACATGGTATGGAAACAAATCTCCTGCGGCACAATGGGCCTTCGGTGGTAAACTTGTTTATATCACCAATGACAAGAAGGGCGTCAGAATCGTGAAGCAAAACATTCCAGGTGTCGAGAAAAATTCGATGCTTGACGAGGCTCTACAGTCCAAAGACTTCAAGCCAATCATCAACAAAAGACTAGTTCAAAGCATTGATGAGACAAACGAAGAAGATTGGAACATGCTGGAAAGGGTGTCTTTGGATGGTAAGGACGTTTTCTTGAAAGAAGCTCTTGCGTTTGACGACGAAGATCTCAGCGGCGCGGAGGACAAAGCGACAAGTGCTGACGATGGTGATGACTTTTTCTCCAATTTAAACCAAGCGTACACTCCCGAGGGCTCATTCAAACTCGACACCAGTGGTGCTTCTGATGCACTCATCAAAAGCTTAATTAAAAACGACAAGAAGAAGGCCATTGCACAGGCTTTGGACCAAGGGCTGCTGCTAGAATCATTTTTGATTGCGCTAAACAGTGATGACCAAAGCTTAAAGCAGAAAGTGAAAAATTCGTACTTCTCGAAATATGGAAGTACTTCTTCACTTGCTAGAGTCTTGCACAGCGTTTCCCAAAACGATGTCGAAGATTTGGTGGAAAACTTGGACGTTTCTCAATGGAAATACGCTCTCAAAGCTATCAACGCATACTCCTCGAACGATGCGAAGAAGAATGAACTTCTCGTTAAACTCGGTGACAGAGTTTCCGAATCCGATAATAGACAAGACGCATTGCTTCTTTACCTCAGCGCCCAGTCGCTGGACAAGGTTGCTGAGATTTGGCTCAAAGAATTCGTGGGTCTTGAAAGCAAGCTCAAATCTAAAAAGGAAACTATTTACGAAGCACATCTAGAGTGTCTCACCGAGTTTGTGGAAAGATTCACGGTTTTCTTCAGCCTCATCAGTGACAAGCAGCACCAAAAAATTACCAACGAGGGCCTTATCTCCAAATTTTTGGAATTTGTCAACTTAACGTCGGCTAATGGCGATTTCGATCTGGCTCTCAAGTTCCTAGACATTTTGCCAAGCGATAACGAGGAAGTTGTCACGGAAAAGCAACGTGTATTGATTGCATCTAACAAGAATATCTCTGTTGCAAAGACTGGCTCAAATGCTGCGACCAAGGCACCCAAGTCGAGATATGCCGCGACTGGCACAATCCCTGCAGTAAACCCAATTGGTCTTGGGGTTTCTCAAAAGCAGGCTAGCTTTGGTGGCTCGGTACCACCAGCTCAACAGTTGTCCAACAACTACGCTTCTGGATCTTCATTCTCCCAAACGGCTCCTATGACCCCACGTACGGCTTCTATCACCGCTCCAATCACGACCGCATTGAAGTCAAATGCTTATACGCCTGCAACGAATACTCAGGCGCCGGTGCCTAATAAGTATGGCCCTGCGGCCGTTTCCCCAGGTGCTATTACCCGCGTTCCAACCGCCTCTGTTCCACCTGCACCTTTGGCGAACAATGTAGCTGCAGCCAATCCATACACACCTGCTGGGCTACAAACAGCAGCGATGAATCCTCCAGCAAATCCGTATGCCACTCGCTATGGCAGTACCGGTTCTCAACCTACTTACACCCAGCCTTTCAAACCGGTAGCTAACGTTATTGGGGCTGGATCGCCAGGCTACAGCAACGGGATGCAACAGGTACCTCCACCTCCAATAAGTGGTGTGAGTTCGGGCCAGACCCCGCATCTCAATAAAAAGGCGAATGACGGCTGGAACGACTTGCCTTTGAAAAATGTCTCCGATAAGCCTACGCGCGCTAAAGCTGTCTCTGTTGCTCCAGCGAGCGTTGTCACTTCTCCCGGTCCAGTTGGACCCCAGTCAAGCTTTGGATCCATTCCTCCACCACCCTTGTCGAGAGTGACCTCCTCGGCGACCATACAAACCCCAGTTCCTCAAAGAGGTCCCTCCAAGGCATACACCCCATCCACTAGCAGTGCTTCTCCTTCCACCGCTCCTGCACCACTTCCAGCATTTGCTCCTCCCTCCAATCCGTATGCTCCTCCTCCAGCGACCAACTTCCCACCGAACCCATATGCTTCCTCACCTAAGGTAGGTCCCGTACCTAACCAGACTGCTTACGCACCCTCGGCAAACATCCCAATGGGCGGTGGATTGGCTCTAAATGGTCAATCTGGTCCTCCTCCAATTCCACAAAAAGCACCAGTCGGTCCTCCTCCCACCAATATGCGGAGAAGGGCCCACGCCACTCAGGACGTGAGCTCCGCTAATGCTCTATTGGACTCTGTTCAGGGTAAAACAAATAGTCCAGCTCCTCTAGCCACCGAATTTGCACCAAATGGAGCACCATTGGGAGCCGCTGTTGGAAACGGCACTCAGGCACCCAGTAACGCGTATCCTGACACTTCAGCTTCTGCTACTGCCACAGAAACACACACAATACCAGCAGAGCAGCAGCCCATCGTTGATTTCTTGAGGAGTGAACTGGCCCGTGTTACGCCATTGATTCCACAAGAGTACACTAAACAGCTGAAGGACTGCAACAAAAGATTGAATATCTTGTTTGGCCATTTGGAGAGACAGGATCTACTCACTCAGCCCACAATTGACAGGCTACACCAGATTGTAGCATTAATGCAGGAGCACCGTTACGCTGAGGCAATGCAAGTTCATGTCGATATCGCAACCAATCATGCCCACGATGCAGGGAATTGGCTGACCGGCGTGAAGAGACTAATAGGAATTGCTGAAGTCACATCGTCCTGATAGAACTATTCCGATTGGCCTTTGGTCGAATATTCTTACATACCTGCCTGGGCTAAGCTTTGAGTCCGTTGGATGGTATTTCATATCCACGACTCAAGAAACGAGTGTTTAAATGAGTAGTTGACGTTAACTATAGAAATCTTCGAAGTTTTTGAGGGAAGAGTAATAGAAGCCTTCTGAGGCAAGCCCTGGTAGCCAATGAGATGCAAATGGGTTAAAACATTACCATCTGATGTTTGACCCAAATAGCATCGGTACATCACCGATTTTGCTCGATGAAAAGAGCACGAATTCTGGAGTAACAACTTGATTACCGAAAAGCCAAAACAATCCAAACACAGGAGCGTTAAGAAGTTAAACCAGGAAACATAGAAACAAGGCTAGATCGATAACCCTGTTATTCGAATGAAAAGCGTCAAAATGGAGAGTTGATATTTGACGTCCTCGAGTACACCTTTGAATCCTCTAGTCAATATTCAAAAGTACGTACAATGTGATAATAGATCAGGCCCGATCCTAATATAGTCATATTAGCATCAAATCACCTAGAACTACCGGATGATGTGCATTTCAGTAAGAATAAACTCATCAGTCAACACAACCAGAGCACTTGTATCCACGTCAGACTGCTTTGGGATTGCTAGATATTCGTGTTATTAGCGAATCACATTTTCGTTTTTTCGAAAAGACCTATTTTTGGTGGACTTAGCTGTTCATGAATGACCAAGGCCAAGGGACTATAACGAAACAAGATGAGGTGGCCTCCAAGACTGAAAGCGGTAGCTTTTTGAACCAAGCAGTGCATGGAATCAACGATAAACTGGCGTTTCGGTGGCGCCGAAGAATCGCCCAGGTGAGCGACACACCACCTCCTGCAACGGTGGAAATGGGGGACATCGATGAAGTGTACGAAGGCGATGACAGAAGTCGTGATATCTATTATGAAAATGCCGAAACCCACCTGAATCTCACAAATTTGAACTCCAGGGCGTTTTTGCAACCGGCACGCCCGCAGTCGCAACTCATGTCAGTCTTGGTGGGCGTTTTCGTTGCCGTTGGGGGCTTTTTGTATGGATACGATACAGGTCTCATCAACAATATATCTGGCATGCAGTACGTGAAGACTCATTTTGCTAGTAATGGTGAGCAGTTTACGGCCAAAGAGATGTCAATTTTGGTATCCTTCCTGTCTTTAGGGACCTTTTTCGGCGCGCTGGCCGCGCCCTTTATTTCGGACTCATATGGGAGGAAGACCACAATTATTATCAGCACCTTTTTCGTGTTCATGGTAGGAAACTCGTTACAGGTAGCAGCGTCTGGAATGCCTCTTCTTGTTGCTGGCAGAGTGTTTTCTGGAATCGGAGTTGGCTTTATATCAGCAGTGGTGCCGTTATACCAAAGTGAGGCAGCTCAAAAACAAGTAAGAGGAGCTATTATTTGCACGTATCAGTGGGCCATAACTTGGGGACTCTTAGTGTCCAGCGCCGTGGCACAAGGAACACACAACCGGAATGACGCGTCTTCTTATAGAATTCCCATCGGACTACAATATCTATGGTCATGCATTCTGGGGTTCGGCATGATCTTTCTACCGGAAAGTCCTCGCTACTATGTTCTCAAAGACAATCTTGACCTGGCAGCAAAGTCGTTATCCTTTTTAAGAGGTGTACCTGAGGATGATACTGGCCTACTGGAAGAATTGGTAGAAATTAAGGCAAACTACGATTACGAAATGTCGTTTGGGAAGTTTTCGTACTGGGACTGCTTCAAATCCAGCAAGGGCAGAACTAAGCAAACACTGCGAATGTTCACCGGGATCGCCATTCAAGCGTTTCAGCAATTTTCTGGCATCAACTTCATTTTTTATTATGGTGTGAATTTTTTCAGCAAAGCGGGCATTGGCAAAAGCTATTTGATATCTTTTATCACATATGCAGTCAATGTTAGCTGTAACATCCCCGGATTATTTTTGGTAGAATATTTGGGAAGGCGAAAAATCCTGTTGATAGGAGGCGTATTGATGACAATATCAAACTTTATAATAGCTATCGTTGGATGCGTTGCGAAATCGGTGGTTGTTAATAAAGTCCTGATAGCCTTTGTTTGTCTTTTCATAGCGTCCTTCTCTGCCACTTGGGGCGGCTGTGTTTGGGCAATCTCAGCGGAACTTTATCCGCTGGGGGTTCGATCAAAAAGTACAGCCATCTGTGCGGCCTCCAATTGGCTTATCAATTTTATTTGCGCACTAATCACACCGTACTTGGTCGATACAGGAGAACATACTTCATCTTTGGGAACCAAGATTTTTTTCGTTTGGGGCAGCTTGAACGCACTTGGTGTGATAGTGGTATATTTTACTGTTTATGAGACAGGAGGACTGACACTGGAAGAAATAGATCTCTTGTACCGGCTATCTCCCAACAGCGTTGCTTCGACGGCTTGGAACAAACAGATTAGACACTCTCCCGGTTCAGTTCGCGAAATCAGGCTTGATAATCAAAATCGAGAAATGGTGGACAAACCTTCTGGCCCGAACTTGGGTGCGTCGGACTCCAGCTACGAGGATCATACGACACTGAAACGTGCCGAGAGTCCTCTTCACAACTATGTTGACCTCGGAAATGGGTTGGGGTTGAATACTTACAATAGAGGTCCTCCGTCGCTGCTAATGAACTCGTCTGATGAGGACGAGGAGGAGGGTGAAGATGACGACGCCATGAGTGGCAACCCAGATCGAACAGCGATTAATTTTTCCACCAGTGATGGTAATGGATATGGCGGTGTGCGGCACCGCGACCAAAGCCAACTTTCTCACGATGAGGAAGAAAATACCGAAGGCCGGTCCTTCAATACTGAGAATAATGCAAATTTCAGCGAGTACGTGGTACGTTGGATGAACAGCTACAGCGAACAAGGCTCAAATCCTGGTACAGAGTAAGTATAATTTAACTAATGACTTTTATGAACACTTTGATCAAATTCCGTTTTGAGCGCCGCGAACCAAATATGAGAGGAGCTCTTGAGTTTTATGCGCTTGACCAAACCACAGCACCACATTGACCGGCTTGAAATCTTTTTATCACCAGGGCTTCGATTGACCATATAGTAAATTACTGTTGAGAGAGATTATAAGTTATACAGCATTGCATACCAGAGGCAACTACGTATAAATCTTTGAAGCAAAAAGTGCCAATGTGTTTGTCAAAATAAGTTCTAGTTGAGTGAAATTGCAAGGCAAAAAGACAGGGATCTGATCAGCCTCAAGCGTCTGAAAACGGATAATTGAGCAATTCGAGCCAAAGAATCGTCTATCAACGAAAGAAATATGCTTACAATCAGTGACTCGCAATTTGAACCTCGTTGAAATTGGAAGCCATTTCAGATTACAGTGAGCCGTGCCATCTATATCTGGCTTAGAGCTTACTTATTATGAGTTTCCGAGAGATATAAATAAAGGTCGCTACCTAGAAATTCTGTGAAAAGAGGAAATGTGAGAAAACGATTAAGCCATTCAACATTGATTCGATTCAAAGCAAGTCTCAATGACAGTATGGTGCCCTAACAGCTGGCTTGAGCATTAGGTTTCGCAAGATGAATATCATCCTTATTAAATCTCGTCGCTGACATTGAGGTCACGTGTACATGGTGTTAACGATGGCTCACTCATACTTTGGCCTCACAGGGGTATTTGAGAAGCCGCTTTGATGTTAGTTATTCCCATGTTTGTCGAGCGGCTTAAAATTTGACATCTTGAATTGTAATAGTACGATCTGATATCATATTTTATAGATAAATTGGTCTTTTCGAGCCTGGCGCATTTCATTTCAATTTTACATCTGATAATTCGAATTTGACGGTTTTCTTTGTAGATAGCACTGCAATTTTATCTTTTTGACCGCATTGACTGTGTCTTATTGTGCAGGGCTTCAAAGCGAGATACGTTGTCAACTGAATTTGAATGCGAAAAAATGATAGAAATAGACCGCTGTTGATTTGGTAGCCATGTTGAACTCACAGTAGGCTCTCGTGGTACCCCGGTGATTAGCAACGTCTAAATATCCAGGCTTCTTTTGACATACTTGGGTCCCATTTCTGTCGCTGTCATCGCATCACGTGACCCAGATCACCAAACAGCGAATCTGACACCGTCCTCGATGAAAAATATGTCAACATGAATTGCAGCTCAACTGACTACGAGGGCATAATGAGTTTAGTTGGTACTGGATTGAATTGAATCAATTTAGGTGCTCATCAATAAGAATCTAGGATTTTTTTCTTCAAATTGATCGAAATGTTCTAGTGATTGAAAAAATTCAAGGCTGTACATAGAAAGTGTCACTAAATGGAATTTTGAGTATGTGCTGAAACACCAATACAGCTGCCCCATTTATTTACAAAGATATGACTCCAGAAATACAGATACTCTTTGACAATGATGCTATTATCTCCTACAAAACACCTTCAGATCACGTGACTTCCTCCGTCCATCAATTGCTTACGTACAGCTCAAGGATTATATAAGATTCCAGTCACGCGATAAGCACATGACTTTTGTCGCGTGACTTGTACCTCATGAATTTCGATGTACTCTCTCGTAAGGACAATTTCCAAGTTGTAACTTAAAATGTGTTCTTTAACCTAATTCTTCAGCAGCTTAAGAGACCAACTGCCAGATCGACAACCAGTCAATTCCATTTCACATCCAATTGCGTTTCCTTTTTTTCAAGCGATGTCGAAAATACAGGATTCCGTTTTGAAGCGGCAAGACGAGAATTGGAGGGAAGATGAACGGGATCGCAGACGTGTTCCTGCGATCACCAATGGCGTAAAGAACCCTGGAAAACCCAGTGTGGGAAACGTGAAAAAGGTTCTTGAAACAGCAGTTTTGGTGGCTCCAGACAGCGAAATAGTGCGGCGCAAACTTGCACAGCGTCGTGAAACAGGGTCGTGGGCGCAGAGTCGTGTGGAATACGCGTTTTACAAAATCCTGCTGGGTTTGCTGCTGCTGGCGTATGCATGTGTGCGGTACGCGCAGTACGAATACAATCGCGTCAAGATTTTGGTGCTGAATCTGGCGTACAACCCGTCCAACACGCCGCAGTTAATTCGACAGGACGTGCTGAAACTTCAAAAGCTTCCCAAGCGGCTGGCGGCAATACTAGAGGCAAAACCAGACGGTGACGTTGGAGGTGGTATAGGAGGGGTGTTGAACGATGGCAGTGAGTTGGTGGCTTGGTCTGTTTCGGCTGGAATCAAACACCTCATCCTGTACGACCACGATGGTCATCTCAAGCGTAACGTTGACGATTTTCGAAGCAATGTGTTCCATAAGCTTTCCAAATTTTACGATCCCAGCAACGTTCCCAAATTTGCGATCCGGGTCCCGCAATGGAACAAAGTGTATTTCAACACGCCCGGCGCGGAATCTGGTGAGGCCAGAAAAGTGGCTATCGAAATCTCGCTATTGTCGAATCGTGATGGCCGCGAAACAATCATAGATCTGACCAAGACTATGGCAGAACTGTGCGCTCAGAACGAGATGAAATTGTCCGATATCACTATGAAACTTATTGATTCCGAACTGACACAGCTCGTGGGCCACGAGCCCGATCTCCTGCTTTATTTCGGACCCAGTCTTGATCTGCAGGGCTTCCCACCATGGCATATTCGTCTAACGGAGTTTTACTGGGAGCAGGACAACGACCAAGTCACGTATGCCGTATTCATTCGTGGCTTGAAAAAGTACGCCTCTTGCAAAGTGAATGTGGGCAAATGAACAGAGATGAGTCCCCGGGCAAAACAACTCTTATTTTTTGACCTTTGCATAATACCATTTAAGTGTTTTGTGGTGGCGTGTGTCATTTTTGGCGATCTCATGATAACCATCGCGAACATATAGCTTATCGCTATTATTGTTGCATATTTAATCACCTCTGAACCGAGGAAACTAACTAGAATTTAGCATAATTAATTACCAATTGATCTGTCTTGCTGACGTCCAGCGAACGGTACGAGAAGTCATTGTTGTTGGATGTAAACTGTTTGACCGAGCTTTTCAGTGTGGCCATCGAAACATTATATCACTCTGTACTTATCCGTCGACTGTCACTGGAAATCGATTATACGTGATGAATGCTTTAGACGATGAAATAACCTCAACGCCACATGATTGAGCTTGTATACATGAAAAAGAACACAGTAACCTTAGATACAAAACAGCACAGGTGTATGGCGCAAAAACTGGGCTGGAGAAATAGCTATAGCTACATAAATCATAAAAAATTGTTTTAGTCCATGTTCGTGTCACGTGACAAAACCTTCGAATAGGTAATAACTCTAAAATTTCACTAAATTCTTCTCTGTTGTTATAACGAAAGAGCGTTGATCGTCTTTAAATTTCGTTTGCTTTGTACACACTTCAACTTTTTCCTCCAATCCTAAGTGTTGGTGGAGAGTGTAACGTGATCTTTTACCACCGACAAATTACATATATATCACTCAGTACGGCTACGGCTTACCTTTCGAGTTTTTCATTTAGGAGATAATCGATATGCTTATTTACGTGTTCAGCACCGTGCAACTTCTTACTCAACGTAACACATTCGACACCAGAAGTTACACTTGTATTGCAACCTACAGTGTTTTACTTTACCGTACCGAGTATGTTCACGCAGTTCTGTTTGCCTTTTTTTCCGGACCAATTTTGACCCATTGACAGGCCATAGGACTGGTCAAGAAAAGCTGACTTTTCAAGAATACTAACCGATCTGTTTGCGACGCAGAACAAATCTCTGTGCACAATGGGTATCTATATTTCGAAGCTTTTCAACAGTCTTGTCGGCTCCAAGGAGATGCGTATCTTGATGGTGGGTCTTGATGGTGCCGGTAAGACCACCGTGTTATACAAGCTTAAATTGGGTGAGGTGGTTACGACGATCCCAACCATTGGTTTCAACGTTGAAACTGTCGAATACAAGAACATTTCGTTCACCGTGTGGGACGTGGGTGGACAGGACAAGATCAGACCTTTGTGGAGACACTATTTCAGAAACACCGAAGGTATTATTTTCGTGGTCGACTCCAATGACAGATCGCGTATTTCGGAGGCCAGAGAGGTCCTGCAGAGAATGTTGAACGAGGACGAAATAAGAAATGCTTCTTTGTTGGTCTTTGCCAACAAACAGGATTTGCCAGAGGCTATGTCTGCTGCGGAAATCACCGAGAAACTGGGCCTACACTCCATCAGACAGCGTCCATGGTTCATCCAGGCCACCTGTGCCACTTCCGGTGAAGGTTTGTACGAGGGTCTAGAATGGTTGAGCAACAGCTTGAAGAACCAGAGCTAAGCAAAGAATCTTTGGGTGTCTATACTATATTCCTGGATTGCTGCCCACGGTCACCCCAAGCGCTACAGTCAAGTCTTTTTTGGTCCCGAAAAAATGAAATGAGTTCGGAAGAGACATTCGGAATAGAAACCCTGCAAAAGAAAGCTTCCTACAAAAAGCAAGGGAACCCTGAGAGAAACGCATTGCGGCCAGTTGGTGATATAACTGTATAAAGCTTGTAACCATACGCGGTTCTAGTATACTAATCGCTAATCACGTGATAGAATCCGTATTACATGACCTATTAACGAGCAGCAGATTCGTTCATGATGACAGGATATATATCGGAAAATTGTATATCTTAGCAAAGCACAGAATCTTTTGTAAAAATCTCGCTATTGATCGGGAGCGTTCCCATCCGAAATCTTCCGCTTTCTCTTGTTTTTCTACGTGTTGACGCGCTCCTACTATCCGATCGATTTCTTGGCTTTAAGACAGTATATATATATTCGTTACCCTACGCTATTATTGAAGGGCTTTTAGATATATTGAAGAAAAAATTTGATATCAGAAATGTTTTGATCAGATCCGGCACGGAATCCAAGCACCTATAACTAGACAAACAGTATGTTAGAAGCGTGTTTGAAGAACAGAATAAACTGGAAATGGTCATGAACGATGGTCGCGCTAGAGGCCAGGTTTTTTCGGCGCTCAAAATGGTCCATTTTTGGGTGTTTTATGAGATCATTTGAGGTTTTACAGAAGGGGCAAATTCAAGGAACAGAGAAGGAGTTTACCGGAGGAAGATGCATTTGATGGTCGATTAGGATGTCATCAAGGAATTAGGGTTTCCAGAAACTTCTTGTGCTTAACGAAAAACTGTTGGCTTTTACGGCATATTCTTGTTTTGACCCTTCTTATCAAGAGATCTTGACCTTTGTCGTTCTTGACACTTTTCCTTTATTTCCGCTTCAGGTCTTCACTAAATCAGTCTTGCGACTCAATATGCTAACAAATCACTCAGCAAATCATGGGCTCCTCGTTTTCGAAGCTGTTCAGCAGCCTGTTTGGCCATAAAGAAATGCGTATTTTGATGGTGGGTCTTGACGGTGCTGGTAAGACCACCGTGCTATACAAGCTTAAATTGGGTGAGGTAGTCACGACAATCCCAACCATTGGTTTCAACGTCGAAACTGTCGAATACAAGAACATTTCGTTCACCGTGTGGGACGTGGGTGGACAGGACAAGATCAGACCTTTGTGGAGACACTATTTCAGAAACACGGAAGGTATCATTTTCGTGGTCGACTCCAATGACAGATCGCGTATTTCGGAGGCCAGAGAGGTCTTGCAGAGAATGTTGAACGAAGACGAGATCAGAAACGCTGTTCTTTTGGTCTTTGCCAACAAACAAGATTTGCCAGAGGCTATGTCTGCTGCGGAAATTACCGAGAAACTCGGTCTACACTCCATCAGACAGCGTCCATGGTTCATCCAGGCCACCTGTGCCACTTCTGGTGAGGGTTTGTACGAGGGTCTAGAGTGGTTGAGCAACAACCTAAAAAACCAATCATAAGGTGTAGAAGGAGGGATGGATTGACTAGCCTGTGGGTACCAATCCGGAAACGCACTTCACGAAAAAGGGAAACTCACCCGAAGGTACTGGTGCCAGGTGATTTCACGCACTCGAATTTTTTGCAAATGTACGTACTTAGCAATCGAATGAAACAGAGCGAATTGAACATGTTGTCTGCTTGCGGGGGAGTTTGATGTTCCCTAACCGGGACCTGATTCGGACCTGGTCTGAAGATCTTATCATCACATGTTGTTCATTTCCCATCTTAGTCTATATGGTAATACATTGTTCATGTTTTTCGAGTCCTTCTTCTACCCACTGATCGAGCTGACGCAGGTGGCTGACGCGGGCGGCGACGGGAAAAAAAGAGGAGTCTCCAAACATTTGCCTCGTGGTATTCAATTCGCACATTTATCGAAACGACGATACCCTTTTCACGGCAAAAATACCACACAGTAAGACAGTTTGTTTTTTATATTTACCACACTCTCCGTATTCCATAAATTATAACATGTAAACCAGAATAATCATCACTCTCTTGTAATCGAAGCCCAGAAATGCTCTTCGAAAAATAAACGTAGAAATCAAACCGTCACAATGACAAATCCGAAAAGACTCAAGACTTACAATTTCACTGCTTTTATTGTTTGTATTGTGAGTCGTTTCCTTCACAATGCCATTATGGTTATTTCCTTCTACTGCTATTATACACCTTGGAAGTTTCCATGACTTATCTTATGACTGTCATCCCTACACCACAACATCCTTACACCAACATAAGCTTTTTTTAAATTTTTTCAAAAAACCAAGAAATGTCACATGATCTTGAAGTATTCCAAAAAGGACGCAACTTTTTCAAAATTGAAAGATTATAGTGTTGATGTCACTATCCACGTGAAAAGCACAGTTTTCAGAACCCATCGCTGGTAACTGTCACCGTGAACGAGACAATTGGTTTTTTTCCACCTTACTGAAAAACTTGATGCTTTAGAGAACTTTGAGTCTTGAAGTTCACACTAGACTGCTAGCAAGATCAACGACAAAATGGTATGTTATATGATGTGGTAACAACTGCAGAAGATGGGTTTG
Source organism: Lachancea sp. 'fantastica' (assembly GCA_900074735.1). Lineage (NCBI taxonomy): Eukaryota > Fungi > Ascomycota > Saccharomycetes > Saccharomycetales > Saccharomycetaceae > Lachancea > Lachancea sp. 'fantastica'. The sequence goes on along the minus strand of LT598476.1, from coordinate 2,199,806 downwards.
AGCAAATGGTTAAGCGTCCGAGGTTACTGGAAGCCGCTCAAAGTGCGGTTGCAACGCCTTTCGAACCAAGAAAAACGGACCTCTATAGGATGAATTAGAAACTCAAAGGTGTTGCGGACATGGCGAAAATGTGCAAGCTCTTGTTCCGGAAGGCATGTTGTGTTGTCACTTTCTGCCGCCACTTTTTGCAGTCCCGTTTCTTGCACATTCGTGTGTTCCAAGTTTCAGTCAGGTTTGTCTTTTCCTGCTCTTCTTTCCCGACATAGTGGGGACTAGTCTTTTACACCATCAACGCTGCAGTTTACTTGCGTTTTTACCTGATACTAACGTTATTTCTCCTCCATTTTCATAGGCCGGTATTAAAGCTTACGAACTTAGAACCAAGTCCAAGGAGCAATTGGAATCCCAGTTGGTCGACCTGAAGAAGGAATTGGCCACTTTGAAGGTCCAGAAGTTGTCTAGACCTTCTTTGCCAAAGATCCACACTGTCAGAAAGGACATTGCTCGTGTCTTGACCATCATCAACGAAAACCAGAGACAGGCCGTCAGAGAGCTTTACAAGGGTTCCAAGTACCAGCCAAAGGACATGAGAGCCAAGAAGACCAGAGCTTTGAGAAGAGCTTTGACCAAGTTCGAGGCCACCAGAATCACCCCAAAGCAGAGAAAGAGACAAATCGCTTTCCCACAAAGAAAGTTTGCCATCAAGGCCTAAGGCGTACAGCTGTACTCTCATTTAGAAAGGATCTTCAACTTCCCGTCTTTTGTCTTGATCTCCATATAATTTGTCGGGTTTTTATTTCGCATATATAAAGACTTCAACAAGGAACTTGTGTTAAAATTGTTTTAACGTATCCGGATTTTACATCGTTCAGCTTCAAAGTGCATAGCGAACTCTTAAGCCTTACTCACATACTGTATATATTGGAGCTTTGACTCAATCATGACTTCAAGTGTCTTACTGCTGTGATGCTCTGTTGTGTGCGGCCTTCTTGCGGAAAGCTTCGATCTCATGTCGCAATTCATCATTGGGTATAACATCCTCTAGTTTCAATGGCATTCTGTTAAACGGATCAGTTGAGTCACTCAACAAATGGCTTTTGATCGTACTGCGATCTATTGTCACCCTAGAAGCCGGCAAGATAACCGGATCCTTCATAATTGTAAACATGAGCGGATCTAGATATTCGTCAGGCGCATCACCCATCTCCAAATCCTCTTCTTCCTCAGCAACCTTCTGGTCCTCGGCATCGCGCGCGAATTGCAAAAGTTTAGTGCAGAATTCATCACTCGCCAGCCCAGTCTTAGTTCCTAAGATGTGAACAGCACGGTCAAACATCGCTCTGCTGAAAGATCTACCATCCCGAGCAACGGCACTGATAAACTCCGGCTGTTCTGACAAATTCGTAAAGACGGTGCAAAGCAATTTGAGCAATGACTTGGCATCAAAGCTGTATTTCTCAGGATCTTTTACCTTTAATTCTCGGCATTTGGGGCCAACCAAAGATGCTAAGTTGTAGTCTAACATACCTGCTAGTCTATCAACAATTTCTGGGGTGCAGAAAGCGCCAGGGATGTCCTTGGAAAAGATGTTGAATAGAGTGATTGACTTCTCAGACAATCCACAGCTTGATCTCGCTTGTCTCTCTGATGAAGCGAGCTTTGTTTGTAGTTCTTGATCGTTTTCTTCTCTAATAGGTGCAGCACCTCGCGCCCTGTTATCCAGCTCGAGCTGGATATTGTGTACTTCAGCTAAGCTGCTTAAGCCCTCGTCCAACAAGAATGTCAAGTCATTGAGCATTCTCGCCACGAAGCGGACGAAGAAATCGGCGTTGTTTTGTGATTGCCAAATAATTTTCTGACGATAAGCGGGTATCTTGTAGAGCTCTTCCAAAAGAACAGAAATGCTGTATCGACTATTGAACTTGTCGTAAAACTGTGAAGATGAACCAGTTTTCTCCACGATGACATAGAAATCCAGCAAAGCATACAGCAAATGACTACTGACGAGCTCGTTATTTTCGAAAACGTCCATCATAAATCCTGGCGTATTCTCACGCATTGGCATGGCGCCCAGACTCAAGACCTGGACTAGTTTTCCTTTTAAATGGGGATTCGAAACAAGCTCAGGACATCTCAGGACCACCGTTGCCAACTCAATAAAGGAATGCAAACGTGGATTTCCAAATAGCGGAGACATCACGAACTTGGAAATGTGCTGTGTGTAATTTATTATTCCTTCGATAACAAACTCAGGATAATATTTGAAGGGAATCGGGGCGTTTTGCCGAAGATAATCTGCGTTATCAACATTTTCGACACCGACCTGATCTGGAATCAAGGGAAGAGCGATATTTTTGAAGGGAAATTTATGATTTGGGTCAATGACTCTAATGAGGAACGTGGAGGCGCCGCTAATGAAATCGAAAATTTCGAGCTGCAGGTTCTTATTGGAGAAAAATCCTTGCAACGAGTGCTTGATAGACTGCATCGTTTGCAGAGATTTCTCCAAAGCGGGAAGCTGCATCGACGCGAATCTGGCAAACATATCCTGGGATTGTGCAGCTCTCTTGATTCTTGACATTTCTTCCCTCATACGCCTTACCTGCGGAGTGACCTTTTCATCATAGAGGATAGCTCCGCCAACACCGTAATGCAAATATGCTAAAGTAAGAAAGAAACAGTCCGAAATAAAATTGGGCTTGTTATCATCGGATTTTTTGTTTTGATCGTAGAATTCGTCTGCTTCCTTAAAGTCAGAGTTCATGCGTGTTTCATCTGAGAGGTCCAGATATAGGTTGAGATTGTTAAAGTAATTGACGTCAATCTTATCAATCTTTTTGTAAGAAACATCCAAAAATGGCTGCGAGAAGCGCACTAATAGTAGTGCGATATTTGTGACAAAAGCATTTGAAGCCAACTTATTTGCGTTTGCGTGATCACCTCTCCGTAAATGATTTTTGTTGATGATTTGGGCGAAATAAGTCAATAAGTCCGAACGAGAATCATTCGAGCCTCTTACGATCTTGTCTATAATGTAAAAGAGACGGTCTAAAATCATTTTATGCTCGGTTTGCAATGACTCGTGAATAACATTTGTTTGCTGGCGAGTTCTTTCCAGATTGTCGCCGTAATTCTGGAGCGCGACACTGGCATTGAGCGGAGACAACGTTAGAATGGGTCCCAAGAGTGTAACCTTTTCGTATTGATTAGGTTTCACGTTGTAGTCGGCGAAAAACCCACTCACTCGAGTAATGATGGCAGCAACGGGTTTGAACGAAACAAAGAGCTCGAAAAGCGTGAGCACTGCGGAAACGATTTGCGACTCATTCAAATTGAACAGTTTGAGCGAGTCAATGTAAAATTTCAAAGACATCAGTAAGCTTTCGGTAAACTCAAGTAGCGTTTCTTCTTGTATGGCGCGCTGGACGAGCTGAGATAGAAAGTCGACATATTGATCCACCTGAGCGACGATTTGGGTCATATAGCTCAAAAAGTTATGCTCCCCCGGTGAGAACTCTTCGATCTGGAATAGCACCAGTCCGTAACCGAGGACCAATCGCTCAATTTCCAGAAACGTTTCGCTCACCTGTTGCTGAGATTTTTTGGCAATACGTTTTTGCTGTTGTACCCTCTGGAAGCATTCTTTCAGATACGCAAATTGTCGGTCTGTTAGTTCTGTATTTTCAGTCAACTGGTACAACAAGATGCCATCGACTTGATCCACGTCTAGGGGGGTAGTAGTGTTGAATTCTTCAGGCAAAACGTAAAACCCGTTGTTTTGACCCGCGCCGTCTTTCGACACACGTAGAATTTCCTCCACTAGGGCCATTGTTCTGTTGAAGAGTGCACTAATATGATTCTCTCGGGTTACCCACCGTTTTGAGTCGAGTTTTGTCTAGTGCGTCAAACTGCTCAAAAATTGGTCAAAAAAAGTCGTAAAACAAGCTCTGAGTAGCCACTCAAAAGGACTCAAAGCACACCAGTTCGTCTACCACGCAAATTCGTCGCAAATTCGACCCGACTAGCCACTTTCACGTCCAAATTATCCACAATCTGTGTTGTTTATAACCTCAACAATTCAGTTGAATGATCTTCAAATCATCTATTTATATATCAGATGTATAAATTAGAGATATCTATCCTTTATAAACATGATCCAAAATTCAAGTATATAAAGAACCCTTCTTTCGATCCTGTCAGGCTCCCATCCGTTACACTGTTGCGGATTTGGATTAGCTTCGACAGCGGTGGTTATCATGGGGGATATTTGTTTGACGAAAGCGATGTCGGTAGCATTGTTTGAGCGATCTTATGATAGACAGTTTGTAATTGATTTGGAAAACTCGTTGGTGTCATTTATGGAGTCTGAGCATGTTTCGTATCAGCTGGCTCCTATGAACTCTTACTATCGGCTGCTGGCACACCAATTGGCCGAGTACCACGGTCTCAAACACGCTCTGGCGAAAAATTACGATACTTGTGTGGTCGTTTTCAAGGGAGAGTCGTTTTCACGAAGTCTCGATATACCATTGTTGCAACATCTTGATCTAGGAAACGAGTTGTATCGCCATCGGATACGGGAAGTGGAAGGGTCGAGGAAATTGGGATCTGGACCGGTCCAGACAACCCACAGCAACGCAAATAATGTGCGAGTTTTGGCAACTCAAAAACGCGCCAATCATACCGCTTCTGCTAAAATAGACGGTCCAACAACGCCTCAAAAGTCACGCATTGCGGCAATCGACGAAGAAGATGACTCTCCACAACCTCGCCAGTTTGAAACGTCCAGATACAGTTTCGAGCAACAGGCGGAAACCCACCGTCAAAAACGGCGTTCCCACAAAAAGTCACATTCGCTCACAACGCCCCCAATCTATAGCCAGCCTATGGCCGCCCCACCGCCTCTTTTCAATATACCCATCCCCTACATGATGTACAATCCTTATGCCATGATGTACATCCCGCCCGAGCATCAATTTCCGCCTTATTATCAGGGCCCTAACGCACTTCATATGAGCCCATATGCCAATTACAACTCCGCAGTAGAACCACCACGGATCCTTGAGTCGTCCAGAAGCGATAACAGTGTTTTCTCTGGCAGGAAATCTGAATCCACGACGGACAACAGCGGACAGGCCGAAAAAACGAGGTGAAAAACTAGAAACATTGAGCCTGATAACAAAAGAAGATTTGGCCAGTTGTTAAACATAGCATTTTAAATTAAAAGCGCAAGTCGCTGCGTTCAAGTAAGCTGACGGTTTAGACAATCTTGAAATCTCTTAGTAAAACGAAACAATTCAAAATGGTATTAGTCAAAGGTTATAGAACTTCGCCATTAAAAGAAACCGGTAGGAATTTACTTGACAGCGCTGCTGATGCGAAATTAATTACGTCCATTGATGATGCACAGAAAACTGTGAAATTTTCATTATTTCATTTTGTTTGTGAGACTTGATAGCCGTGATTCGCCAAACAAAGCACGTCCGTTCGCGGTTGTTATTTTTTGACAATCTCCACACCCCAGTGTAGCGTCAGATGGTTGGTCTTATCGTCGTCAATAAATTTGGAGACTGCGGTGTAGTTACCTCTGACCAAAAACCCGCTGGGCGCTTCACTCTCGGGTAGTTCCACCTCGTAGAATGGCTTCGACTTCGTGTTGGGCGCGTACGATCCCAAATGGTCGTCGATGCTGTCCACCGGGATTCCGGCTTTCCGGATGTTTTGCACGTACCTGAGCCCTGTGATGATCTCGTGCTGCACCTTGAACGTAATTCTGAGATGGTACACGGATTTCTCCTTAATTTTGTGGCGCAGGGATTTGAGTTTCTGGATCGTTTCTTCGTTGGTCAGATCGAACACGATAGGATTTTTTTCCGAATCCACCACAAGTTCGATCTTCAAAATCACCACTTTACGCTTGTCTCCTTCAAACTCTAGCGGCAGAGCGTCTGCACCCAATCCAAGGCTTGCTTTCCATTTTGCGAGCGATTCGTCCTCCGCGTCCAATTTTTGGTATTCGGCCAACGTTTTTTTCGCAGAAACCTTGTAGGAGTCCTGGTTTTCTTGTTCGAATTCCTTAAAGTCTTTATCGTCACTCATTATGATTGCAATTTGAGGTCTTGGTCGACCTAAAACGTTGTTTATCTAGTGTCCTTGAAGCGTTCACGACGTGTATCGGTTGTTATCCTAAGAATATCGTTAGAACTGTTCATTACGGAGATGACCTTTATTTTAAGATCAATTTTCCATATCACATATGACGAACCTTTTTCTACACACGTGTAATCTTTATCACTACGTACGCATGTTTCGATTTCGGAGTTGCCCGATGAAAACGATAAGTGTCAGTTTTTAGAGATCTATAAGCTAATGTATAAAAGATACAAGATAGAATTGTAGAATCGCTAACAAATGTTCACGATTCTCCACGTTCAACTAGTTTAGGTAGTCGCTCATCGTATTTTCACGGTCATATACACATATATACGTCACATACTCGCGTGTCTCTGTTAAGTTGGTAATTCAAGGTACCAAGAGCTGTAAGAATATGACTTTGTTGAACTTCCAAAAGTTCAAAAACAGCGATCTTGAAGTCCAGTCCCAGACTTTAGAGACGCTTTTCGAGCGTAGCAAGTCGCTTGAGAAGCTCACGATTGCGAATCCGTCGTTTGCTCAAAATTTGGGCTCCAACTATGTAGAACTGGTCGAGAAAATAAGGGCCAGTCTATTAGACCTATGCAAACAGACAGGATCTTCAAGCGGGGCAAAGGCCGATGTTAGTGACGTTATAGCAGCTCATCCGAGATTGGGACAACCGAACAAAGTCTTGTCAACGCATTCTGCAATTGAGCAGCGCAACTTGGGCAACTCAGACTCTCAGGAAACGCTGGAGACTCTACAACGACTCAACGACCAATACGAAGCCAAATACCCAGGACTGCGATTTGTGGTTTTTGTAAATGGCCGCACACGACCGCAAATCATTCAAGCCATGCAAAGCAGGATACTCTCAGGTCACTCGTGGCTACAGGAAGCGCAGCTCGCATGCAACGAAATGTGCGATATTGCCCTGGACAGAATCAAAAAGAACGTTGCACCGTCAACGCTGCAAAATAAACTGTAATCCCTGTGGCGAAATAGAATCAGTAGCAAACGTAAGCGAACAAGAAAAGATACAAAGAATACAACATGGTTATTTTGTATATGCTGTTGCTGGAAAGAAACCGAAGAAAATTATAACGCTAAAAAAAAAGACCCACCAACATTAAGAGCTCGCATGTCCGCAGCGTGCTAAGTCTTGCACCTTTTCGATAACCTAATACAACTGGTGGGTTTTCCGTTCTGATATTCCCTTAGATCTTCCCTAGATTCTTTCTTCTTCGACGCCACTGCAAAATGCTGACTATCGCCCAGCAAGATGGAAATTGAGTTTACTCCCATCACTGGACAGCGGGTGTGTATATTTGCGTGCGTTTACTTGATGCCTCAGCCATTTGCCGGTTGCTGTGGCGGCATTACGCTGCCCATGCATCTGCATTAGCATCTTATTATTCCCTATAATCTACACTTGGATCACATCTCATAAAAAGTAGTCTGGCGTCTTCCTACTTACCGTAGGCTCTCCAGGCCTCATCGACGGGTCATATTGTAGGAACTGGCGATTGTGATTTTCGTCAAACTCCATAATGGCGGCTTGGTTGCCGCATCTGTAGCAGTAATTGGGCGCGCTGAAAATGGTGACAACGCTTTGCTGATGGGACCACGCGTACCCTTCCATTACCAGTTGATGAGCTCTTGCGATGAGCGACAAATCGTTCGTGTGATTGAATTGCTCGCTGATATCTTGGCCAAAAGTGAAACCTGCTCCTCTTGGACTGATGCCCCATCCACCTCTGTCGTCAGGATCAGACCATAGTAGATCGCACATGGGGCCCTCGTGTGGTACTTCCTGTATTCTATTCAGTTCGCGAACTTGGTCCACGGTCTCGATCATCGGCGACAGACCGCCGTGCAAGCAGAACACTTTGTTGTCCACTAATGCAGTTATGGGGAAATAATCAAACAGGTCCGTGAACATCTTCCAGACGCTGGCGCTACCGTACTTACGCAAGCATTCGTCGTAGAATCCATACACCTGTGTGATCTGTCTTGATTCGTGGTTACCTCTTAGAATGGTGATTCTCTTTGGATACCGCACTTTCATTGCAACTAGATATGACACGGTTTCAACCGAGTAGTAGCCTCTATCAACGTAGTCACCCATGAACAGATAGTTGGTATCTGGACACGGTCCTCCGATTTTGAATAGTTCCATCAAATCGTGGAATTGGCCATGCACGTCACCGCAGATCGTAACAGGCACGTTTACCGGCTGTACGTTTTCCTCGAACTGCAAAACATCCACAGCCATCTTGCACAGTCTTCCCACGTCCTCCTCGGACAATACCTGACACTGACTTAGATGCTCAATCCATTTGTCCAATTGCCCTATATTGCCTGAGTCCAGTTGCAGAGGCTTTGACGATCTATGGCCCGCTGAGGAATCAAGCCCCTCGTCATTCTTGGAACCACCCCCATCTCTCGAGGTGGCCTCATCTTCGTCGAGCGTAGGATCCAGAGGCTCTTCGGTTGCGTCCTGCATTGCCACGTCGTTGTCTATCTCCATGTCTGAAAAAAACCCGCTATTATTGGTATCGTAGAAAAGATCTGTCCTTCAACCCACTATTCGCGCCGCTATTATTTGTCTAAGCGTGCTGGTACAGTCGTTCAGTTTCAAAAACTAAGTTGAACCAAAATCCCAGTGCAGCCTGCTAAAAAGATCGCCAAATGAGGCTTTGAAGTCGTGGAAAAAGCTACCTAGGTCAATTAACAAGCTCTGAATCGCTAAAACAAACGATTGGCTAGTAAAATGTCGATGAAATGTGTCTTTTCTTGCAAAGGGGTTTCGACGAGATTGTTGTATATATGTATGATGTATTATGTATGCTCATATTTGGGAAACTCCTAACTTTGAAATTCTGAAATTTTTCTACCTCAGGGTTACCCGGTTTCTGATCTGATGACTTCGGTTTGTTCACGTGATGAATTGGTTTATATGTCGCTGTCAGCGTCAGCGCTGATAACTAGCCTTTCGAGTTTTCACTGGTTCTATATCTCCATGTCTCTGTAGAAAGATTCATGGTAAGAAAGAATCTTGGTCCGAATTTGTTTAATTGTATTTGACAGTTCATAAAGAAAAAACAAAAGGATGAAAAACTGGTCAAACTGATCGTTGTTTTACTCCTCTTGGTAAATTGCAGGATTCTTGAATCGACTTATAAAAGATGACATACCCACGCCCAAATGAGTGAACCTTGACTATTGGCAGATCTGAAGATAAAACGTCGCTTTCGTAGATGTGCACGTGACCTTCATGTCACTACATATAACTCTACCTTGCAAGTTACGAGATGGGTATTTGAAGCACCACCAGTTCCGTTCAACAATTTTTTAGAGAGTATGAGAGTTACCTCGATAAGAACAGTCTCTACATCACTTCTTATATCCACCTAATTTCATTGGAATTATCTCAAACCTTCTCTTTCAAATGACACATTAGTAGATAGTGATGACCTTGAAGTATGGATTAACTGACGTTGAATCTATTCTCCGGTAAAGCCATACAGCAGCACGTAAGGGCATCAATCATATTTAGTCTCAGTCCTAGTTTTTGACTTGAAATGTCTATCTTATGACTTTTTTCTGTATCTGCCTCTCTAGCCACCTTAATAAATAGAAGTCATCGTGTCGTCTTCAATTCAATTGTCGTACCTCCTGTCACTCACGAAACGATGACTCTTCCATCAAGCGTCTACCAAAAATTCAATCATTTGCCGTGCTTACCGAATGGTGATTCGGTTCTGCTTTGTCTCGAGCATCACCCGTCATTTGTTAAAATTACTGAGAGAAACGTCTGACACTGACATTTGCGTAAGCTGAACTGTGTCTAAAACCTATAAAAAACTGTTTAACGCCGCCTGAATTCTTTTCCCTCTTGGCATTCATCATACCAACCGCAAAGAGATGAATAGCCTTGTTGACAGACCCCTCACACATGGATTTTTGAGTCTGGACCCAGATTCCCCAGACTATGCCTTGCGTTCACACACACTGCCGGCAAATACGACCAGCATAAGGCAGCTGGTTATCAACAAGCAAAATGGGCGCGTGATTGCGGCAAAGAGTCAACTTGTGGGTCGTATGGAAGACGCCCTTATACGCTGGCGTCCGCCCGTGTCGTGCCATGCAGGGTCCACCGCTGCAATTAAAGGTAAGCATCCTTATCAATTGGAGGCGGAAAATACCAGTCTGGCACATACTTCAATAGATTCGATTCGCCAGTGTATCGAAAACTTGGGCAATGCGGTCAGCAAACCTAGCACACGGAAAAAAAAGGATGCGCACCGCCATGGCGAGGAAAGCAGTCTCTTACATTCGGTAAATTTGGGAGACTCCATTGAAACATCTCAAGAATCATCGTCGGCAAGTGGAATGCTTCAGGAAATTCGACAAAGTCTACAAAAAACAGACACACGTGGAATGACCCCACAAGCAATTGAGTGCAGACAAGAGCTTGAAACGTGTACTGTAGAGCCCGTCACATACAGCTTTCCCATTCCGGCCTACTATCTGCCGCGTGAGGATGTGCATCCTGTTGGAGAATCCACGCGGGACAACGTGAATGTTGACGAGGCCGATGGCCAGATGGGCACCCGATTTAATCAGTTTTGGAATCAGTTGTGTCGTGAGTTTAAAATTCTGTGTTCATGCGTGTAATGAGATATATGAAATGGTAGTAGACTGTAAATGGCTTCTATGAGATTGGATGATATGCCAGGTATCATAAGACGCATTCGGTATGCGCTGCAATTACTTTTCAAGTTTTTATCTGAGGTGATATAAGCGTTAGATATGTGCTCACTTGAAGTTATCAAGACAATGAGACGCTTGAACTGGCTCAACTATACCGCAGGGCCCATCGAGTCTGATTAGTTTCTGGTCTGTGTCGCTGACACCCGAGCATTTAGCGACATTGTAGTACAAAGTGATCTTCTAAACGACACACTCGTTAGTTCCATTAGCGAAATCAAGTGATCAGTGAAAATTGCGAAGACTGGTGCCCGACCATGTCTGTTGAGAGAGCTAGCATTATTCAATTACTGATCCATTTTTCATACATTTATGAACTGGGAAAACTTTTTGGCTTCATTAATGCCAATCGAAAGCTTAAAATGTTAAAATACATTTCAAACTCTCCCACAAATGATTGATTTTCGCGATTTGGAAAATAAAACTCCACCTAAACAGCACGAAACTCATAATTTACCAGCTGCCCTGACGCTTAAAGCCAGAAAGAAAACAGTATTTTCAATTGCGATAAATTCCTTCGGATCTTTGTAACTTTATACGAACTGATTTTTCTTTTCCTAAATCACTTGAAGTTCGTTTCACGAGATGAAAGTTGAGCACCAAAGTTCAAGCCGCTAGCTACCACATCAATTGTCTTCGTTTTTCTTCGCTCAGAGTTCTGCAAAAAATGTGCATTTTACTCAAGTCCGATCTCACTCCACCGTCGTAGATGACCAAATCTCATATATAAATGTAAAGCCCAGGGGCCGAATATATTTCAAATTTAACTCTCGACCCTATTAGAAAAAAGATAACACTGCAAAGACTAAAAGTTCGGGACTATAGGCCTCGATAAACGTACCAAAAGTTCTGTTTCTTTCTCTGCTACTTGCTGCAACAAGATTTGTCCTTCTTTTTGCGAAAAAATCGACCGAAAATACGCATTTTTGGGCAATTTTCTTTCAACTAAGAACGGTTAAAACATAAAAAAGGTAACGTCCTCGCGAGTGTATTTGTTAAGTTTGTAAAGATGGCAGGTGCTATGGAGAATGCCCGCAAGGAGATCAAACGTATCTCCTTGGAGGATCACGACGAATCTGAATATGGGTCCATTTACTCCGTTTCTGGGCCCGTTGTGGTGGCCGAAAATATGATCGGTTGTGCCATGTACGAGTTGGTCAGAGTTGGACACGACAATTTGGTCGGAGAAGTCATTCGTATCGAGTCTGATAAGGCCACCATCCAGGTCTACGAAGAAACAGCTGGTGTCACGGTTGGTGACCCTGTTCTTCGTACCGGTAAACCATTGTCAGTCGAGTTGGGTCCTGGTTTGATGGAAACTATTTACGATGGTATTCAAAGACCTCTAAAGGCAATCAAGGAAAAAGTGCAGTCCATTTACATCCCCAGAGGTATCAACGCCCCAGCATTGTCGCGCGAAGTTAAGTGGCAGTTCAACCCTGCTCAAGACAAAAAAGTTGGTGACCACATCGCAGGCGGTGACATTTTCGGTTCGATCTTTGAAAACTCGTTGCTTGAAGACCACAAAATCTTGCTACCTCCAAGAGCTAGAGGTACCATCACCTGGATTGCTCCAGCTGGCGATTACACTGTGGACGAAAAAGTGCTGGAAGTCGAGTACGACGGCGTGAAATATGACTACAGCATGTACCACACGTGGCCCGTGCGTGTGCCACGTCCCGTCACAGAAAAATTGTCTGCCGACTACCCTCTTTTGACAGGTCAAAGAGTCTTGGATTCCCTTTTCCCATGTGTTCAAGGTGGTACTACCTGTATTCCTGGTGCTTTTGGCTGTGGTAAGACAGTTATCTCTCAATCGCTATCCAAGTACTCCAACTCCGATGCCATTGTTTATGTTGGATGTGGTGAACGTGGTAACGAAATGGCTGAAGTTTTGATGGAATTCCCTGAGCTGTTCACCGAGAGAAACGGCAAGAAAGAACCAATTATGAAGCGTACTACTTTGGTCGCTAATACTTCTAACATGCCTGTCGCTGCTAGAGAAGCCTCCATTTACACTGGTATCACATTGGCCGAGTACTTCAGAGATCAGGGTAAGGATATTGCCATGATTGCTGACTCGTCGTCAAGATGGGCTGAGGCCTTGAGAGAAATCTCCGGTCGTCTAGGTGAAATGCCTGCAGATCAAGGTTTCCCGGCTTATTTGGGTGCAAAGCTTGCTTCGTTTTACGAAAGAGCCGGTAAGGCCGTGGCGCTGGGCTCGCCAAACCGTGTAGGATCTGTCTCTATTGTTGCTGCTGTTTCACCTGCAGGTGGTGATTTCTCTGACCCTGTCACCACTTCTACATTGGGTATCACTCAAGTTTTCTGGGGTCTGGACAAAAAACTCGCTCAGAGAAAGCATTTCCCTTCCATCAACACTTCCGTGTCTTACTCCAAGTACACCAACGTGCTCAACAAGTACTACGACGGTAACTACCCTGAATTCCCAGTCTTGAGGGACCGCATTCGTGAAATTTTGTCGAACGCCGAAGAATTGGAACAAGTGGTACAATTGGTCGGTAAGTCCGCTCTGTCGGATAGTGACAAGATTACCTTGGATGTGGCCACGTTGATCAAGGAAGATTTCTTGCAGCAGAACGGGTACTCGACGTACGATGCCTTCTGTCCAATTTGGAAAACTTTCGATATGATGAAGGCCTTTGTTTCTTACCACGACGAGGCTCAAAAAAGCATTTCTAATGGTAGCAACTGGTCCAAGTTGTCTGAGGCCACCGGTGACGTGAAGCACGCCGTTTCGTCGTCCAAGTTTTTGGAACCCAGCAGAGGCGAGAAAGAGGTGCACGGTGAATTCGAACAGCTATTCACCAAGATTCAAGAGAGATTCGCCGAATCTTCCGACTGATTGGATCGTCAACCGAGCCACTAACTACTATACAAGTTACTGACGAGAGATGCGCACACACACACACAACACTCACAACACACTCACTCACACACTCACTTCAAGATAAGAAAAAAAAACATACCTATATAATTTTCGATAGTTCGAAATCGTTTGTGTTCTAGCGAAGGCTGTGATATTAAGAGAGCTATTATTCACAGGGGAGGTGTTTGAGGAAACCTTCTGGGATAGCATCAACTGACGCAATTGGCCATTCAAAACAAGACATATACCAGAGGCCAATCAATAATGGCCTGAAGGCAAACACACATACACACACAGTTGTTTTGCGAAATCATGCATTGGCTATATAGCGAAAACATCTAAATACATATAAATGTATCGGGACTTGACCCAAACACAGCCAACGAAAAGAGATCGCTAAGGTGAGATAATAGAGTACTTCTGAGCCAAAGACATACAGCACACTACAGGCTACGCAAAAGAAGAGCTCCCAGAAAAAAATCTGACCGCTTTTCTCCGCTTCACTTGGCCTGCCAATGGCTGGCTCCTACGCAAACTATTCGATCCGATTATTTGGATCTAGCTCTCACCTTCCGTCTCTTTCTCTTAAGTCTTCTAACTCTCTTCTTTCTCCACTTAGCACGCATTTCGAGTTAGTGAAATATGTGTTATAGTGTTCTGGGGAAAGGAAATGAAATAAACAGTAAGAAAGATGGAAGGGTACAATTGATCGTCAACTTTACTGAAATCTTTCAACTCTTTTCAACCTTTCCCTGGCAGTTGGCAAAGCGAAATCGAAAGTTTGAGTCGGTTGGTGGGCGTATGCCGCAATTGAGAGGGTAACTCCACGCTAGCCAGCAAACTACTCAGGGTTAGGGTTTGGTAAATCACGATGTGAGCAATTCGCAGGCATTTTCGCGACCATTCTGGGGCGCCAGTGTACGTGGGAGATGAGGATGTAGAAATCCGTGTCGGATGCAATTTGGAACCAAAACACGGTCAAAAAGAGGCGTGGGAAAGAACTGAATTGATGTGCAGTTACATACGTAATTGGCATGTATTTTAGAAGTAGAAATAGTGATCAAAAAGGGCTATTTTCTGCTGTTTTGGGCCCTGTGACAGCGATTTTAGCAGTATAAAAACCCATATTTTCCAGTCACTCTGTACTAATGTGGCATAAAGCTCCAGCTCGACGACAGGTTTGTTCAAATAGGAAAGAGGTGGAAAATTTTTGAAAGAGACAGAGGAAACATTGGGTCAAAGTTTCGTGTGGGATTCGAAGATGTACGGGTTGATTATTTCAAGAGCAGTCACATCTGATCGTAATTTGTTTAGTTGAATTCATCCCACGACGTAGGACCAGGTTTGATATTATTATTATACACTGGGCGACAGCGAAAGGTAAAAGATTGGTAGTGAACCAAGATATAGAAAAAACCAGTATTTTTTCAAATTTTGGCAGTGGTCGGGACTCACGAAATTGGAATTGTGCTGTTTGTTTAGAAGGTCAAGATTTGGATCCAGTTTTGTTTTTGTAGTAGTGTGGATAGACAGGGCTTTAAAACATTTATGTATGTATTTCATGTTTTGGACGTCAAATTTGACATTAAGACCATAATTCAATAAAAACAGTAGCTCCCTGCGACATATTCTAAGGCGCCACAATCAAGAAAGAAAGAAAGTCCACATCGAGTTTTTCCACATCCAGTTTTTTCTACATTGTGTTACGTATCTGTACATGTATCTGTACATGCTCTTTGTAGTCGCGAGGTCTCTTGTTGCAGGGCCTTCCGCACAGAACTCCGGATCTCGTGGATCTCCAGCGTGTCGAGAATTCGGTCTAGCATCTTCTCGTCCAAAAGAACACGCTCGTCTGCTTGGTCGCGTTCGCTGCTGGAGAGCCCGGCCCGCAAGATTTCCGAGTACTGGGGCAGATTGGTGTACACCAAACTGTCGCCCTCATGCTTCATCAAAGACCTGAGGCGTTTGGCTCCATTGTAGGCTTTGAAGTTGCGATAGGCACGGTAAAGAAGGTAGAAGCCGGGCACGTTTGGCACCACTGGCACCAGCACCAATGGAAGCGTCAACGGGATACCCAGAATACTTAGCCACGTGAATTTTTTATGGTACTCCAGACCTTGTTTCCATAAGGTTTGCAATTGCTGTCGTGTCTGTGTCTCAGAACACACGCTTCCCGGGTAGTACAGATGGATGGGTCTCAGTTTCAGTTTATCAGCGTTCTTGAACCATTCTTCGAACGTCAATAATCGCTCCTTTTCATTTTCCCACACCCGTTTCATCAAATAATTTTCAGATGGCACACTGTTGAGCGAGTCTTCGGTCCATGCGGTCTTGTCGAGCAGCACATTGATTTTCTCCACGATCTTGCGATTCAACTTGCGGGGCGATTTTTCCAGTTTGACCCACGCTTGCGATACTCTGTTGGTCAATTTTGTCTCATATTTGACCACCTTTGACGTGACATTCAAAATGTCCGATGTATGCTTGTGATAAACAAAAACCTTGTGAGTGGTAATTGGGATGGCTATCAATTTGACAGGATCTTTCAAATATTGTTGAACACTAGGCCCATTTTGCACCGACGAAAAGCTACGACTCGACACACGACACCCAAAATGCCACATAGGCTTGCAATCCATATTCAGTTTCGTAACAAATCGGTTTTTATAAAATGTTCAATTGTCCCTCAACTCTGGCAGCAAAACCAGAGGCTTCAAGTACCAAGTAATTAAGTCAATTCTTATGAGAACAACGAAAAAACCTCCAAAAAGCTTCAAAAGAGCTCGAAAAAGATCCTGATCAACGCAACCTTTGTCGGTGACAGCAACCGTAATTGAAAATGGGCTTTAAAGGCTAGCTAATGGTGCATTTGTCTTATGTGTCAAGTATGGTAATGTCGATTACCTTATAAATTATATGGAAAATCTACAATATTATTAGAACATCATTGAAATAAGATACCTTTAAAGTTCGGAAAGCAAGATCTTTTGACCTTTCAAGCTTCATTTCAAGCCGCTTTCGAGCTCCAAAGTAGGCTAAAATGAGTAAAAGTCGACGTCCGGATGATGAGGAAGAAGAGAGGCAAAAAAAAGCAGAAAAAGAGCTTCAATTACACGATTTCGGGCAACGCAACTCGCACAGATCCCAATCGCGTGAAAGGTCAAACAGCCGTACCAAAAGCAGCCATAAGAGCCAAGAGGAAACAAAGTTGAAACTGCTGAATCCATATGGTCTAAGTGCATCGACTGTTCCTCCATTCGCCTTGGATGAGCAACTAAAGATGCACCGACGTCAGGGCACACAAAATCAAGACGGAGCGTCCCAAATCGTTAAAGATCCGCACAAACAAAATGATTTAAAGCAACAACAACAATGCTCGTCGAAAGACCCCTTTTTGGTTTCCCATAACGACAACTGGGACCAATTTGTGGAAAATATAGGCTCCAACGTCGCATACTTACATAAAGCGGCAGAGGATAACGAGACCGGCTCAGCTCCCGAAGGCGCATCTAGCAGCTCTTCTAAGACCGAAACAACATCCTCCTTCAGTGAAGACACAAAGCATTTCGAAAAAAATAGGAGAACAGCATCTCGAACTGCTTCGAAAGACATTTTTGCCAACCTTGATGACTCCTGGGGTGGTAGCGAGAGACTTAACGCCATCTTTAATGGACCGCTCTTAGACAGCAACAAGTTCACCAACAACCAGGACCGCCAGGATTGGTCAGATTACTTGGAATCGGTCAAAGCTTTTTACTATCGTGATGGAGGGCTGGAAAATCCCGATCTCGAGGCTGGGGTCCAAGCAGAAGACCCAACATCAAACGGCGACAACAATAAGCTGCAGGCATTTTTGGAGAAACAAAAGCTGGACTTTAAGCAAAAACGCAAGCATTGGAGACAATTGGAGCGCCAGAAGAAGCAGAAATGGCTGCCCACGCTTCGCAAACTGATGTTGGACAACCAGTACTTGCCCCTCGGATTCCGCATGTCGATCGTGATTTTAAGCATTATTGCGTTAGGGCTAGCCATAAGGATCTTCCAGAATTCAAACTCGCGAGTAGAAGTAGTAGGAGCTTCGATTCCACAGCAGGCTAGTACGGTCATGGCGATATGCGTCAATTCCATCGCCGTGCTATACCTATTCTACATTGCGTACGATGAATTTTCGGGCAAGCCGCTCGGATTGAGGAATCCTTTTGGAAAACTAAGACTCATTCTGCTAGATCTGCTCTTCATCATTTTTTCCAGTGCCAACCTAGCACTGACGTTTAACACGCTTTACGACAAACAATGGGTGTGTACTGCGGGCGAATACACCAAAGAGCAACTACCAAAGATTGATTACATCTGTAGAAAGCAGAGAGCGTTGGCATCTTTCCTGTTTGTCATGCTTTTCTTATGGGTAACGACGTTTTCCATAAGCATTCTCAGAGTGGTCGAAAAAATGAACTCGAGCTCGCCCAGATAGGTCTTTTTGGGTTGGCGAGTTCCGCATTCAAAAGACAAAGATGTATCAAAACGTCCATTGACAATTGTTCGATCTCTCTCACCATAAGACGATAAAATGGTGCTGAACTCTTCATACTCTTCAAACTTCTACTTGGCGATGAGCCGTGTATAATGATATTTCAATAAGGCATTTTAAATATGGGAATCAACGTCACAGATTCTGATCGTTACCAAAGCGAAACAACGGTTTTAGGCTAGGATACTGGCTTGATTAGACCACAAATCTTGCGATTGGAAATCAGAACACGATGGCTGATGCCCTGCCCAGACCTGACGATCTGGAAGCGACCTGGAACTTTGTAGAGCCCGGAATCCACCAGATCTTGGGACGAGATGGCACACCGTCTTCTGCATTGAAAAGGGTCGATAAGGTACTTTCTCCAGCCATGTACATGGAAGTATACACTGCGATTTACAATTACTGCGTCAACAAGTCGAGCTCTGCTGGCCAATTCAATACAGACAACAACAGACAGAGCCAATCGTCGTTGCTCGTGGGAGGAGAGATTTACCAGAAGCTGCAAAGATGCCTGAAGGATTACCTGTGTAAGTTGGAGAGGGACGCCAATGAAAGCTTTTTGCACTTTTATGTAAGACGTTGGAAAAGGTTCACGGTAGGTGCGATTTTTTTGAACCACGCGTTTGACTACATGAATCGTTACTGGGTGCAGAAGGAGCGTAGTGATGGGAAAAGACATATCTTCGATATCAATACGCTGTGTTTGATGACATGGAAAGAAGTTATGTTCGACAAAAACGTGGACCAGCTGGTGCAAGAAGTAATGCAGGTTATCACTCTGCAGCGTGACGGGTGTGCAATCTCGCACACTGATGCCAATGTGGCCATAAGATCGTTTGTGGCTTTGGGCATCGACCCCCAGGATCTTAAGAAGCTCAATCTTAATGTCTACATACAGTATTTTGAGAAGCCCTTCTTGGAGTACACACGGGCCTATTACAAAAGATTTTCAGAACAGTTTCTGGAGAATCGCACCGTTGCGGAGTACATTTTCGCAGCTCAGGAAAAGATCAATGACGAAGAGAGCAGGATTGTGCTTCATCTGGACGAACACACTAAGAAGCTTTTGTCTGAGGCACTTAACGCTGTTTTGATCACCGATCATTCGCAAGCGCTTGAGGGTGAATTTGTATCCTTATTGGACTCAAGGGATGAGCACAAAATCTCTACGCTTTACGGGCTCATGCAGCGTGATATTCTGCTTCTCCCAAAGCTTGCACAGGCGTACGAGACTTATGTGAGGCAGGCAGGTGAGGCAGAAATTTCTCGCCTGATTGCCAACACCAAGGCCAGGTTGAATGAGGTGGCTGATGAAAGCGCGCCTCAGAAGAAGGCAGGTGCCAGTTTCACCGTTCCTCCTAACGAGTACGTTAAGAAGCTTATCGAAGTCTACGAAACGTTTACCAAGATCACGAAGGACTGTTTTCAGAATGGCCCGCTGTTCACCAAAGCACTTGACAATGCATGTCGTGCGTACATCAATGTCAACGAGCTTTCGATTCCGCCAGGCTCACCCAAATCAGCTACGTCGAAGACTCCTGAGATGCTGGCCAAGTACAGTGATCTCCTGCTCAAAAGATCTAATAAAACTGCCGAAACCTCATCTGCTCTTTCTGCTGATGACATCATGACTATTTTCAAGTTTTTGACGGACAAGGATGCCTTTGAGAACCACTACAGACGTTTGTTTGCCAAGAGATTGATACACGGGACGTCAACCTCGGAGGAAGACGAGGAAATGGTTATTCAGCGTCTTCAGAGTGAAAATAGCATGGAGTACACGGGTAAGATTACTAAAATGCTACAAGATATTCGCTTGTCGAAGCAGCTCGAGGTTGAATTTGAGAGTGCCATCAAGATTGCACCAGATTACACAAGAGAGAGATATCCAGATTTTCAACCGTTTGTGTTGGCGGAAACCATGTGGCCGTTTTCTCACCAGGACGTGGAATTCAATCTGCCACAAGAGCTCACACCCACGCACGGTGGGCTCGAGAAACTATACTCTAATAAGCACAGCGGGAGGGTACTCAAGTGGCTATGGCCACTGTGCCGAGGCGAGATGGTCGCCGACATTGGCAAGCCGGGCAGACCACCTTTTGTGTTTACGGTGACCTTGTTCCAGATGTCGATTCTACTTATGTTCAACGAGAGGTCGAGCGTGACGTTGGAGGAAATCCAAGAGTACACCAATCTGAGCACCACCAATATTGCGTCTTCCCTGATTCCGTTTATTAGATGGAAACTGCTGCAGCAGACTCCGGTCGGGCTGGACGCATTGTCCAAGCCAGACACGGTGTTCAAGATCATGACTCCCTACAAGGCGCTCAAGACCAAGATCAATTTTGCTGCAGGGGTCAAAAGCGAAGTGCCTGGCTTGGGTGGTGCCGGCAACGGGGTGGGTGCAAATGGCACTACCAGCGCTGCGGAACTTTCGGAAGCGCAGAAAATCGAGAAGGAGCTCAACACCGAGCGCCAGATCTTTTTGGAGGCTTGTATTGTGCGGATCATGAAGGCCAGACGCAAGCTTCCCCATGCCACGCTCGTGAACGAATGTATTGCACAGTCTCACCAGCGGTTCAACGCCAAGGTTTCGCTGATCAAACGGGCCATAGACAGCCTGATTGCCAAGGAGTATCTACAGAGATGCAGCGACGGTGAGAGCTACGAATACTTGGCGTAGGAGACACACTTGGAAGAAGTGACAAGACTTAAAGATGCGGCCAGTGCGGTCAAAAAAAAGCCCGAAAATTGGCAATTGGCCCGTATTTTTTCGCAGTCTACAACGCTAGCCAGTTTCCAGCCCACAGTCTCCATCTACAATTCGTTTCCCGGTGTCCCCATTCGAAATACCAAACAATTGCACATCCATTTTTCGCTTTATTCCCAAAATCCTGGCTAACTCGCTATTAGGTCTTTCAAATTCAACACTGCTGCACCATCTGCTGCACCACAACCGTCTACCACCATGTCCATCACGCTTGCCCTTGCCAGCCGTTCCCACGCATCCCATCCCAAATTTTCGTCACCTTTCCTGTCTCTCTGGCTAGTTGCCGTGCCAAACTGTGTCGTCGTCGCTTCTTCACCATAGTGACGTTGCTCATGCTGGAAAAAAAAATCTTTTGGAAAATTCCACTGGAATTCGAATAGTCATAGGATCATGACCAAGTTCAGAATAGCGGTGCAACTTTGATGAATGTATGAGTAACAATCCATACAGTCCGAAGCTCTTTTCAAGCTTGTTGGTTGTCAAGAATCTGCTCTGAAAAATAAAGCTATAAAGAGAGAGAGGTTGTGAAAAATTTTGGACGTTTGAAAAATAAGTTGAATTCTTGTGAAGAACGCTAGCTATCTCATCAATTCACACTTGCATTCAATCCGTCGGTAGGATATTGAAGATCGGTTTTTTGACCAGTTTGTTGCCAAGAGAATAAGCCAGAATCGAACTAAGAATTGAGCCCAAAAATCAAAAACCCAGAAACCAAAATGAGCGAATCAGAGTTCCAGCAAGTCACAGAGTCTGCTACCAGATCAGAAACCACATCACACAATCCATATGGACCCAACCCTGCGGATTTTTTGTCAAATGTCAACAGTTTCCAGCTGATAGACTCGACTCTAAGAGAAGGTGAACAATTTGCAAATTCGTTTTTCGACACCGAGAAGAAAATCGAGATTGCCAAGGCGTTGGACGACTTTGGCGTGGACTACATTGAGCTCACGTCCCCTGTGGCCAGCGAGCAGAGTCGTCACGACTGCGAAGCCATCTGCAAATTGGGCTTGAAAGCGAAAATCCTAACGCACATCAGATGCCACATGGACGACGCTAAGGTGGCCGTGGAAACCGGCGTGGACGGCGTGGACGTGGTGATTGGAACGTCCAAGTTTTTGAGACAGTACTCGCACGGGAAGGACATGAACTACATCGCCAAAAGTGCTATCGAAGTCATCGAATTTGTCAAATCCAAGGGCATAGAAATTCGATTCTCGTCTGAGGACTCGTTCAGATCCGACCTTGTGGATCTGCTGAATATCTACAAAACCGTCGACAAAGTCGGTGTCAACAGAGTTGGTATTGCCGACACCGTTGGCTGTGCTAACCCAAGACAAGTGTACGAGCTGATGAGAACGTTGAAAACGGTTGTGTCGTGCGACGTGGAGTGCCATTTCCACAACGACACGGGCTGTGCCATTGCCAACGCCTACACTGCTCTAGAAGGTGGAGCCAAGCTGATCGACGTGTCCGTTCTTGGTATCGGTGAGAGAAACGGTATCACTCCCCTTGGAGGATTGATGGCCAGAATGATTGTGGCCGCCCCTGAGTACGTCAAATCCAAATACAAGCTGCATAAAATCAGAGATATCGAAAACTTGGTCGCTGAGGCTGTAGAGGTCAACATTCCATTCAACAATCCTATCACCGGGTTCTGCGCATTCACTCACAAGGCTGGTATTCACGCCAAGGCTATTTTGGCCAACCCTTCCACCTACGAGATTCTAAATCCTCACGACTTTGGTTTGAAAAGATATATCCACTTCGCCAACAGGCTGACTGGATGGAATGCTATCAAGTCGAGAGTCGATCAGCTAAACCTGGTTATGTCTGATGCTCAAGTCAAGGAAGTTACCAATAAGATCAAGAGACTTGGTGATATCAGACCGCTCAACATTGACGATGTGGACTCCATCATCAAGGATTTCCACAGCGAGATCAGCACCCCTCAATTGGAGAGTTTGAGAAAGACCGACGTTGAAGATGTCGACGTTGAAACTATCGACCTTGCTCAACCCCCTGTCAAAAAGGCGAAAACTGATCAGTAAAGGACGACGGGCGCCGGCGTCAAGCATTTTATTTACATCACATACTTTTTTGAAATGAAAATTCTTATCCTCTACTCTAGTCGGTGCTGTTAGTGCTAACATCACAGCTGGTATACGTAAAGTGATCCGTTATCAGCGCTCATCATCACTTTTCGAGAATCCTTGTCGTAGTCTATATCGATAACGCTAACAGGTCTTTGCAGCTCAGCCGTAAAGTCCACAAGACGCTCTTTTGAAGTGACGTCGAATAAGCTGTTACCACAGATGATGTGTTGATCGTCATTGATGAAACGATTTCTGATCAAAAATTTGTTGGAATTGTCATTGAAACTAGCGTCGATGACACCCAAACTTCTGAAATCTCGAGTTGGATTTTGCTTGGCATCTTGTAGACAAATCTCATTGTCAAAGCCAAAACTGCACATTTTGAGTCCTGAGGTAACATCGATCGATGTGACAGAGTCTGAATGCTGATTCTCGAGACAAAACAACTCTTGTCCTGTAGGATCTCTCAAATCATAAGCTGTAATTGTAGGATCAAGTCCGGATGTGTAGAATGTATGATTATCAGCCGGTGCGACAACTGTGAATAGTGGAAATTCCGTACTTACTTCCCACACGGGCTTTTTTTGATGAGTGTCCCAAAGTTTCGCACTTCCATCATCGCTGACCGATACGAACTTGTCATTCGAGAGAGGATATATCTGGTTTACAGCTCTGGTGTGGCCAGTGTAATTTCGCAGCTTTTGGCCTGTTTGTATGTCTACCAATGCAATTTGAGAGCTGGAAGCTCCAGCGACGACCAATGGACCATCCAGGGTCGCTAAGGCGGTAATTGCTGGGCTTTGACGGAATAAGTTTTCTATCACATAATTTTTGGAGTTTGGTAGGTCCCAGACACTCAAATGAGCGTCGAGACCAGAAGAGATCGCTGTAGTGCCGGAATTTAAGAATTTGCAGGCCAGAACGGCGCTTTCGTGGCCTTTTGAAAGCTCGAGCAGCGGTGAGTCATTGGCCGGGATCAATGACATTACCACAGACTTGAATTCTTACGTATTGTTGAGATTTCCGTTAACGATTTGAAGATGAGATGAGATGAGATGAGATGAGATGAGATGAGATGAGATGGTGATAGTTGTGGTGAAAATGAAAAAAAATTGGTTCTTGGAGAAGACCAGCGGCAATAGCGTAAACTTGAGAGCTCAGTGAATTGTCTGGTCAGATTGAGAGAGATTCTCGGGTGGTTTTTCGGTTTGGTTGCGAAAATACTACTTTTTTTACAGAAATTTGAGTTTTTGGTATTTATATGCTGTCATGATGGGTATTGTTGTTGAACGTGTGGAGCTTCGAGGGAATGAAGGGTTTGGTGAATTGTTCAAGTGTGGTAGAGCAGTATTCGGTAGTGTTTTGATGGAAACAGTGGATATTTTGGCTGGTTGCGCCAGAGAGGTACAAAGTGATATGGATTTTGATTGGCTTATTCGAAGAAGAGATGAAAAAGTGTGCGGGAAGTGAAAGGGGGGCGAAGCTTGTGTGAAATCTGAACATAATGGATCCATTTAAGGAGAGATAAATGCCTCGGTTCCTCTTTCCAGGGGCTTCGAACAAAAGAGCGGGAAAAAACACCAAGTCACTATGTACGATCTCATTCTACAAGTTCAAATAGAGGTGTAAAGATCTCAACCTAATAGCCTACCTTTCTCAAAAAACTGATGAGAAAAATAAATACACACATCGTGAATACAGGTACTCAAGAAAGCTTTCTCTCGACTCTAAAAGATAATCTCCCCACACAATCACTATATACGAAAAAATGTTTAGTCGCTACACTCAAGTGTCAGTAAAGTTACTAGAATTATAAACGAACAAACACACAAAACACACCGAATCCATATACAATGGTTCTTACTTTCACCACACGACTTGAAATCCTTTCTTCTCACAATCTCTCACAACCTACCACTGCTTTTAAAACTCCCGTTAAAACTCCCGTCCACGTGACCCAATTTTCTCTTTTGGCACTATTTAATTGGTCAAATATCCATTTTCTCAGCCTTTAAAGGGACCGCAACCTAATACACGGGTAAAATTAAGGTTTCAAGGCTTTCAAACTTCTAAAACTCACTTCCGTTCCATTAAAGATTCAAAGAATTTACTCTTTTAGCCTTCATTTTTAAAGCTTGACGAGTACTGTCCAAGACTCCATATTCTTTTACACAAACAGCAATTCCACAATGCTAGCCGCTACAACTCGCAATACCCTTAGACAGTCGCTAAAACTGCAATGCGGTACCGCCGCCAGATTCTACACGGATGGGTCCACGGGCTCTCCAAGAGGTGAGAGTGCCGATGACGCTTTCTCCAAGAGAGAGCGTGCTCAAGAAGACTACTACGTTAGAAAACACGAAAAGGAACTGCTAGCACAACTAAAACAAAAGGTTTCGGAGCAGCAGAAGAAAATCGACCACTTGGAGGGAAAATTGGAAGGGAAAAAGTAAAATGAATGAGCCAAAGAACAAAAAACAACCCCGAAAACAAGCTGGGTCGGGGTCGTCCTTCATCATGATGTTTGAGGTTCCTACACTGGCCCGGGATACGTGGGTAAAAAAGCCTTGCCACCAGTATATATTCTTCTAACCATTTTTTTTTTGTTTTTGTTTTTTGGGTGACACATTTGTTGTTTTCGGAGCGAAATGGCCAAGTGGTGACACTCAACAACTCTAAGCGAGTGATAACTAGCATCGGAAACGCACTGGAAAGCTGTGGAGGGGCCAACTATGAGTGCTAAACTTGACCCACAGGCCCAATCATCCAGTACGTCACGGTAGAACACATATGTCGCTATATATATAAGAATATATATATATATATATATATAAGAAAGACAGCTCAGACTCAGTCTTGTAAACTCTGACCACCACCATAACCACCGAAACCTTCCAATTCCTATTCTACATCCTATTCTATATCCAATGGTTGACCCGTGTAAGCCTCAAGCGTGTGCTATTCAAGGTATGGTTTTTCTACTGATTGAACAGCTTTCTAGCCATAATGTATAATTACATGCTAATAAGAACCCTCACTAACAATTATGCTCTCAACACACACACAGCCTGTTTGACGAAAACTGGATTTGACGAAAGTAAGTGTACGCAAGTGATCGACCAGCTTTACGAATGCTGTACAAAGTTCTACCAAGAGAAAGGTGGGGATGCCCGTACACCTTGCTGTCCCATCCCCAGGCTGTTGAACCTTAAGCTCGAACAACGCAATAAGGAGCCCTTGGACGCAAGGCTTCTATGAAAAACGTCCAGTGCGTCCCGCTCCTTGACTCCATCCTTTTACAAAGAAACCAGAAAAATATACATTTAGGGCCGCGTAGCCTGTCCACTTGGAGGCAAAGCCCCCAGAACAAGGCACGACATTGAAAGGCCGGTCAAAACGCGGTGGGTCCATTTAATCCCATCAATTTTAATTACTATAAGACTACCGCGAGCACGAAGATACAGGCCTTGGAGCATCCTGCATGCGCAACATTCACGGAAGAGATAGAACGTGCCGTGACTCTGGGTGTCTAAAAAGACATTGTATGGTTTCTTTAAAAGGAAGAGGAAAGTAGTCATCAGAGGGAAGAAATCAATTTTTCAACGACGCCTTTTTATACCAAACCGGGGTCTGGGCCGGGTAACTTTGATTACTGAATAATTTGGATATAGTGATATTGCATACTAGGGCCCACAATAAGTAGAAATGTCAGCTTGCAACGAAAAAGATTCGTTATTCCTGTCATCTTCAACATCTTGTCAGTCTGCTAGGAAATTGAACACTTGAAATCTACACTTATCGAGCAGAGCCCTTTTCAAAGTTTCTGCCACGAATGACAATTCAGTGACACTATCGTACAAAGTGATAACTCTACGAAGTGTGTAGTGTCAGTGCCGTGATCTATCCCAAACCACGCCAGGTCTCAACGACGACACTCAACACTCTGTTGTCATGCTTCTCAAAGATTCACTCGCTACCATTCCCGCATTTCTCTCATGTAAAATATGCTCTTAAATTTTGTTTTCTATTCCAGTATGTACACCTATCTACACTCAATCGTACTCTCGGACGTCTGAAATGTACCCTTTATAGCAGCTGTTTTCGGTGACCCAGAGTCGGGTCCCGCTGACATTGCTTGCGCTATTTTCCATTTTGGCATTTTTTTCAAACTCCTGCAGTGCTTGTTTCACTGACGCCGGCTGTATTCCCAAGTCTTCGAGCTGCTTGCGAAGCAACGCAACGTGCAATGCGACTTTCAACTCGCGTGTTTGAACACGCTTGCGCTCGTTCAAGATTTGCAGCTCCCGTTTCTTGCGGTTTGCGTTAAACTCTTTGGTCACCAAATCCTGCGTTTGTTTAAACTGTTCGGCGTCTTGCTCGAGCTTCGCTTCTAATTTCAATCTCACACGATAACTGTCGAACGCTAGCAATGACATTGCCAATACGGAAATGACAGTAGCCAGTTCCAGCAGATACTTGCGCGGAGGATTTTGAACATGATTTCCCGCATTTGTAGGTGAAGTAGCTATTGAAGTAGGTACTGAATTAGGTACTGAAGTAGGTACTGAAGTCGGTACTGAAGAGACTACGGGTCGTGGTGTGGAGCCTGCGAAATATGTAGGAGGCGTACTATACCAGTGACGTCCCAATGGCACATATAGACGGGATGACAGCCTTTTCAGCATTACAAGTACGCCTAATGGAGAGCCTTTGAACAAATCTTGGTGCAGGGTTTCGATGAAATTTCAATAATTTAATGTATGCATATATAATTTAAGATTAGCTCAGATAGCGTGAACTTCGACGTCGCCATGAATGTGAAGTGATCTTTATCAGAATGGCTTCAACATCTGAGCTACCCTCATCAAACATCGGTAGCAGCGCTGCCTGACGCTTCCTGCGCTTGAATTGCGCTTTTTGGATAACGTTTTTAAACGGAGGCTAAGTTACAAAAATGTATTCTACTTGATACTGAATACGTCTTATGGACCCAGATGAGATTATTGGTTGTGAATAGGGGACTGGCTCGCTTAGTGACGACGAGAAGCGGTGATGATGTCGTTCATCTCCTCGACCTTAGCCTTGGCTCTGCCAAAGGTACCCAATCTCTTCTTGGCCACCTTTCTGGCTCTCTTTTCACCAGCGTTTCTGATCAAATCGATCAATCTTCTTTCGTATGGGGCCAAACCGGCGACTTCCTTGACCAAAGATCTGACGAACTTGGTTCTGTTGGAAGAAGCACCCTTTCTGTAGGAGATCTTTGGGGCTGGGGTCATGGCGTTGACCTTCTTACCCTTGTTCAAACCAGTAGCGATACCTGAGAAAGAGGGGAAAAAGTTAGTAAAAATTGCATTGAGGACGTCACAAGCAGTGTTGTCGATGTGGAGAAGACGTAGGGCTTTTCGAGGACATAGCTTTGTTTGTTGTCTTTTTGAAGAATGTCATAGGTTCAAAGTCAAAGGATGGAGTCCCACTAGTCGAAAGATGCTATTTCAAAAACCATGCGTGGTGTTTTAATCTTGACGATTTCGTCATTCATTTTCTAAACCGGGATTTTTATGCCATTATTTCCCACAAATCCTCGTTTCCACGTATTATCAATCCAGACCAGCGGTGTAATGGTATTTGTCTAGTCTAAAGTTCACGTATTGTGGTTCATTCTTCCAGTTCTGTAGTATGCGGTCTTTTCATACCGAAATTTCATCCAATGTCGTCCAATTTCGTCCGTTTTCGTCGCTTTCCCTATGTTTCGCACGGCTTTCAACACACGCACACACTCTCCTGTCGTTCAAATTCAGTTTCCATGGTTCACATACCAGATTTAACGGCCATTGTTACTCTATTGTCAGTGCTTGAGATCTAGTTTCAATCTTCACTGGAAGGGCCACTTCTAAAACTTGAATTAGTTTTATTAAACCGATGCTATG
This sequence comes from Lachancea sp. 'fantastica', assembly GCA_900074735.1. Classification (NCBI taxonomy): domain Eukaryota; kingdom Fungi; phylum Ascomycota; class Saccharomycetes; order Saccharomycetales; family Saccharomycetaceae; genus Lachancea; species Lachancea sp. 'fantastica'. The sequence continues at coordinate 2,170,684 of LT598476.1, read as the reverse complement.
CCTGCACCACTCTTCCTACACACAGCTCTCCCACGCTGCGAGGGAAAATTTTCCAGCCTAGACATAGACACTGGAGGGGACTGGCCTGTCTAGCGGGACCTCACTAGGCGGAGGGTCTGGTACTGGGTGGTGGGAGAGGCGTAGCGGTAGACAGAAGCTCTGCCTAGAGTCGTCTGCCTGGCTTTAGAGAACCTTCCCACGCACAGGAGACGGGCGCTGCCTACAAGGCGAGTCATTTAGCCTGGGGCCGTCCATTTAGACACGATGTCCCATAGTACGGTTTATGATAAAAATTTCTGAATTTTTTACTTTTTTGGAAAACTCGAGGATGTACGGATGTAAAAACAGTCACAGGAGAGATGAGTAGGTCATTGACAACGAATGCTGGAATGCGTTGAACTACTGCCTATATACAATGAATGGGTCTGATAAAGTAGTAACTGGAGAATGGAAACAGAGAAAAAAACGACAAAAGAAGAAACACCGTGCTTTGATGGAAGCAATCGCTCTTGAACCTAAGACCCAAAAACCTGAGACCAGATTGAAGCATTTGTGTGGGCTACATACAAAAACAGCACAAAAAAATAAACTATTAAATAAGGTCACGTGACCGACTGGGAGTTTTGATTCCGGCTCCAGTTCCCGTCCCCGCTAGTCTACTCTGCGTATACGCTATCGTCATAAAATAAACACTACCAAGAACTCTCTTGCCTCGTAGCTGCTTCGTTTCGCTTTATATATATACATGCTTAGAACTGACTTAGACACTCACAGTCTTCAGATCAAATCCGCGACGCTGCAGCATTTCCAACACCTGCACAGCACTCGCGTCCTTGTGCTGGTCCAGAAATTGCCGGTAACTCAAGTCTAACCCGTCGACTCGGTGCTCCAGTTTTTCCAATGGGTACAGATGTTGCATTAGCTTACGACGGCCGCACGTAACGCGGATCGTATTGCCTGCCACAGGTGCCTCGAAGAAAACCCGGTGTTTAACACCATCGGTGCCCTCCACATCGTAAGCGTCCTTGTGTGGCGGGTTTTCGCGCAATTCCTGCTTCTGCAGCACACGGTAGCGGAGTTTCCATCCAGTAGGACCCAATTCCTTGATCCGCGCTGATTTGTCTTTAGTTAGATAGTTATCGATACCGCCCTCTTTGGTTATCGTTCTAAGCACTTTCGCAGTCATCCGTATGCTGATTTTGCGGTCCAAACTTTCACTCCATAATCCCTTTCTCACCACGTTTGGCAACCATCTTCTACGGGTCTTGGTCTTGGATTCCGCAATGTTGTTACCGTATTGCACAAATGATCCACCATAAAGACCCTTGTTACTTTGCTTGAAAATTTTCGATTCGCCAAACTTGTATTCTGGAAACACTTTGCGCTGTTTGGGCACATACACAGGCCGTGCGTCACCAATTTTGAACTCTGGCTGTTTAGCAACACTCCTGCTTTCAACAAGCCTCCACTCTCTCAGCAGTCTAGGAGCAGTAAAGATTCCTCTTCTTAGGCTCGGCATTTGAAACAACATCCCACCAGATGAGCGATGACTTTGCTGGAGTCTTCAGCTTCGATTTGGTTCTGCCTTTCAACTTTCAAAGTTCAGTTAGAATTTTTGAAATTTAAATTAGACCTTCGAAATATCGAAAACGCAGTAAAGGTTAGATCACTACAGTTTGGACAATGATAGGCCTTCCACCTATTAGAGACAATAGCGTTTATCATTTCCAAACCTTTCGTAGTGTCTTCCAGTTTCCCGTATTTGCAGCGGTTCCCGTTTTTGATTTGCCATGTCTGGCATTCGTAAGTTGGTGTTCAAGTTCAACAATTCTCTCTTGTAGTTCTTGGTTGGCATTCATGACTTCTAGGTTGCGAGCCATGGTTTCCTTTAGATCGGCACGCAAGTCCGTGGGTATCTGCGAATCAGGATTGGGTAGCGTCTGTTTTCGAATTTCTTCGCGAAGTTGAACCTTGAGCTGCTTCACTTCCGATTGTAGGTCCTGATTTTGATCCTGAAGCGTTTCCAAATGCAATCTATTTTCAATCAACTCATTCGCGATGTTGATGTGCTCTCGGTTCAAGACAGTGTGGTCTCGCTCGAGTTTGCGGACTTCATTGTGCAATTGTTTGTTCTTTATACGGAGTGTATCCAATTGCGCCTCTTTCTGCGATTCCAGAAGATGGATTTCTTTATACTCGGCAATGTACCTTCTCAGAGATATGGGAGTAATGCTTATCTCATGCATGGCATCTTTGACAAATGCATTGACCGCGTAGTCTTGTTCTGTCAACACTGCCCTTTCTTCCTGGGAACTTATCTTGTAAATTCCAGATCCACTTTTGGAACCATCGGGTGTCTTTAAGTAGTACTCAAAAAGGCCATTCTTCAGGAACTCCAAAAGCTGCTCAAACTGCAACGTCATCAAGACTTTTTCATTTTTGAGCATCAGCACGGACGCAAATTTCAATATGGCTTCCAGCCCCTCCACGAAAACGACATCAAGTATGCGGAGAACAAAGCATAGCGGAAATCGATATGCAAAGCAAGTCAAAAACCATTGCGAAGCATACATCGAGGACCTAACCCCTTGTCTTGCCAAATGATTGTAAAGCGAGGGGGAGTTTTCCTCTATCAGTCTGTCAAATTGATACAGCTTAAGATGCAGCCCCGGCATGTTTGGCAGGTAAAGTTCTCTTAAACCATATCCCACCATCAAACTAATCAAGAGTCCAAAAGCCTCTGATTCTGATTCCACGTTCAGCAGCAATGCGGTGGCCACAAACGCCATGCCTTGAGTATATCCAACTTCAGGATCATGCAATGAGTAGGCTTTTAAAACTCCGAATAGCGATCCTGCTTTTTCTTGAGGTATAAATGCCGTTCTTGAAAGATCCCTCTCAATAGCCTTCTCGTGCGGAGATTCAAGGCTCTGGAGATTTGCGTATTCAACGTCAATTTCTTTAGATTTGGACGAAGATAAAAGTTGCCATATTATGCCACGGACTTGCGGCGGTATTCCGCCAGCGATTTCCTGCTCAAGTTTAAAGGAGTCTTTTTTGGCAACTTCCGCGTAGTTGCTCACAAGTCGGGTCCAAAAGGGCCAGTCCACCGTGGTGAGCTCATCATTATCTTCATCAGAATCGTCTTTCTGCGGTGATAGGCCCTGAGAAGGCTCCACGGTCTCCAAGAAGGCGGTGTAGCTCGACTTCAAAACTCGGGCACCTTCTTGTAGATTTTCTTGCGTGGTGTCATCTTTCGACATGTAATCGTCTTCATTTTCTTGAAACCTACTCAATACAAGGTCGAAGTCCGCGCTTACGGATCTCTTGTGACTTGATCTTGGCGGCACAGGTGGTGGTGGTGGTGGTCCTGATTTCACATTCAGCGCAGCGATTGAGCTGCGGAACACATCGGACTTCAATTCCTCTTCCAATGGAGGAGGAACTGCATGAATTGGTTGCGGGGTGTCTTTTAAAACGTCGCTGGGCTTACGGGAGGGCAAGGGTGGTGGCAGGTCCTGAACGTTACCATGTTCTGTTGTGTGCATTAGAGTTGACTCCTCGGGCTCTTTTTCAGGTACATTTGATGGTTCTTCGATGACACTGGCTGGCCGATCGCCATTGTGGGGCTCCTCAACAGTTTCAGCTGCTAAATTTTCCTCTGCTTCTCTTTCAGTATTTGCACTCACATCAATTTCAGCTTCATCTCCATAAGCCGATAAGCTTACTTCTGATCCCGAATCGTTCTCTACTCCAGTTTCGAGCTCAGCTTGCTTAACTTCAGTTTCATCACTATTGGTAGGCGTGTCTGTTACTGATGGAGGTTCATCAACACGTTCCGCAGTAGTTTTAACCTCATCGAGTTCATCATTTTCGGCATTTGCTATCGTTTCCTCAATTTTAGCATCCGTTTCAACCACTTGCAGCGCCTGTGGATCACTGACGCTTGCACTAAGTTTGTTGAAGTCCTCGTTAAACTTGTCTAGATCGTTCTCGAGCTTTTTATCTTGAACTTCTGTGTAGTTTGTGTTTCCCGATTCGATGCTGGCTGTACTTGCAGACATTTTGAATGGGCTTAGTGTTTGTCAAGCAGCACCAAAAAGTTGCCTGAACACTTTTGTTTTCAACTTTTCAACTGTTTCCCTGAGTTCACGGTTGAATTAGAATATTGATGATTCCTTAATTGTGAAGAAAGAGCTTCGATCACTGTTAAAAGTGTAAATCGTTGGTGAAGAGGAAAACCCAACAGGAGCCTGAGATAGTATCAGTTGACTCGAGTATCTGGGATTTCACACCGTAGTAGAGATTTTTATTCAGTATCTCGGAACAGATATCTTTCTCTTGTGAACAATACAGTTGGTGAGTCGCAGGAATCCGTTTGTGGGTTCTAACAGACTTGCATCATATTCATGAGAAATCTTGGTCGCTAACTTGCCTTTGATTTTATGATGGATTCCGATTTTTGACGTTGCATTCGATCCTCGCAGGAGGACTTGATCTGTTGGAATTGATGTTACTGATGCTTTAAGGGTCCTAAAACGTTGAAATCGAGAAGCTAACCAAAAGTTTCCAGGATTTTCGAATCAATCTCTTGGGTGTGGCTTGTTGCATCTGAAGTTTAAAAGAAGCTCTCTGAAAGGCTTTCTTTCGCATCTGTTGGGATTCTTTTGTTCTTGTTCTTTCTTGGAAATGACGCCCAACACGGCTGTCTCCCATCGATCCCCGTTTTTCAAAGGGAATGTTCACACGGCGATATGTGATGGTTTATGAATCATTTCAGCTTTTCCATAACGATGGATCTTGTTGTTAAGTTACTGTTCTTGTGCATACTTTCATGGATCAAAAAGTGCTGGGCGGCTATCTCGAGTTTAAACAATAAAACGGTGAAACACAAAGTCACGTTATACGATAGCCACGTGCCGAAGCTAAGCTGTGAAGAAGCACGTGAACTTGAATATTTATTGAATAGACCTAATAGCGTAAACACCATCAAGCAACTATAGAGCTGCAAGACCCTGACAGCATAATCTGAATGAAGCTCGTCAGGTAGTGGAAAGAAAGAAAACAATTGTAATCCTAAAAAAAAAATGTAGCAAACCTGTCAACTGTGCTCCCTTTAGCGATCTCCCTAAGCCTGGGACGATAACACTGAAAACTCCGAAAAATGTGTTTCTGACGTCGAAGACGATGAGAGAACAGAACCGAAATCTGACGTTGAACGACAACTTCGAGGGCCCAAGTCGTTTTCGAAAGCATCAGGCCAAGGCTCTTGCCGCCTTGAGCTGTGCTTAGGGTTCGCTTGTTGTTCAGGAAGAACTAGTCCCAGAGTTAAGCCCAAATCTCGCATTAAAACCTCTGCCTCGTTCATTGTGAGGTTCGGAAACCGAACCCGGACGTAGGACTCACCAAACTCCAAAGGCAAAGCACCGTAGTTTTTGTGAATGGTTCGCACACTTTCCTCAATTTCTCGCATCCGCGTGTTGCAAGTCATGAGCTCGTGACGCCAGTTGTCGAGTGCTTCGTCGCTCGCAAAGACAAAAGTGGGCATCTTCGACACGTCAAGGCGTGGCAACTGGAACTCGACGACACAGCCTAACGATTCGGTCTCATTTTCGTCGTCAAAAACCAACTCTTGTCTGTGATCTTGGATCATACGACACACCTCCATTGCACGAATCATTGAGATGGCTTGGTTGCCCAAAGGTTTCGTGCCTGCACCAGATTCACGCAAAGCAAGTTTGCCGGTGTTATGCTGCGTGTCAAGGGGAGAGAACCCCTCCCAAAGGTTGAAAAAACACCGCAGAGAGATGGATAGGTTTTGGGCTGCATCGTGGGTGATTTTAATGGCAGACGTCGAGTAAGAGCGACCTGGTGCAAAGCGCATCGTGCTCATGTTCCAGTTAGTAAACAGACCACGAGGAGCACCTCTGGGAGCCCGATAAGAGCCGTTAAAGTTGGCAAAGACGCCCTTTTTGCCATACGAGCTAAACCTGGGTGCTGAACCGGCAAACGCTTTTTGACCGGCTCTTGCATCCTGTGCAGTGCCGCGCGTGATCGTATGCAAGAACCGAGAGCCTTTACCAAAGGTGGTGCTTGGCTTTACTGGAATGGGAACTCTCACAAGAGCCTTTTGAGGCCTGGGTATGTTTCTCTCTAGTACATTTTGCAGCTCTTCGTCCAGAGTTTGACGGATCTGTTTCACCTGCTTTCGTGCGACTTTCAGCCACTGTCGCAAAGAGTTGGCCGACATCTGAAGTAGCAAGGGCTGTTTGGAGCTTTACCTATGATTTAGGAGTAATGTGGGTGAACTTAGCCTCTAGCTGTCATAATAATCATATCTCTAAGGGAAACTGTAATATCACTTTTGACTTTGGTGACACTGACTTACGATCTGACGCTAACGGTTCGAAGTACCTGACTTCTAGCGCACAGAACGCCATACCAGGACGCCTTTTTGGTTAGCTGCTTCTTTTTCTTTTGGCCCCAAGAAGGTCATTCTTTACTCAGATACAACCGAACTAGGGCCTTACTTGAAAATCATTTGGTAGCACATACGCATGCGTGGCCACTGTGCTCCAACTTTACAATAAAAGCCAACAATGATCCCTTCAATCGCCGTCGTTGAAAATATATCTCATGATATCATCCATTGTTGTAGTATTGAAAGCACTTGTCCCATTCGTGTTGGTATTGAAGAGAGTCTGCACGCTCTGATCGTTCCAATTGGGGAATACGGTATAGTTCTGCGTATTATCCAGATACGGAGGTGTGTATGAGGCGGAGTTTTCGTTTTGGAACATGTTGATGTCCGGTGACGCTTTTGAGCGTGAAGGCTCCGGCGGAGAAAGCTCACTTATAAGCTCTAAAAGGTTGGCAGACGGAGTTGCACTGGAAATCTGTTGCTCTTGTCCGGCAGTTTGCAGGATATTTGATATCGTGAGAGACCGCGGAGAGCGGTGGTCTATATCGTTGAGCAAATAGCCACACATGCTGTTGATCACTTTAATGAATTTTTCAGCAGTCGCGTTCTTACTGGATAGTTTTTCGAAACAATTGCGAGCAAGCATGACGTTCTGTCTCCATTGTCCACCATCGGGCGCATTTGGATCGACTATGAGCCCCACAGCCGGTACAATTGCAGCATTCATCAAGAAATACGTGGCATGCCAAGCAGAAAGAGTCGTGACCTCATACTGCTCGATAAAATCCGCAACGGAACGAATAGTTTGACTTGCAGCTTTATGACACACGGCTGAGCAGTTGACAGAGTCGTGGTGGTCGATTCCCAGCTTTTGGCCGCTCAATAACTTCAGAAAGAAAGGACGAAAAATTGTTGTAGTGAGGTTCTGATACATCCATATGACGAGATATCGACACAAAGGAAACCAGGTGCCATGAGGGTCAATTCTTGGTTGCCATTGTTCAAATTGAGAACCCAAAGACTTCGGCAGTGTCCCAATGTTGGTGTCGATTCTCCTTTCTAACTCAAGTACAGTTGACAACAAAAGCGGCCTTTCTTCCTCATTGAAATAGACCGCTTTATCAGCAATTTCTAGGGAAAGCCTAACAAGTTTGGCATTTTCAACCACACAAGACGAGATCACAGCAGTCCTATCTGCTGCCCTGTCACTTGCATCTGAACCGGAAGGTAATAACGTGTCGACGTCTTTCAAGCCTGGCAGCTGGCGAGGTCTTCCGAAAGCCAATGCAACGTCAAAATCGTAAGCGTACAGGGTCCAGAACATTCGTCTTCGTAATTCTAACGCCTTTTTGTCAGCCTTATTAGCTTCGTTTACTTCCCGATGTAAACCCAAAGATATCGCCATACTGGCAGCAAATCCCATGTAGTTCCAACACGCGTTCGGTTTATTGCGTTTCCTGGCACATTTGGACATAAGAGCAAGAGCTGCTAGAAGTGGGTGAGAGCCACTCTCGAAGATGGTACTGCTCAAGTATGATTTCGCATTCCTGTAAAAGTGTATATCCGCATCTGAGTTTTCACCGTCGATGCACAGAGCTCCCAAAGCAAGAACAGCATTAAGCAAAAGTTGCCATACATCCGTTGAGTCCGGAACAAGTTGGTCTGTGTACCACAACCGAAAGGAAGGCTCATCGACTATTGGGAAGGTGGGGTGGAAAAATGTGAAATATGCGTCGACGTATACTGCCGTTACATCTCTGGAGTGGAGAACGCTGGGATCGTGAGTTGAAAGAGGGCCTCGTCGGACTTCTAGAAACGCATCTGTCACATATAACGCGCGCAAAATTGTCGAGTTCGAGCCAGCTCCAAAAAACCCTTTGTTATTAATGCTCACATTCATTGTCCCCATTCCGTCATCCTTGAAAACCTCGGAGTCACTTTCCTCGCTCCATTCAAAGCCATGCAGAGGGTCGCGCGGCAATTGGTTGACCGGTGGTTGTTGTGACAGCGTTGAGGTAAGCGTTGAAGTTGAAGTTGAAGCTGAATTTGAATGTGAAGTTGAACTTCTTTTTTCGACCTCGGGAGTAATAGACCGTCCACCTTTGGAATTTCTTGCAATTTGTCGTAGCTTCACAGACTTAGGATCGTCCAGAATTTTTTCTACACTTGCGTCAGGGAATATTTCTTCAAACAACGCTTCCAGCCGTGAAAGCTTATTTTCAACACTCGTCAAGTGTGCCCGTGTCAAAGGCGATCTCGTCTGACGTGGTGAGTAATGGCATTCCCAGTTGTTTTCTACGCACTTGGAGCACGTAGGGAACTCCCGCGAACATCGTAGTTTCTTCTTCCTACAGGAATCACACGCCAGCTCCATGTTTTTTCTTCTTGGCCACAAGTTCAGTACTCTTCAGTCTCTAGAGTTCGACGCCGTACTTATTATTCCCAAGTAAACTTCGAATCTTTAAGTTTACGTCCCCAGATGCCCGGTATATACCAACATCTACGGTTCGCGATGCAAAAGCAGCAGTTTGAACGCCAAAAAGCCCGTAAAAACTGGGAAATGAAGCCCAAATCCTGAAATTTTACAAAAGCCCTCAAAGTCAAGCAATTAGTATATTGCCAGAACTAATTTCCTCGATCTTTATCGTTCTCATCACTCTTGTTCCATGTTCAAGTTTCGATACCTTATTTAATAATATCTAGAATTAATGCGTAAACATGAAATGAGAACGCGTCTACAAGATGAGCTACAAAAGTGACCTGATTCTTCACATGAAGCAAGTTTTGTTTTGATGCAAGACAATATAAAGGCTCAGATTGGATGGCTGAAGCAAAGCAGGGCTTTTGAGCCAAAACGGGAGCTTTTAAATCGCGTTTTGAGCCTAGAAACAGCCGATAAAAGGCAAAAAGTGGCAACTCAGTCCCAAGAGATTCACAGGGCCCAAAACGCTGTGATCGACTTAACTAGTGAGACAAGGGTGAACGCGGTGATGCCCGGCATCTTGCAGCCGTCGAAGCAGCCCATTCCCAACGCTGGGGTAAGCACTGAAGAAGAAAGCATCACACCAAGATCTGGTATATCATTTTCGCATCCAACAGCTGTGAAGCATCCTAGAGGGCTCACAGAGTCCACACAGCTATCGCAGAAACCTACATCGCTCCCTGCCACTTCATATGTGGAATCTGGGAGCGCAACTAGCCACCACACAAGTTCGAGTGAGTTCCATAGCCGACTGCGAAAGGACAGATCTCATTTGCAGCCTTCAAGCTCAATGGAGGTCATTTCTTTACAAGACAAGGTGATCGGACTGCTAGAAGAAAAAGCTACAACCCTAAGTGGTAAAATTTCGATTGTAGAATCAACATCACTCTCAGAAGACACTAAGAGACTTCAGATCCAACAACTAGCCCCGAGGCTAATGGCACTGGAGAAAGAGCTGAATGACCTGAAAACCACATTGCGCTCATTGAGACCTGTGTCGCGCGTGCTTGATGGCTCGGTTAGTGAAACTCGGCATGAGCCAGTGAGCCATCCTATTCTCAGCGTTTCCGCTCCTAGCATCAACCCACAAATGCTTCAAGGTCCTCAGGTAGCACTTCGTAATGCCGTCATAGAAAAAGATCTCATCACAGTCCTGGACGACGAAGATGATGATGAAGTTGACGTCAATGGTCGTGATAGAGTGCGCATAGAAGATCAACCAGGATTTCTGGCTCAAGTCACCACGTCAAAAGCAGTACCGATGATAGATAATCAAGCACAAGGGCTACGAGCAAGGCCTTTGCGTAAACACAAAGAAATCAACTACAAGATTCCGGAATTGGATGATAGTCTCAATTACAATATGAGGCCATCGTTTCTGGCTACGCAGCACTCAGGGAAAGACGGAGAAGATACAACCATGGAAGCAGAGCCAGAGGATTCACAGTTTTTGCTCACCGCGGAGGAAGAGCATGATGAAGCACGAACTAGTGATCGAGAGTTTGTTGAAGATGGTTTGGATAATCTTCTAGATGAAAGCACTGATGGAGAATATCAGGCAACACAGGGCTCAAGTGCTGGTCATTTGTCTCCAAAAGGCCCTGAACAGGTTTCTGAGTTTGATCAAAGCCTAAATGTGCAAATTATAGGCTCCTCGCCAGCTCAAAGTCCGCGCAGAGACGTAGGGCCTCGTTCAGGGACTCCTGAGCTCGACTTAACGGGAGCCGATAACGGTCCTGAATTCGATACGATTACTGAAAGCATACAGCAGACGTTTCCAAATCAAAGTCAAGCCAATTGGCAGCCATTCTCATCGAACACAGAGGTACGAGCCCTTCGCGACGATGAAGTTGTTCACGACGATACCTTCACTCACAGTGACTCGGAGGATTTCGATGATTTTGATGCTGAGAGGGAAAATATGACTCAAGGTGCCAGTGTAAGAGAAGTGGATGACGACTTGAGAATTATCTCCGAACAAAGGATAGAGAATTCTAACCAAGCAAGCCACGAAATCAAACGGGAGATTATTGACGTGGAATCAGTTTTTAATGTTGATGATCAACCAAACCAGGTAGTAAAAACACAACCTAACGTCAGCAACGAGAGGCTAGAATACAGTATGACAGAACCTCAATATGCTTGGACACCCGAAGTATTCCACCGCCTTCATCATGTTTTCAAATTACCAGGATTTCGCCTCAATCAGCTGGCGGCGGTCAATGCGACTTTGGCCGGAAAGGACGTTTTCGTTCTCATGCCGACAGGTGGCGGCAAGTCTCTGTGCTACCAGCTGCCAGCTGTTGTGAAGTCGGGCACAACAAGTGGCACGACCGTTGTTATATCGCCTCTCATCTCCCTTATGCAAGATCAGGTTGCTCACTTACTGGCAAAAAATGTCAAAGCTTGTATGTTCAGCTCGAAAGGCACAGCTGATCAAAGACGGCAGACATTCAATCTGTTCATCAATGGCTTGCTTGATCTCATTTATATCTCTCCAGAGATGATAAGTGCGTCTGAGCAATGTAAGAAAGCGATCGGAAGACTGTACAAAGATGGGAAGCTCGCGCGTATTGTCGTGGATGAGGCACACTGTGTATCGAATTGGGGACACGATTTCAGACCCGACTACAAGGAATTGAAGTACTTCAAAGAACAGTACCCTGATATTCCTCTGATAGCACTCACAGCTACGGCAAGTGAACAGGTAAGGCTTGACGTTGTCCACAATTTGCGTTTGAAGGACCCCATATTCTTAAAGCAAAGTTTTAACAGGACTAACTTATACTACGAGGTGCTCAAAAAAGGCAAAGATGCAGTCTCTTCAATATGTGACGCTGTCAAGACCCGGTTCAAGAACCAAACAGGCATAATATACTGCCATTCTAAAAACTCTTGTGAGCAAACGGCATCTATAATGCAAAAAAGAGGTATCAATTCTGCTTATTACCATGCGGGCATGGAACCAGACGAAAGAAATCAAGTCCAACAAGCTTGGCAAGCTGACAAAATTCGCGTCATATGCGCAACGGTCGCCTTCGGGATGGGAATAGATAAACCGGATGTTCGCTTCGTTTATCATCTTACAGTTCCAAGAACCTTGGAGGGCTACTATCAGGAAACAGGCCGTGCAGGAAGGGATGGAAAATATTCGTATTGCATAATGTATTATACCTTTCGAGATGTGCGTACCATGCAGACTATGATTCAGAAAGACAAAAATCTAGACAGAGATAATAAGGAAAAGCATCTTACCAAGCTCCAGCAAGTTATGCAGTACTGTGAGAACGTTACTGACTGCAGAAGGCAACTGGTTTTGTCATATTTCAACGAAAAGTTTGAATCCTCGCTTTGTAAAAGTAATTGTGACAATTGCAAGAATAGCGTTAACACCACTACCGAAGAGCGGGACATTACAGCGGAGACTCTAAACATAGTGAAGTTAATTTCCGAAATACAGGATGAGAAAGTAACATTGATTCACTGTCAAGACATATACAAAGGGTCACGCAATTCCAAAATAGTGCAAGCAGGCCACGATAAGCTCAACTACCATGGTCAGGGAAAAAACATGTCGAAATCAGAGATAGAAAGAATCTTTTTTCACTTAGTCACCAATCAAGTTCTGCAAGAATACCCTGTGATGACGGGGCGAGGCTTTGCTTCAAATTATATCAAAGTGGGAAGCAAGGCACGACAGGTTTTGAATGGAAGAATGAAGGTGTCGATGCATTTTGTCACCTCAAATGGTGCCTCTTCGAGACCAGGGTCTGCTCCTCCAGTTCAAATGGCAGACTTGAATGGAAAGACGCCAACTGATAACAGCAATGGAAATAATGCTTTGTTACGGACCGCTGGCGCGTCTAGCTTTAGCCGACCAGCCCTTAATCGTTATGCTTATGATGAAAATAAACCTTCATCAGATTCAAAACTTTACAATCGATCTGCATCGCCAATACTGATGGAAGACAATACAAGTCATTTATCAGCTGAGGAGCAGCTGAGTGTAACAACAGCTTACCAAGAACTGAGGCAGAGAGCGATGGACGTCGCCAGCCGAAACGGCTATACCTCTTTCATGGGCGTCATCTCTGAACAAGCTCTGAAAAAAGCTGCAGTTACGCTGCCGAGTTCCATTGAGCAGTTTCGACTGTTGCCCAATTTGACCACCTCTCAACAGCAAAACTTTGCCCATTTCAAAGAACTTCTGATAACTTTACGGGCTAGGCGCCAAGCTTCAAGCCGACAACAAACCTCTTGGCAGGCTCCGCCGGCTCCGGGTACCACTCCCTTGTTCCAAGGTTCTGATTTCATCGAAGCTTCGGAGATGCAAAGACGCGATAGCGAGATATTGCAACAAATACGTAACTCTGCATCCATCGACTTTAGCCCTAACGTTCTAAGCCAAAAATTTAGAAGCAGTCAGTCCAAAGCAAAACGAGGAAAGAGGAACAAGTGGCCTGCGAAAAACTGGGCTAAGAGGTGATATTATAGCTTGGTTAATTACCGGTAACGAATTTATAATAGTATCTAAGATTACAGTGCTATTTCTAATAGCGCGTAGGCGCGAGTGCATTTGCATGTAGAGTTGTGTGTTGATTAGAGCACCATCTTTGAGGTGCATTATAGAATTAACGCCTATGCGACTGGGGACTCCAAAGGATGGGCTTCGTCTTTTTTGGAATTGTACAGAACAATGCCGTTTGCTTTGGCATTCTGTTTTTCTTCACGTTTGTAGAACCATAGTACCACTAAAGTCCAAAGTGACAGACAGAATGCAGAAACGGCGGTCCAAGCATAACCCTTCAAGAACCTTGGCGCCTCAACGGTCTTGAAAACTAGCACGGACATGAAGGCGGTCGTGGTTTGAGCCAACATGTTCATGATAACCAGAATGACAGATCTAGCTTCCGCATCGCGACGACAGATATCATTTTGCCAAGAATACAAGACAGGAGCCATTGCCCATCCGAAGTATTGAAGCATGAAAGCAAACCATTTAGCGCCCTGGGGAACATCCCAGGCAGCGAGAATGACGTTTCCAATAAAGTTGAAAACCTGAGTAACAACAATGGCACCCCATCTGCTACGAAGCTTATCAGCAAATACACCTGTACTGGCCAAATAGATCATACCGAGGGCAGGAGTTATCATACTGAGCCTGTTGAGTTCTGGAATAGAATACTTCTTTAGAGATTTTAACCACAACAGGTAAGCGCCTGATGAACCGTTATTATTGTTCCAGCAGAAGATATTCCACAAGGTAAGAACGTAGATTTTCCAGTCAGTCAAGATGCGCACCCAAACCTTCTTATCAAAGAATCTAGATGAGAAGTCTGCTTTCTGAGTGTTGTTTTGCTTCAATCTTTTACGCGCCAATCTGATCTCATCGTCTGTCAGGAAAATAGAATAGCAGTTGTAAGGGTCTCCTGGCAAAGCGTAGAATCCGATGATGCCAACAACTAGGGAAATTATACCGTCGATAATGAAGTTCCATCTCCAACCGGAAAGACCGCCTCTGCCATCTAGAATTGAGTAAACGGAAGATTGAATACCACCCGCAGACATGATACCTGCGTACTGGCCGAAGTAGTAAAATGCAGAACGACGTACCATTTCGTCGTGCTTGTAAAACGAACCAAACAGGTACTGATAGGCCAAATATGCGGGGGCTTCAAAGACACCAATAAAAAACCGAATGGCCTTCAAATGTGACACAGAGTTGACTTTGGAGCTCCCGATGGTGAGCACGGACCAACAGATGTCGAGTATGGGCAACAAAAAGTTGAGGGGAACTTTGTTAAGGATGAAGATCATGGGTAGCTGGAACACGATGTTGCCGATTGTGAACATAACCTGTGTGTGCACAAGCTGATTACCCTTAAACCCGAGTTCTTCACGCATACCAGAGACAAATGCGTTGTTCAGGTTCGAAAAATCCAGGTATTTGACCCAGTAGGCCATGCATGAGTAGAATGCCAGCAAAATGTCCAACTTGAGCAGCAGCTTTCTTTCCTGCGGCGACACACCGCTTCCGAACCACTGCCACCATTTTGAGCGACTAGCTTGCTTGTTATTGACACGATATTCTTGTTCATTGAAAAACGCCCACCATTTGCGGTTGGCCTCGTCTCTGTATTCTAATTGTTCTTCTTCTTCGTGCGCATGCTGCTCGATTTTGATATCGGAGACTTTGTCAGATCCGGAACCGCTCAATACTCTGGAAGGCTCTTTCTCTGCCTCTAATTCAGATTCCGAGCTTTCATTGTGCATCACTAGATCTGATTCATCCACTATTCTTCTCGTGGGAATAAATCCCCACTTGAGTCTTTGAAAAGGGTCTATGACCCACTCCTCTGCAATGCTTTTCACCAATGTCATTATTGGATACCGAGTTGAAGTTGAAGATCTCACTGATGAATTGCAAACAAACCCTGACGCCCATACTTGGTGGCATTTCCTTTCTCTTGTCTTAATCGACTGCCTTTAAGTACTCCGTTATGGCTCATCTCATCGCTTTCTTTCCACCCTTTGAGTGCTAAACTACCTCCGCTACCACTACCCTGCGCATAGTAAGCCACAGTGATAATTGACGATTTTTTTGCATTGTTCGAGACAAGTGAACAGGTTTCTAGGCAAAAAGCCACACACGCTGCTGATAAGGTTCCAGGACCACTGCGGTAATGTGGTCGCGTACTGTTCAAGCTTGCAGACGTGGGACAGGTCAAGGTTTAGCCAAATATATCGATCAGTCATCACTGCCGATAATTGCAGGGTTTTTAGCACACACACACGCACGTAGCAGTGAAGGCGGTGCCAGAGCAGAGTCACAGAGACCCAAGGCAAGTGTTGCTTGGAGCGAGATAAAGGAGTAGAGTCGTTTGGTTGTTTGGACACACCCGGGCACACAATGTGTTGCCATTGTGGGAGAGAAGAGACGGGGAGCGAATTATGAGAGATCACTTCATTACCTTTCTGACGCTGCCCTCGTAAATCATAAGTGGTCGAAAAAAAAGGAAGAACGTGAAAGAAACGACAGAAGCCATTGTGTCTTTTGATATCACTTTCCCTTTCTGCGACTTCGGGCTTTTCATTTTTGCGCGGTAGCTCCTGCTTCCGTTTCCTGTGGGAAACTTCGAGAAATCTCTTATCAACTTTTCACATGGAAACAGGTTGAGTCGCTTGTGATCTCATTCGGCTACCTGCATGGCTTCTTTTTTTTTCTCATTGTCCTTCACTCGATTTCTCGTGCTTCGGTAAGTAGCATCACGTATTGTGCTGTCAAATGTAGCGTGAGGATTCAGAGGGGTCCGAGAAGCCATTGTCATCTTTGAACATGTCATAGTTTTTCAAAACTGTAGCGGGTGTGTGAGTAGAACTTCCGCTCGTCGAGTCCTCGCAGATGGAAAATAAGGCCTGGGAACATCTCGGTGAGAATCAGGTGTTTGTATTTCTCTCTCGAAACTGTACAAGGCAGGGCATGTACAGTTATAGATACAGCGTTCTTGCTTTTAGTGTTCTTTCAAGCAAGTGTAATTTGGAAATTCGAGATTGGATGGGTGAGGCGTCTCGGTTTTCCATATGACACATTCGACGGAGTTCTTATTTCCGCATTTTCTGCAATTGGAGCGGCGATCAACGTCAAGAGCGTAGATACCAGCCAAATTGTGCAGTCAGCTGCGATTCGAAGTCGACCGCTGAGCAATTTGGCGGACGACAGTAAACCACGATGATGCATCTTCACAGATTTGGAGCTTAAAACACTCTCCCTCATCTATCTCCATAAAAGAAAGCTAACAAAGCATGCATCCGTCGTTTTGGGAGCTCTTTAGATCATACTCAGTTAGTACGTTAGCGAGTTGTCACAGTTTTGAAAATTACTCACGGGGTGAAGTTTTATTCGTGTGAATCCTTCTTGAAATATCCGCCAGCTTCTTCTTTCTGGGTAGTTAATTTGCTTACTTTTCCTTTCTCAATATCGCTTTCCAGCAACACATGGAAAACACAACTCTAACTTACTATGGTTTGGTGCCCGTCGAGCATATCGTTCTCGACTCAGATGCTCACTTGCTAAAGGAACGCACGCCACCAAATGGCGGGAAAATGGGTAGCAGATTTATCGGAGCATCGTTACAGGTACTTT
Organism: Lachancea sp. 'fantastica'; assembly: GCA_900074735.1. Taxonomy (NCBI): domain Eukaryota; kingdom Fungi; phylum Ascomycota; class Saccharomycetes; order Saccharomycetales; family Saccharomycetaceae; genus Lachancea; species Lachancea sp. 'fantastica'. The sequence goes on along the minus strand of LT598476.1, from coordinate 2,153,638 downwards.
CCGGATTCATTCCCACTTTTAAGCTCATATTTTCCAAATAGTCCCAACTAGCTGACCAAAGTATTCGGGCCGTCTGACTTGTTCTGAGTTATGGGAAAACGTGAAGTTCAACAAATCAGCATTGACTTGTGAGTTTCTCGGTACTTTTTTTTAAGGTGAGACCAAACGCTGTTCAATTTTCGCCACCCAGCAAACCTCACGTCAAGAGGTTGCTGATTAGCGGCTAATGCTCCACGACCACATATTAGAGACCCCAATGGCTCTCCTCTTGACCAAAAGCACGTAAGCTTCTTTTCTCTCGCCTATGATCAATTCTTTGAGTTTTCTGGATTGTTGCCCTGATTATAGCTGTTTTCATGACTTAGCCGCCGAAAGGCTGGCAAGCAAAACTTGCGGTATGGCAATGGGTATTCTTCCCGCTGGCATCCAACCATTTTCCAAGCACTACAAATTGATCAAGTTCGTCTTTCAATTGGGCGCCAAACACCATTCTCTAGTGCAATATCTACTTGTGAATTAGTTCTCTGATCCTCGAAGCTCTTCTTGTAGGTAAACTAAAAAGTTGAAAAAAAGCGTATTACATGATAAGGCAGCCAAAACGAAAATGATTTTCGTACATAAACACATCATGAGAAACGTGACATGTACTCGCTTAATCAAGAGTACTCTTGCACGTGGTGTCTCTGAAGTGGCTCCCCTAAATACGTATATAATTATATATTTGAGAACGAGCCTTGATTAGGTAAGAGGCATTGTCGGATTGTGCTGTACTCGAGTACCTCATTGAGCAGATGCTCAGGTCTTCCACACGTCGTCGTTCTTGGCCGTGGTATGCTTATGCTCCAAAATATGCTTATTACTGTAATTACTCTAATAATTACTCCCGTCTATACAATTAGTATCCTAAAATTTCCCTCCTAGCTTTCCCTTCTAATCCTGCTTCGCAACGGTCTCTTCCACCGATGGGCAGGTGCACATCAGGTTCAGGTCACCATAGGTGTCGTCCAGACGAGCTACCGGAGGCCAGAACTTGTTGTACCTCAAGAAGGGGAGCGGATAGGCAGCCATCTCACGACTATAGCCTCTAGTGTCCCAGTCGGGGCTCGAAATGATGTCCTCCAAAGAGTGCGGAGCGTTTTTCAATACGGATCCGCGAGGATCGCCCGTCACGTGCATATCTATCTCGCGCTTGATCGAGATCATGGCATCGACGAACCGGTTGAGTTCTTCGAGGTTTTCGGACTCTGTGGGCTCCACCATCAGCGTTCCTGGCACCGGGAACGCCAAAGTAGGAGCGTGGAACCCGTAGTCCTGTAGACGCTTGGCCACATCGATGGCCTCAACGCCCTGTGCCTTGTACTTTCTCAAATCAATGATAAATTCGTGACCACAATGCTTGGTCGCGGACTTGTCGTTCACGAACATAATATCGTAATGGGCGCTGAGCCGAGTCATCATGTAGTTGGCGTTAACCATGGCCACAACGGACGCAAAGGGCAGACCTTGCGATCCCATCATCTTGGTGTAGGCATATGATATAGGCAGAATCGACGCGCTACCATATGGTGCACTCGAAACAGAGCTGATGCGATGGTCCTCGGGAGCACCTGTCATCATTTCCATAAGATTGTGGCCGGGCAAGTATGGCTCCAAGTGCGATTTCACGCAAATAGGGCCCACACCGGGACCACCACCGCCGTGAGGAATGGCAAAGGTTTTATGCAGATTCAAGTGACACACGTCAGCGCCGAGGTCTCCAGGAGACGTCAAACCTACTTGCGCATTCATGTTGGCGCCGTCCATGTACACCTGGCCACCGTTTTTGTGAACAATTTCAATTGCATCTCTGATACCGGGACCGAACAACCCGTAGGTCGAAGGGTAGGTGATCATAATGGCTGCCAGGTGGTCGGCATGCTTGACGGCTTTCGCCTCCAAATCTTGCAAATCTAGCGAGCCGTCTGGCAAACAGTTGACCGGTACGACTTTCAGACCGCACATAACAGCAGACGCAGGGTTGGTACCATGGGCCGAAACTGGTATCAAGCAGATGTTCCGGTCTGACTGACCCTTGGAAGCCAAGTAGGCCTTGATGACTCTAAGACCTGTGTATTCACCTTGGGCACCAGAATTAGGCTGCAGCGAAACCGCATCAAAGCCCGTGATATCGGCTAGATCAGACTCCAGCGATGTGATCAGCTCACGGTAACCTTCAGCCTGGTTGGTGGGCTGGAACGGGTGCATGTTGGCGAACTGAGGCCACGTTACAGGCATCATTTCGACCGTCGAGTTCAACTTCATTGTGCAAGAACCCAATGGGATCATGGAGTTTGCAAGTGATAAATCACGACTTTGGAGGCGGTGCAAGTACCTTAGCATAGCGGTTTCGCTATGATGCTGATTGAAAACTTCATTGGACAAAATGGAGTCTGTACGCAAAAGTTCGCTTGGAAACTCCGGTAGAGAGCTTGGAAGTTGGTCAGAAACACCAAACAGCTCACAGAGGCTTAGCAATTCTTGTTTGGTAACCAATTCATCCAGAGAAAGCGAAACTGTGGTGTCGCCAACTGCGAATAGATTGATGGCATGCTTGTCAAGAGCTGTTTGTAAAAATTGTTGGGAGGAAGTTCCTTGGGCCAATTTGACGGTCAGAGTGTCAAACCACGTATCATTCACTAAAGTGTGAGGAGACTCTGTCGAGATCTTGTTTGCCAAGACTGTGGTGAACCCGTAGATTCTACCAGCGATCTCCTTGAGACCTTCGGGACCGTGGTAAACGCAGTAATTGGCTGCAATGTTGGCCAAGAGAGCTTGTGCAGTACAGATGTTGGAAGTCGCCTTGTCACGCTTAATGTGTTGTTCTCTGGTCTGGAGGGCCAAACGTAGGGCAGGTTTGCCCAAACGGTCTTTCGAAACACCGACAATACGACCAGGGATTTTACGGTTGAGTTTTTCTGGGACTGCAAGGAAAGCAGCGTGTGGTCCGCCAAAGCCTAGTGGAACACCAAATCTCTGCGAGGATCCAAAGACCACGTCGGCACCAAACTCAGATGGTGGCTTCAAGAGCGTTAGAGCCATCAAATCAGATGCGACCAGCAGCAGAGACTTGTTGGCGTGCAGCACGTCTGCAAAGGTTTTCAAAACCGAGCCCGAGATGATGGATCCGTCGGTGGCAGGGTACTGAACAAGACCCCCAAACACAGCTTTGTCGTTTAAGGCGGCCTTGGAGCTTTCAACATCGGTGACGTCGATTTCAACGAGTTCAATACCAAAGGGCGTGGCGCGAGTCTGCAACACGGCTTTGGTTTGTGGATGTACGCGAGAATCCAGGACGAAAACGGATCTTTTGCGTTTGGCGGCGCTGAAAGCTAGCAACATGGACTCTGCTGCGGCGGTACCTTCGTCCAGCAACGAGGCGTTAGCCACGGGCAGCCCTGTAAGATCGGCAACGGCGGTTTGGAAGTTCAGCAGCGATTCCAGACGGCCCTGGGAGATCTCCGGCTGGTAGGGCGTGTAGGAAGTATACCACTCTGGACACTCTAGCAGATTCCGCTGGATCACAGGAGGCAACAGGGTGCCGTAGTAGCCCTTTCCGATGAGGTTTCTGATATGGTGCTGGTTTTTGTCGGCGATTTTTTGCAAATGCTGTAGCATCTGCTGCTCGGTGAATCCATTGGCGGGGGCTTCTAGCTGCAGGGCCCTTTTTTCGAGTACTTTTGGAGGGATGAGCTGCGAAACGAAATTGTCGAGATTTTCGTAGCCCATAGTTTTCAGCATTTCCTGGATTTTCTGAGGACTGGGGCCCAAATGGCGTCTTTGAAAGCTGTCCAGGGGCTCATACGAGCCCTGGGGATGTTTGTAAATGCTTGCATACTGCTGGGACGAGACATTGGCCACTTTAGAGACGTTTTGCGAGAGCGATCTCGTGACCAGCAATCTTGATGTTACCAGACCAATTCTTGATCTGAGCATTATTAGAGATGAGATGAGATGAGATGAGCAGTGAAGTGAAGTGAAGTGAAATGGTAGTGAAATAACGAAGAGAAAGGACTTTAATAGCACAGAATCTCTGTAAAACTTCACTTAAGAGCACTTTGTTGCCACAATCCACTTTGATAATCCTGCTTTGCAAGTTGGCTAAGTTGCTGTTTCTAACACACTGCGATCAACACAGTTTGAGAAGCAGAGATCTATCGAAGTTGGCCTGAGTGTTTGTGATATCTCAACACTTGGATATCGAGTTTGTACTTCTTGTGGTTCTTCCCTCTTATACTCTTCCTTCTTATAGTCCCGTCGTTGCCAGCTTTTCTCCATCGGCGTTTTAATTTCACAGGCTCAAGGAAGCACGGTGAAAAAGCGACGTCTGTTTACGGGAAGGGGTTCGGTAATAGAAACCTTCGATAATGGAGTTGTGTGTGTGTCTGTGTGTGTGTTTGTGTGTCGGTGAGCGGTGGTAGTGAGAATAGGTAGTAGCGATAGCAGGTGGGTTGATCAGTCATTGTGTAGAGATTAGGGAAGGAGTCAGCGGAGACGGGTGCGGGAGGGAGGAGTCAGAGTGGGGAGGAGTCGAAGTTGGAGGAGGAGGAGTCAGGGTAGGAGAGGTCAGGGTAAGAGGAGGAGTCATGGTAGGAGAAGTCAGAAACGGAAAAAGAAAAAAGAAGGATTTGTGAAATGATATCACGTGCTCTTTCGTATCATGTGACTTTTCCGTACGAAATGCACTTTTCCGTTACCTCCCCTCACTCATCCACCCAGCTGCTTTCTAGTCGCTCACATTCAACTTTAATTGCCCCATTCAATTTTGTCATTCAGTTTCTAACGGCCTGGAAATGACGACCCATATTGGCTCCAAACCAATCGCCCTCGGGTCTCCAAACCACGTTATTTATCTCGTAATTCGTGTCGTCGTACGCCTGCTGCGGCGTGTCCATCGACTGCACGCCCATCTTGCCGTTGCCCCATTTCGCCGTCGTCGCAGACGACGCCGTACCGCTGCTCCCGCCGCTACCGGCACTCCCACCACCGTTCGTCGGCGTGTTGAGATCCCACACGAGAGCCTGGCAATCGTCACCGCCCGAAAGTAGCACGTTGTGGCGGGTTGGGTGCCACTTGATCTGGTTCACCGCCCCAGAGTGGCCGTCCAGCGTCCACACGGGTGTCCCTGGGTATCGCATATCCAAGACCAGCACGCTTGTAGAGTCCTGGGCAAACGTAGCCACCACGTTCGGATCAAACGGCGAAGACTCCAATTTCAAAAGCGCATTCTGTCCACCGTCCGCGCCCGATCCGCTCGAGCTGCCTCCGCTACCACTACCGCCGCTGCTCATATGGTCCCGCGACTGCGATGACGAATGGCTACTAGCCGGCTCGTAAATGATGGTGCTGTGGGCCAAAGACCGTAGATCAAACACTCTTACACTGCCATCTCCACCGCAACTCGCAAACAGCTGCGTCGATTGCGTCAAAAACTTGACGTCAAATACCTCGCTATCGTGAGCAATCAGTTGAGTCTTGGCGTAGTTGCTGGACTGCAAATCCCAAACGGTGCAAGTGGTGTCAATGGAGCTGGAAATCAGCAGATTGGGGTCTGTGGGGTTCCAATGGAACGAGGAAACGGGCGGCAGCTGGCCCAGCGTTACCGAAGAGCTTGTTTTGCCACTGCCAGATTCGCCAGAGTTGCCGTTGCTCTTGTTGTACCGCTGTAGCGACAAGTTGAGTTGTTCTTCCAGCGTGAAATCCGTGAAAGTCCACAGCCGCAACGAGTCTGAACACGTTGCTAACTGCTGCGAGCTCCCATTGGGACACCATTGAATTCTTGAAATTGGGAAAACGCTGTTGGCCTCTCCCACTTTGTCCCACGAAATCACGTCTGAAGAATGCAAAATCTGCAATTTGTTATAACTATCCTCCCGGTACGATCCGACCGCGACGTAATCCTCGGGGCTCCAGTCCAACGCATAAAGCGGGAAATTGGCCTCGTAACGACATGGATAGAATGCCATTGGTGTTTGCTGAGTTGGCGGTTGTTGTTGCTGTTGTTGCGCGGCGTACATTTGCCGCGGCGAGTAGTAAGAAAGGTCATTTTGATTGAAGTTCACCACGGGTCTTTGGAAGCTTCCAAAGGAGATAGAGCTGCGTTTGCCAGCTCTGTAATTGTCCATTTATGATCGATATCTTAGACCTTGGATTAAAAAGCAAGCGAAATGCGACAAAGGTAGGGACAAACGGCTATTCAAAACCTGCTGAACAAGCCGATCACGGTCTCGAGTTCGTTAGCGGTCGTACAAGGGCCAGTGTGTGAGCGCCTGGCTTGTTGTTCGAGCTTTTGAACACAACCTCGAGGAAATAGTCAGTATTTCATTATATGTAATTGATGCGGGAGGAATTTGAATATGCTAGATTAGTACAAAGTGATGTAAAAGTTGAAAGATCGGCTAAAGAAAGCTGTAAAAAGCGATCTACTAAAAGCATTTCGAGACGCAGAGTCTTGTTGAAGCAATAGAAAGTTAAGGATGGGTTTGTTTACCATGCGCTTTCTTTACGCTCGCGAAACGAGTATGTAAACTCTATCGTTTTGTACGAGCATTGTGATGATGAGCTTCGGACTGCAGACAGAAGAACGAGAAGCGTAAAGTGAACTCCCTTGTTGAGGTCATTCATTTTATTGACATACTCTTGACACATTCCATGGTAATGGTTACTCATTAAATGAGAGCGGTACTATATTTCGAGTGTATCGTTCTACACGGAACCGTTACCCATAGGTCTCATCCATTTAATGTTTATTAGTCCAATAGCTGAATTCAACGATGAGAACTACAGCACCAGTCCGCTGTAACCATAAAGCAGTTTGAAGCACACACACATGATTGTAACGCTTTATCATGCCTTGAATATGTGACCGGCTTGACACACAAACTGATTTCGAAAAATGAAACACAATGGATATCGACTTTTTGGAATTCACCGTTGAGTCGTCGTGGAGATCCATTTTGGTTGAATTTTTATAATAATACCTAAAAATTCGGCTCTCGCTTGGTCCAGATGGTGCTATGGAAATAGAAGCCTTTTAAACACTATTGAAACAACTTTTTACGTTTCGCACCAAGAAGATAATCACATCTGAATGTGTTTTACCCATCAACTCGTTCGCGAGTCGCTTACAGAGTCTAGTACTCGCAATTTGAGACAAAAGACGTGAGGGGAAGCTTCTTGACGTGCCTTCAAACTATGAACCGCAGATCTACTTTCCGGGGAGCTTCATCGGTATCATAAGCTATTGGAACCAAAAGAAAAACCCACATATTCAAGAGTGCTTGACAGACGTTAATCTTTATGTTAAGTCTTCTTTGTTTTCTTTGTAGTCTAGCTATCTTGGACACAGCTCTCACAGAAAAGAGTCCTTCAGAGGACCTCAACGGTCTGTCGTGTCGTGATGGATTCTCGTTTTCCTAAGTTCTCTTCCCTTGCCTTTGTTCCTCTCAGCCAGCGTTTACGCGTTATGTGTCAAACAAATATAAAATGCTTCCGGGTTTTTTTCAGGTTGCTGACATTTTTTAAACGGGTTCTAAACGGGTTCTTCAAAAATTCCCGATTCTCGACCAAACGGATCCCAAAAAAAGTATTATAACGCAGGTGTCATTATTTCATTATGAACCCATTATGTCACACCGTGTTCAAAGAGTGCAAGGGCAAATGCTATTTTCACGCAATTGAGTGCGACAAGACATCAATAAACGAGCCCTTTTCATTCAATTGAGCGCGGCAACACGTCCTCTTCCTAGATATTTTTAAAAAGCGAGAATATAGAAAAACCAATCAAACTTAAAAGCTTCAGCAACCAACAGATCTGGGATCACAATAATCTATCAAATGACTATCCATTCATTGCCAGACCCTGGCTAATCGATTGACTCTTGGCCCAGGAGAGCGCGTCAGTGAAAACAGAAATGATAACTCCCAGCCTATACACGTGACACGTATTTCATCACTCTTCACGTAAAATATACTTTCTCTCAATTCTGCGCCCATCGGGAAATTGAAAAATTGAGAATTGGAAGATACTCTCGTACGAAAGCGGTACACATTTACAACAGCGTTTTGATCAAGAGGAACTATAGATCTTCGAAGTAAGTCATCAACAACACGGTTTCTTATTGCTTAACTGAACGTGGCTCTTCTACAAGTTCTACAAGTTCTGCGGTTTTAGCTACTCTCCTCTTCAATACCCCGTCTGCTGGAAATCATGGCCCGCCAAAATTTCGTAGGCCTGGTTGTCTCACAGGGCAAGATGCTCAAAACAGTCAAAGTTCGTGTGGAAACCAAAGTGTTCAACCACCGCATCAACAAAGAGCTTTTCAGCAGAAAAGACTATCTGGTGCACGACGAAGAGGGCGTCTCGCGTGAAGGTGACTTGGTGCGGATCGAAGCCACCAGGCCACTGTCAAAACGCAAGTTTTTCAGCATAGCCGAAATTCTCAAAAACAAAGGTCAACAGTTTGCACTGTTCGAGTCCGAAGCAAAGATTCAGGTGTCACAACAAGAAGCCGAAAAAACCCGCGAATTTTTGAGCAGGCGTAAGGCCCACGAATCCGACGACAGTATTCTGCTGAGAGACATCCACACTATTCAAAATGCGTTGTCTCAGGGCAAAGACGCCGAGGAGCTCGTTGAAATCAAGGCCCGGTACGGAATCGAGCAGTTCACGCCCGAAACGTTGCGCCAGCTTTTACAATTGGACGTTTTGGCTCTAGAATCCCAGGTTGACGCACAGAAAACCAAAATTGATACCGCCCAGCAACGTGTCCGTGAACTACTGGAAAACGGTCAAGAATGCGACTCGTGGCTGGCACAGCGCGGTGTTGAAAATGCAGCGAGCTTAAAGCCAAATATCAAGCGAAATTTGCTACGCAAGCATGTTTTGCAAGAACTCTAAAATCTGGAAAAAAAGGCACAGCGTCTGTAGTCAAGTCGTAATCGATCCCCCTGTATATATACGTATAACCGAGGTAACATATTAAACACCTGGTGCAATAAACACAATCAATATTTCCCTAAGAGCCCAGCGGACGTCCTTCACCTTGGAACCCCGTGTTTTGTGGAGTTGAGTGAAGCGGCAGAACGCTTTCTTCCCCGAGGAGCGAGGTGTACGATTCTGATCTGTTAGCATCGACTTCTTTGTAAAACTTAACCCCCAAGGGAATGGCTGCAATTGCACGGTCAAGTTTGGCCTCAATTTTCTGGATTAGTGCGCTTGGTGGAACCAATTTAGCTGCATACACCTCCTTCGAGCCAAGTGCGTACCCCCACAACAGCCCAATGGAGTGACCCCAGAAACTGGAAGCAGGGAAAAAAATCGTAACAAGCACTAACACGGCCACGGGAATGTAACGTGTGGGTAGCGAATAGTCATTGAAAATGCGCTGTTGAGGACGCATTATCGATTCTTTGAAGCTGAAATATGCCAAAAATGAGAAACACCATCCGCTGCTCCCTATAACTTCAGTCTTTGAAAAAAACAGGGAACCTAGTAAGCAGTAAGGAATAGCAGTGAAAACTGCCAAAAGGTTGAGTATCACACCCGTATGAACGGTTCCGTGGCTTCTTTCAAATACCGTCAATGGGCCGTAAAGCGAAATTGAGTTCATAAAGAGATGCACAAACGAAACATGACCCAATGGGTACAAGGAAATGCTGTTCACTTCAAAGAAAAAGCTCGTCCAGTTAGTATCAAGTTATGCAAAAGCTCGAGATTTTCTCAAGTAGTCCCCAAAATCTGGTCCCGAAAATCTGACATACAATTCAATTGAAATAAGGCATTTGGCTTTAGGCTTATGTGTGCGTTTATGTTGAAGACAAAGTTGAGAACAAACAGCAGAAACATAAAGATCATTAGACCAGTGCTTAATGCAGCTGCTGGTTTCCCATCTGGCATTTTCAGCTGGGGCAAGTTGCCGTTGCTCATTTGAGATAGCGAGGGTAGCGGAGAATGGATCGACTAGCTCTGAAACTTGGGCTGATAGTCATTGAAGATGTAGGTGGACTGAATGGCTCAGATGTGTTGTTGTAATATAAACATCTAAGAAAGTCGATGAGTTCGTGTATAGTGAGGGAGTTTCACTTCAATGGACACCGAAAAGGTAAAATTTGGGAGAAACAGACCTCATTTTGCGACTATATCGATAGATTTAAATTTGAGCGCTTGATAGAAGCCTTGAGTAAATGCTTGTCTACAATCGTATGCTCCATTGTTGCGTTGCATAATCCTTTTTCGATAAATAGTGACATATAACGCTTACATCACCTGACTTCCGGTTATTTGAACAAACATACAACTAGTCTGCATCCAGGTTCACGTCAAGAAAACCCGGCAATCTGTTGAAAGCAGTTCTAGTTCATCAAACATGCTTCTGGATCACAAACTGTTACAATATTTTATTTTACAACGGTTATACATCAAATTTGTTTCTTGAAATCTGACATCTTTATCTACCATGCTGTCATCAAAATGATCTATAGTTGCAACAGCTCACGAACTTCTCTTTCGATTCGCGCTCACCTCAGTAGTAACAATTTGCACAAAATTACTTTCTTTACATGCAAGTGCTATATGCAAGTCTATATCAAAGACTTCTGCCTCTTTACAGCCCGTCTTTATCTCTTTCCTGGGCGGTGTCAGCGAAAAAACATTATTCAGATTTCTTGACATGAACAGTGGTAGACGCCCGGCTCTTGATCAGGGCCTCGCTCGTAATGCCAGCGAAGACTATACTGATACCAAACCATTGCAATGTACTGACATGGTGTCCATACACTATAATGCTCAAAATCATCGATATCATCTTCCTGGTGACAGTCACCATAACCAAAACCAATGATCCATAGTTTTGCAACGTGTAAAAAATGCAGATCTGGCCCAAAGCTCCACAGGCCGCGTACGTTAGGAGGTACAGCGCAATGGTTGGATCTAGGGAAACCATTGTTTTGGTCCTGAGTGCTTGCTGAGGGTCTATAATTGCCAGATAAGCCAGATTCCATATCACGATGCACAGATTGAGTCCCAACATCAAGTGACTGCCTGTGATCAGTTTTTGGCTTTTTTCAGCCCGATTCCGCTTCAATAGCGTATCCTGGGTAGCGTTCGTGAATCCATCCAGCAAAAGACTGACCACAAGCGGCAAAAATCCATGCACAAGACTGATGTCGTTTCTGCTGGTCTTTGTACTAGATTTTTTTTGGGATCCCAGGTTGAACAAAACAACACCGAAAGTGACTGCAATCGCAACCAGTTTCTTATCGCTCGAAATTCGCGTGTGGTACAACATCAAATGCACCACAAGAATCGGAATCAGTTTACAGCTTTTGGCCAACATGTAAGTCAAAAAATCCACATATTGCAATGAATATGCGGCCAACGGCGTTGACAGACTTTGGGTCAAGGAAATGGCCAGCAAGTCCCGTGCGTAATTGCGCAAAAACTCCCGAGCTCTGTACTGTGTATGCTGCTGCTTCAAATACAATGTTCCAGTCACTGCAGCAACTGCAGCCTGCACCAAGGCCACTACGCAAGGTGCCTGGAATTTAGCCTGCGAATTAGGCCAAATTCGCGTTGTGAGCGGCTCATACACCAAAGACCATGTCAGAAATGCTACATATATGCCAGAGACACATGCCACAAGTCTCAATTGCGAGCCCATCACAGCACCACTACTAGTGTTGTAAATTGATCAATCTCTGTCCGTTAACTTAGAAGAAAATCGACCCAATTCCTTGAAAATGATGCGTTTCGACCGCTTGAAAAATAATTCCTGAGCTTCCGAGGTGATCAAAGCTAGTTAACAACACTAGACAGCGTGAAAAACACTCTTTTCAGAAGCTTTTTCGCCATTTTCCTCGAGTGAACTTTAACCTGGATCACCTTTAATCTATAAGAAAGTTGAAAAATTTTGAAGATATATTCATCAAATAAAGCATCACTTCCTAGTTGAAGAATCCAAACAAAGAGAGCATTTTTGCCATGTCAAGCTCTCATCAGAGTCACTACTCGCCACTAGGCGCCACCTATGGAGTAAGGATTGACCAATTCCTCGAAACAACGGAAGATTTTGACAAATATCATGCGAAATTGAACCGCAAACTGCAGAAGCTAAGGCACCATTGTCAATTGACAGTCAAGGACACCAAGCGGTATTCTACGAAGGAAAAATACTCGAAAATTACGCCGACGGACTATGACACGAAAAATAAGCTTCTGGGCACCCTTATGTTGCTACATGCAGAGAGGGATCTTGCCCATGGAGAGACGTTACGTTTGAGGTCTCGCCAAAGAGGCTCTTTGAAGAAATCTGAGGCCAAAGTGGTGGGCACAAGACTTAAAAAGGCATTTCAAACTTGTGCGCGACTCTTGGAACTCACAGCCAATGAGCAGAATCCATTTACGCGTGTTGAGTATCTCATCTACTATAAATTGGCCCTTGTGAGCTATCTCAGTTTTGGAAAGCATTCTAAGGCCAAACGTGCGGCCTCTGCGGGACAAATCGCCAAGGAACTCAGTCTGACGTTTTCTGCCCTTCAATTTTTGCAGCAAACTGAAATTCTGAGCGCCGTGATCGTGGATTCCATAACATCTCGTTTCGATTACCTTTTGAGACAAAGCGCTAATACTGGAGTGTCTTCTTCGAAGGCACTGCGCAATTTTGTTGCAAAGCAGGTGTGCGACCATGCTGATGACCCTCTCATCACGCTGCTCTCTCAAAATGGCTTTGAAATGCCCTCTTTGTCGGAAGAAGGTGATTCTGCCACCACTACAGTGACTAAAGTCCAATGGCGAAGATTCACCGCTGAAGTTACAGACTCAAAAGTGGCTGAGCTGATTGCCGAAGCCGGTGCAATCCAAACCTCAGATTTGTCTCAGTTCAGCGAAAAACTCGCCAAATGGCAGCAGGCACTGGAATTACAACAGCGAGTGCTGGAGCAAAAGCGAGACGATGACACCGGTGAAGCCACCGGCGAAGACGATGAGATTTTGTTGACTTACATCCAGTACAACTCACATTTCACCACAATCGAACGTGACGATATCTTGTTCCGCAAATTGTGGTCGCAGTGGAAACTGTCATCCAACAAGACTAAAAATGTAAGAATAACCAAGGTCAAGGAGATCGAGCGTATTGTGCATAACATCACTACCTATCTAAACCAGGTGATGGAATTACCTGGTGTCTATTCTGACGACACCCTGATGGCAAACCTAAAGCTGGCTACCGTTTATTATCAAGTACACCTTTCTGCAGGATGTTTGGCTTCCTTCTACCAAAGCCAGCAAAAGTACTTAGAGGCGCTTGCTTTGTACGTCGATGGTCAAAAGGCATTAGCCTTCGGTATGGAAGATACGTCTTTTGAGGAAAGTCTTCCTGGAGATATTGTGAATGCTACCAAGCTTACTGAACTAGAGAATTTCATTACGACTGCGTTGAAAAGTGTTGTCTCACTGGCCGAATATGAGAAAATTGCTACTCCTGGTGAGCGGGCCTCTTTCGTGCCTTCCTTAGTGGAGAAACTGGACAAACACATCGGTCCTAGTGATGTCAACTTGTCAAATTTGTTTCCGTTGAGACCAGTCATTAGACCAATTACTGCAAAACCTGCCCTTTTCGATCTTGCATTCAACTATATCACCTACGATGGTCAACCCATGGATCAAGATATAGATGTGGAGTCAGAAACAGCTTCTGCTAAACCTGACGAGCAAAATCAGACCGGTCAGACCGGCCAGACTCAAAGTTCTAAGAAGAAAGGTCTGTTTGGCCTTTTTGGACTCTGAAGATTTGGAAATTTACCACCAGATTCGATCGCAGTGTATATACAAATGAATATTATACGTTTGATGAGTAGATAAGGTGGTAGTTGTTAGCTCTGATTGTCGTTGTTCTCCGGTACGTAGATTTAAACCTTCTGAACCCAGCTTGTCACTTTCTCCTTCAACTGGCACTTCCCAAACCAAAGAATTGAATTCAAAGGCTGACTCTACAAGTCATCCCAACAAGTTCACACTGCACTTCGTTGCGCATGTATTGAGGCTCTCATTGCTGGTTTTCAAACTTTCAAAAGCTTGAATTTGACGTCTACGAAGCCCTTTCTTGTTTGGAAAATGGTGGAACAAGATACCAGATGTTGGATATGTCTGTGTTCGGGAGACGAACGTCCACCTATGGGCAACTTGAGCGATGCTCATGACTGGGTTCACCCTTGTAAGTGCTCGTTGGTAGCTCATCGCAAATGTCTCTTAGAATGGGTGTCCCGAAACTATCTGGACTACAAAAATGAGGTCTTACGTGAGTTTAGAAACGACAACCATAGTATCTGGTTTGATTCTATGAACTTCTCAGATGCGTATTCGTGGCTCCATTCAGCTGCTGGTGCATTTCAGTCTCTGAACTGGATAACAATAGAGAGCTCTGAAACGAATTCCTTCATTAACGAAACGAGATCTTTCAATCCGGAGGAGGTAAGCCGTGTCTTCGCCGCTGAAGGAATCGACGAATCCATAATCAGCAACGTCACCAATGCCATGGCAGCGGGTGCTCGAGATTCTTCTTTTGCTGGAAATTGGTCTCTGCGAAACTCTCGCAGGCTAGTGATCAATACTGTTTGCCCACAGTGCAATGCTCCCATTTTGTTGAAAACTAATTCCGGGATTGTAGTACCCACCTCTGTTTTGGTATCCAAGACTTTAAACTGGGTAGCTAAAACTGTCACACAAACTACAATTTTGGGAACAGTAGGAGGCGCTCTTCTTTTCAGCTGCGGTGGTCTGCTTACTTCATGGGGGATCCGTATTCTTACTACACTAGCCCCAGAGAGCACGTTGCTGAAGCTACTGGATCTCCCACATGCCTCGTCCTTGTATCAGGCCTTCCAAAAGAACCAGGTAGGCTTTCGACAAATCGTTTTGATGGGGTTGACGCCTATATACTTGCTAAGCTTCAGATTTGAAAACAGATTCACGAGCTGGCCAAAACGACTTTACCCTTTGCTGTTTCTCAAACCTGGTGAAAGTCTGGAACTCAACGTCAAGAGATTTTTGTTATTTCAGTACCCACTCTCGATACTGAATGATGCTTTTAAAGCTCTTGTCTACAATCCGATTTACTTTAGCTGGGCCCACCGTGTGAAACCTTATTTCGTGTGTGATAGGATATCTTTGCAACAGCTAAGACTTTACGAGGCAGAGCAGCACTACCTCGAGTCCAGAAATGATCTTCAGGAAGATCATGATGATTCGCGCGGTATACTGTCGAAACTATTGAATACTTTCAGATCGCCAGATCGGGAGCCGATAGCGCAAGGAATCAACGTTCGCCGGTTTGCCATGCTGACGAGATTCGATTATTCCCAAGCACTCATAGAAACGTCATTTTGGGAGAAAATAGGAACAGTGATGTTGTGGCCAGCAGCAGGCAAACTTATCCATGAAGTCTTCCTTTCGAAATCATACTGGTTCAAACGCATTGTATCTCAGCTCACATCAACCCCAAACGACGGTCTCTATCTAGGAAACTTGCTTGGATGTTGTGTCTCTGTTCTTTTAAAGGATTTGGCGCATTTTCTGATAACTTGGCGCAGGGTCAAGCAACTGCAAAACATGGAAGTCATGGAGTACATGTCACCAGAATGGGAGTACACCTTGAACAGAAAGATGGGCCAGATTCTTAATCAATTGGGCACACTAGGTGAAGACGAGGAATCACACGCTATACTCAATGAACATGTCAACAATATGCTTTCCGGACAATACCGGAATCAGTGGGATGAGCTGTCAGCGAGCATTCCCAATGTAACTGGTAAGGTCAACTTCTTCAGGTACCTAGTCATGAAGATGGGTGTCGAGCGTTCTGCCGCCTTCAAAAGGGAACCGAAGCTGGAAGCTGTCAGCTAATCGAACAAATGATGATGTGCAGGCGATGACGCATCGTTAATAGAGGGTTGCTCTTCAAGTTCGATCAATTGTGAGAAGAAGCTCTCAGAAGCAATTCCAAGGTATGGGGACAACTGGTTGTCAAGCGTTTAGAATCGGAATCGAAGAGTGCCATCTCTTGAAGTATTCAGCACTAGCCCTCACTTGCGACAGGACGGAAAAAAACCGGTACATAGACAACTTTAATATTACTGTACTCTTTTTATGAAGGATGCTGCGATGAGCTCAAGTAGAGGAGCCAGATTGAACTCCGCCTTGTTGGAAAACAAAACCAAGCTCGCTTTTTCGGTTTTAGCCAGTTGGTCAACGAGTTTCGAGAATTGGAAGTTATCCGTTTTGGAAGAGCCCGCCCTCTTTTCTGCCTTTCTTTCATCGAGTAGCTCTACTGCAAAATACTCGCCGTCCGAGGTAGAAAACCTAAAGTTTACATCAGGAAACTTGGGACCGCTTGAGCCGAAAAAACTCACGGCAGCCTTTCCCAAATTTTCTCCTTTTAGATCTTTCAACGCTCGAAGCTCAAAGAGATGGCGAGAACTCCACTCCAAACTCAAACAATCTTTACCACCAGACCCTTTATTATTGACCTTATGATAAACGTCCTTTAGTTTCCGGCCGAATCCGTGCTTCTTCAGTGGCGCATAATTACCGGACGCCTGCGCCTTACCTAAGGTACGCTTTTGAGAAAGCTCAAGTGCGCGAGATTTATCCTTCAGCTGCATGTTCGTTGTCTGAATGGACCTGAGTGTAGACTCCGCAGTTTTGATTTCTTTTGATGTTGACTCTACAACATATTCACGAGATTTGATGGTGTTCGCGATGTCATTTAGGATGCTTTGAACATTGTCGTCAATGCTTAGACTCCCCATTTGTCGAAGTTCGTAAGCGCGTTCTAGCACATGCTGTTTCAAATTGAAGTAAGTGATAGCTTCGAAGTTTTTGAATAACGGGTCGCTGTGAATAGCTGCGGTCTCTTGAAGCAGTTGCTGGAATCTCGGCTCGTCTGCATCAATGATACAGCCCGTCATCAAGTCGTACAAATTGGTACCCACGTCCTCGACTTGCATCATGTAGACGAGTCCTCTTTTGATTTCGTTGTAGATGGCGGTCAACCTATCGTCGCTAGATGACAGGTGATAAGCGCTTGGGTTTAACCGAAGCTTCACAATGCTATTGGGACTATCTTGGAGCTTCTTGATTTCACTCATTTTGATCTTTTCAATCAGAGAATTGACAGGATCGTCGTGGGGAAAGGCATCGAGGTTGGCGTGTAACCTTTTACCGATTTCAAGCAGGTACTGCTTGGGGATGCTCAGAGAGGGTCTCTCATCCTGGCACATGTCACTGTAATGAAGCTCATCACAGTACACATCGAAAGAGGGGAATATCAACATATTCTTAAGCGAAAATGCTAGATCATCATGTATCTCTTCCGCATATTGATTGAGAGGTGCCAAGTAGTTCTGGAATTCGGTAAAGGAGAATACTGTGTCAACAGCTTCTGACAAAAGATGTATTTTTTGAATCGCGGTATTGGAAAACTTGGCTAGGCCGAATTTGGAGGGGGATCTCAAAACTGGAAAGACTAACGCCTCCAGCAGGATTCTTGAAATGGCAATCAGAGAATCCTTTTGGTAGGGGCTATGATCTGCAACAATTTTGTACGCAGTTGTACACAAAAACTTGACCTCTTCAGGTACCGCGTGTGCGTTCTTCAATAAAGATTCGCTGACAATCTCTACTCCTTTCCATAGATTCATGAGGTTAGCTACAAAAGTAGTTCTCGTCATTTC
Source organism: Lachancea sp. 'fantastica' (assembly GCA_900074735.1). Taxonomy (NCBI): domain Eukaryota; kingdom Fungi; phylum Ascomycota; class Saccharomycetes; order Saccharomycetales; family Saccharomycetaceae; genus Lachancea; species Lachancea sp. 'fantastica'. Next base: position 2,135,872 of record LT598476.1, on the reverse strand, counting down.
ATCTTCGATCGCCTCACTCGATGATAATTCAGGTCTGCTAGGATGCAACTTTTTATAAATTGTGGCGGGCACGGCTTCAAAAGCAACAGAGTCTAGCGACAAAAATTCCACCAGAGGTGACATCACTTCAACGAGAAGCTGCGGTAATTGGCGATGGACATAGAAGGAAACCAACTCCTTCCAGAAAGACGACCCCGTGTGCTCCAAAAACTGCTGCGGATCATCAAAACTTTCGATTTCAGCGGCTAGAAACTCTGACACCAGTCTCATGAAAAAAATGGCTTCTCTGCGTCCCATGACGCTGTTCGAGGAAACAAACGTTTTGGTGAGGTGTTTGGTAACAAATTCTGGCTCAAGACGATTCAGCGTCACCCAGTAAAATGGATCTGTCTGAATCAAATAGAGCATTTTCTCATACTCGGGATAACGAATATCAATTGTAGATTCTAAGCCGTTTTCAGTGAAGCTGTGAGGCACGAAAATGTTACAATCACCGAGAATGGTGTTTTTCCGCTTCAAAAGTTCGAAATGGTCTTCGATAACATCCCTGTCTTTATTTGACTGGTCGATCTGCGACTTGATATACTCAAGTTTACTTCGAGATTCGTGACTGGCATGTATCTTATTGATTAAATGGACAAACCTCTTCACAGACGAGATGCTGGGATTGGCGGACGACATGAACTCCAGATATGCTTTCCGCAGCTGATACGAACGAATCAAACTTTGAACTTTGATGACCTGTGCTTTCCGGGCCCTGTAGTAGAGAGACATCTGCATGTTTTTTCTCCTGATGAGACTGCCTTTTGCGCAAGCTTGAATCGCAGACAAATCGCTACCCTCTACAATATCGGAAATTAGTTCCAGAGTGAAGCGCACCAAGATGCCTCTGGAGAGAGCCTGCATAGAGACGACTGGGTTCTTACTATCACGAACGGCCATTGCGAAGGACTTAATGCCCGCTCTTAGGAACGAGCCCTTGAGACTGGCAGCAAAGCTTTCAATGGCACCACTGTGGTGCCTCAATTGCGTGTTGGTTACGCGAACTGCATTACGCACCAGCGAACCTTTCGCGAATGATTGAAGGGCATTGACGATGTCAAACCTCTCATTTAGCGAAAAATATATGGATTTTCTGTGATTTCTCAGATGATGTGCTCGAAGCAAACCTTGCAGCCTCACTATCAATGGACGGCATGCATCAACTTCTCTTAGAAGTTCAGCGAGTTTGGTTCTCTGCAGCTGTGCTTTAGCGTAAGCTTGTAGTCTTGGCAATGGCTTTCTCAAGATGGCATGCCCTGCAAGCGCGCCTTTACTGCGTAATCTTACAACTTTGGCGCGGCACAAGCTTTGTAAAATGCTTATATCGTCTTCGACAGAAAAGAGGCGCACTCGAAGTTTAAAGATTTTCTCGCGGACCAAGCGAGCCTTAGAATACGACTGTAAAGCACGCAATGGAGATTCGTCAATGTTTGTAGACATGAAGTAGCTTTTAGCTGCCGGTCCTCTTCTAGCCATGCGTCCTCTTGCTTGCGCTTGAAGCAACCTCACCTTTTCGACGACAATATCCACTTTTCTTTGCGTTAGCGCTATTCCAAATCTTGTGTTCACACCCCTGCATATGGCCTGTAAACTCGAAACCGAATCCAAGAATTGGATTTCTGTCATTCGCTGCCTTCTCACAGGAGAATACTCTTGTTTGTTGTAACGGTGGATCCCATACCGGTCAAGATCGTAGGGATCTTCTGCAAACCTGAAAGAAGGGGATCTGTTGGCGGGCGAACGGTACGACAAGTGACGGTAAATCCGGGGTGAGTAATATGAGAGTGACTTGGATGGGCTGATGTCCGAATCAAAGCTCAGCAAAGGGGTGTTTCCCGTCAAAATATTAGCAGAAGAAAGTTTATCTGTCCCGTTCGAGCTCTCGGCATTTCCGATATCGAGCGAGGCCCGTGGAGGCGGGGTGCGCGTTAAAGGAGTTTGTGGAGAGTGTTTATTGATGTCTTGAGCTTCTTTGACGGGGCTTTGGTATCTTTTGGGAGAGCTTTGTGCAGAGCCCTGCAGTGAATCCTTCTCATCATTGCCATGCTGAGGGTTGCCCGAGCTTGGAACCTTGAATGATCGGAAATTGTGAATGGCAGGTATTTTGCGTTGACATACCTTAATGTCATTTTCCGGGAAAGTGGCTCTGCCGCTCAAGTTCTGAATTTCGGGCACCTTCCCAGGCCACTTGCTGTTTATGATGTTAATAAGAGCATGTAGCGTCTCGAATACCTTTGGTATATTCTTTTTGTCATAAAGATCTGTAAGTTCGAACCTGAACAGATCAGGAACGCCTACTTCTTCGACCAGATGGAAGAACGCATTGATATTCTGCGTATGAGTGTACTGGAGCGATGTTCCAGCCGGAACGATTTTTTTCACAAGCTTGGGATTGATTGTTTGCGTAATTTTGGCCAGATAAACCCCATCTCGCAAACTATTCCCGCTTATCAATTCCACTTCCGAGGGTAGCTCTTCTCCTATGACTTCCGATATCCATTCTTTAGCCTCTCTGACTCGGCACAGAAACTCATAGTATTTGGTATCCTTCGGGGAGAGCTTCGTGACGTCGAACGTATCTTCATTGCGAACTGACGACTTGACCATTGGTGGTGATTCTTTCTTTTTGGTCCATTGCAATGGTGAACGAATGTTTTGATTTGTCCCTGTGATTTCTTTCAGAGGACTTGGTAAAGGCCTTACCTCCACCTGTCCTGAATTTTTCAATGTCTTACGAGGTATGTTTTCCTTATCATTATTGACCTGAGGAAGGCCAGAGTCTTGTCCAGAACTTTCTCCCAGGTTCGCCATATATCGTTCGATGAACGGGTTTCTGCTCTTACCAGGAGAGCCGGTAAGAGAGGTCATGAATGATATGGATGTCCGATTTTACTGCAGTTCAGGATTTTCAATTGTTAGCTATGATTCTGGTCTGAAATCAAAGTGTTTTCGGGTCTCCAGGTTCTGTTCTTTCAAACTGCATTCCCATTACTGCTTTCTTAAACGCTAAATGGAACTCTTCGAGACGAGACCAGTAATACGTCTAAGCAAACTGTTATTATTTGTTCTTTCCTTATGCGGAAGGATCAACAGCTCATCCCAAAGAAGAACGACACGTTATTCCAAAGTGACACGGATATCTGGTCATGTGACTTCGACGGCTAGATCTGGGTCAGTTGAGAGCTTAGTTTGCTCTGAATGCAACGCATGAGAGCCGGTGTTTCAAAATTGCACAAGTCGAAATCTTTGTACCGATAGTTTGGTTGTTCAGGTGCACTCGTCTTTCCAACGCTACTGAAATCTTGAATTTTCGTGATATCCCGTAGGTTGCTGTGAAAACGTAGATCTTTGCAGTTTTCCAGCACGACGGACTGCAGTTGCGAATCTTCACGGGCAACGTAAATATCGCAGCTTTCAAGTCCATGGAGTCTGATCTGTATGTGCGATAATTCTGGCAATCGGAAAACGATTACACAACTTCCAGCGTCTTCGATGTAAATGCTGCCGTGCAAAAACGGCAGTCCTTTGAAATTGATAACGCTGTTGTGACAGGATTTGATGTGTATGGCAGACGAGTTACAATCGCTGAGCTTCTCATTCTCAAACGTGAGTGAACAATTCTCGAGATTTTCATATTCTGCTCCCGTCTCGAATTCAAGAGCCTTTCCAACGCATTTCGGGGAGACAACAGCTGCGTTTGACATATGTTGCATATTCTGAGCTTTATTATCATCTTTGACTTGGTCTTTTGGCTGCGGTCTACTCTTGAACTGAAATTTTCTTGTTGTAGAAGAGGAAGCATCGGTTGTAATCCGTTTGAGTAACCTTGTCAATCTTGAATTGTATCTTTCCAGATCGTAAGCCGAAATAGAATCAGACACTGATCTCAAGAGTTCGAAAATCTCCAGGACTTCCTTTTTCAATAGTGATGCACTAGTATTTTGTCCCATTTTCTGCTCGATAGCTTTGAGTGCGTTAGTGTACATGGCCTTATTTCATTGTCCCATATACTCATTCAAAATAGTTTACTTACCATCACACGCATCGTCAAATACTTTTGGGAACTCTGATGGGTTCAGCTCTGAGGTTCGGTTGCTCATCATCAATTGTGATGTTTGAGATTGGTAGTTTTTCAAGTTAGTCAAGTTAATAGACCTTAGCGTAAAATAACCTTAAATCAGGTTAAGTAAGACACGGGATCGAAAATATGTTTTACCTATAGGCATAATGTTAACAATGATAAGTATGTAAACAACCTATTCATGATCTGATGGATGCTTTACTTTATACAATATTTCTACTTGATTAGAGAACGCGGCGGAACCATGCTAAACCGTTTAATCCACTTCTTCCATTTCGGTCTCAGCAGCGTTTTCAGCAGCTGGAGCTTCGGTAGCGGCTTCTGGGGCAGCTTCTTCTTCTTCATCTTCATCGATGTTCAAACCCAAAGAGATCAATCTGTTGATTCTTGTGGCGAAAGAGGCTGGCTCCTCCAAAGTGAAACCAGAAGTCAACAAGGCGGTCTCGTACAATAGGTTGGTCAAGTCCTTGACGGTTCTGTCCTGAGCACCGTTCTCCTCGACTCTCTTCTTCAACTCCTTGATGATAGAAGATTTTGGAGAAATTTCGAAGATCTTCTTGGAAGACATGTAAGAAGACATGGAAGAGTCTCTCAAAGCTTGAGCCTTCATGATTCTCTCCATGTTAGCGGACCAGCCGAATTGGCCAGTTCTGATAGCAGCTGGCGCATCGATGAGCTTGTGAGAAACGACAACCTTTTCGACTTGGTCGCCCAAGACTTCCTTTAGAGCGGTGGCCAACTGTTCGTATTGCTTGGCCTCCTCCTCTCTTTGTGCCTTTTCCTCTTCGGTTTCTTCTAGTTCGAAGTCCTTGGTGATGTCGACAAGTGTCTTGCCTTCGAACTCCTTCAACTGGGTGAAGGCGTATTCGTCGATTGGGTCAACCAAGAACAAAACTTCAAAGTTCTTAGCCTTCAAAGCGTCCAAGAATGGAGACTTTTCAACAGCCTTCATGGATTCACCAGTGATGAAGTAAACGTTCTTCTGGTGCTCTGGCATTCTGGTGATGTAGTCCGTTAGAGAGGTTAGCTCATCTAGAGACTTGGTGGAGTTGTAACGCAATAGCTTGGCCAAAGCGGTTCTGTTTTGAGTGTCTTCGTGAATTCCAAGCTTCAAGTTCTTGGCGAAAGCAGAGTAGAACTTGTCGAATTGCTCTCTGTCTTCAGCGATTTCGTTGAAGGTCTCGATCAATTTCTTGACGATGTTCTTTCTGATAACCTTCATGATCTTGTTTTGTTGCAACATTTCTCTGGACAAGTTCAATGGCAAGTCCTCGGAGTCGACAACACCTCTGACGAAGCTCAACCATTCAGGAATCAATTCTTCGGCTTCGTCGGTGATGAAGACACGGCGCACGTATAGCTTGATGTTAGTCTTCTTCTTCTTAGACTCAAACAAGTCCATAGGAGCTCTCTTTGGAACGAACAAGATTGCTCTGAACTCTAGTTGACCTTCAACGGAGAAGTGCTTGACGGCCAATGGGTCTTCCCAGTCGTTAGAGATGGATTTGTAGAAAGCGTTGTATTCCTCCTGGGAAACATCGGATGGGTTTCTGGTCCACAATGGCTTGGTCTTGTTTAGTTCTTCCAATTCTTCCACGGACTCCTTAATCTTCTTGGTCTCGGGCTTCTTCTCGGAGTCCTCGTCCTCGTCAACTTCCTCCAACTTTGGCTTTTTGTCGTCGGATTCCTCTTCGTCCTTCTTCTCTTCTTCGGCAACAGGGACGTCCTTCTCGACTTCCTTAGTGACCAAAAGTTGGATTGGGTAAGCAACGAACTCGGAGTGTCTCTTGACGACTTCCTTGATTCTCTTTTCTTCCAAGTATTCAAGTTGGTCTTCCTTCAAGAACAGTCTCAAGACGGAACCTCTTCCTAGTCTTTCGTTGTGCTCGTCCAAAGTAACGGTGAAAGAACCACCAGCGTTGGATTCCCAGATGTACTGTTCGTCGTCATTGTGCTTAGAAATGACCTGAACCTTGTCAGCGACCAAGAACAGCGAGTAGAAACCAACACCGAACTGACCGATCATAGAAACATCGGCACCTGCAGAAAGAGCCTCCATGAAAGCCTTGGTACCGGACTTGGCGATCGTACCCAAGTTGTTGATCAAATCGGCCTTAGTCATACCGATACCAGAGTCTCTGATCTCGAGAACTTTCTCCTCGGGTCTTGGAGTCAATCTGATGAACAACTCTGGCTCAGTTTCCAGCTGCTTGGGGTCAGACAAAGCCTGGTATCTGATCTTGTCCAATGCATCCGAAGCGTTAGAGATCAATTCTCTCAAGAAGATCTCTTTGTTCGAGTACACAGTGTTGATGATCAAACTCATCAACTGAGTGATTTCAGCCTGAAATTCATAAGTTTCCTGGGACATGTTGAAAAACAGGAGCTAGACGTTTAGTTTGACGCTTGTATAAGAACAAATGCTAGCGATGATATCGAAACCGAACGATAGTTTAGATGATCAACATCGCGAAAGCCATGTCCTTTAAATACTCAAAATCCAGGGAAATTTTGTGGGAGGGCGAACTTTCTAGAAAAAAATATCATCTGGTGTCACTGTAGTACAAAGTGATAATTGCTGTTCAACGTTTCTAGTATGTTCTGGGAACTCGAGCGACTCTCTCGAGCAAGCTTGACCCCAGACAATACCGTAATTACTTCGCAGGTACACGATGAACAAGCTCGACACTTGTTTTTGGAGGTTTCCAGAGATTTTGGCGTTTCGGCTCGCTTGTCACTAGAGACTGAGATCTGCGATTGGCACGGACGACAGCGCCGGCTGATAGAGTTCTTGAATAGTTTGTTGTAAAGTGCCGGCCTGGTCGTACACTAGATAGTCCGGATCTGTAGACTTCACGTAGTTCAGAAGGCTCGAAAGTTGCGCAATTGAGTAACCTTGGGGTCCTGCGAAAAAACTTGGGCTTGCACACGTCACCAATGAGTGAAGAAGATGTAAAGCGGCGCGTCTCAGAAGTTTAGACGAGTTTTCAGAACTTTCAGATTGTTCAGACCTCTCCAGTCTCAAGACCCCCATCGCACAGTCCATAATGTCTGTCAACTCGTTTTGAATGGCTAAGCAGTTGGTTTCCACACACACGCTGAGAAGTGACAGAGCTGACATTCTAATACGTGCGTCGAGCGTTTCGTGCTGTTGTATATTCTTCAAGCATGTTGCAACGATTGCCCGCGATGTTTGGCCGCCAAACATTTCGTTTTGAGTCTCAACGTAATTCACCAATACCTCCCCCACCTTCAACACATCATCCAATGTCGTGCCCTTCTTCGACTCCGCACACAGTCCTGAATACACCTCTAGCAAGTATTGAAGAGTTTGAGTTGGCTCGAACTCGCAAAGCGCAGAAAGACCCTTGATCGCGTTGAGATAGACAAATGGCTCCTTGTCATGAAGTAGACGCCCGTGTAACTCCAAAACCTGTTTCAGATTGATCACCGGCGAGTTCTGCTCAATGAGCTGCCGCAGTTCGTGAAGGCCGTGCGCACGTATCGGCGGCAGCGTGTCTTCGACGTTCATCATAGCTTGCTGTAACTTCTGCTCTGCGTCAAACTCGCCGGAGCATTCTCCCGGCTCCATGCCGAGGCTATGTTCGTCACCGCCATGTAAAAGATTTGCAAGCTTCATAACCAGAGCACGCGATTCTGGATCAGTCGGTTGTCTCTCTAGTGATGTTTGAATTGAAGTTAGCTCCTTACGGCATTGCAAAAGGTCTCTCTTCGGTGTAGTAGCCATAATCGTTGAAAGCAATTTAAGCAGTGTCAGATAAACGCTTGTGGCTCTTGGGTTCTGCAGAAGATCATCCTCTTCAGCAGAAGTTTTGTCAGCATTACCGCTGTTGTCATTAACGTCATCGTCGTCAGAATCTTGATTCTCATCATCGGAGTCTTCTGTAGCGTCCCTAACATCTTCTTGCTCTTCCGGCAGCTCGAGAAGTTCATCTATCATTATGAGAACATCTCTTGGCTTTTTTATTATGTCGTTTTTGAATGCTTCGTCGAGCTTCTCCATCAACTTGAGATCAACTAGCACTAATAAGCTACCCTGAACGTCTTTGGCGGCAAGCGACTTCGAAGTGTCTTGAGATTTTGTGCTGCTAACCCAGCGACTCATGACCGAGAGGAAAATTCTCTTGACGACCTCGGGCTCGTTGAGTAGCTTCAAAAGCTGCGCGAATAGTTGGACAGCTAGGTCAATATCCAAAAAAACCTGCTGCATTTTTATAAGGTCCCCTGCAGTGTCTCTTTGTGACAGTTTGAGATCATTGTTGAAATCGCTTCCACAGGGCAGCAGCTTGACGCTGGGAAGTTGTGTTTCGGCATCAATTCTATAGCCCCAACTACTATGATCGAAATTAACCAGATTTGAGACGATCGAGTCTAGAGCGCCGTAGGCGCGGTTGATCACAAGATACCCTTTCAGTAGAGATAGTATCACAGTATAATATGGCGCATCAATTTCTTTCGCCCCGCTACGAGGCTGTATTTTTTGTTTCTTTCGCAAAAACATACAGTAGATCCATAATGTGAGATAAAAGTTTCCTGGGCCGAAACTTGCTATGTCGTTTGTTAGTTCAGCACTGGGACTCTTTGAAAGGGATATGAGGACATTTATGGTGTCATTAAGGGCTTTGGATGTGAATTCCTGTAGGGTTTCATTATACAGGACAACGGAAATCCTTTTGAATAGAAAATCATGAACGATTCTCTTATTTTTAAAGTAAAACTCGCTCACTAGGTTGTTTAGACAGCTAACGAGAATCGGCTTGTTGACAAAAGTGAGGCCTTCGTAAATTTGATCAAAAAGCTTCGAGAAATATTGTGCGCTGGTCATGGATTTTGGTTTTGCAACAAGAAGCTGACTCACTCCGTTATATTTGCTGATATCGATTTCCTCGTCTTCGCGAACGCCCACAATGAAATCAATCAGGCTGATTACGCCATTGGTTCGTCTGATGGGGAGGGTGGCCAGTTTGGAAAGCGCCAATTCCTTGTACTGCAAATTTGTGGTAGAATGAACAAGCAGTGTGTATAAAGCAAATAGTTGATATGTTTCTTGAAGGTCTTCGGCCCTGTCAAACATATCGCGGTACTGCTGTTTGTGAGCTGCGTCACCGTGCGGCTGGAGAACGACTAGAGCAGTCATCAGATCCGAAAAACCTGCTCCTTTGAGTAGCAGACGTCCAATGGTGTTTGATTTTAGTGGAGCTGCCGTGAAAATGGCGAAAAGAACGTTGCATACACGGTCCAAAGTGGCCAAATTGGCAGAATGGCCAGAGGGCACCTCGTACTTCTTGTCTCTGTCTCGAAAATGGTCAATTCTTCGTTGTTCCAGTGGGATACCAATCCCCGGTGGAAGATTAGCGTATACACCATGTATCACTATCAAGTTTACCAACAAATCGAAATATTTCATGTCGTGTAGCGATATGGGTACCAACCGTGCTGATGAAGCGTCATTCTCGGCTGTTGCCAGCGTCAAAGAGCTTAGATCGACGAGCTTGCTCAAGACATATGCCACAAAGTCTTCGTTGTTTGAGAAACCTACTTCTTGGTACAGCGGAATGCTGGAATCTTCCGAAATCTTTGAGATTAGCTGCGATTGTAAGGAATCGAAAAATTGGTCCAGTGGACCATTATTAGTGAACTCTGGTTTCCGGTCCAGGACCTGCTGCAAGCTGCTACAAGATGCTGGGGTCTCTGTCATTACTCGAAGAGTCTACCAAACTGTATGGTGCTCTTTCTTGAGGTGAGCATTGATGTAGGGGTTGTAGAAGTATACAAGTTTACCTGTATAACCGCTCTCATATATAGATTAGTCTAAATAAGACTTAATGTATAAGACTTTCGTAGAACGTGACAAAATATGAAGAAACACGATTTGGACGGATGACGAGGTGGAAAACAACGTTGTTTGCGAGAGAAATGAGGTATGCGATAGCATAGATTTGGCACGGATGGTTTGGCACGGATGGGATTGGGAGAAATAAGGTAATTACGGAGTCAAATTTCAATCCTGGGGTTTCCTCGTCTCTAAAACAGAAAACAGAAAAGGAAACGAAAAACCTGCTGTGATTTCGAATCGATTCCTTGAAAAATTAATCCATGTTACAGAAAATTGTTTTTGAAGCTGAAAGGTATATTTTTCTTGTTCACTGGTGTTGGTGTTGTCTCATGGATTCTGATGTCAGCGATATTTACATCGAGAAAATTATGATAAAATCGTTCAAGAACGTTTGAGAACGTTTTTTTGATGAGATGTGGGAAGCAAAAATAGTTTAATTCAGATGGGTCTCAAATTAGAGGTTCCCGTACAAATGTTCATCAAAATGTCATTCTTTTTTGATATGGTTGTCGAGAATTATTAAGCTGTTGAATGATTAATATCAATTACACCTTACGAACAATGAACTGGAAATGACAGCAGGAAAAGAATGACAAGATCGGGCTATAGAGAGAGAACGAACGGAATGGGGGGGGGGGGGGAGAAATTTGGAAGACAGGATGATTGCAAAACTTCTTTTTTTCTTTCCGATTTTCACTGCTGCATATACTCATTTTTTGAAGCACAAGAGTTTTATGTTTGGAGAACCGAAGAATCTTCCATAAAACTTTCACAAGTCGCAATAGAGAGATCATGAGTGGAGACATATTAGCACACTCTAGGAAAACACCACCAGGCCGCTATGGACAGTGTTTGGACTGCGTTGCACTGTACAGAGAAACAATGATCGTAGAGTGAAGCAGTTTCTCATATATCATTACATCACGTGATCTTAGTCAACGGGTTTCTTTTCCAAGTCAAACAGGGATTTAAATTCAATTCTTCTTTGAAGCGAGATGCAAGGCTGTGGGTTCCCCACCAGTTCAAAGCTTACTGTCCGAACTTGCTTCAACAGGGGAAAATCAATCCGCTTTTATGAAAAAAATCTGTTAGGGTATAATTCATATCATCATTCACGACTACGCCGTAACCCAAAATTTCAAATTTTTTTACTTCCAATTTCCCAATAATGAAAAATTCAAAGTCTAAGAGCTAGCTCATCGCCTTAGATACTTTGAGCGACACATTCAATCAAAACCACCACAGCGTTTGTCATGGGCCTCCACAGCGATCCACTGGACCAAGAAGACCAGGACGCGATTATCCTCGACGCCAGAAGCGGGGATCTCGAGTCTCTGCAAGACATTTTCTCGACCTTGGTCGACCCAAAGTTGGTAGTGACATGCTGCGATGCCGAGACTAAAAGCACACCTTTGCACATGGCTGCTGCCAACGGCCACGCAGAGGTGATTGCGTACCTTGCGCAGCTGATAGAGGACACCCAGGAGCGCACAAAATGGGTCAACACGCGCAATGCCACGGGCAACACCGCGCTGCACTGGGCTTCGCTGAACGGGAAGCTGGAGTGTGTGAAGCTGCTGTGCGACACGCTAGGCGCCGACCCGTTTGTGCGGAACGATTTCGACCACGATGCGATCTTCGAGGCCGAGCGGAGCGCCCACGAGGACGTCGAAACGTACTACTTGCAGAAATACGACGTGGAGCCCGAATCCGAGCCCCAGGAGGGCTCCACTGCGGATACCGTGCAGTACAAGGAAGGTACGGAGATCGAGCAGGTCACGAAGGATGCCGCCGAGGCTCTGAGTGCGAAAACCGGGGAATTGAACCTGCAGGACAAGGACACCGAGGCCTGAGGCGGGGAAAGCGGGCAAGCTAGCGAAGCGGGCAACGAACAAAACAACCAACCAACCAACCAACCAACCAAGCACTGAATTATGTACACTATTTCGAAACCCGAATGATAATAACAATAATATTAAAGATTCTGACAGTATTACCATTACCATTTAACCATAGACGATCAGCTCGAAACCAATTTCGTATAGAAGTACAGTTCATATATCACATGACTTTCGCACTTCTATCATGATCCACGAGTCTCGTGTAAACTGACAGCTATCTCTCTTTTTCTCACGTTTCACGACTATCGTACAGACTGATATTCGCCTTTCTCCCCTCCATCACCTCCCACGACAAATCCCATCTCGTCAGAAAATTTTTATGTTTTTCAGCTTTTACAGCTATTCATATTGATCAGAGAAATTCACACACACTCACATTAAAAGATAAAAATCTAGACTTCACTACTGAACCAGACACACACAACTTGACTACTTGTCAATACCAGAAAATAAGAGCTTAAACAGCTGGTGCTCATAGGCTCACAGATAAATAAACACATGTCAGAACTAGCGAATGAGTTGGGGTTCGATCCCTCGCTGAAGAAGAAGAAGAAGTCCAAGAAGGTAGAAGAATCCGAGACCAACAACGGAGCAGCAGCAGCAACAGCAGCAGAAGAAGCGGATCTTTTTAGCGGGCTGAAAAAGAAGAAGAAGAAGCCTAAACAGGCGTTGGGCGACGCCGGAGATATACAGGACGCTGTGGACGAGGTGGACGCAGCGCTGGGCGAGCTGAAGCTTAAGAAGAAAAAGAAGAAGAGCAAGGAAAGCACTGTGGACGAGTTCGAAAAAGAATTGGCCAAAGCGGGCGTTTCCACGCCCGCAGGCCGTGAAAACAGCAACGGGACCAGCCGCGAGGCGTCGCTGGTGCCAGACGAAGATTCCGCGTTGCAGCAGGACGCAGGCCTGCCCTACCAGGATCTGCTGTCGCGATTCTTCGAAGTGCTCAGAACCAACAACCCGGAGCTGGCAGGCGACAGAAGTGGACCCAAGTTCAGAATCCCACCTCCCGTGTGCCAGAGAGACGGTAAGAAAACGATTTTCTGCAACATCCAGGAAATTTCCGAAAAACTGCAAAGAAACCCAGAACATCTCATCCAGTACCTGTTTGCTGAACTGGGTACTTCCGGTTCCGTGGACGGTCAAAAGAGACTGGTCATGAAGGGTAAGTTCATGCCCAAACAGATGGAGAACGTGCTGAGAAGATACATTCTGGAGTACGTCACGTGTAAGACCTGTAAGAGCATCAACACCGATCTGCGCAAGGAACAGTCCAACAGACTGTTCTTCTTGGTTTGCAAGAGCTGTGGCTCGACCAGATCCGTGTCGTCCATCAAGACCGGTTTCCAGGCCATTGTTGGTAAGAGAAGAAGGATGTGAGTGCAAAACGCTGTTTTCACACCGCCCCATCGCACTCCACATCCGCAAGGACTGCAGACGCTGCATCACCCAAATCCATGTACAGATTATCCAAAGAGTGGTTTCTTTAGTCTATTTCACGCATAGGTTCACAACCGTCTTGCACAACATCATATTTTAATCGAATATCAAGAACGTAACAGCAATCAGAACTGATGCTTAGGAAAGCAAACACGGCAACTGACGAACGTCTTCTGCGACTACCACCCTGGATCAAAACTCTACGTAATCAAAAAAGTCTTTTTGGAAGGTTTTTTTTAGTATTTCTGCCTATATCCCGTCCGCTTGCAAGTTACACAAGATTTTTCGAAGCGACGGACACCATTTATTGACGGTGGAATCCGACATCATCCATTGAGTCAAGATCTTGTGTACTTTCGATTCGTCCTGCAAAGATGCCAGCACCTCGTTCATGAGCTGTCGCCCATGGTCCTGCTCCAAGACTTGCCCAAAATTCGCACGGAACTTTTTTTGGTGATATTCCAACTCAGCAGCCGGCAGCTTGGACTCTCTGGCCAGCAAATTATCAATTTCATGTAAAATTTCGTCTTTATCCATGCAAAGAGTCTCTTGCGGGGCGACTTTGCAGACGCTCGAATTGTGACTACTCGTGCGCTTTCTGATTGTGGGTGGTGGTGGAGCTGACGCCGCCTGCGTGCTTCCAAACGTGTCTATCTGCCCGTTAACCATAGTCTGCTTCGAGCCCGTGCCGCGTTTAGCTGGGTATACAAAACTTGGGCAGTCATTGTAACCTGGGACATCCGTTTCCCTACAGTTCTGGAAACTCTTAGTACGATCCAGCATTCAATTGATCTAGCACAATTCGCTTTCCGCTATGCGTTGTTGACAAGCGAGTGTTCACTATTGTAAAGACACATCAGCATCATCCATAGAACGGTGATTATAACCATTAGCCATTACCACCACCCACTCACCAAGAGATCTGAGATGAAAATGAACGGTCACACGACCAAGGTCATAACGTGCATCTCACGAGACCAGTTCACCTTGCAAATCCATCAACAGCGTCAAAAGTTCACCGCTGGAGGGTCTTTCAGCTGGATCTACTTTCAAACACTGGTGTATTATATCGATGAGCTTAGCACTGCGGTGAGTGCCTCGCGGTATAGTGTATTTCCCCGTTGTGATGGCATAGGAGATCGAAGCACCGCTGATTTGTTCCTCTCGCTCGAACGGTGAGATCCCAAAGCACATAGCGTAGATAGTACAGCCCAACGACCATATATCGCACTTTTCCGTTATCACGGACTTGAGCTGAGCATCGACTATTTCAGGAGCAGTGAAAGCCGGCGTGCAATGTTCGGAGCTCCACTCCTGAAACTGCAGCAGTCCCTGTCGGGAGCTGATCTCGAGCACTGCCCGAGAACACGAGCCCAGATCGCTTATAACAGGCATACCTTCAGGCGATATCATCACGTTGGCAGGCTTCAAATCGCGGTGCGCATACGATTGCTGGGATTCGCCAAAGGTGTCGAGCTCCAGATCGTTCAAAAGCGAGGTATCGTCGTGGTACGGTGCAGATACAATGCTGTAGGTGACCTCTGCATCGTCGTTCACATTAGATTCATGAATGCACAGCAAACCCCGGGCGATGCCCACTGAAAATCGCACAATGTCCAGTTCGGACATTTCAGTGCAGTTCAAAAGGTTTCGGTCAATCTCATCTTGTAAAGAACCCCGGGAGAAATACGGCAGCAGGATATACACGGTCTTGGAGCCATCTTTTTCCTGCGAAACTTGCGAGTCGACAAGTTGTACGATGTAGGGGCTTTGGAATCTTTTGTAGTTGGTGACCTCTTTCATGGCCGGCGATATCGTGCCAATGCTACCAAATGGACACCGGGTTTTCTTGAGCGCTAGGAGCTCGCTTGAAGCGGTTTTGACGAGATATACAAACGAGAACCCTCCTTCGCCCAGTAGTTTTTGGATCTCGTATTTCTGACCACTTACAACGACTATTGATGGCTGGAAACCGGCACAACAACACAGTGCAGCAAGCACTGACATTTCGTGAAGACCAATTGAATGAAATACAGAAGTAGATGCCAATCTCAATTGCTTTCTTTCTTGATCGATCGACGAGTGACACTTTCTGCTAGAGTTGAGATGTCTAATGTACGCCAGACGTCATAAACCCATTACCATATCGAGCACGTGACTTGTGAAATTGAATTCGGTCTTTTTTAGAGATTTGGCAACGTTGACTAGCTGCTCAGAATAGTGGATGGTATCGATTCTGCTGAGCATCAAATCGATTGACTTTGAATAACCGATGGTCTCACCAAATCTCTTGAAGAACTTTTTTACAAGTATCACTGTGTACGAGTGTACCAAATGAGACCGATCTCAAAAAGAAGAAGGCGTAAGCAGAGATCTAAAAGGAATCCAAACCTGTCCGCACTTTACCGCTTCTGCGTCTCCTAGCTTCCGGTCATCAACAATCTTTCGTACCTAGCAAATTGTATTTGTCACTATCTACGAATTTTTGTGAAATTTGAAGATACCAAAAATGTGTCCGGTAAACAGAATCAAGCCTGTCTGGAATATGACAGGGGAATTCCAAATCCCAAAAATGTCTTTTCTGTCTCTTTAAACACCTGATTCCAAATTAATTACACTTGGAACCTCGTTTTTCTACTATTATCTCAGCACGTGATTCTATATTACTATCACACTTCACGAAATATGTGAATAAGCTTCAATTAAAAAAATGCTAGTGCACAACTACTCATCAAGATTGATCAAATCGAGAACAAGTAAAGAGGCTAAACAGTTCTTCTGTCCAATCGCCAACCGAAAGACGTTTCAGACATGTCCATTCAAACTAGCAATCCGAGCTCCAACGATTACAGCAAGGCCCTGTCGCTGATCGCGGCGCACTCTCATATTTCAGGTCTAGGTCTCGATGAGCATCTCCAGCCAAAGGCCACTTCTCAAGGTATGGTTGGACAAATACAAGCCAGAAGAGCCGCGGGGGTTATTTTGAAAATGGTCCAGAATGGTTCTATTGCGGGCCGTGCGGTTCTCCTCGCTGGTCCCCCCTCTACCGGTAAAACAGCGCTTGCAATGGGGCTTTCGCAATCGCTTGGTGAAGACGTACCTTTCACGGCAATTGCCGGATCTGAGATCTTTTCCCTTGAATTGAGCAAAACTGAAGCGCTTACTCAGGCATTCCGTAAATCTATTGGCGTGAAAATCAAAGAGGAAACCGAAATGATAGAAGGTGAAGTGGTGGAAATTCAAATCGACAAGTCCATCACCGGTGGCCACAAGCAGGGCAAACTGACAATCAAGACAACCGACATGGAGACGATCTACGAGCTTGGAAGCAAAATGATTGAAGGATTGACCAAAGAAAAAGTGCTGGCAGGAGACGTTATTTCCATCGACAAAGCCAGTGTCAAAATTACAAAACTAGGCCGTTCGTTTGCGAGATCTAGAGACTACGATGCTATGGGCGCCGATACCAGATTCGTGCAATGTCCAGAAGGAGAATTGCAAAAAAGAAAATCGGTTGTCCACACCGTGTCGCTGCATGAAATTGACGTTATAAACTCTAGAACGCAAGGGTTTTTGGCTCTTTTCACCGGTGACACAGGAGAAATCAGATCGGAAGTAAGAGATCAGATCAACACAAAAGTAGCCGAATGGAAAGAAGAGGGCAAAGCTGACATTGTGCCTGGTGTGCTATTCATCGACGAAGTGCACATGTTGGATATTGAGTGTTTTTCTTTCATCAACCGTGCTTTGGAAGACGAATTTGCTCCTATAGTAGTGATGGCAACTAACAGGGGAATCTCCAAAACCAGAGGAACAAACTACAAATCTCCGCATGGACTGCCGCTCGATTTGCTCGACAGATCGATTATCATAACGACCCAAAACTACAACGAGCAAGAAATAAAAACAATCTTGTCCATCAGGGCACAAGAGGAAGAAGTTGACGTTTCCGCAGATGCCTTGGACCTGTTGACGAAAATTGGTACAGAAAGCAGTTTGCGATACGCCAGTAATCTAATCGCTGTTTCGCAGCAAATCGCCCAGAAACGTAAGAGTAACAGCATTGAAGTTGCAGACATAAAGAGAGCATACTTGTTGTTTTTGGACAGCTCCAGA
The DNA here is from genome assembly GCA_900074735.1 of Lachancea sp. 'fantastica'. NCBI lineage: Eukaryota > Fungi > Ascomycota > Saccharomycetes > Saccharomycetales > Saccharomycetaceae > Lachancea > Lachancea sp. 'fantastica'. Next base: position 2,118,438 of record LT598476.1, on the reverse strand, counting down.
TCTGTCAAGTTTTTGCAAGAATACGAGCCTCAGTACATCGACGATCAAGGGAATGTGCAAATTGCCAGCGCAGACACCAATTCTGACGCTATGGACACTGCAGCCTGAATGGGAACATCAAATAGAACCAGTGTAGAAAGTGAAAGAAAATTTTATACTTTTATAGTCGTTTTCGGGTTGTGCGATGTATTTAAAAAAAGGGCTTTATTTCATTTTAATTCTATACTTGTAGATGATGTTGATGTTGATGTTTCCGCTCAAGAGCGACATATCTTGTTGTTTTGGTCTTTACACATTAGGATGGTTTAACCAGAGCTTCTCGTATTGAGGATCAGGGCGATAATCATACCGTACAAGCCCAGCACTTCGGCGAAAATCAAAACCAGTACGATACCCACAAACAGTCTTGGCTGGTGCATATATTTACGCACACCGATATCACCCACGATTCCAATGGCGTATCCACTGCTCAAACACGCAAAACCAACGCACAGACCGCAGCTCATGTGCATGAACCCGTTGAAAAGGGTGTAGTCCTCCGATGGGGACAGCCCTCCCGCTATCAAAACGGCCACCACCAAGCCGTAAACGGCCAGAATACCACTCATGACCACTGGGATCAGAGACTTCATGATCAACTCCGGCTTGAACGAACCGATACCGGCAATACCGATTCCTGACTTGGCCGTCCCTATTGCGGCTCCCAGACAAGATAAAGTCATGGCGAAAGCACAGCCTGCAAAGCCAAAAAACGGCGCGAAAAAGGGAGCGTATTCATCTGTGGCAACTAGCTGAGACATCTTTAAGGCTTCCAAGGCGCAGAAAACCTGTTTTATAGAGCCTCTATGATAGGTTTCTTTGTAGTGAACCTTTACGTCTTTATACCTAGTGATTTTGAAAATAGGTACGATATTCTATCATATCATGATATACTGTAGCTTATAGTGTAGAGATGAGATATTCGGACAGTGGGTAGGTAATTATATACGAGACAATTTTTCAAAGAGAGAAAAATGCGAAATTTGAAAAAAAAAAATTGAAAGAGATCACGTGCACCAATATCTCAAAAACGTTATGACCATCTCGTTATGTTTTGTATTTACATATGCTTGAAAACTTGCCACTCAATCAATTGAAAAGAGCGAGGAAATAGTTAGGGTACAATTCGGTCACCTAATACGGTATCCGCCTACACTTGCGTGTAAAATGATAAAGAGTTCGAAATTCGGTGTCAATATCACTCCGTACGAGGATGCATACACTATACATACAAATAAGCTATAAATGTATACAATTAACACACATCTATAATCATATTTCAACAACTTTAACAGACATCCTAGGGACATGCTGAGGCATTCATAGAGTCTATAAGAGCACAGGAGCTGGTGCCGAAAGTTTTTGTGAACTATAATAATCACACGGTCTTTTTATTTTTTTGCAGGACAAAAATATGTCTTCTCAACCATCCAAATTGGACATAACAGCGGGTCAGTTACGATCCATCTACACGCAATTCCAAAGCGTATTTGATGAAAAAGTGTCTTTGCATCTGCCCCAAGAACACGATGCCACCAAGGGAGAGGTGCTGCTGGAATTGCAGAAGTTTCTGATGGAGGGAATGGACGCAGCATCCAGCTCACTCGGTGTTGTGGACGCACCGGAAAACGCATCGATTGCCGATGTTTTGGCACAATCTCGCGATCAGTTTGTGGAACCATTCGATTTGGGCCTCAATGAGCAAGTCCGGCAGAAATACCAAGAATGGGAGGACCAGACCGTGAAAGCCGCACAGTTGCGGCGCGAAGCGCCACGGAAGCTACGTGAGATGTACGAATCTGAGGCCCAAGACGTTTTGCACGAGGTGGATGTCCTAATAGAGAATTTTTCTCGCGAGGATGGAAACAGCAGGACTAAGTCGCCAAGTGAGACACACCAGGACCAGGACCTGGAGCTAAATTGGGCCAGCCTGCAAAACGACTACTCAGAAGCGCTCGCTCGTCTGGCGCTCGTGAAAGACGAGCTGCCGAAAAACCACGCTAGGGTGAAAAAACTCGAGCAACTTGTACTGTTTTTGGAATCAGAGCTGGACTCCGAACGCTAGCAGATATGACTGGTTTATTCTTTTCCCTCCAAGCCTACCCGAGACTTGCAACTCACCATCAACGACACTCCATTTACGCTCATTAATCAATTCATTCTTTCTGAACGACCGGTAAACATATTCCTATCACGTCAATTCCAGAGAAAGGAAGAAACAAACCGATAAGGCGTACGTCAAAATTCAAGTAACCAATACAATTATCTTCCTCTTCTCTATTGCACAACTTCGAATTCTTGGCACTTGGAATTACTAACTTTACACGAAATTGAACCCAAGTTTTCAAAGCTTCTAGGCAAGCTACGATAACAGTTTGAGTCCCCAAAATTCACTTAAAAACTCCTTCATTATTCTGACGTTATTTCTAGTCATCGCGTGGATACTTCTCAATTGTCAACACCACGCTGACGCCGCGTCATTGTGAGACGGAGCGGCGACGTATATAGTGCTCGATATGGGGTTTCAAAAATTAAAGTGGCTTAACAACCAACCTCGTTCAAACCAACGGTGATGTTCGAGAAAAGACACAACTCAAGCAAGCTCTTTTCATCAAGAAGGTGAGGTTTCAAGAACTGTCAGTCTCCTAATCGCCGTCGTCTTTAGAAAAACAGATTCAGCATGAGTTACAACAATCCGTACCAACAAAGCAACCCGTACGCGGAAACGTATGACATGCAGGAAAACATTGGCTCCACGACTCAGCACAATGGCGGCGATTTCCTAGAGTTCATGAATGGTATCAACCAAATCAATGTGGATTTGGACCATTACTCGGAACTCGTGGATCAGATTGATGCGAACCAGAAAAGACTTCTCACCGAAGTGAATGAGGACCAGGAATTGACCCTGAGACAGCATTTGGACGGGCTTGTTTCCAGAGCTTCAGATCTTCAATACAAACTCAGAAACAGTATAAAAACGGCCCAGCAGCAGGGAGCATCGGACTCGAGCAAGCAGGCGCAGGCAGAAAACTCTAGACAGCGGTTTTTGAAGCTCATTCAGGACTACAGAATCATCGAGGCCAACTACAAAGACCAGAACAAACAACAAGCGAAAAGACAGTACCAAATCATCCAGCCTGAGGCGACGGAGGATGAAGTGGAGGCTGCTATTAGTGATGTGGGTGGGCAACAGATCTTCTCCCAGGCGTTGTTGAACGCAAACAGACGTGGTGAGGCCAAGACCGCGTTGGCTGAGGTTCAGGCCAGACACCAGGAATTGTTGAAGCTTGAAAAGACCATGGCAGAGTTGACACAGCTTTTCAACGACATGGAACAACTGGTTATCGAACAACAGGAAAACATCGAGGTCATTGATAAAAACGTCGAAGAAGCCCAACAGGATGTGGAACAGGGTGTTGGTCACACCAACAAAGCGGTGAAGAGCGCAAGAAGGGCGCGCAGAAACAAAATCAGATGTCTATTGATTCTTGCAGCCGTCATTATTATTATCGTGGTCGTGTGTGTGGCCGTTCCTTTGGCAACCAAGCACTGAAAAAACTAGCAGGTAGTTCTCTTTGGAGAATTTACGGTACCAGGGTCTGTATAATTCTTTTGCGTGTTTTCTCCTTGCTCAACCTCTCAAAATCTCGCCAAGAATAGACCCTCAAGATGCCATTGTGGGCAAGCTTTGATAACTTGTCATGTAGTATAAAAATTATCGATTTTACGAAATATAGAGGAAACGACGAAAATATGGCAATCTGTGCTTTCCGGTATAACAAAAATCGACCAGTTCGCTGGTATGATTGATTGACATCAAGGCGTTACAAGTCTGACGATTCAAAAGGTCAAGAATATTACCCCAACATGTTAGTCCCGACCTGCAATTTTTTTCTTGAGCAGTGTTTCTTGCGAAGCATGCCCCTGCAGTTCAGGGTGGAGAAAGGGTATGTTGATTTTCCAGTTAAACCAGTTTTTCATGCACCGTGGGGGTGCAGATCTGCTGGTATAGTCGCAACTAAGGTAGCAGACCTCAAAGAAGCCCCGAAAGGCTCCCAGCACATGAAAAGGCTTTTGATAGTTTCTGGGGAATACTACGAACGCATTTTGGCGAAAAAAAATTCCGGTGAACACCCAGATTTACTACTGTAGAGCTAGAGCACACCGAGATTATTATCGCACAATGTAAGTCTGCATTGAGCATTGGTTTTCCAAGAGTGTTTGGGGCTGGTTTGGAACCAGAATTGGTGTTAACTAAATATCTCTTGAAAATTCCAGTTTATATAGTTCGTGTGCATCACTCCACACGAGCAGTATCCGTCAGGATTTTTAGGGCTTTTTAAATACCTTGTGGTCTAGTTAACACTTTTGCCGCTGAGGAGACGTAGTTGACCATGCATTCAAGAACACAAGCTATAAGACGGTTACATATTACAAGATGACTGATATAGCAGTTTAGAAGACTTGGATGACGATGCGGGGGCAGCTTTAACGGTTTCAAAAGAGCCATTTTAAGTGTTCCTACGACAAAAAGACTGCTTTCGAGAGCTTGACGTGTGGCGACTCAAAAAACCCTACATTCCGATAATCGAGCCAACAAGGAATAACCTGCAGTAGCACATGAGCTACCGGCTCTTTCCTACGATTATGAAGTCCACTGGCATGCCAGCACATAATTTTTACCCGTTTGCCCCTTCACCAAACATAGACTCAAATTAAGACGCTCGAGTCCCTGAAAGAATTGGGAAAAGACAACATCCGCGTTAAAATCCCAACTGTATCAGAGACATCGTACACGCAAATCCGGCCAGACTTTTTGTTCGCGTCTCTCTCGAACTTCGATATATCGTGTTTCGAGACCAAATTTCAAGGAAAAGCTCACCATTTCTCCCGATAAAAAGCTGCTCACGACGCAGAACTCCGCACGCCTAAAATCAAAACAACGCCTTTCTCAACCTCACTTGGTCGTTCTACTACAATTGTATCTCAGAGGTCAAATGTACTCGTGTTCAACATATGAGCAGGACGTCACCCTGCACGAGTCTCAACACGCGAGTCTCATCGGTATCCAACAAACCAACAAAAACATGTTTTTCAAAGGGCTTGAGAAGATATAAAATAAGGGCTGGGTTGGCTCGCCGATGACATCGTGATGAGAATAAATTTTAGAAAAACTGAAGTCGAAGACCACCTTGCAACCGGCTAGTAACTTGGCAGGTTTTTGAGTGTTTGGAACTTTTAACTAGTAACTGAATTGACCTTTCAAAGATGGTCATGAAACCTGAAGTTGAGCAGGAATTGGCTCACGTTCTGTTGACGGAACTGTTGGCGTACCAGTTTGCGTCGCCCGTGAGATGGATTGAAACGCAAGATGTGTTTTTGAAAGACTTCAACACCGAAAGAGTGGTTGAAATTGGTCCTTCGCCTACCCTTGCTGGTATGGCTCAAAGAACCATCAAAAACAAATATGAGTCCTACGACGCAGCATTGTCTTTGCAAAGAGACGTTTTGTGCTACTCAAAGGACGCCAGAGAGATCTACTATACCCCAGACCCAGCAGATCTCGCTGCTAAAGAAGAGGCTACCGGATCTGCCGGAGATGCAGGTGCCGCTGCTGCCGCACCCGCAGCCGCCGCTGCCGCGGCTCCTGCTGCTGCTGCTGCCGCAGCAGCACCAGTGGCTGCCCCTAGCGGTCCTGTTGCCGAGATTCCCGATGAGCCCGTCAAAGCCAGCCTTCTATTGCACGTTCTCGTCGCCCACAAGCTTAAGAAGGGTACTGAGCAAATCCCTCTTGCCAAGACAATTAAGGACTTGGTCGGAGGTAAGTCCACCGTCCAGAATGAAATTTTGGGTGATCTAGGAAAGGAGTTTGGCTCCACACCGGAAAAACCAGAAGAAACACCTTTGGAGGAGTTGGCTGAGTCTTTCCAGGACACCTTCAATGGCCAATTGGGTAAGCAATCGACATCGTTGATCAATAGACTTATGTCTTCCAAAATGCCTGGTGGTTTCACTATCACCACAGCCAGAAAGTACTTGCAAACTCGTTGGGGTTTGGCTTCCGGCAGACAGGACTCTGTCTTGTTGATCGCTTTGTCTCAGGAACCAGCCTCTCGTTTGGGTTCCGAAGGTGATGCCAAGCAGTTTTTGGATGCTTCAGCCCAAAAATACGCCGCGATGAGCGGTCTCGACTTGTCTGCTGCCACAGCGTCTGCCGCAGGCGGTGCTGCCGGCGGAGCCGGCGGAGCTACTATTGATGCCGCAGCATTCGAAGAACTGACCAAGGACCAAAAGGTCTTGGCTCGTCAACAGTTGGAAGTGTTGGCTCGTTACTTGAAGATGGACTTGAACAGTGGCGAAAAGAAGTACCTACAAGAAAAGACCACCACAGAACAATTGCAAGCGCAATTGGATTTCTTGACCAACGAATTGGGCGACTATTTCGTTCAAGGCATTTCGACTTCCTTTTCTAGAAAGAAGGCAAGAACTTTCGACTCTTCTTGGAATTGGGCCAAACAATCTCTTCTTTCGTTGTACTTCGAAATTATTCATGGCGTGTTGAAGAACGTTGACCGTGAGCTGGTGGCCGAGGCCATCAACATCATGAACAGATCTAACGAAACTCTAATCAAGTTTATGGAATATCACATCTCTCAAACTAAGGTCGACGAGGGCGATAACTACAAGCTTGCAAAGACCTTGGGTGAGCAGTTGATTGAAAACTGTAAGCAGGTTCTTGATTTGGATCCTGTTTACAAGGATGTCACCAAACCAACTGCTCCTCAGACCATCGTTGACAAGAATGGTAACATTAACTACGACGAGGTTCCAAGACCAGCTGTCAGAAAGCTATCTCAATACGTTGAAGAGATGGCCCTCGGTGGTGCCTTGACCAAGGTGAAGCAGCCAACGCTACAAGATGACTTGACCCGTGTTTACAAGACCATCAACGCTCAGGCGGCCGAACATAACATTTCTGACTCGACCAAAATCCAGTTCGAAAAATTATACGGCGAGCTGTTGAAGTTCCTAGAAACTTCGAACGAAATCGACTCGTCTGCTTCGACAAGACTTGCTGGCGTTGTCGACGACGCTTTGGACAAGGATGCCACCAAAGAAGTGGCATCTTTGCCAAACAAATCGGAATTGGCTAAGCATGTGTCTTCTACCATTCCAAGAGAAACTGTGCCATTCTTGCACTTGAAGAAGAAGTTGGCTAGTGGCGACTGGGTTTACGACCGTCAATTGTCTTCTCTATTCTTGAATGGTCTGGAGAGTGCTGCTATCAACGGTGTGACTTTCAAAGGAAAGTACGTTTTGATCACTGGTGCTGGTGAAGGTTCTATCGGTGCTGAGGTGCTGCAAGGGTTGATTCAAGGTGGTGCCAAGGTAATTGTCACCACCTCTCGTTTCTCCAAGAAGGTAACCGACTACTACCAAAGCCTCTACGCCAAGTACGGTGCCAAGGGTTCCACTTTGGTCGTTGTGCCTTTTAACCAAGGTTCGAAGCAGGACGTTGAAGAGTTGATTAGCTTCATTTATGATGAGGAAAAGAATGGCGGTCTCGGGTGGGATCTAGATGCCATTATTCCATTTGCTGCTATCCCAGAAAATGGTATTGAGCTAGAGAACATCGATTCTAAATCAGAGTTCGCCCATAGAATTATGCTCACCAACATTTTGAGAATGTTGGGTAATGTTAAGAAGCAGAAGTCTGCCCAAGGAATTGAGACTAGACCAGCCCAGGTTATCCTTCCAATGTCACCAAACCATGGTACCTTCGGTGGTGACGGTATGTACGCCGAATCGAAGTTGTCTTTGGAGACTCTATTCAACAGATGGCACTCGGAATCTTGGTCCAACCAATTGACTATCTGTGGTGCAATTATTGGATGGACCAGAGGTACTGGTTTGATGTCTGCAAACAACATTATTGCTGAAGGTATTGAGAAGCTAGGTGTTCGCACTTTCTCCCAGAGAGAAATGGCTTTCAATTTGCTAGGTCTTTTGACCCCAGAGGTTGTTCAACTATGTCAGACCTCCCCGGTTATGGCGGATTTGAACGGTGGTTTCCAATTCTTGCCTGACTTGAAGGAGTTCACCGCGAAATTGCGTAAGGAATTGACCGAGACCTCGGAAGTCAGAAAAGCGGTTTCTATTGAGACTGCCCTTGACCACAAGATTGTGAACGGCAGCAACGCTGATGCTGCCTACTCTAAAGCAGAGGTTCAGCCAAGAGCAAATATCCAACTAGACTTCCCTACTTTGAAATCTTACGAGCAGGTTCAGAAGCTCGCCCCTCAAGAACTTCAAGGTATGTTGGATTTGGAAAAGGTCATCGTTGTCACCGGTTTCTCTGAAGTTGGTCCATGGGGTTCTGCCAGAACGAGATGGGAGATGGAAGCCACTGGTGAGTTCTCCTTGGAAGGTTGCGTTGAAATGGCTTGGATCATGGGCCTCATCAAATACCATAACGGTAACTTGAAGGGCCGTCCATACACCGGCTGGGTTGACGCCAAAACCAACGAACCCGTTGAAGACAAGGACATCAAGGCCAAGTATGAAAGTCACATTCTAGACCATGCTGGTATCAGACTCATCGAACCAGAGCTGTTCAATGGATACGACCCTAAGAAAAAACAGATGATCCAAGAAGTTGTTCTTGGCGAAGATCTCGAACCTTTCGAAGCTTCCAAGGAAACTGCTTTGCAGTTCAAACATGAACATGGTGACAAGGCTGACATTTTCGAAATTCCAGAAAGTGGTGAGTACACCGTTAAGTTGTTGAAGGGTGCTACCCTTTACATTCCAAAGGCTCTTAGATTCGACCGTTTGGTTGCGGGTCAAGTTCCTACCGGTTGGAATGCCAAGACTTACGGTATTTCCGACGATACCATTTCTCAGGTTGATCCTATCACTCTGTTCGTATTGGTTTCGGTCATCGAATGTTTCATTTCTTCTGGTATCACTGATCCCTACGAAATGTACCAATACGTTCACGTTTCCGAAGTCGGAAACTGTTCTGGTTCAGGTATGGGTGGTGTCTCTGCTTTGCGTGGTATGTTCAAGGATCGTTACAAGGATCAACCAGTTCAGAATGATATTTTGCAAGAGTCTTTTATCAACACGATGTCTGCTTGGGTTAACATGTTGTTGATCTCCTCGTCTGGTCCAATCAAGACCCCTGTGGGTGCCTGCGCGACCGCCGTCGAATCCTTGGATGTTGGTGCGGAAACCATTCTTTCTGGCAAAGCTAAGATCTGTATTGTTGGTGGTTACGATGACTTCCAAGAAGAAGGTTCTTACGAGTTCGGTAACATGGGAGCCACTTCAAACTCTTTGGATGAATTTGACCATGGCCGCACGCCAGCCGAGATGTCGAGACCTACTACCACAAGCCGTAACGGTTTCATGGAATCCCAAGGTTCTGGTATCCAGGTGATCATGGGCGCAGACCTTGCCTTGAAGATGGGTGTTCCAATTTACGGTGTCTTGGCTTTGACCGCCACCGCCACCGATAAGATCGGTAGATCTGTTCCTGCTCCAGGTAAAGGTATCTTGACTGCTGCAAGAGAACACCAGGGCAGCTTGAAGTTCCCATCTCCATTGTTGAGCATCAAATACAGAAGACGTCAACTAGACAGTCGTATTGCTCAGATCAAGAACTGGGTTGAGAATGAACTTGACCTATTGAAATATGAGGCTGAAGCGGTGCCAGAGCAAGACCAATCTACTTTCTACGCTGAGCGTACTGAAGAGCTACAACGTGAGGCTGAGAGACAGCTAAAGGCTGCTCAAGCTCAATGGGGTAACGAATTCTACAAGAGCGACCCACGTATCGCTCCATTGAGAGGAGCTTTGGCTACTTTCGGTCTCACGATCGATGACTTGGGAGTTGCTTCATTCCATGGTACCTCGACTAAGGCCAACGACAAGAATGAATCCGCAACGATCAACAAGATGATGGAGCACTTGGGTAGATCTGAAGGTAACCCAGTTCTTGGTGTTTTCCAGAAGTACTTGACAGGTCACCCTAAGGGTGCTGCTGGTGCCTGGATGATGAACGGTGCATTGCAAATGTTGAACTCGGGCATTGTGCCTGGTAACCGTAATGCGGACAATGTGGACAAGGTACTAGAGCAGTTTGAGTACATCTTGTACCCATCCAGAAGCATCAAGACAGACGGTATCAAGGCTGTCTCGGTGACTTCTTTCGGTTTCGGTCAAAAGGGTGGTCTAGCCATCGCAGTGCACCCAGACTACTTGTATGCCTCTGTTGACAAGTCGACTTACAATGCCTACGTTGCCAAGGTTTCTGCCAGAGAACAGGCTGCTCACCAATACTTCCACAACGGTATGATCAACAACTCCTTGTTTGTGGCTAAGGACCATCCTCCTTACGAAGATGAGCTTGAACAACCAGTTTACTTGGACCCATTGGCCCGTGTTAGCGCCAACAAGAAGACCGGTCTCTTGGCTTTTGACGAGAAGAAATTGAACGCTAAAACCACTTACGTTTCCGACGCCAACTTGAAAACGTCGGAAGTTGTCAGCCAGCTTGCCAAAGCCGCCTCTGCCGAGGGTAATGTCGGTGTCGGTGTCGACGTTGAGTTGATCAAATCTGTCAATGTGGAAAACGATACCTTCATTGAGCGTAACTTCACCGCTGGTGAGATCGCTTACTGCCAGAAACAGCCATGTGTCCAGAGTTCTTTTGCTGGCACGTGGTCTGCGAAGGAAGCTGTGTTCAAGTCCCTTGGTGTCAAGTCCCAGGGTGGCGGTGCTGCATTGAAAGACATCGAAATTGTTCGTGCCAACGGTACTGGACCCCAGGTGACTCTTCACGGCGCTGCCTCTTCTGCAGCTGCCTCTGCTGGTGTGAAAAACGTCTCTGTTTCGATCTCCCATGACGACTTCCAAGCTGTTGCCGTGGCTTACTCGCAGAAATAACTGAGCGGAATTGATCCAAATACATATTTAGACTAGAATTTGAAAGAAGTGTTATTTGATTAGTTGTTACGCGAGGTTTACCGATTGTAGTATACATGGTTTCTACTAGAAAGCGCCGAGGAAAAAATGGCGTTTTGTTGATAGACTCCAAAGACAGCGAATTAAACAAAGCTAAATGATACGAACAAGCTGAACAGTCAAGCTAGCTCTGTCCCGCAGAGTCAGGCCTGCATTTGCAAGGGTGGTATATGTTTATTTAGAGTTTGAGCTCGAAGGATGTAGGAACGTTGTTTGAATCCGTATCAAGCGACTGATGGTCACGGGAATTATATGTTATCACTTGACACGGTAGAGATTTTCTGATCACGTTATATGGTCACATGCTTCTGTCATGTGGTCTGTTGATCACATGACGAGTACCTTGCTTTTCAACGAAACGTGATACTGTTGCGTACTCATCTGGTGATAAGGCACGAGCCAGATAATTAACTGATATAGAGGGGATGGGTTTCAATAAACTTACAACTATAACCAACATAAACCATTCACCACAACAAAAGATAACAACATCTGTAACAACAAAAGATAATCAAATTCGGACCATTGAGATTCTGACTGATTGCTCTCATATTTCTGAAACCTAAAACTAGCAAATTTCGGCTTTACAGTGCACCAAATTAGACCAAAATTGGTGGAAAACCGAGTAAATAACATAAACTGGAACAAAAAAACAACATACAGCGAAATCAAGCCCTATGTCGTTTCTAACACCCCCAAACTCAGTGGCAGGTCTGAGTAAAGGCTCCATAAGTCAAAGCTTTGTGCTGGATACGCCTGTATCGCAGCTGTTCCCCCCTGACGGCTCGGAAATGTCTCTCAAAACGAAAAACAACATTTGCAAGTCGTTTGAAGATGACTTGTTTTTCTGTCCGAGGGGGCTACTGTCAACGCAGGAACAGTCGACTTGCCAACAAATGGATCTCGTTCTACTTGATCAGATGCGTGAATTCGGAGCTTCTCAACCTCATGGGTCGAAGTATCTCGAAAACATGCAGCCACAGCCCAAGAAATTCAACCCTTATACCTCCCAGAGTTTTAGTCCTGCACCTCCACCTTTCGAGCCTCACGCGCCTCTACAACAAGACTCCAATAATAGCTTTTGACGCGAGCGCCGATTACGACAAAATGAATAGTGTGCGGAATTTTTCTTCGAGGATAGGGCTTTCTCTCGGTAGGTTCTGGAGAAAGTTTGGGGTTATTTATGCAGGGAATTCGGTATTTGACACACGGTTAGGGAAAACATTGGGCTTACGGTAAGCTGCTCTTAGTGTTGGTTGGTTTGCATCAACTATACATTTTGGGCTGTAAGTATTGACGTACACTTAGATGTAGCGTTGGCCATTACCACTTCATGTAAGAAACACATTTCAGAAACATAATTTTTGAGAAAATGGTCTGTTCAACGCTGTACTGGGTGGGAAGCATCACGTACAGCACCCGGGTCAGCTTTGACATCTTGTAATATACATAGACATTGAACAACTTCGAGTATTGTATTCGAATATTTTATAAGCTTGTCGTGGTCGTTGAGTCTTTTTTACCAGTGACTGATCTCATTATATAACTGAGGACGTAGCTCCAGATCTTCTAGATTTCACTAATCGTAGAGTTTTAGAGTCCACTGGCCCAAGTCCTTCTTATACACAGGTGTGGTTTTAGCAGTGACGTTGTACTTGAACGACAGCTTAGCAGGTCTGAGTCCTAGGCTCGAGCACATCCGTGAATTGTGATACATGTAACGATATTTAGTTGATTGTACAGTCGTTCATCTAGTCGATGTGAAATGTTATCTGACTGTGAGAGAATGGCCATAATGGTATCCAAATCTCAAGAGTTTGTCGAAATGCGAGCCAACAAGTTCATTAACCTGTTTCCGGCTTGGACCTAAATTTTTGTTTAGTTCAGGGTTTTTTTAGAGGTCATAGTTATAATGTTTTTGAATGACATATGCCAAACACAGTGTACACATCAAAAACATTAAAAAACTAGAACAAACATTGATACTAAAAATACAGATTCAGCTTGTTTCCTTCAATGCTATTTTCCTTATTGTATTCGAAAATGCCCAAAAACCTTCAAAGAAACGCATATGACAGTTTAAGTTTGTTTTCGACGAGGAGGAACATAATTGAAAGGAAAATTGCTGAGTAACAAAGGTTTCTCCTCCATAAACTCGAAAGACAACATAGACTACATCTCTGGCTACACAGACCTAATATCGAGCCAGTTGTTATTCCATTTGCCATGATAGTTCTTACTGTGTGTCAGTTGCGTATAAAGTGATATCAAGCATTACTATAATTTCCACAAGAAATTAGACATGAAGACACCTGCCAGCTCTGGCACCAATGTCTATCCAAAAAGACGTCCAATCAAAGGTCAAAACCTCTTCTTTTAACATATAATTCGTCGCTCAATTGAGCTACCAATTCGCTGTTCCCCATGAGTACCCCCAAACCAGAGGTAAGCCGCGGTCTTTCGCTGGAAGATTTGGTCAATCATGATGAAAGTCCCAACTCCAAGAGAGAGGCCAGAAGAAGAAGTTCCCAGACTTTGAATCCGCTTCCAGCAGAGGAAATCAAGAAAAGGCTCAGTGTGGACGGTTCTGGAAATGGCTCGAGCAGCACTCCAAAGAGCTCGAAACCTGCAGGCAAAACGGGTAATGACGAAGAAACCGACACGGACGATGAGGTAGGTGGATCTGGAGATATCTTGTTTGAGACAGGAGACTTCAAGTTCGACTATGACAAGCAAGAGAGAAGTGAGACTAATTCAGGCCCTACTGAAAACGCAAGCAAGCCACCTAAGAGTACCAAAACTGGAAATCCTGCCAAAGCAGAAAGTCGAAGCAAGCAAAACGAAGAGGCTGCTGCAACAACGACAACAGCTCCCACTGTAGATGACGCCGAATCCTCAGATGCCGCGAAAAAAGTTAAACCACGGAAAGACTCCGATATGAAAGACATTTTCGAAGAAAAATCGTCGCTTCAATCCAAGCGGAATGCGCTGAAAAAGGATTTGAAGGTACTTAATGAGATCGCATCCACCGCCAAGCCGAGCAGATACCATGTTGCACCACTTTGGGCCCAGAAGTGGAAACCCACAGTTAAGGCACTGGAAAGTATCGACACCAAAAATTTGAACATCGATGCGTCCTTCACAAATATCATTCCGGATGATGACTTGACAAAGTCGGTACAGGACTGGGTCTATGCCACCATGGTATCTATACCGCCGGACCAACGACAGTTCATCGAAATGGAAATGAAATTTGGAATAATTGTGGAGGGAAGTGACACCAACAGAGTAAGTCCGCCTGTTTCCTCTCAAACTGTTTACACAGAAATGGATGCACACTTGACCCCAGACGTTGACGAGAGAGTCTTTTTCGAGCTCAACAAGTACATGAAGGGCATATCGGAATTGAGTGAGTACACGGGTAAATTCAACATCATCGAGTCGCACAGCACTGATTCGTTGTATCGTGTTGGAATGTCCACACAAAGACCCCGATTTCTCAGAATGAGCCGAGACATCAAAACTGGGCGTGTGGGGCAGTTCATCGAGAAGCGACACATCAGTCAATTACTTCTTCTGTCACCGAAGGATAGTTACGATGTCAAAATTTCGATCAATCTTGAGTTGCCCGTACCTGAGAACGATCCGCCTGAAAAGTACAAGGACAATACCCCTGTAAGTATTCGTACCAAACAGCGGATAAGTTATATTCATAATGACTCTTGTACCCGTATGGATATAACGAAGGTGTCGACTCACAACCAGGGAGTGAAACAAAGACATACAGAGGGCACTCATGAAATCGAATTGGAGGTAAATACTTCAGCTCTGTTGAGTGCGTTTGAAAACATCACACAAAACAGCAAAGAGTATGCTTCCATTTTGAGGACATTTTTGAACAACGGCACTATCGTAAGAAGGAAACTGACAGGGTTGTCACTAGAGATTTTCGAGGGCCAGAAAAAGGTTTAGTAATGGGATGGGGATTTTTCTATCTAAACTTTACATGGAAGTGGCGAATTATGAGTATAATCGTACAATAGCCTCCTGTCGAGAGCTCGAGACCTTGAAAACGACAACGATCGTTTAACACTCGGTTTTACCGCTATAAATGCCCATAATGTAAGCCAACCTAATAGTGATTAGGTCTTTCGCCATGTTTATGCTGTCTCTAGCAAGCTCCATTTTAGAGCCACCTACCTCGTGCCAGGAAATAGCCACTTCTTTGATCGGTATCTGTTTTTTGAGCGCTAAAATCAGAATCTCCACGTCGAAGATCCAGCCCTCGGTGTGCAAGTAAGGGAAAATCTGCACGATCGCGGGTCTGTTGAAAAGCTTGAACCCACACTGCGTGTCTTTTATCGATCTAATGCCGAACACGAAAACAAGCGTATGCAGTCCGTACATAAGAAAGTTTCTGATAAATGAACGCTTGACCACAGCATCCGTGTTTACCATGTGGGCTCGAGACCCAATGGCTACAACGGCTTTGCCGCTCTCATCGAGTTTCTGGGTCGCGCTCAGCAGTTTTTCGCAGTCCGAAAACTTGCTGGCACCGTCAGCATCTGCAAAGAGCCCGAATTTTCCTCTGATGTGAAGCATTCCGTGTCTCACAGCACCGCCTTTACCACGATTTTTAGCCAATTTTATAACCCTCAGTTGTCCAGGCTTGAGTTTGAATGTTTCGTGAGCTAGCTTCAGACAGTATTCTGACGTCCCGTCTCGCGAGCCATCGTCAACTATAAGAATCTCCCACTTGTTTTCTATTTTCTTTTGCAGAAACTCAATTGCATCTGTTAACATCACCAAAATACGTCCCACTTCATTATAGCTGGGAACTAGGACGGAAAGCTCAATTCCATCAACATTTTCCTTGCAATCTTTCACACAAACCAATTGACCGCTAGTTTCGCCTCCTTGGTTACCATTGGTCCTGTATGAGAGCTCTTCGGCAAAAGGTTTTCTGGGCCAGTGTGATAAAAGTAGTACTAAAAGGTACAGAGAGCTCAGAATCACAGCGAAAAAGGTACCGCATACTACAGCGACATTGAAATCGCGTACTCGAGAACAAAGCGATCCCCACATAGCTCTTGAATACTTCTTTTCGAGCTTAAAGAACCATCAAACTTCTTCGATGTCTATGTTTAGTTATGTACAGGTAAGACGTTCATTAATATCAATAACGAAACTTCACCAGTCATGTGAGTACCTGCTTGGGATCTGGATAGGGATCTGGATAGGTACCCGGTTAGGTACCCGTTCAAGTACCCACTCGAGTACCCGTTCGAGTACCTGTTTGAGTACCTGCCTCGAAGCAAGGTAGCTAGCGAGCTACTAATAAGAACTACATGTTGCGACAAATATTGACATTTTGGCGCTGAAGATATCAGTAAATCTCAGATTCTACAATGTTAAAACCACTTTTGCCCCATGCTGCCTCTTACTGACTACAGCTAGTGACGTTTATGCCTAAAAGTAAATCCTACCCGTGTGTATTGCCCGAACCTTAAAAACCTTATATACGCGAAAACTGATGTCCGGCACTTGCTGCATCGTGCTCCTCTCTATGCTTAGAAATTTCCCCGTCGCTCGAGCGATATTGCGTGGCCGGCGTGGAATTCATTCCGGTTTCCTGCGGGCCCCCATTCATCGAAAAATCATCGTTCAAGATCGTGCTGTCGTGGTGGCCATCAATATCTGCATCGTTATCCGCTCCGGAGTAGGGAAACATTGACGTTGGCGATGAAGGCATGATTCCTCGTTTTCTGCGCTTTTCCTGCATATATGCATCCATGTAGTCTTCATCTCCGACAGGCGAAGAAGTCGCAGAACCTGTTCTTTTCCCCATGCATCTTGATTTTCCATCAACGACTTCCGCTGTGGGCGAGGTGTGCGGAACGGGCATACTTTCATCCTCCAGATCCTGCAAAAAAGCTCCACTAGCGGCTCTCGAAAGCAGCGGCAATCTTCGCAGCTGATCTTTGCACGAGGGAGCTGCTTTTTCGGCCATTTGCACCTTCTTTTGTTCAAGTTCATACAATGGCATTGATAAGGTGTCCATGGGTGACGTTCTATCGAGATCACTCACGGGCACCCTAACAGCATCGGGCTCCTCGTCTTCGATGGGGAGAGTATTACAGGTCAGGGGATCCTTTATAGGTGTAGCACCTTTTTGGCTCAGAATTGGAGAGCCGAACAGATCGTTAAACCATTCCATTGGATCGTCACTTCTGGGGTTATGGAGTGCTTTTTCAGCATCACTCGGTGTTCTAGAAGATGGAAGGTCCATACCCAGCAAATCCTCGAAACGGGAGCTAGCCGGCGTCGTACGCGGAGGTATATTTTCCTTGTTGGATTCGTCACTTCTTTCAGGTTGATCAGGGTCGAAGTAATCGATGGATTTCACTTTTTGTTTGTCTAGTAGCTCCTGAACAAGATCTTCGTCCCCCAGCAGTTTAAATTCATCGAGCTCATCACTTTTGTTGACTGCTAGCGACTCACTTGAACCTGCAGCAACCGGGTTAGGGACACTATCCCTTCTAGTCTTTTTGACCACCGTCGATTTAGACTTGCTTGCAGGTTTTTTGATGCTAGGTTTGCCCATTTTGCCCTTCTTCTTTGTAATGAAGTCGAATCTTTTGCTAACTGAATCATCGACCTTAGTTCTCTGAACTGTGTTGTCGTTTTGTAAGCTGCTGATCTGGAAGACTGGTTTTTTGTAATCCTGATTCTGCCTTAGCGCTGGATCTGTATCTTTAGCAGCTCTATCTGCAAGATAAATCTTGTGTGCGATGGAATTGGTGGGTAATGCAAATTGATTGTTTTTTGTCTGATCCCAAATGGGTAACGACTGGGTTCGTACTGCCTTGGGTGCTGGCTTGGGATTTGTTTGTCTTTTAATCGTTATGGGCGCTGTTGCTTGATCTGGTTTCCCCAGCTCCGTTGTTTTGGATAAGCGTTTTGTGACGGTATGCACAGCCGTGCCGTTGGCAGATGATGTTGATGATGATGAAATTCTAGCCATGTTTACCGGCGCGTTTTTGTTTGATATGCTTGACCTGCGAGAAGAGTTTGCCGTGGCTACTTTGGAAAAACGCATTTTTATCTCTAGAGTGCGTTGGGATGCTGCATCAGCGTTTTGATTCTGGAACCGCAGCATCGCCGAAAAATTAGAACACACGCGCCCGATGACTAAGGGCCATTTGGAAACTTGTTGAGTGGCAGATGAATCTCTTCGCAGTTTCGACAAAAGGCCGAGGCTGACCAAAGGTTCGTCCATTTCGCAAATGTCTTTACAGTAAACATTATAATCAACGTTCGCTCCAAGTCCAAAGCTGAAGAGCTCGGGCGATGATGCACATATTTCGTTCAACACATCGTTCAACTGCACGATTCCGATCTTTATCTGGGACCCGTCATCATTAGGACTGGTAATGTTTTCCACACGTACGCCCACCGCTGTTTCGCTTCGGGTCAAGTAGGAATTAGTTTCGTTGTCCACGGTATATAGCACCTTCAGCGACATATTAGTCGTCATTGTGAGAGCAGCGTAGCTTGGTGTTGGAGGTATAAGTCGTGGAAAGGGGTGCTAGTTGCTTCGATAGGTTAGTTTTCTAACGAACGAAAGTTCAAAGTCTTGCACAACTGAAATATTATCAAAAAATAATCTGGTCTAGCGTCTAGCAGTCCAACCATCGCTAACTCATCAAGGCCCGTCTTCCTGCATCTCCTGCTATGCCTCAATCAGTGCAAAGCTGCTGTGAACAGCACGCGAACGCGTAAAAATGCTACTCATAACGCGTATTGTTTTTTTCGCGTTGCATGAGACGCGTAAAAAAAACGCGTAAGCATTTACGCGTCTCTGTTTTTTTGGACTATACACCTAATCGAAAAGGGTAGTGCAAGTGGCCACTATTAACAACGGCAAAGACCGCGTTGTACTAGCCAGACTTCAACATTCTTCGAGTGAATGAGCGTTGGGTTTTGGTCTTGTTGCTATGCATTTTCCCATATGCTAAAACTCAAGCTCAAATAGCAAATAGACCTCGAAATCGGTCGGAGCAAAAGGCCAATTTGGAAGCCGCTTGATATGCACATCACCCACCCAGCAACTAGTATTGGCTATGCCCTCCTCCACTCCCGTCCACACAAATTTCCATCATTTGACTTGTCTTGTCCGCTTTTCCTTCAGTTAACCATCTGATCTTGAAAACTGACGCTAATTACCGGCACATGACCTTAAAGATCACGTGCGAAAAGAAAAAATCAAAAATCTCCGAGACCCAGATCTGGCGTATATAATGATTCCAGATATTACTGAAAGAAAATTTTTAGTACCGTAACATCTCATCTCATCTCATCTCATCTCAGATGTGTCTCTTATTCAAGAGTGCAATCGCCTTACAGAACAAGCATTTGTAGCGGTTAGAACGTTGAAATCCCAACCGGACTTTTAAAACACGACTGAAGAAGCAGTCTGTTAATTTTCAGCTCTCTTTTCCGACTTCAACTTAGATTTTTGACCGCGTAAAATGCCTCCTAAGAAGTTTGTTTCCCTTGACGACTTCATGGGCGAAGAAAAGCCCAAGAAGAACCAAGTGCCTTCGCCATTCGGTGGGTTCTACACTAAGCAAGCTGCCAGCAATGCAGCCCCGGTCGGTGGCCAGCAGCAGCACAAAAAGACCCTAAACCAACAGTCCTCGTACCAGGCCCAACGTAACTGGAACGACGGCAGCCAGTACCAAAGCTACCAGAATCACCAAGCTCCTCAAAACTACCAAAATTATCAGAGTAACCAGAATTATCAGAATTACCAATCACCCGCGTATTCGCAAACATCGACGCCAGCAACAAGCAACACTCCAACTCCCACAACGTCGACCACATCTCTAACGTCATTGACCACGTCGTTGGCTAACTTGGGTGTCACTCCAATCTCAGGGATCCTTTCGAGCCTCCCACAATGCGCGTCGCTGGCAGACTGCAAACAACAAATTCAGCTGGCCGTAGCAGAATTCAATAAAGAAGGCCACTCCGCCGAAGACATCAAGAACTGGGACGTTCCTAGCATCATCAGTAAGCTTATGAAACCCAAGAATGCTTCGCTGGTCCAAGAGTCGGGCATGGTCTTGATCTCTCAGTTGGCCAGTAACTACGCAGGCAAATCGCCACAAGAGGTGTTCCTACTGCCTTTGTTGCCTTCTGCTTTGGACGCCATCATCAGTAAAGAAAGCTCTGTAAGACGCTCCGCCCAGCACGCAATTGATTCGGTATTTGGCCTTTTCCCAATTGAGGCGCAAACATGCGTTGTGCTGCCCAAGCTTCTAGAGTATTTGAGCTCCGGTGTCAAGTGGCAATGCAAATGTGCAGCGTTGAAGTTGGTTGACCGTATCAGAGAAGAGTCCCCCAATGATTTGCTCGAGCTTACTTTCAAAGACGCGGTTCCCGTACTCACCGATGTTGCGACTGATTTCAAGCCTGAACTAGCAAAGCAAGGTCACAAAACCCTGTTGGACTTTGTTTCCATTTTGGACAATTTGGATCTTTCCCCCCGTTTCGAACTGATCGTGGACACTTTGCAGGACCCAGCCAAGGTTCCAAGTTCAGTAAAGTCCTTGTCTAGTGTTACTTTCGTTGCTGAGGTCACAGAGCCGGCCTTGAGTATATTGGTACCAATCCTTAACAGATCGCTAAACCTTTCTTCATCTTCGCAAGAACAGCTCAGACAAACTGTTATCGTTGTTGAAAATTTGACTAGGCTGGTGAATAACAGATCCGAGATCCAACATTTCATCCCTCAACTAATGCCTGGCGTCCAAAAAGTTCTAAACACTGCCTCCTTACCAGAAGTACGTGAACTAGCAGAAAAAGCACTTCAAGTTTTGAAGGACGATTCACAAGACGATGGCAAGTTCGCTGGCAAAATTTCATTTGAAGAAGGCTCCACCTTTTTCAAGGAAAGGCTTCACTATCTCACCGAAGGCAAGTTAAGCGAGGATGCGGTCTCCTACGTTTCTAAGATTCTTACTGTTGATGCAAATGTTAACGACTGGAAGAGGCTAAGAGAATACCTTGTGCTAGTTTTTGGTGAAGAAAAAGCTGAAAATGTTGACACCCACTTCATTCATGAACTAAGACTTCTTTTCCATCAAGAAAAAGCGCAATACGATGATGACGGAATTGAAATTGTTAACGCTGATTTCTCTCTTGCTTACGGTTCCAGAATGCTGTTAAACAAGACCACTCTTCGTTTGTTGAAAGGTCACCGTTACGGTTTGTGCGGTAGAAATGGTGCTGGTAAATCAACATTGATGAGATCGATTGACAATGGCCAATTGGAAGGCTTTCCTGATAAGAACACATTAAGAACGTGTTTTGTGGAACACAAGCTGCAAGGAGAAGAGGGTGAACTCGATTTGGCTTCTTTCATAGCTTTGGATCCTATCTTGAAGGACGTTTCTCGTGAAGAGATCTCTAAAGCCTTGGAAACTGTGGGATTTGATGAAGAAAGAAGAGCACAGACTGTTGGTTCTTTGTCAGGTGGTTGGAAGATGAAGTTGGAATTGGCGAGAGCCATGTTGCAGAGAGCCGATGTTCTCTTGTTGGACGAACCAACTAACCACTTGGATGTGGCAAATGTCAAATGGCTACAAGACTACCTATTAGAACATACTGAGATTACATCTTTGATTGTTTCGCACGACACCGGTTTCTTGGACGCGGTTTGTACTGACATTATTCACTACGAAAACAAGAAGCTTGCTTACTACAAGGGTAACTTGGCTGCTTTTGTAGAGCAGAAACCAGAGGCGAAATCCTATTACACCTTGACTGATAGCAATGCGCAAATGAGATTCCCACCACCTGGTATCTTGACGGGTGTGAAATCAAATACCAGAGCTGTCGCAAAGGTGACTGGCGTCACCTTTGCCTATCCAGGTGCTAGCAAACCTTCCTTGAGTGATGCATCATGTGCGCTGTCATTGAGTTCAAGAGTAGCTGTACTTGGACCTAACGGTGCAGGTAAGTCAACTCTTATCAAAATTCTCACGGGGGAACTTGTCCCTCAAGAAGGAAAAGTGGAAAAGCATCCTAACCTTCGTATTGGGTACATCGCGCAGCACGCTCTGCAACACGTTAATCTGCACAAAGAAAAGACCGCTAATCAATACTTACAATGGCGTTACCAGTTCGGTGATGACAGAGAAGTGCTGTTGAAGGAATCGAGAAAGATCTCGGAACAAGAGAAAGAAATGATGTCTCAGCAAATTGATATTAACGACGGCAGAGGTAGCCGTGAAATTGAAGCTATTGTGGGACGGTCCAAACTGAGAAAGTCTTTCCAGTATGAGGTTAAATGGAAGTTTTGGCTACCAAAGTACAATTCTTGGGTTCCTAAAGAGGTGCTCCTCGAAAATGGGTTTGACAAACTAGTGCAAAAATTCGATGATCACGAAGCGTCTAGAGAAGGTCTTGGATATCGTGAACTGACCCCAGCTGTGATCACAAAGCATTTTGAAGATGTTGGATTGGACGCTGAAATTGCAAACCACACACCATTGGGCTCTTTGTCCGGTGGTCAACTGGTCAAAGTCGTCATTGCCGGTGCAATGTGGAATAATCCTCACTTGCTAGTGTTGGATGAACCCACCAATTATTTGGACAGAGACTCGCTAGGTGCCCTGGCTATGGCCATTAGAGACTGGTCTGGTGGTGTGGTGATGATTTCGCACAACAACGAATTTGTGGGTGCTCTGTGCCCAGAACAATGGATTGTTGAAAACGGTAAGATGGTCCAGAAGGGTGTTAATGCAATCGACCAGAGCAGATTCGAAGATGGTGGAAATGCTAGCGCTGCTGGTGCAAATGTCAAAGCATCGCCATCAGTTGATGATGATGATTCGCCAGCCAACATCAAGGTCAAGCAGAGAAAGAAGCGGGGGTTGACCAGGAATGAGAAGAAACTGCAGGTGGAAAGACGCCGTTTGCGTTATATTGAGTGGTTGAACTCACCCAAGGGTACTCCGAAACCTGTCGATACTGACGACGAGGAGGAGTAAAATTGTGAAACCTGGCATGTGTAAAGTATAGAATTTTAAAGGATAGAGATCGTTAATTTTTGGCTTGTAAGATAGCGTGGTAGAAAAGTTAGAGGCTTGTAAGCCCGCAAGCTGGCAGAATTTGGAGTGTCTCCCAGAATCGTGCCAATCATTAGTTTTTATCGCTTTCTATCTTGAATCGGAAATCCGTTGCTCCTCTTCAGCCGTTATGGGCTTCCCGTCGAGCTTCTGGATAGACTCCTTTACCAGCTCTTTGAGAAATATGGTGTGCTCTTTAAGACCGAGGATACTAACAGTATTGAATCCCATACCATAGTGAGGATAAGACCCTATTTTTATCTCCCCAGAGACCGCCACACACCGCGATTGCAATTCACGCAAGAACGCCGATATCTCAGATTCTGATTTTTTGGTCTTGATGAAATATCGTTCGTAAAGATGAGGGTCTCTGTCATTGACGTTGTACAACTGTTTTAACGTTGGCTCAAATGCATTGAGCAGTTTCTCAAAAAGTTGCGGGATTCCGGGCAAAATGTACACTTTTTGACTGATTGCTACGATGGGCACCCATAGCTCATCCAAAACGTAAAAACTGTGCACTTCGGGACCCGCAGGCAAAGTGGCCATCCTGTAAAAGTCCTTGAGGGCGTTGGAGTCGTAGCGCTGTTCTGGCTTAGAGATTTTCCGCATTCGGTCCTGGCATTGCTTGTTGAGTTCGCAATGCAGATTGAAAGCACTGGCGATCGATTCGTACGTGATATCGTCGTGTGTGGGGCCGATACCGCCTGAGGTAATTACAAGGTCATTTTCTGCGCTGAGACGTTTGATCGAGCTGGAAATTTGGTCTTTCTGATCACCAATCGTCGCTATTTCTCGAAGATTGATGCCCAACCGGTAACAATATTGAGCGAAAAACCGAGAGTTGGTGTCGGTGATTTTACCATTTAGAACCTCATCGCCTATGATCAAACACGCTGCTTTGACGAGTGGCATTTGAGAAGTAGAAGGAGTGAGTACGGGATAAGAAAAAGTATTCAAGAGCCTTTTGAACATGAATTGTTGTTCGAGCAAGAACTGTTAAAATGGATAGAAAGTAGATAAAGATCCGGGCCCTTTAATTTCCAGGATCTGCAATAATATATATTTATAGGTCACATGCTAGAAATCTTGAACTCAGATCCCGTGATAATCACAAGACCAGATTAGATCACGCGCATATGGCGTGACCAAATGTAAACCACGTGTCAGTCACAACGAACGAAATAAATCTGATCATTTTTTTTCTTCTTGACCATTCTCATCTCTTCTAGAAAGTAAAGTTGAAAAAAAACCTACAATGAGTTAAAAGATCACTCGAATATATAAACCGGTATTGATCGAGCTAAAAGGTACACTTATCAATAGATATCATATTTGAAACCTAGCCCAAATTATTTGAATTGTCGTATTTCATAGCTGCCCTCTTTTCCCCGGCTTTTTTACTGCATTTTTAACCATTTCGCATTATTCTATCACTTTACACACTCACTAACACACCGGATGTCGACATTTAACCCAGAAACCGCTGAAAACTTGGAAGACCTCGAGAAACAATTTGCCGTTGTTGCGGTAGAACAGGCAGAAACTTACTGGAACCTGATCACAAAAGTTGCCGGCTCCAAGCTTCGTCTAACCAAACATGACGACGAAATCTACGAAAAGTTCCAAGAACATTTCCCCGAGTACAAGGACCTTAACAGACTCAGCAAATTCACAGAAGACGAGCTGAAAACCAAGGAGGCCAAGGAAAGATGGAGAAAGTTCATCAAACTTTTCGAAGAAAAAATCGACGACTTCAACTTTGGCACTTTGCTCAGAACAGACTCGTCTCAAGAGTACGGCCAGTTCAGCACTTGCTTTGTCGTGAGATTGCAGTTCTACGCTTTTGAAATTGCCAGAAACAAGAACAAATTGAACGACTGGGCTGTGGGCCATCAGTAAGACTTTCGGGGGAGCCTCAAGAACACATTCGTCCAGCACCTTTTTTTCCGGTATGCTTCTCATGTATGCACAAAACCACACATTTCCTCATTGACGCTATCATATAATGTATCATTTACCATTTTCGTTTTTTGTTTTCAATGCTTGTGGGTATGTCCCTCTCCCAGCCCTCCGAAATGCGAATGTGTATGGGAGCCCGCCATAAGGGCGGGATCTTCACTCGCTTTGGTGTGTGGCAAGGGCGGCGTTCCCATTTGGCTTTGTTTTTGTAGTTCTTGTATCTGCTCGGGGCTCAATGGTGGCCTTTCTTCCACAAACTCTATGTCCGCATTTCGAAAACTAGGCACATTAACGCTCAGGGCACTACGAACATGATCTGTGACGTTCTCAAACTCCTTTAGACCAAGAACGTTTCCCCATCTTTGCAGTGGAGCCTCAAGGACCAGTTTGGCATGAACGCTAGGTCCAGATGCCAAGACAATTAGATCTTTCACCTTGTAAGGCTTGCCTGCATTGTTGTTAGACACCATCTGGCTCAAAATCTCGTCCAGATTCTTCTCAACTCCTTTGTATCGCACATCTGTCTTTGCAAGAGATTTGTCCATCAACTCTGCCATTGCCATTGCCAAGCCATCTGTGCCCGCTTTTACAACAAGCCCTGAGACGAGTAAACCACCCAAAGCATCCAATGACTGAACATTGAAGAAGTATCCTGACGATATTGTTACCAGTGCCACTAAAGACGTCAGAGAATCCACTCTATGGTGCCAAGCATTTGCCAAAAGAACGTTGGAGTTCGTTTCTTTTGCAACCTTCTTCGTAGCATTAAATATCCATTCCTTCACCACTATCGACCCGGCTGCAATCCAAGCGGCGTTTATGTTGGCAACATCTTCTACCACGCCGTGACTATGGGAATGAGAGTGTGAGGACAAATAGTGCATTATTGTGTCTGGAAGGAACGGGGCCGCAATTGCACACAAAGATCCCCATCCAATTGATAAACCTGCCACTGCGAGTATTGCAGAGACAGATAAAGATCCCAAAGTTTGTATTTTACCGTATCCCAATGGATATTCTTTTGTAGGATGCTTAGAAGATAGCCCGATGGAGAATAACGTCAAAAAGTCAGAGACCAGGTCCGAAAACGCGTGAACCGCGTCTGCAGTCAGTGCTTGTGAGTGGAAAACAATACCACCTGCAAACTTGCCTCCCGCCATTCCGACGTTAATAAGCAGGCCGATCCACGTTATTCTGACACCAGGGTTTTTTTGGAATTGTTTCTTACTGAGAACCAGCATTGGATTTCCTTGTAAGCTCGCAGATCTCTGATCCAAACGATTGGTACCGTTATGGTGTCTTTCTAGATTCAGAGTCGAGCCCAATTGGTACGAATCGTTTTCCATCGTTTCTGATTCCTGCATGTGTATATGTTGATGGCTAGAATCTTTGAAAACCTCAGACAAGCTTTGGAAATCTGCATTCTTTTCTAGCCTCTTTTCAGCATCGCTGAGGCCTGCTGGACGAGACAATGGTTTATGTTTATTGTCGTTTACAAGTAGTCTGCAAAAGCTATGAATTGTGCGCCTTTCATGGTGAACTGGCCTGTTCAACCCAGTGTGACCGATCGATCGGAAACAGAGTCGCAGCATAGACATGGCAGAAACTTTTTAGAACCCAGGCTTCACCTTGCTGGGTTGCTTACCTTTTGTTGATGATCTCGGTTAAGTTCGATAAGTTGATCTTACCAGTGTGCATCTTTAAAAAATGACAGAATAACACCCAAGTTTTGATGTAGCTGAACAAAACTGAGTCAGGAAGAAGATCGCTAGGAATTGAAAGGCGAGGTAATAACCTATGCATGGTAGTAGTTAATCTATAAAAGCTATAGCTTCTGGCACCTTCGGCCGATATGAAAGGTTATGGTAGCTGTGGCGCATCTGAGATTTGGACACCTTGCTGGTGAAAGTATTCTACAAACTGTCGCCGAAAAGAGTGAGGTTTTGAACCATCTTTTCTCTCTGATTTGAGGATTGTTTCGACCTGCTTAGGTTTCTTTGGGAGGCTTTGTTTCTTCCGAAGGCTTCAATTCTTCCGCAGCCTTTTCGGTAGAAGCTAATTCACGAGGTCTTTCATCTGCATTTTCCAATCCAGTGACTACTTTGATGGTTTTTTGCGCTAACTCTTGTATTTTTTTAGCATCGTGCCCGCGGCATGCATTCCGAAGCGTTTGCTCTTCGCTGACCAGTTTCACTCCGCTCCCTGCAAGCTTTCGAAGGTAGAATTTTATCTCTGACAGTGGGACATCTGATTTCACTGTGCCACTGGGATCAAGAACAGAATTTCGAACCGTGCGTTTGAACTGAAAAGCGAGCTTGAATATCTCAAACACCTCCGTGAGTACCTGGCGATCAGGAATGATTTTCAAGTGGCAGGACTCGATGATCAATTTTTGTAGATCGTCGTAGTGTATAACGTTGGGGCCCGAAATGTCCCGGGAACAACAGATGGGACAAACAAAAACGCTGCTCTCGCTATCTCCCAAGGACCATTTCCCTTTGTTTATGCAAGTCATATGATACCATTCTCCACATATCTCACAGGCAACCATGGTACTGCCAAAGTCCCCTCGACGACAAAAACAATAAAACTCATCTTTTTCAGCGTTCCCTGTAGATGCAGGCTGCCAAATATCAGCTTCATTTCCAAGACATTGTTCCGTGGCCTGTACAACTTTACCCCAAGACTGTCTTTTCGAAACAGCGCTAAAAAGGGCATGCAGCCACGCTCTGCAATCTTTAACGTGTTTGGCAAATATCGATTTATTTGGAACTTCTTGTTGAGTTAAACGTTGATCGCTTAGAGAACCGTCGAATCTTTCAATAATGGCCAGACCATTTAAAGCTTCGACCGTGGTATATTTCGTCACTTCACTCAAAAACTGGTCGTTTATGTTTAGTTTTGCAAAAGCTGCAGCGTAACTTAGCTTTGTTTTCTCGAACGCGTCAAGAACGGCTTCAATCACTTCTTTTAAACGGGGATCGATTATGTTTCTATTTTCTGCCATTGCAGAAAAAAGTTCCTGAAGTCTATCCACAGATACCTTGCTGTTCTTCTTCTTAAAAAGAGACTTCACATCAAATAGTATATTTTGGGCTGATAGAATGGCTCTCCGGACTTCACGAAACTTCTCCATGTGTTCGTCTTTCCTCACATACCGTAATCCATATTCTAAGAAAAGCGGCAGGTCCTCAAGGTCGTTCTTTATAAGAGTACTGGTTTTGGCCTCCGGTCTGTTTAAGAATATTCTGTTATATTCCTCGAGCCACAAACTTTCGCCTATACTCTTTGCCAACTGCTTTTGATATATGGAGCTGACGCCAAGCGAAAATCCGCTCACGAAGGCATCGCGAATAAGCCTCACGTCGTTCTTTTGTATGGCCACTTTGCAAAGCGTTTGGTATCGCTTAACTTTTCTGCATAGACTGAAAATGTCCTGCATTTCAGGAAACTCTACAGGAACATTCTGTATCTCCTTTTGCAAATTGAAGAGCTCTGTGACCGAGTACTGAAACTCCGGTACATGGACCCCTTCGAAATCGAATTTCAAATGTGTATCGAGGTAAGGAGATTTAGGCAAACGGCTCTGAACGCTCCTGAGAAATTGAACGCATTTGGATCTTATGATTCTTAGTTCACCCACTATTTTGTTCAAGTTTTTTGCAACTGAATCGTCAAAATGAGATAACGCTTCGTTGTACATGTTTATTTCCTCGAAACGCAACCGTTTTCCACTTTTGACAATTTGTGCAATGTATGCGGCTAAAATGGGTGCCTTTTCTTCCTTTCCGAGATCGTTCAAATGTCGCGAGAAAGCCATCGCAGCCTTTTTTCGAGCGCGACACTGTTGAAGCATAAGATCGAGATCTTCATTGGGGTATAGCAAATGCAGTGATACGCTTGTCCAGTCATTATCAACATCTTGACCCAAAACGTGTAACCTTCCATCTTTCACGAATGAATTAACCTGAAATTGCTTCAATGAAAGAGTAATGCAATCGTCCGCATTGGCCAAAAGTACTTTTGAAGCTCCCGTGGAAGAGTAGTCCAGGTCAGATACGAAATCAAAGGTGTTTTGGCAGACGGAGAGCTTCTTTGACATGCCGGTCAGCTTCTCCCTGGCTTCTAATTCATCGGTGATGAGTGGCAAAAGAATATTACTTGCTTTTGTGACTAAGCTCTTGTCTTTTGACTCCGAGATAATAGTATGCAGGAGCTGGAAAGAATTGATGGACGACAAAATACCGTGTTTCGCAAGCCATAGTTCGCTATCGAGGAGATGGTCCAACCAAGAAGCGGTAGCAAAATGGACATTTTCCGAAACGCCGAAGCCTGAATGTATGTTCATCGCATAGGTCTTTGGAAATTTGAAAATGTACGATCCTGGGTTTTGAATGACTTTACGAATCTTTATGTCGTTCAATTCGAAAATCTCCGGATGTAATAGTAGGTCCCCATATAGCTGATCTAACTCCGGCGCAAAACCAGTACCCTTACCGAGATGCAACGGAAATGAATGTGTGTTGATTCTTGAACGCATGCCCGAGAACTCCTGCATTTGCGTAGTTCCATTGAAACACTGAAATAAGACTGAATCTCGAAACTGTCTTTCTTTTATTGGGTCCGTGATGACACCGGATGAGGCAATAGCATCTCTTGATGTGGACATCAACTGTTCGAACTTTTCTAAATCCTGGGGAGAAACCACGTACCATAATTTTGACGACCCAACATGGTGATAGTCTACGGCAGGAAGAAAGCTGTCCTCGACGGCCCAACCTTTTATTGAAAACAACATCCCTATGTCCAAGTGTGATGATACATGGTCACCGTAATCCGCATTCAAAAAGCACAGAGCTGACTTACTGGACAAGGGCATGCTGCTCAGTGACCACGAATCATTGGTTGATGTACCATCCCCATTCCGACTAGCTTTAGGAAAAGCCGACCCGTGTATACGAGACGGCAGATTTATCGCAGAATCCACGTCACACGGGACGTTTACATCTAACAAAACTTGATGAAAAAGCCTTTCGAATTTGTCAACGCCCATTTTTTGATAATTTGATATAGCATGTGGCAATCTCTCCACGCATCTATCGAAAACCTGCTTCGAATGCAAATGCGATTTTTCGGAATATTGAATGAGATTGTAAAAAGGAGAATTTGATGCTTCATAAGGGGATTGATCGAAAATTGCTGTGGTGTTCCTCCAGAAAGAAAAATCGTAATTTGGTAAGGTCAAGACAGATGGTTTTGTTATATGCTTCTTGCCATCAGTCAAAGACTCGAACTTGGTAACAAAACCTTTATATTGCAATATGTCTCGCAACCTTGGGTATTCGACGCCCGTCCCTATAACTTTGTAAGCTTTTAATTTCGAGACTTTCTGCCTTTTCGTGCTATTGTCGGATATCAGTGTGGTGGTCGCAGCCACTCTCTTTTTACACATTCCATTTGCTGCTTCATGAGTCTTGGATGACGGAAGTATTATCTTGTGTTTGGGACCGAGTTCTTGCTGAACAACATTATCAGCATTGTGGCTCTTTGATGTTTGTTCATCAAAGTCGAGCAAAATCTTTGCATAAGTTGATCGCAGGGTTGACAAAAGAGAAGTTGATGCTCTTCTAGAATACCCCAGCTCTCTACTAATCTGCGCCCAAGCTTTTTTATTACAAACAGCTTGATACCCTCCTCTTAGAAGAACGCATTGGCGCAATCTGTACAGATCCAGCGGTCTTCTGTCGATACTTGGTATTTTCTGCAAGCTGGAGTCCATGTCTTTGTTGCCGTGCACGGTATGGTGATGGTGCAGTTTCCGGTAAAAGTCTAGCTTTCTTTGTCTCTCAATATGTGGGGGTCTCAAGGCCTGCTTTCTGGCCTTGAAATGCAAACGCTCGGGATCCAAAGCTGTGGCCGATTGCTTCTCTGACTTGAGCGGGTCCTCAATGACTTGAAGAACGACTGCTCCAAAATGGCGCCCGATGGGTTCCACTTCTTCGTAGAAAGTCAATGGGTCTGGAAGTTTGGATCGCAGCATTTCAAAACACGGAACTGAGCCCTCCTTTATTAAGTACTGCCACCCAGACTTTGTGGTGTAAATTTCGCTACTAGTTGTCGAATTTTCGGTCCATTCAAGTTTCCGTGCTTCCACTTGAGGTATTTCGTGAAGCTTTCCGTACTCGTTTTCAGTGCCAAGGGAACCAGAACTCGACGGATGCGGTGCGCGTTCGCATAGCTTTTTAACACGACTGGTTTTCTGTGTTTTTTGTTCGACTGGAGACGTACTCACGGACGCTGCCTTGGGTGAAATGTTCCATTTACCTAGAGGTGGTAATTTGGACGTATCTGCGTCATTCTTGGACGAAAACTCTTGATTTTGCGGTGGTCCCGGAAGCTTCGCCAGTGTCATAATCAGGTCAAACTAACTTTACCCATTAGTGAGTGGATCTGGTCGGTGAAAGGAAGAGTTTAAAAGGGTTGAGTGAGTGGGATATCATTAGTTTAATCATCATCAAGCTCTTATACATCTTTCAAATTATGTTGTTATATTAATATGAGTGTGATTAACTGAAAATTGGACACGGATCGCTTGATACGAGGTGTGGTTTTTTGATGCAAGATTGTGAGTTTTACGGTTGAAAATAACGTACTGGGAAAGCTCATCTCAAGTGGTAATGCTGGTCGTTGCTTGAGGTAGGAATCAAGGACGGCTGTGGGCTTTAAATCCCAAAAAAAAAAGACCAATAAAAATATATGAGTAAGATCACGTGACTACTTCATATCATTATACCAGTGCAGTTTCGATCAAACCAAGCACGAACAACCTAAACAGATAGGAGCGATAAGTATGATGCATCCGGTTGGAAGAGAAGTCATTGTGAATTAGGCCTTTGTTCAAAACTCGTTGCGTGGAAAAAATGGGTTTTAGACAAGTTTCAAAGGAATTGGCACACCAGTTGCCCAAAAAATTACGCCCAGAAGTTGTGATTCAAAGTATTCACAATCAAAGTTGAGCTACGCTCAATTTAATGGTAATAAAGCCGTTACTTTCATGAATTTCTGCTATACCAGGTCTAGGTCACGTGACTAACGAATTATTTTGTCAGTGAGTCTATAAGCTCATCAAGCTATATCAATAAAGTCATAATCACCATTCAATAAGATGTGTTCGAATGACAGCGAGACATAGATCGATAATGATGACGGTACAGAACCTTTGTAATTTGCAGTTCGACTAACAAGCTTTTGTATAATTTTCAATGAATTTTTTCTCATGATCTGCGTCTCCCATCCCCGAAAGTTCCGCAGCTCTTCCCAGTGACACTCAACATCTGCAAAGTTGTCTGCCACATCGCTGCCTTACAAACACCATCGCCATGTATTTCAACATTTTTCAAGATTATTCCATTGAAATATACTAGCATAAAACATACACATACATACACATAATCTTCATCATCAAGTTTCGTTACTCAGAGGACGCCAGGCCTCAGCAATCGCTCACCAGTAGCGTTTTTGGAATTCGTCAGCGTAGTCGTCCTTTCTGCGCGTGCCTCTACGTTGGTCGTCACCCACATCTTCGTCCTCGTCCCAAGCGTCGTTGCCAACGTCACTACCACCCATCACAGGGCCTGGCATCTGCTGTCCCTGCATGGGGTTGGAACGGTTTGCAGAAAAATCAGAGGTGTCACCTTGCAAGTCGTGTTCCTGCTGACGGTACCCGCCGTGTTTGCTCTGCATTTGGTGACCAGAGGTTGTTTCGGAAGAGCCACCCATGTGCTGAGAAGGTAGAGGCATCGTACCATCGTCGCGTTGCTGCTGTTGCTGCTGACTCAAGCGATTTCCCTGGGTGTCGCGCTCGTCGTCATGCTGGTCATGACCCATAAGTTTGTCTGATACTTTGTGAATGATGTTGGACATATTTGGCTGTTGTAGTTGGATGTAGTAGTGAGAGAAGGCAAGAGAGAAAAAAAATTGACAAGGAACTGAAATGAGCTTGGCGTGCAAGCGTGCGTTTATATAACCGAGTATGGGCGACGAAAGCAATATATGCTGTTATTGGACTGGATTCGTAGCTTGTGGGGAGGCTTTGCCAGAAAAGCTGTTTAAGCGTGGGGTCAAAGGGTACCCCGATCTCAATGTAAGAGTGGAAAGAAAGAGTGGAAATAGTGCAACAAAATAATGAAAAAGGGAAGCCCAGAGGCGGGGAGTGTGGGAGAAAAGGATGCTACTTGTTGCTGTTGGCCAATGGGCCCAACATATTGTGATGTGATGTATCCCTGAATGCAGCGGGGTTGTGACTGGGATTTTAGCTTGGTCTTTATGGACTTTCTGGACCAGTCTTAGTCTTACTCAGTCTTATTGTTTGCTAGGGTATCCTGCATACAGTCATGTACTCGTGTTTCTACTTGATCTTCCAGTTGCGACCCGGGAAAAACACCTGAATGACGCCATGCACAAACACACCCACCCCTTTTTTTTCGGCAACCGTCTCTTATCATTTCTGACGATACGCCAAGCTATGTAATTTTGCACTTTATATCGTTTCTTTTCTTTTCTTTTCTTTTCTCTCCTTGTTTCTTTTGTTCCTTTTTATAGACTTCCTCCCCTAAAACCTCTCCCCCCTTTTTTTTTTCCTTTTCTTTTCCCCCTTTCTTTTCCCTTTTCTTTTCCCGTTTCTTTTTTCTTCTCGCTTCCCCGGCTTCCAAATCACTTCGTACGAAATGCCATCTCATTGTTCTAACACCATCACATGTTACTTGCGTCATATCCGAACTCTTCTTCCCCTACTGCATGTCATGTTCTCTCTTTCGCAAACCCCGGGGACCCGTTAGTAGTCTTCGTGGTCTTCATAGTCTTATTACTCTTTCTTTCAGTTTCGAATACCATCTACGAGTCATTTCGCCCGTTGGTTTCTGACCGTTTCACGTCCATAACCTGCTGTCTACTCGCTTTGACGTTTCGGTACCTAAAATACAATCTACCAGCGTTAGAGTATATAAAGACGAACCCGACAAGTCTTTGAGTCTGCATTTGAGTCGTGATTTCATTTAGAGTGCTTTTTTTTAGTTTTACCACCAATTAACGCGTCGTCCAAGTTTTGTCATTGTTAGTAACATTCACTGGGGCGTACACGTCTGATCTGATCTGGCTGGGTTTTTTTCTGGATTTCATTCTCTGACTAGAAAAACACCTAGAGAATCAACAAAATAATCAACTCGAAAATCAAGTTAAGAAGCCGAGCAGAGGAACGACTAGAAGGTCAACTGGAAGGTTCACTGGAAAGCCAATTCAGACGACACCTCGAGCACGAGTACTCGAGTACATATCCCATCGCCTCAACCTCTGGCCCTCTCAGGTCAGCTAACGAACGATGTCCAACCTGTTTGAACAGGCCCGTGAACGTCTCAATGGGTCCACCCAACTGGTTCCCGAACGTTTGCGGTATTTGACAAGCCAAACCCCCACCCTCGGCCGTGGAGGTCCGGGCAGCAGCAGCAGCAGCAGCAGCAGCAGCAGCGACAATGATGTGATGAGTCGTACCGGTAGCTACTCGACCTGCGAAACCGATCGCTCCGAAGCTTCGGGCGCCGTTTCGTCGGGTCCCGGAAGTGGCAGTGGCTCGGACGAGTCCGAAAACTTGCTCACTACGGGATCCAAGCTCGGTCACGGCCATCAGAACCACCACCACCACCATCCTCTTCACTACCATGTGAAGCGTGGTCAAGCCGATAGCGCTGCTGCAACCACCAACAATTCCGCAGCGTTCGTTTTCGGCAAAGGCGGCAGCAGCAGCGGCAACGCCAAGAAAAGCTCCGTTGCTCGTCCCACTGTCAACTCGGATGCTGTGGCCAATGGTGCCAGTATGGGTTCAGAAGCAGCTGAAAAAGCTGTTTCGTCTTTTAAAACGGAACAAAACACTTCCAATTGACTTGGTTGCAGTTGAAAGCCAGTCTTTAGAAACGAAAAGCTGGGGAAACGCACTTCTTTACGTTGTAATTCCTCTGCAACGTTTCCCGCTCTCCCGTTCGTGAACCGCTTAAAACTAAATTCTCTCTTATTGCGATGTCAACATCCAAATCCACCAACATTTTGAGATCTTCAACTATTCAAGCGCAAGGCTGCGCGGGACTACACGAAGGACGCAGAATCGCGGCATTATAAACTTCAATTGAACTTTTGTAGTTTTGAGTTTCTGGAAATTGTTTGTTCAGTTTATATACATACTTGGTAATTGGCATACTTTGAGCGAGCAAGATTCTAAGAGCCATCTGTAAATTCTGCATGAGCTGGCTGGTACCTCCAAAACACAGTTCGCTTGGAGGTAGGCTGTCGGAACGTACCGACACTCTGCTTCGAAGAATAGCTGGTCTTTGGCATAACTTTAAAGAAGACGAGCGTTAAAACGTTACCACATAATATCTACATACCTTAAAGAAAACGAGCTTGAATTTGATGATCATCGAAGCTAGTTGTAGTAGGAGGAGTTAGCACCGCCGTACGAGTCGTTAGAGTTTTGATTACCGTAGGAACTCTGGCCGTAGGAGTCGTTGTTAGAAGAACTTTGACCGTAGGAGTTGCTGCTGTTGTTATTGTTGCTGTTTCCGTACGAGTCATCATTGTAGGAGCTCTGGCCGTAAGAGTCGTTGTTGGAAGAGCTTTGACCGTAGGAACTACTGTTATTGTTTCCGTAGGAGCTTTGGCCGTAAGAGTCGTTCTTCTTGCTGCTGCTGTTTCCGTAGGAATCATCGCCGTAGGAGCTTTGGCCATAAGAGTCGTTCTTCTTGCTGCTGCTGTTTCCGTAGGAATCGTTATTAGAGGAGCTCTGGCCGTAGGAGTCATCGCCGTAAGAGCTCTGACCATAAGAGTCGTTCTTCTTGCTGCTGCTGTTTCCGTAGGAATTATCGCCGTAAGAGCTTTGGCCATAAGAATCGTTCTTCTTGTTGCTGCTGTTTCCGTAGGAATCGTTATTAGAGG
This sequence comes from Lachancea sp. 'fantastica', assembly GCA_900074735.1. NCBI lineage: Eukaryota > Fungi > Ascomycota > Saccharomycetes > Saccharomycetales > Saccharomycetaceae > Lachancea > Lachancea sp. 'fantastica'. Next base: position 2,082,289 of record LT598476.1, on the reverse strand, counting down.
AGCTCTGTCCGTAGGAGTCATTGCCGTAAGAGCTCTGGCCATAGGAGTCGTTCTTCTTTCCACTGTTCTTGCTTCCGTAAGAATCATCGTTCGAGGAGCTCTTTCCGTAGGAATCCTTCTTTTTGCCGCTCTTACTTCCATAGGAGTCGTCGTTGGAAGAGCTGTTTCCGTAGGTATCGGTTTTCTTACTGCTGCTGTTTCCGTAGGAGTCGTCGCCGTAAGAACTGTTCCCGTAGGAGTCGTTTTTCTTGCTGTTCTTGCCTCCATAGGAGTCGTTCTTCTTACTGCTGTTGTTTCCATAGGAATCGTTCTTCTTACTGCTGCTGCTTCCATAGGAATCATTGTTGGAAGAGCTGTTTCCGTAGGTGTCGTCATTAGAAGAGCTGTTTCCGTAAGAATCATTCTTCTTGCTGCTGCTGTTTCCATAAGAGTCGTCGCCGTAAGAGCTGTTTCCATAGGAATCATTCTTCTTACTGCTGCTGTTTCCATAAGAGTCGTCGCCGTAAGAGCTGTTTCCATAGGAGTCGTTCTTCTTACTGCTGCTGTTTCCGTAAGAATCATTGTTCGAAGAACTTTGGCCATACGAATCACTGTTCAAATTGCTGCTGTCCCCGTAAGAATCATCGTTGTTGGAGCTCTGGCCGTAAGAATTCTCATTCTTACGGCTGCTGTTTCCGTAAGAGGTGCTGTTGTCATTGTTGCTGTTATTTCCATAAGAATCGTCGTCGTCGATATCCCTCTTACTGTCACTGTCTTTAATCGACGTACCGGCAAATTGTTTCCTCACTCCGGACTCAAACTTATCGAAGTTGTCTCCGCCGACTTTGTTTCTGATCTGGCTCACACGGTCTTGTCCCAATGCTCTTTCAGCCTTGGAAACAAAGTCATCGTTGTTACCAGACCCACCATTGCCACTACTGCCGCTTCCACTGGCGATATCCTTAACCTTGTCTAAAAATCCCATTTTCACTGTATAATGCACCTATCTTCGGAGAATTGCTGATGCTTGATAGTTTAAGCTTTTGTTTGGAACGAAGAATTCCGAAATTAAGCTTAAAGGTTTCCATTCCCCTTTTATACTTCTCGTTTCAACCACCAGCGTGGGTCCATTCTTGAATCACAGTTCCGTGTCCTTTTGATTTCGTCATCTTGCTTCATCGCAGTAGAATGATTTCAAGCCCGTGTTTTCTGCCTATACAGGAATCAAGATGCCACTGGCAACCAGAACTTCGACCTAGTGAGAGAAAAAAATAAAGTCCGCAACGAAATCAGCCACGCACCAGCCTTTGGTAAGGTTTCAGTACACCCACATATGCACGTCGCAAGTGGCTCCGTTCAAGGAGGTCTTCAGTAGCGATTGGAATGCGTAGAAGCCTTGGATTCGTAAGAACTCTCTTATTGGCTTGGCAGCCTATCATGTTGAGCGAGGATGACGTAACAGATGGGAACTCATGCGAAACTCTTCACGAGGACGGTGCAAGATTCCAAACAAGGAAAAAGGGAGCTTTTTTGAGCTAGCCCGTGGCTTGTATGCTGCAGAATGTTCGGATGCCCTAAACTGCTACGGAAGCCACACAACATTTTGAAGTTGTTGGTAGTGTTTCCGGCTCTGTACATTGTGAACTATTGTGAACGGATTGGTGATGACCGCTCGGCTAGGGTTCGTAGATCCTTCTTGTTTGAGGTCTGAAGCTGAAAACCAAAGAGCAGTGGTTTGTTGTAAGATAGGATTGGCTTGAATAGTACGTAAAAATAATGCTATGTGGGTTGGCGAAAAAGGCTGCTGTCATTGCAATGTTGACAATTGAGGCCAGCGAATAATTAACATCTACTGTTGCTGGAAGTCGAGCTCAATAAAAGGAGTCGAAAGCGAGGATCAAGCCTTTTTTCAGTGCTCATCACAGGTTGGTTTTTTCTATCTCAAAGATGATCTTGTTTAATCTTTCAAATTTGTATCTTGAAATATATAATGAATATTAATAATAGTAGTAGTAGTAGTAGTAGTAGTAGTAGTAGTAGTAGTAGTAGTGAACATCTTAGGCTAATACATCGACAAGCAACAAAGCCTCAGCTTCAAATGCCACTCAAACTTTGCTGTAGCCATCCAATTGTACGTTTTTTCACTTCTCCATGCTCGTTTTTGTAGATTCTTCGCTTTTCCAAAAGATCAATCATCTCATCAGCACTGTGGCCCCGTTTCAGGCCGTTCAAAATAAACTTGTAAAGCCGCTTCCTTCTTGCAAAAGTCTTGACGTTCTTCTTAAGTCGCCATTTGTTGCCGTACGCGTCCTCCAGGAACTTCACAGACGGGTTGCCGTTGACACCCTCGATATACTCTTGCCATATGGCTCTGACGTTCGCAGGCGCCTTCAACAACGTGTAGTTCAGGTCTCGTTCGTGGCCCTTCGAATTCGTCCTCCGTGGAGGCCTTGCATTTGGTTGGTTTGCACCGGTTTCGCGCTGGTATCTGCTGCTAGTCGACCGCGACATGTTTTGAGCAGACGGCTCGAAGAAATCGGCGTAAGCTGACTCGTAATTCAGTTCCTGGGGCCTGCCTACGGCACCACGACCACTGGTCGCTCGAATGTCCACCTGGGACCCGAACGCGTCGCTATTGTGATCCTCGTCTTCTTCTTGGTACCCGTCTTCTTCATCTGACGAATCCGTGTCCAATGCGCTATCCGAGCCCACCTGGATGTCGATAGGCCGACTTCGAGCTCTCGAGTTAGCGATTGTCGCATCCTGCATAGATGGGAACAAATTGGTGTTCATGTGAGGGCCGAATTTTCGAGACATGTTCTCCAGGGCTATATTTGGTAAGCTTGTCGACCCCAAACCATTAGAAGATGCAGCCAAGTCCTGATGTCCTTGAATGACCGTGGGAGTATTGTTATTTGCCACCGTATTAGCTCTTCTACGTTTGATGCCATTTGGATTCAGGGTAAAGGACTGTTGAGTGAGATACGTTGGCAGCGCCAAAGCGGAAGAATTCGTAGTGTTAGCATTTTGAGACACTGAAAGCGCCTGTCTTTCAGTAGTCTGGGACCGTTGCCGTGCCATAGCAGCAATATTGATAGCCTTGTCATTGTCATTGTTATTGTCATTGTCATGTAATGATGCCTGTGCTGAAGGAGGAGAAGATACTGACTGTTTCGACGGATGATTCTCTGGTTCACTCAAAGAAGAGCGCTGGCGCTTATATCTTTGCGTTTGCTTTGAATTGACCCTCTTCAGATAGTTGGAGCTCACGTTGGTTATTGAGTTTAGCAAGTCCGTAACAAAGCCATCTTTTTCGTTGTCATCGGGATTATCTAAAACGGGCATACTGTGGTTTATCTGGCGAATTTCAGATAAAATGACGTTTAGAAATCGATCGTTTTGTTCCCGCATCTGCTGAATAGACGCATCCTGGTCTGTGATCTTGCAGCAAAGCTTGGTGACCATCTCTTCCATCGCAATCATGCGCGCACTGACTTCGTCCATCCGCTGACAGATTTGAACGCTACTGTTGGTCGAGTTCGTTGCTCCAGAAGCCAGGTCCGGGCCGCTAGGGACATGCGGGAGAACTGAAAAATGCGCAGGAGACTGGGAAGTGACATTGTTACCACTGTGTGCCGCTATAGAGCCATGATGGGTGTCTGCCGTGCCAGATGAGCGCTCGTTATTCAGCGGTGTTGCATGACTGCCAACCGTAGGATGACTACTAGTGCTCGAGCTCACATGCGGAGATGATTCGGCTGCACCGAGAATGTCTATCAAGCTAGGACCACCTCTGGTAAGGTTTCTTCGCGCCCCAGCGCTGTTCGCATTGTTCAAGGCCGTTTGATGACGGACGGACGTCGAAGGAATTGCCAATCCGTCAAGACCCACATGTACTGTCTGGCCAGGCTTTGTCATCACTGGTATCGAGTTCGCCATAGCCGCCAAGGGGTGTATGATCAGTCAGACATACTTCAGATAGCACAGTTTAGTTCTTTGAATCTGACGTTAATTTGGCACATATAAATTCCAACGATCGCGTATGAAGTGACCTGCTGTCATATGGTCGTGAAACGTTATAGCTAGACGAAACTGCCATATACTCCTGGTATGAAAGCTGGGCTCATTGACTCGATTGAGATTTTCCCATTTTTGGTTTGGAACAAGCGTGGAATGCTTTCATTTCAAATACGCTTGCGGCTTCGTTTTTCACGTGAGAACGGAGACTTACTGACAGACGTTGAGACGGCTATAACAGGTATCAGATGTTGGAAACCAGTCAACATAGCCAATGTAAGAAGGAGGGCATCAAAGCATTGCCCTTTTGCAGCGCACTTTCGCAATGAAAACGAAACACTGCTTTACATACTGCGTCAGGATCACTATTGACGTATGAAAACACGCTGTCACTTGGCAAGCAGCAGGAAGACTAAGTTTACGTGCGCATTGAATTGCCCTTCTTTTCGCCCATATTGAATACAAAGACACTGTAAAAGAATGAAGGTGGTCTCAGCACTTCGTTCGATTCCTCTCTGCTTCTTCTTCAGACCCTTCACGTCACATTTGGAAGAAGTGATACAGCATAATTGCAATTTCTATACCTGCTCGCATTATTACATAAAGAAGACCCTATGAATAAACTCAGAGGAAAAAGACCAACATCCCTTATCCTCCCTAAACTGTCTATATTATCGCTACATTGTAGTTCCTAGCCATTCTTGAAATCTGTGCAATTACATGGAATACCGGTTGTGCTGAGTTTCACGGCAAATTTGGCCTTCTTCAACGTAAAAACATCACTCTTCTAATTAGCTGCCAATATGAGCGAGGCTAGAACGGTTTTAGGCGCTCTCAAGGAATCTGGAGCAGCAATGTTCGCTCAATCGCTCAAGCCTGACAATATGATACCTAGTGTTGCGAGAGCTATCGAGATTAACGAATCTGGAGACGAAGATGAGCGCAGGAAACGCTTTCACACGCCACGAATGGTCTCAAATAGCGCTCATTTCGCATACACAGTACCCGAGCATCGTCCTCATTATAAGCCAGTCATCACATCGCAAAAAGCATTGGATCATCTTGGTTTAAAAATGGACCAGGAGCTCATGGATTTGCTCAACGGCGCCAAAACTTTTGTTGATGATCAAAAAGGCATCTTCCCTTACAGTATGGCGTATGCTGGGTTTCAGTTTGGGCAATTTGCCGGACAGCTCGGTGATGGTCGAGTTGTGAATATTTTTGATATCCCAGACAAAAACGGTGTATTGCAGACATTGCAACTTAAAGGAGCAGGACTGACCCCTTTTTCACGTTTTGCCGATGGTAAAGCAGTTCTCAGATCTAGTATTCGAGAGTTCATCGTGTCAGAGGCACTTCATCACATTGGCATCCCCTCCACCAGAGCTCTTCAGCTCACCGGTCTGCCCGAAACTAAGGCTATGCGGTCCGTTTACGAGCCTTGTGCCATCTATTGTAGATATGCTCCTTCGTGGATCCGTCTGGGAAACTTCGATCTGTGCCGCTATCGGCAAAACCATCAAAGTTTAGTTCAACTATCAGACTTTTGCATCGGTGAAGTCTTCAAAAATGGGAAGGATTTCCCTAAAAGTGTCAGTGCTGAGACTTTTAAGCATGATTTTTTTCCAGATCAAGACGAAGAAGACTCCTCCTCCAACAAACCAGCCCTGCAAAACATCGAGAATGCTACCAAATATGAATTATTTTTTCGCCATGTTGTGAATCTGAACGCTGAATCAGTCGCGTACTGGCAATCCTATGGGTTTCTGAATGGTGTTTTAAATACTGACAATACCTCGATTCTGGGCTTAGCAATGGATTTTGGACCCTTCAGTTTTTTGGACAAATTTCAACCGCAATACACGCCGAATCATGATGATGTCGAAAAGCGGTATTCTTTTGCAAATCAACCGACTGCAGTGTGGTGGAATTTGACCAAGTTTGCACAAGCACTAACAACTTTGATTGGTGCGGGACCGAAGCACATCGACAATATTGTCAACAATGGCCTTGATGAAATCACCGATGAAGTCAGGGATGACATAGTCAGTCGAGCCAATTCGGTCATCCTTTCGGCTGGAAATGAATACAAATTCAGATTCACAGTCAACTACGCGCGGATAATGTCTGAAAGATTGGGAATTGACCTAGAAATCCCTCGCCATATCACAAATGAGAATTTACACAAGGCTGCTGATAAGGCCAGGGATTTCAACAAGACCATCTTGGAGCCTCTTCTACAGCTACTGTACGTTTCGCAGGTTGATTACAACAACTTTTTCGTCAAATTGCAAGGTTATCAGGGGACTTTCATGGTCCAAGAGGGTGAAGGCTTTGACAGCATTGACCCAGAGCTGCTCAGTATCTTTTTCAATGAAAGGCAAATCTCCAAATTAAAGAAGCACGCAGCTGGGGCTCCTGAGTCTGATTCAGGCGAAACAAGAATTCTGGCTGAGTCAGCAGAGACATTAGAGACCTGGATCCATGATTACACAGCCTTGTTGTCGCCCGAACCGGAATCCAGATATCGCATCGCCAAAAAAGTCAATCCTCTTTTCACTCCGAGAGCATTCATTTTCGAGCAAGTCATCGAAAGCATCACTGACAAGCAAAAGGGTAAGTTGGACGATCCTAAGGCCTCTATTGACATGTCTTATCTTCAGAAACTTTACAACATGAGCGTGAATCCTTACGACCCTACGAAGTGGGATGACAGTTTACGGCCAGAGGTCGTTTCAAGCTGGACAACGCATGGCGACGACGACTCAAAATTTATGAAGCAGCTGTCATGTTCTAGCTGAATTGTACTATGGGTACGAACGTTTTATCTACTTACATGAACATATATATTTCCATTTATGAGTTCAATCGAGCTGTCTGACCTCGAATTGAATGTTCAGGCTGAAGACCAAATCTATAAAACCATTTAAATTAAAGTCATTTTTAAATCTGGGGTCAAAAATTAAGAGCTTTCCAAGCTTTAAACACTATTCAAGTAGCAAGCAATTCGTAAAACCTCCAGGTTAGACACAATGCCTTTCAGCTTCTCTTTCCCATGTTTAAGGCCATTTGCAACCAACAATGTTGTGCCATTGCCTGGTGTATCTTACCAATTTAACATTTCCAGACCAGAAGGTGACGCTGTTCTGCAGGCATTGGGCAATACGGAGACGGTTCTGGACGATGAAATACATGATAGCAGAAAGAAGGATCAGAAAAATGATTTTGATGTGTTGGATTCTTTCTCCAAATTCGAAACAGAGTTTTCTGTCGCAGAGCGCGGGAAAAACACTTACACATGTCTTGTACCCACCAGTAGCACTGGAAATTCTTTTGGTTGCATTACAGTACTGCAAAGTTTCGCAGTTAGGGAGGATGCTGTCTCTTTTACTTTCAAAGGATTGAGAAGGGCAAAAATTATGAATCCAGAACTCAACCTTCACGACCAAGTTTGGATAAGCACCGTTGTGGTCCAGAAAGACGTTGATCTTGCAAATATATTGAAAGAAGGTGATCTGGAAGAGTGCATAAAAAATGCACGCCAGAGTTTCAAAAGTCTGACCAGCAGCCTCAAACATTTCACATCTTACTACAAGAACGCCATGCAGGACAGAGATGGAGAGTTTGGTCATTTGCTATTGCTGTCGCCACTTTCCAATATGATGTACCTTCAACTGAGTAGAGGTTCGTTCATCAAATCATGGGATTCGTTGAACCGGTCGTTGGAGTTTTTACCACCCAAGATCACAGAAAAAAAAGATCTCGAACTTCTGCTGCAAATTTTGGACATGTCAGTTGCCATTTTGCCCCTAGCACACCTCGAAAAACTGCGATTTTTGGCTTTAGAGAAACCACAAGAAAGGTTGCAAGCTCTTGTTGATGCTGAGCTTAAACTGACTCGTCTTTTCGCGGAAATCTATGATTCTGTCAAGAGAAGCAAAGTTCAGCTGCGAGAACTGACCGCCCAAGAGAAGGCCAACTTTGTCGCCTTGCATCTCAATGCATTGCGTAAGTTTTTGGGTATTACTCGCAAATCCCGTTCTAGATTGCCTGAATCTAAGATTGGCGGTTTGCTGAAAGGGAGTTCAAACTCCGCTGTCGAATCGCAAGATGTTGAAGAAGACGATGCCACCGCGATGGAAAGTTTTTTGCAACGCATAGAAGGGAACGATCTTCATCAGGATGGACGCAAAATGCTGCTCAAAGACTTGCGAAGATTTAGGCAGATGCAGCCGCAAAATTCCGAGTATCAGGTTCTCAAGAATTATTTTGATGTGATAGTGGATATTCCTTTCAAGACTCGCGGTGACAAAAGTGATCCTGTGGATCTTCGAAAGTCCAAAGATAAGCTAGACACCGATCATTTCGGACTGCACGACGTAAAGCGGAGACTTGTCGAATACCTTTCTGTCATGAAACTGAACGAGACCGTTGCAGATGCTTCACTACAAGCAAGACCACCAATATTATTATTGTCAGGACCACCGGGCGTTGGAAAGACATCCATAGCAAAATCAATCGCGGATGTTTTAGGCAGGAAGTTTCACAGAATCTCCTTGGGTGGTATTTACAACGAAGCAGAGATCAGAGGTCACCGCAGGACATATGTAGGTGCGATGTGCGGCCTCATCATAAATGCGCTGCGAAAAAGTGGCTCAATGAAACCATTGATTTTGCTGGACGAAATCGATAAGGTGTTGAGTCTAACTGGGGCTGGAAAAGGTGGTCGCGGTGCCAGCATAAATGGGGACCCGGGTGCAGCATTGTTGGAAGTTTTGGACCCCGAACAAAATTCGACGTTTACAGATCATTATGTTGGATTCCCCGTGGACTTGTCAAACGTTCTGTTCTTCTGTACTGCTAACGATTCAACAGAAATTTCAGCACCTTTGCTGAATCGTATGGAGGTTATAGAAATTCCGGGATACTCTCTCGAAGAGAAAATTGAAATTGGAGCTAAGTTTTTACTTCCTAAGCAAGTGAGACTAAATGGTCTGCAAGGTGTTGGAGCAACAGTTGAGCTTTCCAATGACGCATGGAACAAGCTTGTTGCCGAATACACGAGAGAGCCCGGGGTTCGAGGCCTGGAACGTAGTCTCGCCTCTTTAGTGCGAGGCAAAGTTGTCGAATACGTGAATGGAGCGGGCAAAGATCAACATAAACTGGTGAATTCTGCTGACCTTGTCAAGTATCTAGGATTTCCACCACATCCGATTTCCAAGGAACTTGTCAAAGACGTGAGGCTTGCGGAGAAAAGCGGTGTTGTGAATGGTCTGGCCTACAGCTCAAGTGGCTCTGGTGGGGTGCTTGTCTTTGAGGTTGTTCGAATCGGGACTTTGGGTGAAATCCGCAACGGACCCAAAGTGCACACGACAGGCAATTTGGGCTCGCTCCTTAACGAGTCCATCGAAGTTGCAACAGCTCTAGTGAAATCTCTCAGGGAAAGGAGCGTTGTGCAAGGGCTTATCCAGGACCCTTTCGAAGAGTTTCGACGCTCCGAGCTGCATTTACACGTGCCTATGGGTGCTGTGTCGAAGGATGGACCTAGCGCTGGTCTTGCGATAACGCTGGCTCTTCTTTCGATCGCTTTTGACATGCCTGTTCCCACAAACTTGTGTATGACCGGCGAGATAACATCGAGAGGAAAGGTGCTTCCCATCGGCGGGGTGAAAGAAAAACTTTTGGGGGCTCGGTTATTCGGCATGAATAAGGTAATGGTGCCACTTTCCAACCGAACGGACGTGATAGAGTCTGTAATGGACTCTGAGGGTTTTGAGAAGTGTTTGAAATCCACACACTTTCCTGAGCTCTCTGTAGTGCGACAGAAATGGCACTTGGAGCTGCACTACGTGGATGACTTGTTTGATAGCATAAGAGTTTGCTGGCCGCACAGTTTTCAAGTCAAAGGCAACAAGATATTGATGATACCCACGGTAGGATCCGCGAGACCGCTGCTGTAATGATATCGAGGCAAGAATTCTATACTCAGCATTGTCATGATTTATGTGACGTTGACACCTGTCACATGATCTGATTCTCCTTTCAAACTTTTTCGCGGATCTGCAACGTACATGGTGATATCTAATAATGGAAAATTATTAAAAAAAGAGGAAGGTATGGGTAAATCATTCATCTGAAGTATAAAAACTAGTTGAGCCAAGTTTCGAAGGGCTCGATTAGCTTACCCAGGGATTTAGAAAGACGACACGAGCCGAGCCTGAAGTCGCGTTAAAGTCTTTAAGCATTTTGCTCATCACCCTCGCTAACAAAGCCGCAGTCTAAAAGACTAACAAGGAAAGTGAAATTTCAGGTCGAAATTGTAGGTCTTACTCGGAAGAAAGGCTTAGCAACTCGAAATATCTTGCTGCGCGGACTACTTTACTCAGGCGTTCTGTTGAGCTCCAGAAGGCAGCCGTTTTTGTTGTAACGGTGCCGAGTTATTTGAGCGCATTACTACGCCTTTTTTGATCCAGAAATGCATCTGCTCGCTACGTTACTATTCGTTTTGAACTTCGTCCACCATGTGTGTGCGAAAAGAAAACTGGTGGCTTCATCGCTAGTAAGCTGCTTGGACGGCTCAGGACTAGTAGCCAATTCTTTTTCGGTGACATTTGATCCAGACAGCAGAGCTCTTCACTACTCTCTAGACATGACCACCGAGATTGATAACTATATTACTGCTGATGTAGAGGTGTGGGCATACGGTTTCAAAATCATCACAAGATCGCTGGATTTATGTTCGCTAAATTGGAAGCAATTTTGCCCCTTACATCCAGGTAATGTTCAAGTTGAGTCGATCGAATATATCTCGAAGGATCTTGTGAAACAGATTCCTGGTATTGCATATCAGGTTCCGGATATTGACGCCTTTGTACGTGTAAAAATTCATCCACGTGGAAACAAAGCGGAAACTTTGGCATGCATTCAAGCTTTTTTCTCCAACGGTAAGACCGTATCCCAGACAGGTGTCAAGTGGGCTACCGCTGTTATTGCAGGAATAGGTTTGCTGTGCTCTGCTATCTTGTCGACTTTCGGGAACTCAAACGCTGCCTCCCATATCTCGGCTAACACGATGTCACTTTTCCTGTACTTCCAATCAGTTGTCGTGGTATCCATGCAGCATGTCCACAGAGTACCACCAATTGCCGCTGCATGGTCAGAAAACTTGATTTGGTCGATGGGGCTTATTCACATCAATTTCATGCAAAAAATTTTCAGATGGTTTGTACAGTCGACTGGTGGTACTCCATCGTTGTATTTGACCTCTAAAACCATTTCTGTACTTGTACAGAGAGGCTACGACATACTAGACAGCGTTCCTCTACTGAAACGTGCAGCTGATGTGCTTTATGGAAATTCTACTGTGCTTATTGAAAGAGGTATAAAGAGGTTGGCTCACCGGGCCGGTATCGAAAACACTTCGATTGTTTGCACAGGGTTCACCTTCTTTTTCTTATGCGGTTATTTCCTCGCTGGTTTCATCATAGCTTCCAAGTATGCCATTGATCTAAGCATCAAAGCTGGGTGGATGAACAGAAACAGATTTTCAGACTTTAGAGGCAATTGGCGTGTGATTCTCAAGGGTACCCTATTGCGCTACACGTACATTGGCTTTACCCAGCTCACTTTGTTGAGCTTCTGGGAATTTACCCAAAATGATTCTCCTGCAGTTATTGTCATTGCAGTGCTTCTGATCATACAGGCCTTGGGGCTCATGCTATGGGCCGCATTCAGAACAATTTCCTTTGCTAGACTCTCAGTTCAGCAAAGGAAAAATCCCGCGGCTCTTCTTTATGGTGATCAGCGCATTCTGGACAAATATGGGTTTTTCTACACCATGTTCAGTGCCAAGCGTTACTGGTGGAATTGCGTCATACTGTCATACATTCTTTTGAAAACTATTTTCATTGCGTTCTGTCAGGGTTCGGGTAAAACTCAGGCGTTGGCAATTTTCATCTTTGACTTGGCATACATGATTGTTCTCATTGTTTACCAACCCTACTTCGATCGTCCTACCAACATCGTCAACATTTTGATTACCACCGTAACGACGGTCAATTCATTTTTGTTCCTATTCTTCTCTGACTTATTTGGCCAGCCTTATAATGTCTCGTCGATTATGGGGTGGGTATTTTTCATTATGAATGCAGCTTTCTCCCTCATTCTTCTAGTGCTCATCCTCATTTTTGTCATCCTAGTCGTTTGCTCTAATAACCCAGATTTGAGATTCAAGCCGGCCAAAGACGATAGAACTTCGTTCCAGAGATCATCTGGGAGCCACGGAAAAATAAATAAATCTGTTGCGGCCGAATTAATGGCATTGGGAAACACTGCCAAGAACCACGATGAAAATTGGGAAGAGGGGCTCTACGCCCAGCAAAAGCTGCAGAAAGACCGCAGTATGTCGGGGTTGGACTACTCCGATGAAAAGTTAGCAAGTCCCCAGTCAACATCAGAGGATAATGAAGGTGTCCAGCCGTCATTAGCTGAGAGGTTGAAGCGCAAACTATCTTTCAAGCGTGCGAAATCGACCTCGTCAAGAAACAGGCCTGAGAAAGATAGCGAGGCGGTCAAATCAGAAAACGCCATAACGTCTCTATCTCGCGAGCCCTCAGATTCATCAAATGCCGCAGCGGCGGTCAAGAGAGACTACCCCGGTATCCACAACAGACAGCAGTCGGATTCGAACAATGGTCTGATGCACTCTTATAATGTCGCCGAAAATGGACGATTAGCAACTCAGGAAGAAGACGATCATCCTTTGGTGGGGGCAAATGGGCACCAGGCACCAAATATTGAGAGGAGTAACGAATTGGCAAGAGATGAAAGCATGGATTCGGTCAATGCTGCTACTCAGCCGCACGCCACTTCTTCGACCGATCTTTTTACACACAATAATGGTTCTTACTATGGAAGGTTATAAATAAAATATTAACAACGTTATCCAGCGGTTTAAATGCTTCGTGATCATCTTTTCAGTGTTAATTTGCTTATGAAGAATAAAATGCTGCTCAGACGTCATGGGCTGTGTTGTTTCTTGACGAGTTTCTCTTCCTTTGAAAACGCTTAATCAGGAGGAACTATTTGAAGCTGTGCTCTTAGAAATTGGCCATTGGGTCTATACTTCCAGCCTAATCAAAGAGAAACTAGACCTGCGCACAAATTTTTGGTAGCGAAAGGCCTTTGCTTGACAATGTCGAAGACTTCGAATCAATGACAAATGTTACACGTCTCGAGCTAGAGCGACGTAGTTGTTGCAACATAAGATGCGGATTGCAACCAAAACTACCAGAGAGGGCTGCTCGGCAGCGTCCAATTTTACTTCCGAGATCCAAACATCAGGGCTATAATACGTCTGGCATCTCCAAACTAAATCGAGTTTATGAATCAAAATTTAACGGTGAGCTTATAATAGCATGAGTGCTGCCCTTTTGAAGCTCCTCGCGCTGTAAATTTGAATGACTATTTGATACGAACGGCCGTTGTTGAGAATTTGCGTGGTAGTATTCGGAGAACTTGGCTTGGTTTTACGAGCCCATGTCACCGCGTTGGCTAGCACGAACCAGGAAATTTTCAAATTTGCGGATTTTGTCTTCTATTAGCGACCTTCCTGTGCCGTTGTTCTGACCTTCATAGCATTCTTCTGGGTCGATGTCGGTGAGCAATTGTTCATTCGCATCTTTGGATACCCGTGGCCAGTTCAAATGATTTGCGAGATTGAAAGACTGTCCGATTGGAAAAGAATTGTTGAGGGCAATTCGATCTTGAATGCTAAAATTTCCGGAAAGAGGATTGACCCATGGTGTATGCAGAAAAGGTACTGTTTTTCTCATATGGGTTCTCGATATTCTTCTCAAAATCGGCACTTTAGACTTGGGACTCACCTCTGTCCAATGTTTCAAATAACTGTCAGATATGAGTGGTTCCAGCGGGATGGAATTACTCGTCTTGCATATCGCAAGGTTCTTTAGATTTTGCGATTCGAGATTGTCACTCATTCCGTCCAAGACTGTTTTCTTTGCCTCATTGTCCAGGTCACAGTAAAAAAGCCCACCAATCCATTTGTGTGGCATGTGTATGGATAAGTTACGATGAGAATATTTTTCTCTACGCGCTATCTTGAAGCAATGGAAATTGTCGAGGTCATCAGTTGCCCGCTGTTTTTGACTTAACTGGAGTTGAACTTTCGACTTGCGTTTGGAAGCGAACATTTGCCAAAATCGATTGCCTCGCACTACGGGTGGTGCACTTGCCGGGGTGTATACGCATATGGGAGATTCCCATTCTAGTCCAGGTGAGTTTTTCTGCTCTGTTTGCCATTGAATCTTTCCTAGGTTACAGTACGTCATCTTTATCGAAGGCTGTGCTTTTTCGAAAAGGCCTCCGAAGCTAAAAACTTGGTGGAATTTGAACCCAGTATAGATTTTTTTACTGCGGCCTAGAACTCCCACATCTAGCCCTGCAAGGGTCCCGACCAAATGCCGGTAGCTGCCTTGCCCGTCGATATGATCTAGTGAGCAGATTTTGTCCTGCGTCCGAAAAGCATCGTTCAAAGTTCCTATGGGTCCATTCAACGGTTTTGCGAACACGGAAAAAGACTGGAAAGTATTGAAAATGGAGATTAACGCACAGAATTGCAGCAAGAATCGGAGGAAACCCGTGCCAAGACTAAATTCTTGCCTCAGGCGCTCGACTCCACCAATATCTAGCGGTATTTTTCGAACAATGTTGATCATATCACCATACAGAACAATAATTTTCGAGAGAAAGACGGAAGCTCTCCAGTATAACAATTCCCAAATATTGCAATTGATCAAAACTGGAGCAATGAAATCTACAAAGTAAACCGGTGTTGGAAAGTGTCTGTCGTTTTCGTTACACTGACATCGGACGTATAAAATGATATTAATCAGAAAAGCTAGTTTTAAGTATATTTCTCTAAAGGACATACACGTAACAACAACAGTAACAGGTTAGAAACAGCGTGAATCCGCACCAGCTATCATGAAGCTGGATATCAAAGTATGTTTTTCACTATTATGCTGTTCTTGAGCTCTTAATTGGATTTCGAAATTCCAAAATTGGTGCAAAATTGGTCGAGTGGAATGCAGTTGTTGCTGGTCCTTTTTAGGTCACTTCATTTCAATCAGAAAGGCTTTCAGTCCTGGCTATGGCCATTGGTCATGGTTCTGGCCACTTATACTCTTGAGGAATATGCTCCAAGATTTGTGCTGGCTATGTGCGAGATGTTTTACTAACTTGTTTGTTTCATAGAAAGCGTTCGCAAATCGTTCGGACCGTGTCAAGGGCATCGATTTCCATCCAACGGAACCATGGGTTTTGACCACACTTTACTCAGGTAGAGTTGAAATCTGGAATTTCGAAACGCAGACTGAGGTCAAATCTATCGCTGTCACTGACACTCCAGTCAGAGCTGGTCGCTTTATTGCGAGAAAGAACTGGATTGTGGTGGGCTCTGATGACTTCAAGATCAGAGTGTTCAATTACAACACAGGTGAAAAAGTAGCAGACTTCGAGGCTCATCCTGATTACATTCGTTCTTTGGCGGTACATCCAACGAGACCTTATGTTTTGTCTGGTTCTGACGACACTACGATCAGATTCTGGAATTGGGAAAAAAACTGGTCCTTGGAACAGACCTTCGAAGGCCACCAACATTTCGTCATGAGTGTGGCGTTCAATCCCAAAGATCCCAGCACATTTGCATCGGCAAGTCAGGATCTCACCATCAAAGTGTGGTCTCTTGGTCAAGCAACCGCTAATTTCACTCTTAATGCACACGAAACCAGAGGTGTCAACTACGTCGATTATTATCCATTGCAAGACAAACCCTACTTGATTACAAGTTCAGATGACCGCACAGCAAAAATCTGGGACTACCAGACCAAATCTTGCGTCGCAACGTTGGAGGGACACATGGCAAACGTGTCTTTCGCAGTTTTCCATCCCTCACTTCCAATTATCGTCACTGGCTCTGAAGATAGTACTCTGAAAATATGGAATTCGAACACATACAAGTTAGAAAAGACTTTGAATCTCGGGTTGGAAAGAAGTTGGTGTATTGCTTCGCATCCTACCGGAAAACGCAATCTCATTGCTTCCGGTTTTGATAGCGGCTTTACCGTTCTGTCCCTCGGTAACGACGAGCCAAAACTTTCTCTGGATCCTGTCGGAAAGCTTGTATGGTGTGGCGGCAAAAATGCTTCTGCGACTGATGTCTTCACTGCTGCTATTAGAGGTGTCGAAGTGACCCTAGACGGGGAGCCCATACCTCTACAAACCAAGGAACTGGGTACAATTGATGTTTTCCCTCAGTCTCTACAGCACTCCCCAAATGGTAGATTTGTAACGGTTGTTGGAGATGGAGAGTACATTGTTTACACAGCATTGGCCTGGAGAAACAAAGCTTTCGGAAAGTGTCACGACTTTGTGTGGGGTCCTGACTCCAATAGCTATGCATTGATAGATGAAACAGGGCGAGTCAAATTCTACAAAAACTTCAAAGAAACTACTTCATGGTCGGTACCATTGGATTTTGGAATTGAGAAGCTGTTTTCGGGCGCTTTTCTTGGAGTCAAAGCCGATGGATTTGTCTACTTTTTCGATTGGGAATCAGGTTCCCTTGTCAGAAGGATCGATGTTGACGCGCGCGACATCGTCTGGTCTGACAATGGGGAGCTTGTAATGATCATCAACAACACAGACGAAAATAACACAGAGGAGAGCTCCGCATATGTTCTTGACTTCAACAGGGAAATTTTTGAGAACTTTTTGGCCAGCGAGGAGGACGTTCCTGAGGATGGCGTAGAAGGGGCGTTTGAAGTTTTGTATGAAGTGGGCGATACCATCAGTTCGGGAAAATGGGTTGGTGATGTTTTCATCTACACTACGTCCACTAATAGACTCAACTACTTTGTTGGGGGTAAATCTTACAATCTCGCTCATTTCGATAAAGAGATGTACATGCTAGGTTATCTTCCAAGAGACAACAAGGTTTACTTGGCTGATCACGATATCCATGTCTACAGCTATGAAATTTCTATTGAGGTGCTCGAGTTTCAGACACTAGTACTAAGAGGTGACTTAGACGAAGCTAAAACCAACGTGCTACCCAACATTCAGGGTAAAGAGAACTTGCTCAAAATAGCCAGGTTTTTGGAAGGTCAAGACTATCAAGAAGAAGCTTTCGAAATTAGTCCTGATAGCGATCAAAAATTTGATTTGGCACTGAAGCTAGGTAAGCTTTCATTTGCCCAAACTATAGTGAAAGAAAACGAGAATGAATTCAAGTGGAGGCAACTAGGTGACAAGGCCTTAGAGCGCTTCGAGTTCAAGCTAGCGTTGGAGTCATACGAAAAGGCGTCTGATCTCGAATCCCTATTCTTGCTCTATTCATCGTTCAACAATAAGAACGCCTTGATAGAGCTAGGAAAAAAAGCACAAAGAGTAGGTAAGTACAACCTGGCATTCAACTCTTACTGGGTTGCTGGAGACGTTGACGGAGCAAGGGAGCTTCTGGCGACTAATGGGAGATATTCCGAAGCTGCCATCTTATCCAAAACTTACAGTAATGATGTCGACGGCACCAACGGACTAGTGTCCAAATGGAAAGAAGCTTTGTCTGCTGCTGGAAAATCTACAATAGCATCCAGAATTCTGAAAGTATCGAATGGCGAGAAGGGTGCTAAGGACGAAGCTCTTGTCGATCTTGAAACGGAAGAGGAAGAGGCGGCTGACACTCCTGAAGAAACTCCATCTTCCACCACAGACGCTGAGCAACCCAAGGCTGCGGATGAGGCCAAGGATGGGGGTGAAGACCAATAGGACGATTTATAAAGTCTACGAAAAACGAAGTGTAAAGGTAACCAAAATCGCGTATGTGCGGGTTCAAAGTTGAGCACGACTTGACGGAAAGTCTGTAGATCGCTAGTTAAGTCCGTATACGTAACAAAAGAGGTTAGTTGAGAAATACGTCCAACTTGTTTACGTCTTTTTTCTTCCCCAACCCAATGAAGTATAACTCCTTTGACTCGTTCCGTGAAGCTGACGGTTTGAACCTTTGTACATCTCTGAAGACCCGCTTCAGTCTCTCTTCTAATAGTTTGTCCTCCTCGCCGGTGTATAGCTTGCAAACGAAAGAGCCACCCGGCTTGAGCAAGTCAATGGCCGCTACCAGCGCAGCATCACATAGATCCATCGACATGAAGTGATCTTTTATGGCAATACCTGTAGTATTGGCCATCCTGTCATAGGCTGAATTAGTAAAGTTATTCCAAAATCCTTCAGTTTGAGGCCAGGGTTCATACATGTCGCTTATTATAACGTCAATTGGAGTTCCTTCCACGCAAGGTCTGTCAGAGTTTATCGCGCTCTGTTCATTGACGAAAGCGAGTTCTTCTTCAAGCATGTGCTGGAAATAGCCGTGGTCTTTATGCAGTTGATCTTCCCGATACAGTTGGAAGTGTTTAGAGAAAAAGAGCCTTATGAGCTCATGCGTTTTTTTAGCTAAAATGTTGGCCTGTATCGAATGCACTCCTCGCGGTGGCGAACATGGCAAAATGTCCACCCCAAGTATTATGCCGTCAGATCCAGTTCTTTCCAAGGCCACCTGAGACCATGCACCCGGAGCGTATCCTAAATCCAGCACCCTTTGGTTGGCGTTTTTCCGAAACAATTTGACTTTGTCATCAATTTGCTGAAGCTTGAATGCTGCTCTCGATCTCAATCCAAGTACTTTGGCTTCTCTTGTAAAGGAATCGGATCGTTGTCTGCCAAGCCATCTGCTCTTTGAAGAAGAATTCCAGCGCACGAAGCGTATGCTTGAAACGCTCCAAAATTTCGAAATCAATTGCGAGGTCAAAACCAAATTGGACATGTTACGCTTCGATAATCGAGCAGCAAGTTGAGCCGAATTCTTTGAGAGTTTCGTTGTGATGACAGCGCGATGCGATGAGCTTGACGTCTAATATTTTTCAAAATTTATATAAAGAGGCTTCAACATTGACGGACAGGAAAAGTAGCGAAGACAGCCAAATAAATTCGTGCAATTGGAGACATTGGTACTGAAGACTCGATGCAAAATACAGGGATTGATTGTAGTATGGAATTGAGGCTGCTTTTGATTACTGACAATGAGTTGAGATGACTTGAAGAGTAGATCACGTGACAGATGTCACGGAACGTTCTCCAGTAGATTGTAACAACATTTAAAGTCTGAATGCCGCTAAAAGATTCAATTGGTTTCGAGAATGTTCAATATCAGCTTTAAGCTTTTAAAATTCGATGAGGAAGCACTCGTCTCACGTTGGTATGGTTATTGCGAGAAAAAAAAATGAACGTAATTTGTCATAATTCTTGGACGCTGCTTTGAAGTATAATTAACATGCAAATAGTACCTCAAGATTGCTCAAAAAACCAAGCTATATGCTTGATCTCAGGCGATGAGACGATGGTAATTGATGACATTATCGTTTGAAGATATATGTAGTAGCGAAATTTGTCAAATTTGAAAAACGCTTTTTTAGTGGTGAAGCTCTTGGCCATTTAACTTTCCAGAATTTGAAGAGCATTATTGAAAGCTAACCCATGCTATTATCTTGATACGCTATCGAGGATGTCTAAGACACTTTTCATGTCTTTTGAAATGGAAAGTCAGAGCCCTTGTCACTTTTGTCAAGATTGACGGGACACTCTTTTGACACGTGACTGTATTCCCCTCATTAACGTCATTTGTAAGTATAGGATGCTGTGGTTAGCAAAATCTAGCTGCCCCGCCCCCCGCCTCAGATTTTGTTTTCTGGTGGAGAACTCTCGTGTTAGCCAAGTTATTTGTTTTGAAGAACAGCAAGTTTTAAGCCCGAACATCCTAAAAACCATTGTTGAATCAATCCGTGAGCTGAAGACGAGCGGATTCTGCGAAAAAATACAATAATCAGAGTCGCAACAAAGAATGATACGCAGTTCAAAACCTTAGTCTTACTGCCCAAACTTTATTATACTGCAAGTCATTATCACTATTCTCCGAACTGTCGCAATACAACGTCACATACGTTTATAATGACATAAATGAAATATACGAATCAAACCGTTGAAGACAAGAGAAACAATGATGTTATCGTCTGCTGACTACACCCGTATATCTGCGGCGAGTTACCACCTACTAGTACATGTGCCATTTCCGTCTTTACGACACAAAACACAAACACCCACACATCACAGCCATTATACGAAAAACAAAAAGTTTTGAAAAAAACTAATAAACCCACACATCCAGAAAAGACAGTCACAACTCAGCCAACCCACGCAAAAAATTCAGGCCAAATCTTTCAACAACCTCTCTGCTGTAGAAGAGAAGTCTCGATATCCGACAACAACCCTGCACTCCAGGATCTCTTTACTCTTTCATAAAAGACCATTAGTCGCAAGCCTTCTTTCAGGACCACCAATTACTATTGGAAGACTAATAATAGACAAACTACCAAGATGTCTAAGATCAGCTCTACCCAGATTAGAGACAACGTCAAGGAGGTCTTGAAGTTCTCTAACGAGACCAAGAAGAGAAACTTCTTGGAAACCGTTGAACTTCAAGTCGGTCTAAAGAACTACGACCCTCAAAGAGACAAGCGTTTCTCTGGTACTTTGAAGCTTCCTCAATGTCCAAGACCAAACTTGTCGATCTGTATCTTCGGTGACGCCTTTGACGTTGACAGAGCCAAGTCTGTTGGTGTCGACGCCATGTCTGTCGATGACTTGAAGAAGTTGAACAAGAACAAGAAGCTCATCAAGAAGCTAGCCAAGAAGTACAGTGCTTTCGTTGCTTCCGAAGTCTTGATCAAGCAGGTTCCTAGACTATTGGGTCCTCAGTTGTCCAAGGCCGGTAAGTTCCCAACTCCAGTCTCTCACAACGAAGACTTGTACGCCAAGGTCACCGACGTCAAGTCCACCATCAGATTCCAATTGAAGAAGGTGTTGTGTTTGGCTGTTGCCGTTGGTAACATCGAGATGGACGAAGACACTTTGGTTAACCAAATCTTGATGTCTGTCAACTTCTTGGTCTCTTTGTTGAAGAAGAACTGGCAAAACGTTGGTTCTTTGGTCATCAAGTCCACCATGGGTCCTCCATTCAGACTCTACTAAGCTTAGAGCTTCACTGATGGTTGATTCTATAGTCGATGTCTGTAGTAACTCTTTATATAGTTCCTAAAGACTTTAACTAACTCGACGACGACGACGATGAGCTCTCGTGCAGAGCGACTTGTATATTTATATTGGTCTATTTTGACATATTTAAAAGATGAACTTATCGAATGTGGAGTTTTAAAGGGCATCGCGGCTTTCTTATAGCCCCCAAAGAGCTCCAAATAGCTCTCAAAAGCTCGTTTTATAGTCTTAGAGAGCCTCCAAAAACCCCGGAAGTACAGGTGCGTTGCTTTGACCCCTTTCAAGCGCGGTTTTTACTCAAAAAATGACAGAAACACCAACCAACTTCATCAGTGAGAATTCCCTGAAACAAAATGAACCGAAGAACGCTCACGTTTACCTGTCTGAAATCCCCGATGGAAACGATAGTATTGATCTCGACTACGACCTGGACGACGAAACGTTCGAACTGCCACTCAAGGCTCGATCCAAATCTGAGCAATCTGGAAATTTTTCAGATCTCGCGCCGGTCGGGAGTATCGATAAGAAAGTGAGGTTTCAAAGCCAGACGGTATCACCATGGGATCCGCTAACAAGTGACTCGATTGAAGTCCTGGATACACACTATTTGGGCGCTCCAGGGGCTCCCAAAACTCCAAGCGGTAATCTTGGCCGAAAACCACACATCGAGGACGTTTTACAGCACGCTCAAATGTTGAACGGGTACCTGGATCAAAATCT
Source organism: Lachancea sp. 'fantastica' (assembly GCA_900074735.1). NCBI lineage: Eukaryota > Fungi > Ascomycota > Saccharomycetes > Saccharomycetales > Saccharomycetaceae > Lachancea > Lachancea sp. 'fantastica'. The sequence goes on along the minus strand of LT598476.1, from coordinate 2,060,392 downwards.
CGGTAAAATAAAATCTTTTCAGACTGACTTCTACAATCAGGATCACGAGAGCTCCTTTCCTATGAGTAGCAATTTTGCCAGCAACGTTGCCACTGCGCCAACTACTCCATCCGGTTCAGTATCGAATTTTCAACTGAGTGAAAGCGAGGCTAGTGAAGCTAGCGAAGCTAGCGATGCACCGGAAGATCCGCATTCGGACTTTGATGCAGTCTCTTCTGCTGTTTTACAAAGCGACAACGAGAGAGAGGATCGCAAAATCAAACAGATTTTGTCTAAGCATCAAACTGCAACATACCCTCGATCTGAAAACCCCTCCAACGTGAGCCTGGTGAAAGGCGTCTCCAACACATGCGTAGGGACTGTGCGACCAGATTCGCCCTGCACGTCTCTCGGGTCGCCTGCCAACGGCGTTCAAACTATTCAAAACTCACCGGTCATACGTGATGAAAATTTCTTGCGACCCCCAAGATTGGTACCACGACCCTCGGAGACGGATGAAGAACCAGATGCAGACCCCCCAGATATGGATTCTGATGTGGCGCTGGCGCTATACATCAAGACCATCAAATGCTTAATTGAATACAGCAAAGACATTGATATTACCCCAGAGCACATAGAGCCTTCGTTTGCTACTTTTCACATGAAATCTGCCCCTACGCTTGGGTACGAAGAGTATTTGCAACGATTCCATGGGAAATTCTCCTTCTCTTCCGTGGTGTACCTCACGGCGGCGCATCTTTTACAAACTTTAGTGCTGCGGAAGGACGCTTTTAGCAATCAACTTCTATTCCGATTCAAAATCGAGTCTCGACAAGTACACCGGCTTATCATTGCGACCGTGAGGCTCGCAACCAAGCTGCTGGAGGACTGCGTACATTCACATACCTATTTCAGTCGCATATGTGGTATTTCCAAAAAGCTGCTGACCCGGTTGGAAGTGGCGCTGCTGGAGTGTTTGAAGTTCCAAGCTCTCAAAATTACGAACAAAACTTTACTCCACGCTGTACAGATCCACGAAGAGCTATGTAAGCTTCGGGAATGATTTTACGAAACATGAGGATATTGGATGAATGTTCATTCATCCTAAATCATTGAAACGCTTAATATTCAATTTGGAAGAAGAAAAAAAATGAGAACAGAATAGACCAAAATTAATTGCGCAACGATTCTAGTGCTACCGTCTGTCACTTTGCCATCTCATTGCGCCGGTATCAGAGCTACAAGCACGAAATTTTGAAAATGTCCTAATTTACCGTCGTCACCTTGTTATCGCTTCAAAAACGCTGGTTTTTTTTTGAAAGTAACCGCTTAATTTAGCCTGCTTCTCAATTCAATACTGACCATCCTTGTAATCGCTACAAACCTTCAAAAGCTCTTTCTCAGCAGTCAGCATCTGTAGTGTCAGTGAACTGCTCATGGTTAGTCGATCCAAATAACGACTACTAAGACACAAGTCACCATACACGAAAAGGCATACAGGATATTTATCGATCGGTATTGTAAAAACTATATCAAAAACACATCTTTAAACGGATCATAACGAACTTTCTGGTCTTTAACAAAGCTAAAACAACTACTAGTTTAGTTTAGCCAAGCTCTAAAGTTTTCAGTCAGCACTTGATTTCGCTAAAATGTGGGATTTGTTTGGATGGTGTACGTATTTGATCGCAGAAAGTTTCTGAGCGCAAGTTAATGCTAACGTGAAGAAAAAGGCATTTGAATCAAGATCTAGTTACTAACTTTTAAGGTTCGACTCCACTTGATAGTCAGAGATATTTTGTCGTCTCTTGGTCTTTGGAATAAACACGGTAAACTGTTGTTTTTGGGTCTAGACAATGCAGGTAAAACTACGTTGCTTCACATGTTGAAAAATGACAGACTGGCCACTTTACAACCTACTTGGCACCCTACTTCCGAGGAATTGGCCATTGGAAACATCAAATTCACCACTTTCGATCTTGGTGGCCATATCCAAGCCCGTCGTTTGTGGAAGGACTACTTCCCTGAGGTGAACGGCATTGTCTTCTTGGTGGACGCGGCAGACCCCGAAAGACTCAACGAAGCGCGCGTAGAGCTGGACGCTTTGTTCAATATCGCAGAACTCAAAGACGTTCCTTTCGTGGTTCTGGGCAACAAGATTGACTCGCCAAACGCCGTCTCTGAGACTGAATTGAGATCGGCTTTGGGCCTATTGAACACCACTGGTGGTGCCAGGATTGAGGGCCAAAGACCTGTGGAAGTGTTTATGTGCTCTGTGGTGATGAAGAACGGATATTTGGAAGCCTTCCAATGGCTATCTCAGTACATTTAGAACAAGCCTATGTGTGTAATAGGATACATATAAACTATTTATATGTATATGTATATCAGCTTGTCCTCGTTATGTGAGTAGAAACTGTGTTGTACCAATGGTGCTATTGCTCCTGTGTTGCACATGTGCCGATCCTTATCTACGTTTGTTAGATTCCCTGTCTGCACTGGAGTCAGTGTGTTGTCTCTTCTTACCTTCTCCGGAAAAATATCTCTTCTTGCGCTCTTTGTCCTTTTCAATTTTGATTTCCTCAAGTTTAGCCAATTTCTTGAGCCTTTCCTTGCGCGAATCTTGATTCTTGGCTTTCCTCTTCTCTTCTTTGGCGCTCGCTACCGTTAGCACTTTCTGCATGAATGAGCGTGCCTTCTTTTCTTCACCACCGAGAACGACAGCTCTCTTAGCCATGTAAGTCTTCTTCTTCTGAGGCTTCATTTGATGCACTTGAGATTTGAATGGAAGTGACTTTTGAATAGATGATGGGATTTTTAGACCATTGAAACGTCTTTCAGAGCGCTCAACCTTTTTGTAAGCACTATCTGGATTCATTGGTGTTTCGATGTTCATGGCAGCTCTGATCTGACCGGTGAGCCTCAAACCTTTCCATTCGGTCTTATTCTGCAGCAGCAAGGATGTGACTGGGTTGTAAAATTTCTTGATGTGAACCGGATACCAACTTCTCAGCACAATGATGTCACTCAAGAGAATTTTGTCTTCGAAAGTGGCTCTGAAATGACCTTCAGGCTTGGATAAGGCTCTTTTTATTTCACCTCTGATACCCGAAACAGTTTTGATTTGAGCACCTTCAAACCTTGCAACCTCCATAGCACTGGAGAACATATCCTTGATGAAAGCGGTGTTTCTGAAAATCTTGTAAGGATACCCAACAAGTTTCAATTTTTTGACGATCTCCACACTGGCATCGATCTCTTCTACAATACCAGTGGCTGCAATTCTGAAACTTCCAGTGGTATCACTGTTCGCAACAACCTGAATACCGCAAAAGGTTGTATTAGGGGAACACAAGGGTCCATAAAAGCTGGCAAAACAGTACGAATGTTCTGGAGTGTACTTGAGCATTCTATTTCTTGTCCGCGAATCACTGGTCGTGTATATCGGCAATGTTTGAAATCTTCTCCAGCCTAACGACAATACTAGCGGATCATTGGTTTTCAAGATCTTTTTGTGCCATCTGTGTCTTCTGATTCTTGCTTTGATGATACCAAACTTCAATTCGGCGGGCAGCAAACCTCCCATAATAATAGGGTATTTGGGGTTGAAGTTCTCAACAAACTCCATTGGCAAATTGTCAAAAACAATTCGCACATAGGATCCTGCTCTATAACCTTCAATTTTTTGACGCTGCTCAGGAGTCATATCCTCAAGCTCGGCATTATTGATTTCCATTTGTTTGGCCATTTTGGCCTTTTGTAACTCATACCACGTATCATATTCGTTGTTTGGATCGTCCTCCTTGAAATTGTCACCTTCTTCCATCTCAAATTGCAAGCGTAGGTTCTCTTTCTTTGCTGCATTCTGTTCTCTTTCTTCTTCTGTTGAAAGTGACTTTTTCTCTTCGCGGTCGAAATCTGTAAATGAGTGGTCGCTTTCACTACCATCGCTATCACTATGAGATGAGTTGTCACTATTAGCCTCACTTTCTGCTCCTTCACCGTTGGTTTCTTCGAGATCTTCAAAGTCACCATAAGCTTCCTCGTCTTCATCAGCTTCATCAGCACCTGCTGAACTTGCGGATGAAGATTTTGAAGATCCAATGAATCTGTTCTTGATCCGATCCATATTAGGCCATTTGGAAATGAGCTTTTTAAATGTCTCGAAATGTGGTTTGAATTTTTCTAAGTCGTCATTGGCATCGGATGCCGCAGATTTCACAGTGTCCTTCTTCTGGAAAAAATCTTCATCTTCTTCCAATTCATCATCGTTTTCCGTTTCTTGATCAGTTTCGCCTCTCCATCTTTTCAGACAGTCCGAGGGTGCAATATTGTCCATGTAGATGAGTTTACCAATGTCCCATTTCCTGCGCCTGTTGTTGAGACCTTCGAGCTTTGAGGCTGTACTACGCGTCCAGATATCTTGTTCGTGATCTGAAAGCTCAAATTCAGAGTCGGTCTGGGCATCAACTAGATCACCGTTTCCAGTAGGAAAGTCAACATCAACCATTCGCCTTTGACGCGTTTCATCATCATTAAAATCGTCATTTTCTTCTTCATCTTCGGATGCTAACGCGTCAACTTCTGCATCTGCTTCTTGTACGGATTTACCGTAAATTCTGGGTTTTCTCAAGTTGGATCTTCCCCCATCTACCCCATTAACGTCGGCTTCTTCGTCACTCCCTGAGTCGTCCAATTGCTGATCCTCGGCGTGTAACTCCTGTCCATTACTAAAAAGTTGCAAGCCGACGCCATCAAAACCTTCTGCAAATCCTCTCTCAGCTGATTGAAGGCTGGTCACAAGCTTTTCACCTTCACCCTTTTCCTGGCCTGGTACGAAGCTGGCACCTTCTCCACTCTTCGAGCCAACGTCAATAAAAACGGCGTCTTTGTCCATAAGAACACCACCCACGTCAGACATTGGTGCGTAAATAAGCTTTTGCTTGTCGTCAAGCCTTTTACGTCTACGAGGCGCACCAGAAGAGGCACCGCCTTCTTCTTTCATCCTTTCCCGTTCATATTCATCCTGCTTTTGCTGAAAGTAAGGAGTTGGACATGGATCGGGCAATTTCTCGACATGCGATATGGAGTAGTCACCTACCCCTGCCAGATGGACGCGGGCTCCGGCCATAGCAGGCAAAGCGGATCCATGTAAGTAGCCATAGAGTGCGACTTTTCTGTCAACGTGTTTACCCTTGGTCTCCAATATTTGCGGATGCGTGATGTCTGTAAGACGGTCCGCCAATAGATATGGATGTTCGTTTCTCCATTTCAATGGTCTGAATTTCATGACTGAAATAAATCTTGATAAATTCAAAATCTCACGATCTGGATAACGGCCATTTATGACACCGGACAGATAGAATAGTTTGGCACCTTGGTAAACTTCTGTCCAAAATCTGTGCTTTAGCCGCTTCTTGGAGGCTCTCAAAGTGGACTGCGATTTGAAGAGATCCAAATGCGTGGCAACACCTAATACTCGAGGCATACCGTGGTGTTGTGCAAGGTTAAGAAATTCCATGGTTTCCATTTCGAAACCAAAGTTTCCGTCCATCATTAGTAAAACCAGGTCCGCAACCTTGGCAACGTCGACCATGGAGTTGAGATCGTCGGCAGGACACTCTAGAAAAGTCAATCTTCTTCTCTTACCTGAAACCACGGTGATGGGCCCGTTGACCTCTGTGAGTGACGACTTCGTCATCCTTCTCACGAGAGACTTAATGAGAGTGGTCTTACCGGTTCCCGGAGGCCCCACCACAGCGACAATCACGGGTGGAGGATCGTCTTCCGGAGTCCGGTCTACCATTGGAACATGGAGCTTTCTCTCATTTACGTCGCTGGTCCTTTGGATGGCCTTTGCCATTTTGCCCGGAGCTGACACGGCGAACGCTTTGGCATTGTGGCCCTGCGTATGCAGTTTCTTCTTGGCTGTTGCCTTTTCGCTCCTCTTCCTGTGCTCCTTGTTGGACTGCTCCATCGTGGAAGATTTGGAAGGCGTTTTTTGGGAGACTGCTCAAAGGAGAGGTAAGATGAGGAAACAAGCTTAGATGCGATGAGATGAGATGAAATGAGATGAGATACATTGTGATGTAATTTTTTCCCACTCAAAATTTTCTAGCGACAATTTAATTTGAACCCGTGAGTACCCTTGAGAGTACTCGCAGGACGGAAAAAAGAAAAACAAACGCCCCTCCAAAAAAAAAGGAGTCACGTGAAAACATCATCACGCCTACATCACGTTTTAGCCGCGATAGCTCTTTCTTCGTATCAGATGATCAGGCCACTCCATAACAACCACAAAAACGTAAAATGGGGCCCAACCCCTTGAAAGCGGTATCCCAAATCAAACAACAGCGCATAAAAAGAGGCGATTTAAAGCCAAAAATTACCACTCTGAACACAATCTGACAAGCTCATAACAGATATACGTTTCCGTAAAGTGGACATCTTTCTTTGCAGCTGTTTTAGGGCGAATTTGGCGCGTTTTGAATCTTTTCATGAAAAGACCCTTTTCAAGCGCGGCAAACACAATAAAGTACTATTCTTAACATACTATCGATCGTAATAGTGTAGTAGCATCATCTTTTGGGCCCTTTTCACTCCCTCTATGTCTCAGAATTTCTCTCCTGTACCTTGGCGTCAATCAAAAAGTGGTGTATATTAGAGATAAATCTGATATTTATTGCAGCTTTTATATGCGTCTGTTTGTATATACAAATTTAAAAGAGACTGATTTTTTAATCCATATAAGCTAACAGTTGATGAAAGTTCAAATAAAGGCGATCATCTCCAGTGTTTACACTTGATAACAAGTTACTGTTGTTGGTTCACAGAGCGTGGGCGTGAAGCTAAAGGATTTTTGAAAAAGTGGTGATGGTCCTATACAAACGGAAACCACTGGTATTACCTCCTCCTGGGCCTTTGCCTGCCAATATCAATGTGAAAGTATGGCACATTAACGAGACGGGAGAATGGTTTTTACGATACACGGAGTATTTGCAACGTATGGACTTCTACATGAGACGTCAGTTTACATGTGAGATCACCGGGTCTTCGTTTCTGACGTTTTTCGAGGCCCTTAACAGCGAGGAAGCTGAGTTCCGGCTTGTAGAGGAAAAATTTCCACTCAAGTTGCGGGAACCAGTTGCAAAATTCATGCATTTCAACGAAATTGGGCGTGTGGACTTACTTGTGGAGCGCACGCACTCACGATTTAGAAGTGATTTTTATCCAGGCGAAAGAGTATTTTTAAGACGCAAGAATGACAGAGCAGCGGACGAACCGGCCACTCACGGCCACAAGCCGTATATCATCAAGGAAAAAGCTAGCTTCAATGCGGTTCTCGACGTCACGGGCTCGAAGATCGTCAAGCCGGCGTTTTCCAAGTATATGATAACAGAGGAATTTGGTATCAACTCGCTCATGGTGGACCAAAACGACATTTACAGAGACCGGACAACTTTCACAAAACATTTGATCAAATGCTTCTGCAAAATCACCCTGAGAAGGGTCTCGACCAAAAGTGGTGCGCCATTGTGTGTCAAGGATGAGTACCTCGCTATGTATGGCTTGACAATGGACTGGCCTGCGTCGATGCTGAAGTTCAAAGAAGACATTCCAGAGCCCCGCTCTTCGCGGCCCAGCAGCCAGCGTACTCAGAATGGTACCAAAACATCAAAACATCCACAGCACCCTTCAGACACCAAAAGAAACATTGACGACACAACTAACGGACACGACAATAAAAAACAAAAGACAGGACTAGAAAAAGAGCCGAGCCCTTTGCCAGCACTCTCCGAACCGGAAGAAACACCCAAACTTTATAGCGGACCCAATCCAGCTATCGGTAATGCATATTTCTACAACGACAGCTTGGATTATATCCCCGTCAGGCATCCAGGAAAACAGTTTGCACACATGTACAAACTATTGGAAGTCTTCCAATTTTGTCAAACCTTTAGCAAAGTTTTGCTCCTGTCACCTTTCAGCTTAGACAACTTTATCAAAAGCTTACAGGCCACAGACATTAAGACCGCAGGCACTTTAGTCGTAAAGAGCCGGATCAACTCACCGCTTTTCGATGAGAGCTGCAAGCAGCATACACCGAACAAAGACGGCAAGACCGTCTCGGATTCCGTTGTTGCGAACGCAGAAAAAAGAAAACCTGGAATTTGCCGCTTTATCGAAAACCGCGGGACATCATTTGTAACTTTCGAGCCTTCTGAAGCAGACAATCAGGTCAGCATCGCAACCGACGATGTGGACTCCTGTGGTGCATCTTTGATATTGGAGTGCTTTGTTGCACTTGAGCGTCTCTTTATCAGCGAAAATGGCGACTGGAAGTGCATGGTCATGGACAAATGGTATGATGAAGATGAACTTGTTGAAAAGCCGATCAAAGAGGATGAAGGCAAGTCTGATTCCCAAGATGACGCAGAGAATACGAAGGCCCCCATCAAAAACGAAGATGATGTTTTAAATGACCCGGAGATCGACGATCTTTTAGAACGATGTCTGAACTTCCGCAAAGTTTCTTGGACGGAACGTTTATCTAAGAGGCAGTTCAAAAATGGTTATTGGATCATTATTCTACTTGGTATCTTTCAGGATTGCATGCATATACCAATGTACACAGCATTTGCGCAAAAATTTATCAGAGCCATTGTACCACCTGAAGGATCCGCCACACACCTGAACAAAATTCTGTGGGAGAACTTTTGCAAGAATTTAAGTTTGGAAGATAAGGTTTTTGCCCTTTGGATTTTGGTGGATATAGCATCAAACTTCTCGCAAGAAATTAGAACCTACGTCGAAGACACACTGGATGTCTGCACTCAAATTCGCAGCGAAAAGTTGAAGTTATCCAGGCGACTGAAGTCTGAAATGCAGCATGTTTCGCAATTGTCGGCACCTACCAATGATTCCGTTGAACCGCAGGAAGAAATCAACCAGCACCAAGCGACAATTGACAAAATCAACCAAGATAGGAGCTATTTGACCCAAAAGCTGATCGAAAATGACGTCCGAAGATTGAGGGCTTTGGGGTCGGACAGAAATGGTAATAAATATTACTGGCAAGAGTTAAGTGGTGTTCAGAGGCTTCCCGCAGATGACCTTCACGAAATCGGGTCTGGCAGGTTATGGATACGGGGCATCAGTGTTAGAGACTCAGAAAGAATTCTCAGCGTTTCTCAAGAACAGCTGATTGCCTGGAAGAAGTTGGCAAAGGAAAAATCAGTTTCTGAGGCGAACGCCGAAATTTTCAAGATTAGAAGAACAGATGAAGGTTCCATTATTGACGAAAGTGCGGGTGAAAGTTCAACTATAGTATTTGCCGACGGGAAGGTGAATGTCCCAGCCATTGAATCATCTGCACTATACAGAAAAATGGTTGATGAGACACCGGAGCAGGCGCTGTTGAGCGAATCTCAATGGATCGCCATTGAGCTGCCTGGTGATGTCGATGAGCTGATCCTATGGTCTGCAGAATATGGTAATAGCGACCAAGCACTTTCCAAACAGCTGAGAGCCATTAAGGAACCTTTGTTTGAAGGTCAAAGACGGCGAGAGGGGCGGCTTTTCACTGCAGTGGAGAGCACAGAGATCGCGCGTTTAGAAGAGGCCTTGGACGAAAATTTCATCAGCGATAACGAAATTGAGCAATGCCAGGTGAGCGAGCAAGAGAAGCAATCTGTTGATGACGATAACGCGCTCGAAAAGATTGCTACTGAGATCATGATGCTTGACGACGGGTCTCAAACTGAAAGCTCACTCAAGAAAATCAAAGAACTCGAGGAACGTCGCGATCACATCCTCAATACTCGCACATATAAAGATCACTCCGACAGACAGCAATCAAAAGCGGTTCGTCAAGCAACAGTCAAAGCCGTACAGGAAAAAGTTGGTTACCAGGCAGCTGCTCTGACTTCCTACTTGAATGCTGTGATTCAAAATGCTAAACCTGCAGAGAAGCTGTGGACCAACGAGCTCGCTAGAAGTCTATGGAATACATCGCTGTATCTTGGGGCTAGCGGGAAGCCCATCGCCCGCAATAAACTCTCTGTGAAAGAAAGGATGACGGAGATATTCGATGGAATGACGAGCTCACATCAAAAAAAATCTTGAGTCATGTCGAGTCCAGTATTAAATAAGGCAAATGGTAAGGTGAGAGGACATAAACATTGATAAGCTTCCATGCCTCCGCATCCATACGGATTGCAGCTTCTCTTCCAGGCTGAAATATCGTTGTGAACGTTTAGTTGTTCATGAATTCAGAGGTCACCTGATCTCACAAATTTTTCAAGATTTAATTACTAGGCTTACCAGATTAAGCGTGAAGTTGGATGTGGATTAACATCAACTCTAGAGTGACGATGGAACATTGTTGAGACCAAAATGCTCAACTATAATACCTCGAACGGTGTCAGAAATGCATTTCACTGTTTCAGAAATCTAAGGTTTCATAAGGGACCTCGAGCTCTAAAGTATACCACCAATACCAACAGCTCAAACAAGGCCGGCGAGCTGGAGTCTCCGGAAGAGTTGACTTTGAAATCCCATTTGAAGTCCAAGCCAATCGATTACACGAATAACGCGCCAGTAAATCCCAAAAAACAGCGTCCTTTATTATCGGACTCCAAATACGAATCGAAGCTATACCAATTACCAAAATGGAAAGAAGCCTTGGGTGAAATTGTGATTAAAGGCTTCAATCTCGATATGGACAAAGTCAGAGCTGGGCCTGTGGCTGGATCTTACTATTATGCCATGTGTAAAGAGCAAGGGCTGCAGTTTGAAAATGAGCCACTGTCCGCTACGGCTAAGTTTTTTTACGAAGACCTAAAGCTGCCCCGTACCTTTTCCCAGTGGTTCCAGGTTACGATATTGCACGAGTGGATTTTGTTTGTCAGAATGCGTGCTATGCCGTTCAAGTATGGTAAAAATTACCAGCAGAAACTAGTGGACAGAACTTTCTCAGACATCGAGCTAAGACTGTTTGATGAAATGAACGTTAATTCGGGTCGGATCGCAGACCAGTATCTTAAGGACTTCAATTCGCAGCTTCGTGGTGCTGTGTTTGCATACGACGAGGGGTTTTTCACTGACGACTCGACTCTGGCAGCTGCGATTTGGAGAAACTTATTTGGAGGCAGAAAGAACGTTGATATGGTTCATCTCGAGGCTATGGTGAGATATGTTCGCGCACAACTGTACGTGCTAAGTAAGATGTCGGATAGAGAATTTGCCATGGGCGGGTTCAAATTCGTGCCACCAGACGAGACTGTGTACCAACTGTCACCTCAACAAGAAGCAGACATGAAAAAAGCAGTTGTGGAGAAATACGAGGCTATGGATAAAAAAACTGACTTGCTGCCAAGCGAACGTAGTAGATTATCCTACGAAAACTAGTCTTGACGAACATAGTTCATGAAGCATATTTAACGTTGTAAATAGTACTAAAGCCTGGTCTCATATCGAGCGATATGTTGCGCTCCAGCTTGAAGGATTATTTTCCTTCAACATATTGTCCAAAGCGTCTATCAAGTTGACTTGAAAACTGCCGCTGCCTTTGCTTTTTAGGGAGGCGGTATGGCCTGCTGACTTGTACATTTGAACTGCTGTTAACACACCGCCAAAAATGTCTTGTTTGTCAGAAATCCCCCCTATCAAACATGCTATTGTTGTCCCGAGAGAACAACCACTCGCAGTTATTTTACCCATTAATGGGATATCGCCAGCCTCCACTATATACGCTGGAAGTTGAGATGGAGGGGAATTGCAGCCCACTGATAGCTTGAAGTTTCCTGAGTTCAATCCATTGGCCACGATATCAAATTTGCCTGTGCAGACGGCAACACAACGGTATCTGTAAGCAACGAGTCTGGTGGCGGTAGCGATGACTGAAGTGTCAGACCCCGTATGACCAGAGTCCACGCCTCTCATCTTGCCCATGTTCATGTCAGCCAGTGACAAAATTTCGCCAGCATTACCCTTTATACAGGTGAACTGACCATGAGCAAGTAAATGTTTGTTCAGAACCAAACGAACCGAAGTGGCACTGAATCCGACAGGATCAAACACTATAGGCCTTCTGGCATCATTGTACGCTCTCATTGCACTCACCAAAGTCTCTAGAGGCGCGACTGAGCCAGTGTTTAAGAGAAGCGTCGCATGTGGCACTTGAGACAGTTCTGTGAACTCCGGTTCAATTTCTGACATGATGGGCGATGATCCCAATGAAAGTGCTACGTTAGCACCAAAATTTTGGTGTACTTTGTTGGTGATATGATGAATTAAGGGCGAGTTTTGTTTGATGGAGTCGATGTAAGCATGGGCAGAAACGACGGAATTCACGGTCTGAGAAACGACGCCCGTAACAAAAGGGTACGCATTGGCATCAATAATACTATGGAGTCGCTTTGTAGCTTCTCCGGCTTGTGATGAAGCCATTATGTCACTTACTACAGCAATACCGTCCAGACTCCTTTTCCCATCTTCAGAGCATACCTGGTATAAAACTCGGGCGATGTTGTCCGGATGTAGACCACCTATAGCTACAGTTTTGCACCAAGTAGCATTCGAGGCTTGCAAAGCGTCTAACAAGCTGGAGACTCCTCTAGGTCCCATTGGAGACTTTTTGGCATTTTTTTTGGTCTCAGTGGGGAAAACCATTCCCAAACCAATATAGTCCACTTGTTGGGGTCCCATATCGGCCAGTTTCTGAACTTCGTGCTCATAGCCTACGCTCCAACCTATAATCTTATCAGGACCAAGCAGTTTACGGACCATAGGTATAGGCATATCGTCCTGTCCAACATGTACACCGTCAGCGTCAATTGCAAGCGCAACATCCACACGATCGTTGATTATTAGAGGCACATTGTGCTGACGACAAAGCTCTTGAACTTTCAAAGCTTCTTCGATGAACACTTTTGTATCCGTTTCTTTCTCGCGCAACTGAACCAAAGTGACCCCATTTTGTAGAGCTGATCGAACCTGGGATACTAATGTTGTCCCTGGTGGCAACATTGTCGAATCTGTCACCAAATACAGTGAATAATCCACTTTTGACTTGTCAACCATTTTTTTTTTGGTTTCAACGCTAGGAAGCGAAGAGGTAACAGCGAGTAACCAGGAAAACTAAGGATGTCAACTGAAACCAAGAGTCGATGCCATGATAAGCCATAAGTGGCTCTCAAAAGGTGTCTTTAGTCGTTGGTTTTTATATCTATTCCTCTCGGCACAGTGATGCTAAAGGTTTCCTTTAGTTTATAAAGGCTAGTTCACTAGGAAATCTTCCAAGGTGTATCATGTCATACGGGAAGACGACGTCTTAAATCCGAGAAATGGGTTCAAACTGATGATTTATAAAGCTTTCTGATTGATTTGATGTGTGAATTATTTATGAAATTTCGATGGCACCCATTCCTTCGTCAAATGCCTTTTTTTACTTCGTCAAGAAACTCGAGTTTTGAATTTGTATTATTTACCTATAGTACGGTCTCGAGAAATTGAAAAGCTGGATTCGTCATTTGCGGATGATTGTACGAGTAATTTGTGAATTATTGGGATAGCTGCTATGCGTGATAATGCATTCTGCCGGTAGATAATGATATTCTACATTAATTTTTCAACTTGGTGGGGCTAATTAGTTATATTGACGAGAAGCTAAACGGTTGCCAAAACAGCAAGTTTCTTTGAAATTGTCAAGATGACGGTGAGTTTTAGCCCCTCAAGAGAGAATTTGGGGCAATGGTACATCAATTTGGCGAATAGAACAGGTTTGTTGTCTTAAGTTCTGCAACTATGAGCTAACTTGGTTGTATCACTTTGTACTAATCTGTCATGGATCGTATATTAGACTATAATGAAGTGACACTGCTGGCAAATGGGTTTAAGAATCATCTACAAGATGCACTGATTCGAATGTCTTGTAGAAATTGTTGTATCTGGCTATTTCTCAAGAGATAATGTGTGTGGTTTGATAACTTAATCGAATTTGCGGGTCTTGTTCCTCACCACTTGGTATTTGCTGTAGGTTTATTCTGAGCGAGCATTTCGGGCCACAGGAATAAGTTGTCATTTGTATTTTGATCTCTAAAAATATGGGGGTAGATTAGGCTTCAATTTTCGGCGTTGAATGCATCAAATTCGCAAGTTTCAGAGATGACCTTTCTGTCATTCAAATTTGAGGCCTCCGAACATTTGGCAGTTTGACGATGAGTTTTTGAGAAATGCGAGAACTTGTAGCTTCAAATAAGTCGAGACTTAAGCACTCAAATAAAAAAGGATACTTTCACTGTATCCTCCTGCGTTATGTACTCTCACAGCTTTTCGTCTACTCCCTCATCATTTTGTAACAACGTGTCGTCATCGCCGGCTTGTGACAGGCTCGTATAGAGTGACTTAGAAGCTTAGCTCGGAAACCGCATTGTTGTAGTTTGCCAGTAAGATTACGAATTGCTAAAAAGCATTAAAAGAGAGAGCTCACGATATCGTCTCCTTTCCTTACGTCCAGCTGCACCAACTCAGGTTTTCAGTAGCCGATTTTAAATTTCATCATGATCACTATGTACGTATGTAAGATTTAGGAAACTTATCGAGCACTACGAGCGAGCGATAAAACGTCGTCCGGTACTTATTTAGTTGGCGACGCACGAGAATAACAGCCGAGCCATAATTTGGAAATCAATAACTTTGGTAGCGTCCATACGATTACCATTAATCTCAAAACTATAACTAATTCACATTTGCTAAATGGACCTGCTTTTCAAAATCACTATATACGAGTGCGACATCATTACACAAATTGTGAGACTTCTTATAGTGAACATAGCTCTTTTGTCCAGTGACCTCCATTTTGAGCTTGAACGACGTGCCACCCTTTCTACTATAATCGTCAGGGTGAGCAGTCAAGCTCTGGCCTCTACCCGTCAAAAACGACTAAAATCCAATAAAATATATTAAAATCAATTAATCATCATGTGACCATGCTTCAGTTACTTGTAGTCGCTCTCAAGAAGTTATGGACATCAAACGTCTAGAATCGCTACAGCTTCGAGGTCTTAACGACGATGAAACTCACTCCAGGTGCTCTTATAGATGCCCCCAAGTACTACAACAACATCGGGAATGGAACTCACAATACAGAAATGACTGTAGTTCTGCGAGACCTTCAATTGGAAAATGATAATGAAGCGATGCCCGCCGTGATACGAAAGTATCTGCCGAGTGCAACGCAAATTCTAGACTTGACCAATAATGACCTCACGGCTATTCCAGATCTGCGAGCCAAAACAAGTATTACAACATTGTTGTTGTCCAGAAATCGAATCCATGGTATTGATGGCAGCTCGCTGCCACGGCATCTGCGCAGTCTGGTTTTGGCCAATAATGGAATTTCAAAACTCGGAGACCTCCAAGGGTTACGCAAAAGTCCCAGAACTCTTCGAAACCTGGTTTTGCGAGGAAATCAGGTATGTTATCTCGAAAATTATCGGCTTTATACGCTTTCCTTGGTACCACAACTGCAGACACTTGATTTCTCCAAAATCAGCGACGATGAGCGCCAGAAAGCACGTCTTTTCAAATCAGCAGATTTGAGTAAAGAGACCGGGGTCAATCAGCAGGCAGACCAAAGGGCCAAGACTCCTCGTGACAAAGACGGTGAGGTAATGAGTGTTGTTCTGGAAAAGATGGATACAGACGTTCGTGAGAAACTAAAAGAACAGCTAGCTAACGCTGCAACACTGGAAGAAATGGAAAGAATCGAAAAAATTCTAACCGGAGGCTTATAAACAAATTAGGAGCAAATGCGTATTATCTATAAAAGCTAATGTTACACAGCATAATGCTGATTCGACTCAGCCACTTGAGTCTTTCAATTTCTCGGGTTTTGCACTACAACAGACGTGATTTCTGACGGTGATCCTGAGTCCTCCACTTTCACGCTCTTTGCCTTTTTAACTCCCTTCAATGGACCCGGGGTCCTAGACCTTTTGACTCGAGGTGTCGCAATATTGGAAGAGTTTGATCTATCAATGTGAATATCTTTCAGAAACTCCTCTTTCAATTCCAAAAAAGCGAGTCTATCCGAGTGATCGGTATCCTTCTCGTTCTCTTCCTCATCGGAAAGCAAGCCAGTGTCTATGTCGGCAATGTTGTTATAGCACGAATAACATTTGTTTCCATACCAATATATTGAACTATGGCATTTGCAATGCTCGCACTGTTTCACTTCAGCAGTGATATTATTCTTGGATTCAGCACTGTAAACATCATTTATTGCCCCTGTCAACATGCCCATAGATTTATCCGTCATTTCGGCTAGCTTCATTTTGACAGGGCTGGTCTCGAATGATCCTGAATTCTTGTAGTTTTTGCAATAAATCTCTTGCAGTGATTCGCCTTGTTCAGTTCTATAGTTTAAAGGTAGGTGACTAGCAAACTGTGTCTGATCATGATTTGGGCATACCAGGACCGGCCTGATTTCTGACACTTCACCATCGATTTCTACAACCCTCTTCTGTTCACCGTTTGAACTCGCTTGTACTCTATCAAATTTGAAGGTGTATCCCGGTGCGTCTTGACCGCATGTAACATGACACCATAAGGAACAAGCAGTGCACTTTACAAGACCGCCACCATTATTGCGACAAACAGAGCAAGTTTGCTGATCACCTCTCAATAAGGTTTTTGTTATTTTTCCCACACACTGTAGCTTACCCGAAGCATTATATGCAATGTTCTCATTGAATAGCGAGCAGCTTACGTGGGACCATTCTTCCGTAGCAGTTATTTTAAGGGCATCTGGAATTGAGCGGCCCTTCAACAGTCGAGCACCATCATCATCATGTTCATGTGCGTTACATAGGCAACACTGATAATTCTCCGTGGCTATCGGATTTAGTTCATTGCTACAAGGGTCGCATAACCAATGATAGTCTTTGAATGGAACATCTTGCCTGAGTCCTTTGCTTCGATTAGGTGCATCCAGTCCGTAACAAAAGAAATGAACATTGAGCCCACAATTTTGGCATAAAATTTCCTCGTCTCTATCTTGAGCAAACTTCAAATGACATACGCAACAAAAATCGCGTTTCTTTAATGTGCTACTACTTCCTGTTTTGCTGCCGATAGAAAATGGAGACTTTGCACGTCGCCCTAAATGGTTCGAGATGAGTGGATTTGGGTCCGTCGTCATTTTTTGCAAATGCTCGTAGTTGATTCTAGGAAGTTTGCCTTGAGACCACTCATTGTAGAACGGATTATGCTTGTGGTATGCTTCTAATATTTTTGGAAAGCTTCCATCGGTAACGATAGGCGCATTAGAAGCATTGGTAACTTGAAATGCTGAGAAGTCCGAAGCTTTCATCTGTCCCTTCGCTTTGTTAATATGTGTGCTTTCACAGTCCTCGATCCCATCAGATGTTTTTGGTTGTGACTGAACAACAAGATTTTGTGGAGGATGCTCGGACTTGAAAATATATGAGAAGAGTTCATCAGACAACCGTATATTTTCGAAACTGTCGTCCACCTTAATTTCACCAATTTTTCTTCTATTTTCACCGACAAAAACGTCCACTACTTTGTCGCCACTCGGTACAGCAAGGTCTTGCTTTGTATTTTTTCCTGCAATGGCTTCCTTTGAAATTTTTCGTGCACCATTCTTAGTATGCGCTTCAGCAGATGTTACTAGTCCGACTTCGCGAGGCCCCGAAGTTCTCTTTGCAGGTGTCTGGGTTGTTATTTTAGAGCGATTCTGCATGGCTAATAATCGCTCTTCCTTTGATTTAGCCTGTCTCTCCTTTTTACGGGCTTCTGCAGCAAACTCTCTGACGAGATTTTCTAAGAGTTGTGTCATTCTACCGTCTGAGTAGCCATCCTTCTCAACGAGGCGTCTTACCACTTTGTTCAGCTGCGCATGGACTGAAAGGCAGTTGCGTTTCATTTTCGCAAACTTCTCAGGATCACCGATGATACTCAGGCGCTGTTTTATAATCAGCTCCGAATCCTGCACTAACTCCCACTCCACACATTTTTCGGATAAGAGGCTAGGCTGCACTTTCACAGTTGTGTCGTCAGAGTCAGTGAGTAACAAGTCTAACGCGGCCCGCACGCTCGAGGAATATTTCCCGTTCAATTTTTTGATGACGTCCATGGGGCTGTACCACTTAACTGCATATCTTCTCCACAAGCGAGCGCACCTGATGCAGAGGGCTTCGAGATGGTGATTTGCTTCATCATGGTGTTTCTTTCGCGGGAGTTTGTCAGACGTTGACGTTTTCTCATTAACACCTGTAATCATTCTTGTCTTAATATGATCGTCGTCACAGCCGCCTGTCACGCGAAACCAAAGCGGAGAGTAATCCACTTCGCAGAACATGCACTTGAAGTATGTTTTCAGCGTTGATATCTTCTCAGAATCGAAGGAAGAATCGTCAATGTGCTTCCATTCTTTACTTACTGCCGTTTCACTTTCTCGTGATATCTTCGAGGGTTTTCGAATACGCTGAGTTTTGTTCATATCTTCGGTCTTTTTCTTGGATCCCATAAGGCTTTTGTTTTTATTCTTCTTTCTTCCTTCAAAGTTACCCCAAATCCTTCTGCCATTCGGCGTCTTCTTCCAATGATAATAGAACCGCACAATCATGGCCATAGGTTGAGTTATGACATGCTTGAAAACATAATGCAATTCACTTCCATGTTTAGCGACACCCTCTTCAAATTTCGCAATCTCAGCTTGAGTAAAATTGGGCTCTCGAAGGGTCTCTCTTGTAATTTTTCTCGAGCATTTCTTCAATGCGACGGAGGGATTGTAATCGTTGATCATTAGAATGTTTAGTATCATGTCCCAAAAGTTACAGGTTTGAGGAACTATATCGAGTACTTGCGGAAACCTTTTCTGACACTCCTCAATGTAATCATCCAGCTTGAGTTCGGACAATTTACTGGTATCGCTTTTCCATAAAACAAGTTTCTCGTCATCTTCTCCTCGTTCGCCTGCTTTGCCTTCGTAGGGCTTTGGCTCCCATTGATCGTTTTCACAGCCAATCCACTGATATTTGGAACCTGTTCTGAGTTTTTTGATAGGAAACGGTAAGGAGAGCTCTGGTGATAATACGTCGATCAGGTTATCAACAACTTTAGATCCCAGGTAATGGAACCAGAGGTTTTCTTTAAGTCTAGTCAAGCAGATGAATTGATTAAAGTTTTTCAGTTGCTGATCGATGGGCGTCCACTGATCATGTTCGTGCTGACCATCGACTTTGGTGTTGCATTTGGAACAAATCCAAATGACACCTTTAGCAGGTTTTCGCTCCAGTGGTGGATCCAAACAGTATAAATGTACAGTGATGTGACACTCGTCGCATCTAAGACATTGATTCTTTTCGCACCAATCCCCACATTCAGCACATTTGAGATCCCAAGTTTGCTCATCTGGCGGTTTCCTACCAAGTACATACTTTTGGATGACTTGTTCGAGAGGAAACTGTTCTTCAACAAAAACAAAAGGATAGAGTTTGGCGACGGTCGATAAATACATTGAAGATGGTGCCAGAGGCAGAAGCTGTCTCCTAGTATCCCAAACATCGTAGTACTGCAGCGTATACCTATCGAAAAGCTGTTCGTAGTAAAAAGTGTTGGGTTTCGTGAGACCCTCGAGTTCCGCTTCTTTTGGGGCTTCTAAGGTGGATCTATGCAGGACGGTGCACTTTCCGCGGTAAGAATGTAGTGGACACAAATCCATGTGTAATGAGGCATAGAGAAGTCTGGGGCTGACATTCAGCGCCTTTTCTTGAACGTCTCGAGGCCTGTAGTACCAATTCATTTTTGCTTGGAAATACCTGGCAGGAAATGTACTAGTATATTTCTTGCCTTCTTCGATGAGATGACTGAATTCTGCCTTTGGTTCAAACTGCACAACTCTACCAATATAGTATGGCTCCCCAGGCGGTTCGGAAACCATGTAGATATGATCGTCACGCTTAAAAAGCACTGAAGCTCCATTGCTTAAAATATCGCTCTTCACATCTATCACAGCATTTTCCAGTTCCAAAACGTTTGAAAAACGGCTGTGCTTTCTGAAAGTGGCCGGGAGTGACGGTATAAAGTTCCAGGCGGTGCTCTTGTCATTCAAATACTCTTGATACTTTGTCTTTGGTACTTTCATTTTGCTTGCAGCAGACGCAGAGCTAGCTTCTCTATTCTTTTCCATCAGTTGAATCCTTCGCACCACGTCCTCATCTGCGTCTTTCTCATTGTAATTGACCTTCCGAATAGCTCTTCTTCGGTTGGGAGTCCCAGGCTCGTTCGTCATGGTAGCTGGGATCTTCGTAGTGTGTCTGTTAGTGTAGCAGAGGATCAATTAGAGATGACCTTGGTCATTAATGAAGGACAATTTGATTTTATACTCTTTAAATATCCAGAGATCTATGGCCAGGTGAAAATGGTGATCAAAATAGCCTGAAGTAGCCTCTGAAACTTGAAGCTAACTTGAAAACTCTGAGCTTTCGGGTGAACTTCCAAATCGCAGGCTGAGCTTCGAAATTCGAATGGTAAATCATATCAGCCGTCTATCACATAAAAAGAGGTGTCGCAATAAGAACTACAAGAGAGAAATGTTTGGTTTGAGTAAAATTAGTTTTTGAGTACCGTGGATCGATTCTGAGTATTTGAGATAGATTCGATTGAAGACTTAGTTATGTTTGAATATCACTACGGTATTTGTTCAAATATTGTATGTGGGAAATAGCTAGCAACTGAGTTCATCTTCGAGGCTTTCATTGATGTTTAGCTAGAAACCTGGAAGGGGAATTACACTGGATTGACAGGCTAAGACCGAGCAGGCAAAACGGCTCTACTCTTGAACTCTGCAGCGTGACGCTAAAATTCCATCAAAGCTTTCCAGCCTGAAAAAAGCTTTACAGTAGCCTAACAGGTATTTTACTTCTTGGTGATATTAAAAACAGGTTGCGGAAAGAATTGGGCCGTGGTGGAAATCACTTGCAGGCATAGGAGTAACAGATCATTATTGAGTTCAAGTCTTCCACAAATAAAATAGAGAACTTTGTTGCTAACAAAAATGTGTGGTTGCGTTATTATTCCACTTCCAGCGCACTGGCTTCGATCTTTTTGAAAATTTACGTTGTTTAACGTCTTGTGGGTAGACACCCGTATCCTTTTAAAGTAACGATGCAAGCTGGAAAGGTCTAAAAGACATAGTTGTACCTCATTATTCCAGAAGCTCAACCTAATTATCAGGAGAGCAGACGCTTTCAATCTCACAATTCCTCGCAATAAGTTCCATATTATACAATCGTTTGTCGCTGACACCTGGTCAAATAAACAAAATGCTGTGCTAGTCGAAAACCTATTCATAACTGAGTCCACAATTTCTTTGGCAAAATCGTCAATTACAGTTTCTCGCTGCGTCAAGCTCATACTACCTTCAGCTATTACAATCCTGTGTACTTTTGGAATCCTTTAGGTGCTCGCTGCGCTGTCGTTGTCATCTTCTTAGCGACTCTGTAGTATAAAATGATATTAGTGGTAATTACATTAATCGCTGTCATCGACTAATTCAAAAGAATCTATTAACCAACGCAGCCTCGACCTTTTGGAATGAAGCTCTAATTGTGTTTCGAGTCTTTCTATTTAGGTCAGCTCAGTTCCTCAAGCCATTGATTTGATAAAATGACCCTGGGGTTTTAGTTTGAAATCAGCAATTCACAATAATTAAATCTCAAGAGTTTGAAACTGCCGGAAAAAGGCTAGATAATGTCAAACAAAATATTCTAAGCTAGCACAGCATGCCAAAACTTCTAATTGGAATGCTTTCTTTACTACATTACTCACATCTTACCATACATATAGTAGTTGTTTCGTGTTCGGTGATAGTTATTAACAACTCTCACTACTAGTAACGATAATTCGAACAACAACTAGCTTTGAAAGCTACAAAAACCAGGCCATCACAGCTCTACCTAAGCTCTCTCTGACTCTATAACCAGCTCTACCAACTACAATTATAACAATATGGACAGCAGAGTTGCTCCAGAAATTCCGGGAATCAGACTCCCGGCTAGTGTAATGCAAGATATTCGCATGTTGGTATGCAAGCTGCTGAATAGCCCAAAGCCTACCAAGACATTTCCTGGTTCACAGCCGATCAGTTTCCACCACTCAGACATTGAAGAGAAACTTTTGGTCCAGGACTACTATGTTTGTGAAAAAACTGATGGATTGAGAGCACTAATGCTAGTGGTGGTCAATCCAGTAACTAAAGAGCAAGGCTGTTTCATCATTGATAGAGAAAACAATTACTTCCAAATCTCTGGATTCCGCTTTCCAAGACTGCCCAGACAATCCCGCAAAGAGCTTTTAGAAACTTTCCAAGACGGTACACTCATCGATGGTGAACTGGTAGTACAGACAAATCCTGTGACGAAATTAAAAGAACTGCGATATCTCATGTTTGACTGTCTTGCTATCAATGGCCGTTGCATAGCTCAATCCCCAACAAGTTCACGGCTGGCTCATCTAGGCAAAGAGTTTTTCAAGCCCTACTACGATCTCCGTTCGTTATACCCTGCACAATGTAGCACATTTCCATTCAAGATCTCTATGAAAGTGATGAATTTCAGCACAGACCTTTCTAAAGTTGCGCATTCGCTTGATAAGCTACCTCACGTATCGGATGGGCTCATTTTTACTCCTGTCAACACGCCTTATATTGTTGGTGGTAAAGATTCCTTATTATTGAAATGGAAGCCCGAGGATGAAAACTCTGTTGATTTCAAGATGATTCTTGACATTCCCTTAGCTGAGGACACCTCCTTGCCCAAGAACGATGCAAACCGGTTTTATTTTAACTATGATGTCAAACCATCGTTTCACCTTTACACATGGCAAGGTGGTGCAGACGTCAATGCAAGATTGCAAGATTTCGATCAACCCTTCTCCAAGAAAGAACTGGATCTTCTTGACAGAACCTACAAGAAATTTGCAGAATTGGAAATGACGAATGAAAAATGGCAAGAACTGAAATCACTCGACGAGCCACTCAATGGCAGAATTGTAGAATGTACAAAAGATCAAGAGACTGGTGTCTGGCATATGTTGCGTTTCAGAGATGATAAACTCAATGGTAATCATGTTTCCGTCGTTAAGAAAGTCTTGGAAAGTATTAGCGATGCTGTTAAGATAGAAGATCTTGAAGAGGCAACTACTAAAATGAAAGAAAATTGGCAATTACGCCATTCAGACCGAAAGCGCAGCTTTCAAGAAGTTGACCGACCCTCTTCGTCAGGAGACGTAGATCTTAATACTAGCAACGGCGATCAGAGCTTCAAACAACCCCATTACGTTGACGACGACGATGACGAAGATGAAGATATGTGGCCTGACAATGATGAAGGTACCGTTACAGAGGCCAAAAAGCCCAATCTGTAAAATTACCGTGGGGCCAGAGTAAATTGACATGTGAATATTCACAGGTGAGTGTTATAATATATACAGTTAGATGCTCATGAAAAATGTAGAACTAAGCTCTTCAACAGTTCTTTAGGGTTACCATTACCGCTCAGAATGTACTTTTCGTCGACGAGCTTTTCAAAGTCTTGCGATTCGGTATCCTTCGACAAAACGATTTCAGATTTGGAATAGAATTCTATCAGTTTTCTAACTTCCTCCTTGGCCAATTTCTCCAAAGGAAACTCCTGTAGTCCTCCCTTCGCCAACATGCTGGAAAGCTCGTGGTCATAATGCTTTCTGCTAATGTATGGGTCATGCGGTAGCTTTTGCAGGCCCACTGGAAGCGTCCTGTTAGTTCTATCGGACCCGGATGTAGCCAAGACTACGCTGCTAGACTTGTTGGCAAAATCGATGTTGCCATTAACAATGTCCATTATGGTTTTGCCCAGTTGTAACTCCAATACGTGAATGTTTTTGTTCTCTGTGCTTTTGTAAGCCGTGTAAGGCTCGCTTAAGATACGAGAAAAATTGTCGACACAGAAAAAGACAGGCACGCTTTCCTGTCTTGACAGTTCGGATATGAGAGCGCGGAAAACCTCTCCACGGCTGCGTGAAGTGGTTTTCATTGACAGAAGGTCAAGTAGTGTGTTTTCCTTGGCGTTCAGCTGAATGAACTTTCGACTAGAGGAATCTCTGGGGTCAGCATTGGGGAACTTGTAGCTATCTGCGAGAGGAATCGAGGAAAGAAGCTTGTGGTCGTTTGCTTTGAGTATTTTGGTGAGCAAGCCCTTTAGGTACATGGGCTGCACATAATTGGATCCATCATGGAAAAAGTCACTGGTACCATTCATGAACAGCTCTGGATGAGAAATGTTGATAACCAATGCTTTGAGATCGCAGGCTAGCGCATTCACTTGCGCTAGAAGTACACTTTTTCCCACACCGGCCTCACCGGTTAAAATGTATTTTGCTGTGATATTGGATTTCTTAGTCAACTTCTCAAATAGATCTAGCGTCGTACTACGTCTGACCAAGCTTATTGGATGCGGGAAGAGTTCATTGAACTGATTCTGCTTGAATAAGCCATTGATATAAAGGCTTTTGTATTGTGCATCAGAAAAGTTGACAATTTGATCAACACTTTTGGACAATTCCAATGGCTTGAAAGTCCCAATTTCCGCAGAAACCGCATTTTTATTGAATTTAGCAGTAGCAACAGTCTCTTGCCATGGTTTATACATCGATCCAGCGCTTACCTTCTTGGCAGATGTTTTTCCAGCACTCACTTTTTTGGCAAATCCTTGGGCTTTGCCACGGGCAGGAGCTGCATGCCTCACACAGCTGCTACTCAAACTTCTAATGCCAATGCGTAACATAACTGAGGATTCGATGAGCAGCCGATAAGACTGGATTCTCTGAGTTTGAAAGCCCGAATGCTTGAAGTATCTGTTACACCAATTTCTGCATTAACAGGTATATTTTAAAATTTTACTATAAGTTTCAAATCATTTTGTACTATTCTGATATTTACGGGCTTCTAACGTCAGAGTTGCCGTCTGTCGTCAGTAATGGTCCTAATGGTTACATTTGAAGGACCAAGACTGAGCTAGAAACGTTAAGATTTCAAATAGATGCTGCATTGCATTTTTTTGTTGCATTATAACATGCTTCTTGCAATTTCAAAAATCAAGTTTAAAACCCAATGATTTCACGATTTCTAGGAAGGTTTTAAGGTCATAAAAGAGATTCGGTTGCTGTTTGGTTGGTCTTTCAATAGGAAGGTTCAGGGTTATTCTTTTACTATGATAACACGACGAATCACGAATTTGTTCGACGACAATTGCGTGTAAAATGCTTTCTTTTATGCTTTCCAGCTCAACGGGTGCATTGGAAGACAGTGTTGTTCAATGATTCATTGTTGATACTACATCCGATTCTGATCTGATCTTGATCTTTCGAGTGATTTTGTATTGCTTTCTATAAAAAGTTTTGCATAGTACTGGTTTTACTCGACTATAGGTGTACTCTCAGGTAAATCAGAAAGTGGACCGGTCGCAGGCACCGTTGGAGAACTGGCCTTCTCGTTTTGAATTTGGTTTTTTTCGGTGGTTCCAGTGATTCCGCGGGCGGTGAGGAAGTCGAAAACGCTTCTGCGCGCATTTTCAGGATTCTTGTTCTCGGATGCTGACTCTTCTCCGGTCTGCTGCTCATTGACACTTTGAGCACCTGTAACTTGACTGAAGTTGTCGATGTAGCTGAAGAAAGCATTGAAAACGTTCTCAGCAACTTCCTCCTCGTAGATTTTATCATAGATGTATTTCATCTTAAAGGCATCCATTTTTTCTTGATACTCGCTGAAGTCGATTCCATTGTAACCAAATTCTTTTAGCTTTTTGTTGTATCCGTCATAAACGGGACACTCCAGTAAGAGCCCTAAAGCAGGTGCTTTGGGAATGTTGATTCTTTGAGGCTTGTACGCGTCCAATATGCGATCGGTAGGACAAGAACAACGGGTGACAAGAGTGGCCATCGAGATCATTTTCCGAATCTGATGCAGCATGAAGGATTGGCCATGAATCTTAATGGAAACCCACTCTGTGTTTTTCTCTCCAATCACAAAAGGCTCCGAAACTTTCAGTTCTTTCATAAATCTCACGGCGCTAGCATCTTTGAAGTCTTTGCCCAAAGTGAAATTGAAAAAGTTGTGAGGGCCCACATACTGTTTCATTGCGTCTCTGAAAGTATCTAGCTTAGTTGTGGAGATTCGATAAGCCCTTCTGTGAGTATTTTCGAGCTGTTTGTAGCGCTTCACGAGCTGATATGTGTCATCGGTGTCGTCAAATTCGTCTCTTGGTGGAGCAACATAGTTTTTGATACATTCTAGTTCTTCAGGAGTGAACTGACCCTCAGCATCCTGGAAAAACTTGGTCCAGAAGACTTTACTTTCTTCATCTTCGCTTATAACGCCAGGGAATTCGGCTTTGCTGTCCTCGATATCTTTGTAAAGAGCACTTCCGGGTTTGGGAGCAATCAAAGAATAAGTCGGCAGGAGGTACTCGTACCAACGAGAGCTGCACATTTTTCTGCAGTCAAAAGCTTTATTCACACGCTCAATATCCCAAATACGGATTCCTGCAGGTAGCTTTGAGTTGATTTTTGACACGATGTCGGGATCCTCGATGATTAGCTTTAACGAAATGACATTTCCTCCTGCATGAACACCCTTATCAGTTCTAGCGGCTCTCATGAATCCACTTTTCTTAAGATCGGTGGAATTGGCCTGCGAAATGGCGCCTGCTTCCACAAACGCCTTGAAAAGTTCGGCCTCGATGGTTGGCGTTGGTGGATTGTACTGCATACCATGGTAGCCGGTTCCACAATAACCAACCATGACGGCAACTTTTCTCTTTGGAAGTCTTTTCTCTTTTGTCTCCGACTCTTCAGCTTGCGCTGTGTCTGTTGGTGTAGAAGAGCGTTCATCTAATTTACTGTTCACCGTTTAGTTAGTTACCGAGTAGTTATGTCGATTGGTTATTCTTCCCGAGACATACATACACTCTCTTATTTGCCGAACTCTCGTCAGTTTTGGCATCTTCATGATCAGATTTACGAGCTTTGGTCCATTTGTACTGGTTACCTCTTTTATAAGTGTCTTCACCAGGTTGATCATCTTCATAAGCAGGTCTTAGGTTCTCGTTCTCTGCCATCGTTATGCAAATGAGACTAGTCGTATTTCTGACAGTTGATGGGGTCCTTGTGGTCGATGACAGCGGTTTTGTTTTCGCTTGGAAAGAGAGATGAGCTGTGAGAGTTGCCAATTTTTTCACCAGAGAGCCTAAACTGTATATTTTATACAAAATTAAGCTAGAAAGGTGGTAAAAGATGCGGAGAATAAGACAAGCAGTCAGTCGTTGATTGGACTGAATTATCCACTGTGATCAGAATAATTTGGAATTGACTATTTCAACTGTCTTTTTGGAGGTTTCAGGCGAGGTTCGTCAGCTGTCGCTTGATCAGACAGTGAAATTAGGAATAAATATAAAAAAAAACATCAAAGTATGTACCAAAACCAGCAGAGAAGGTGATTTCCGGGACTAGCGTTTTCTGATAATCTCAAATGTAAAGATGCAGGTACTTTCAGTATATCTTACCTTCAAAGAAACAAGGAAAGCGATCAACGACAGTTTCGTAGAGAGTGATCAATTGGGCAGATTAAACTGACACCGCGAGTTTAACGTCTAAGATCGTTCCACAGAATGTCATATATGTTCGGACGACTGGTGGGAGCATATCTACAATCCATTTCTATCGTTTCCAAGTAGAGATATCATCACACTTTTTCTGGAGGATCCACACCGACTAGAATCTCAACATCAGACATAGGTAATTTACCGTAATCTAAAATGTTTTATTCTGGGCTTTGCCGTAAACTTTCAAAACAATAAATTCCAGCTTTGTGGAATTTCTCGACAGTCTCAAGCCCAACCTTTATAGACCGCAACACCAGATACCTTTTATACCTTGAATGTGTATGTGTGTGTCTCTCTCTCTCTTTGATAGATCATCACCCCGAACGATGTGTAAAATTTTTTTCAATTACTCTAGGCATTATAATGCGATGAGCTCGATGCATTTCAGCGATGAGATGAGCTCGATTGTTGTTGTCGATTCAGCAAGTTCTCACGCCCACAAGCCAGCCTTAGCAGCATTTGAACAACTGGCAAGATGCGTCAATTAACAGAAGAAGAAACCCGCGTCGTTTTTGAGAAATTGGCTGGTTATATCGGAAGAAATATCAAACTGCTGGTGGATAACAAGACTCAGCCGTTCGTTTTCAGACTTCAGAAGGATAGAGTGTATTATGTTCCTGAACACATTGCCAACCTGGCAACTTCGGTCGCCAGAACAAATTTGATGTCGGTGGGTCTATGTTTGGGCAAGTTCACCAAGACAGGTAAATTTAGACTTCATATTACAGCTCTTACGGTGCTGGCAGAACATGCCAAATACAAAGTATGGATCAAACCAAACGGAGAGATGCCATTTTTGTACGGAAACCATGTTTTGAAAGCACATGTGGGTAAAATGTCGGAGGATATTCCAGAACACGCAGGTGTGATAGTTTTTTCCATGCATGATGTTCCATTAGGATTCGGTGTAAGTGCCAAGAGCACTTCCGAGTCCAGAAACGTTCAGCCCACTGGTATCGTTGCATTCAGACAAGCAGACATCGGTGAATATTTGAGAGATGAAGACACACTTTTCACGTAAACAAGCCTGCGCTCAAGCGGTTGGTTGTAAAAAACAGACAATTTTAATGCCTGTTTATGTATCATAGCATAGAAAGTAAAAAAAATTAGAGATACGTTGGCTCTACAGATTTTCCCTGCCGTGAGGCCTATTTTGCAGTGACGCGGCACTCAAGGTAGTAATTACCAGAATGCCGACACAAAGCTATCATTTGCGTTTCTTGGATTTGGACTTTTTGGACATGTCCAGGCTCTGAGTGCCCTTTAAATTGGCGCCGCCGCCTTGTGTCAGTTTTGCCGCCACCTTCTTGTTAGGTTTATAGTCCGAACGATCTTTGAGTGGGAGCCACCTTTCTGGGTTTGGCTGTATTTTAGGGTCAAAGCTTTTAGGCAGCTTCCTCTTCTTATGAACCCTTCTTTTCTTAATCGTCTTGTTTAGAGCAGTGTCTCCTCTGCGTTTAGTGCGACTGTCAAAAGGCATCGTTCCCTGGTTTTTCAAACCCTCGACATCAACCGTGTCGACTAGGGAGTCCAAATCTACTCCCAGTTGTTCATGCCTGTCACAATTGAGTTCGGTAAGTGACAAAGACGGGCATTGGCTTTGCAGGCGAGCAAATATCCCATCTGCTTTTTCATAAGAGCGAAAAGCCTGCATTTTGAAGGCTATAAACCTCCAGAACTGTGGGTCCTCATTCACATACTCGTCACGCATCGAATCACATATTTTTGAGGTGAGATTGTGTGAAGGTGTCGTTCTTCCGGTCTTTTGATATAGCTCAAATAGAACGTAACAAATGGTACGGTAGGACGCACTGAATGCGGAAGAAGGATTGTTCACGAATTTCTCACACAAGATGATTGCTCTATCGTATTGTTTTTCAACTACCTGAAGTTGAACTGCTAACAAAACAAGACCCACAACGCTCCCTTCAATGCTGCATGACATGACAGACTCGGCGTAGTGAAACAATTTCTTGGCTTGCGATTGGTAAGATTCCAGGATTGGATCGTCCACAATCTTTTGATAGTGTGCTAGAGTCTTGGAAAGAATCGACTTTTTCGCTTGAACGCTAGATTTGCTAAAAAGATTCAAGAAGAGCAAGTTGCCCAGCACACGCTTTTGCTGTTCCAACCCTAATGTTGCAACCACGCCACTTAATTTCGGGGCGTTTAGTTCGCGAAGCAATAGCGGGATGTTTGTGGTGTATTTTGATATGTCTTGCAGTGATTTGAGATTGTTGAAAGCCAGCAAGTAATTTTTTGATCCGGCCTTACTGTCTTCCAGCAGGGACCGAAGAAGAGCTTTTGAACCTTTAATGTCACCCAAAATTTGCAAGACGTACGCACGTTGGAGACCGATGGCAAATTTGTCGTCATCCAAACCATCTTGCGCTGCAAGTTCTGATGCCTTTTCGAGATATTCGAGACTCAATTCCGGGTGGTCCTGGGCGAGTGCTATCAAAGATTCATTTAGAAGCAGATCGTACGAGTCATCCTGAAGGGGCATGTATGGTTCGCTTTCCTTGACCAGGCTCGAAAATGACAATGCAGCCCGTTCGTTGCACGCAATTTCGGTTTCGTTATCGGGCTGGTTTTTGTTATTCTGCGCCAACACCCTGTATATTTCTGTAGCCTCGTCATATTTGCCGTTTTTGAAGCAGAATTGGGCACGAACATGCAGCACGCCTCTGCTTTGTGAGTTATTCCCATGCACAGCATTTTTCACTCCTTCATACACTTTCTCGAATTCTTTGGTATAACCCAGTTTGTAAAGGACGTATAGTCTTTCCAAATAAAAGCCATCATTCAATTCCGAGCTATATTGCCCCAACAAATCATAGGACTTTTTGTACTGATCACTCTTGACCAATGCAATCAGCCATTGTCTCAAAACAGGTCTCTTATCCTCAATGCCTCCTTCTATCAGTCTTTGACAAGTTTTGGCAACTTCCGAGTGTTTATTACTGTTATAGAGCACATTAAGATCCGAGAAAAGCGATGTGAGATCCTTCATAGTCGTTGGAGTTCACAATCACAACAACCTGAGAGCCTAATCCTTGTCTTTGACCCTAAGCTTTTCTTGAGTTGTTCGATCTTCAATATTGAAAAATTTTGGTGATGATTCTAGTTTATTACTTTGAGCTTATAGAGGGCAGAAAGCTTAAGAAGCGATGAGATGAAGCTTTTAAAGAGATCCGCAACAATATGGAGGGCTTTAGGTATCGATCGAATGCTGCAGTGATCAGCAGAGTTTTGACACAAAGTTTGAGATGTTTTTCTCGAAAATCGGCCAGCAAACAAGTAAGTAAGGCACCTACCAGATTCAAATTGAACAATGACATACGAGGTGTGCGAAAACCTTCCAAAAATGGCAAAGAAAAGGCACAACAAGACCGCGGGGTTTTCCATTACGGTAGTTTTGGAGGTCTGAAGGAGATTGGCGATGCAGAAACCCAGAAAACAGCGGAAGTTCTGAAGAAAATAACTGAATTTGAGCAATTGAAGATCCTGCCAGAAGTACGAAACGCGTTGCAACAGGTCATATCTAAGGAGTCCATCGCTTTGCAAGAAACCAAAGACGTTTCCACCATAAAACCTTCGCCGATCCAGGTCGCAGTGACGCAAAAAATCGCACGGACGCTGATGGAGAAGCAGCTCCAAGTCAACACGATTGCGGCCGAAACTGGATCGGGGAAAACGATTGCGTACTTGGTGCCCCTTCTTGACTATCTGAAACGTGTGGAGGTGGAAACGCCCGAAAACTGGGATCTCATAAAGGACAAAGCCATCGTCAGATCTGTCATACTAGTGCCGACGCACGAGCTCGTCGAGCAGGTATACAGAACTGTAAGTCAGAGCGCTGCGCTATTGGGCCTCAATGCATTCCGTTGGAACATGAACACTTCCTACACTGATTTTATAGATGCCGTGAAGAACCGTATCGACGTTATGGTGACGACTCCGGGGAAAATTCTGAACACCTTCAAAGTTAGGATCATTAACAGACCAGACCGGCTGTTTTCTGGAGTAAAGTTCGTGGTCTTGGATGAAGCAGACACATTGATGGATAAATCTTGGTTGGAAGAGACCCACAGCGCCATTCAAAAGTTTCCCAACGTGAATCATCTTATGTTCTGCTCTGCCACCATTCCAAATGAGTTCAGTAAGACGATGGACAGGTTGTTCCCCACCAGGAAATCGATTACGACACCGAAGTTGCACAAGATTTCACGGAAAATCGATTTCAAGCTGATTGATGCTAGCCTTAACCCATACAAAGGCTCAAAAATGAAGGTGCTGTCTCAAATCCTTTACGCAGTCCTGAAGGACGGTACGGAGGCAGGGTTTGAAAAAAGATGCGTAGTATTTGTGAATGAAAAGAAAGATGCTAAAAAGGTGGAAGAACAATTGAAGTCCAACTATGGCCATGATTGCATTAGCTTGACTGGAGAAGATACCGTTGAGGAGCGGCTGCAAAAAATAGATTTATTCGTCAAACCTGCAAGACCGCTCAAGTCTCTTGACTCCGAACCAACCGTTCCAGAACCAATCGAGGAAACGGAAGAATTTCTGCCCAATTCAAACATTAGAGTGAACAGAACCAAATCTGTCACTACAAGCCAGAAAAAAGTTTCTCTCAAAGTCTTGGTTACCACCGACCTCATGGCGAGAGGACTCAACTTCCATGGCATCAGAAACGTTGTTCTTTACGATGTTCCCAAAACTGCGATTGATTTGGTCCACCGGGCAGGCAGGACAGGAAGAATGATGCAAGGTGGCAGGGTGTTCATGATAACTGACAAAAAAACCAAATCTTGGGCTAAAGCAATACCAAAAATAGTGAGAACTAACAAGACTCTATCCTAGTATCATGTAAATAGAAAGGGATTCAAAAGTTGGAAGGCCAGCTTCACCAAAATGGGCGATTTTTTTCTATCCAGGGGTGATGTTTAACATCACTCAGTGGTATTCTTGCGTTTGGCTCGAATGCTAAAAGCCGACTGATCAGATCTCGAGCTTGTGTTGATACATGATTTGGAAAACGAAGATCTCGTTTCAGTATACGTCTGTAAGTAAGCTCCTTTGAGCTTTCCTCGAAAGGAGGGTTTCCGACTAAAAGCTCAAATGCTAAGACGCCCAGCGCCCAAACATCTGCTTTATTGTCGTATTCGCGAAACTTGATTAGCTCGGGAGACAGGTAATCCATTGTTCCGCACAATGTCTTCCTCTTGGCGCTGCCCACGTTAGTTACACTCCACCCAAAATCCGTGAGCTTCAACGTATTTTGAAACCCAAGTAGAATGTTCTCGGGCTTAATATCTCTGTGTAATATGTGTCTGCTGTGCATGTAGTCGAGGGCATCTGCCATTTGGTAGACAAAATGTGAAGCCACAATATCGTTGAAGGGACCGTGCGACCTCAAATGCTTGTAAAGCTCCCCATTGACGAGGTACTCCATCAGAAGGTATACGCGCTTGTCATCGTGGAAATAACCGTACAACTTGGTGAGATTTGGATGTTTCAGTGCTGATTGGATTTCGACCTCGCGTCTGAACTGCTTCTCGACGTTATACTGGACAATTTCACTTTTTTTCATTGCTTTCAATGCACAGATGAAGCCGGTGGGCTTGTGTTTGACGCAGTACACTTTTCCAAACTTGCCTTTGCCGAGTTTTTTCCCTACCTCGAAGTCGTCCAGCGACAGTTCTCGATAATTCAATGCAAACGGTTCCGTTGCTTCATTGGGAACCACAGTGGACTCAATTTCAGCTGAGGTATTGATAGCGGATTTTCTGCCAGCCGTGGGAGAAGCTGGTTTCGAGCCGGTCGACGCATCCTTCGGTCGATGACTAGAGATAATTCCTTCGGATCCTGACGATTTTGGTTCATGCGAGAGTGACATACGCCAAGGTTTCCGTATTGTGCTTGAGCCCAATGCCGTTCTAGCTGAGTTTCCAAAACTTTTGCGGCCCCTTCCATTATTCAATCGCATACTCAGCAATAAATTCCGCTGGTGAAGCGAACTACGTCGTAAATCGGGGCCTGTCGTCGTAGATTCACTCATTTCTCAACACCTACAAATCTATGATAATGCTGGCTTTCAGCTACAGCCAAATGATAGCAGAAAGAAACCTTTTTAGCTGTCTTTTTCTTACAATTGGTAACTCAAATCAGTCAAAAGTTACAGCAGATCTTAAAGTTAAATCTGGTTTATAACTATTATTATTAATATAATCGCCTTATACCGAAATGATCAAAGTTAAAGCTCAAAGAACAACAGATCTAAGAGAATCTCAATGCTGACAAGAGCCCTGAAACTAATAGTTTATAAGGCTTTCAGATCTGAGTATATTGAACGTTGGTTTCGGATTTGAAGAGCGCTCGTAGCAGTAGTGCTCATCGCGGTCCTCGAAGGTCAATGCATGTCTCTTGAAAAACCTGAATTTGCTACAATTTGTGTTAACGTGTGCTTGACGTTGTACACGATGCTCAAATTCTTGGAGCAAACTTATATGTGTCTCCCTTTCCTTGCTTGGTACTTTGTTGATGAGAACACATGAATATACAGCATTTCCTTGCATTAACGAAGTAGAAGGGTCCATGGCATGCTTGTTGGTGCTAGAGATTGATATGGAGATGACGTGAAAGAACAGCAACCATGAAAGTTATGTTTGTCAAGCGCCAGATCGGTTTGAAAAAATGACAACTTTGAATTGCTCAGCATAAGATTATCATGACACTGGCGTAATTGCACAAACGATTAGACAGAAACGCAGCAGTTTGCCCAATTGTTCAAGAATGCAAAGGATTCGAGTTACAGGATAAGTGAGACCGCAATGGATCCTTAAGAAAGGTTCATTTTACCAGACGTTCCGCATCTTGGGAAACTTTCGATAACTGGATATATAGGTATTTATATATATTAAGTGCTGAAAGTAATCTCATCTCTAATTGAAATGTACTTAAACAACATTAAACTTCAAATACATCAAGCTTCAACAATGCTTTCACCGCAACTGTCTGAATTGCTTACTTGGGGGTCTGATAATGGCATTACATGGCCAAACGGCCTGCAATTTCTCGAAAGGCCTGAGAAAGGCATTTCTGCGGTAGCCACTGCCAAGATTTCGCATGCAACGCTTCAAGTACCAAAACAAGCTTTGTTCAGCGGTGAACTAGCCGAAAATTACTTCAATAGTGACCAAAATACCAACTCTCTACTCAAGTTGCTGCTTGCCAAGTTAAAGTTCGATCCTAACTCGACATCAGTGAATGCAGAAGATCTGAAGTCGAAATTTGGGCCGTACATAAGGGCTTTACCAAAAGAAATAGCCTCTCCGTTGGTATGGAATCCAAAAGAACTTGATCTCTTGGGAAATACAAATTTGCGCACCTCAATTGCCAAGAAACTGGAATCAATGTTCGCTGAATGGAAAGTAGCAGTGGGCCAGGTGGCAGAAATCAAGCAAGACGTTGCCCTGGAGATCGCACAGGTTGAGGACATTTTGGGCCAGGGAGAAGACCAGATTTATGCCAAAATTACCTCCAAAGTTTTCGCAAACTCGCTGCAGCTCTCGTGGTGGTCCTTCCCGGCGTTTCTATGGTCGAGCATTGTGTTTCTGTCGCGGGCGTTTCCGGAAAAGGTGGTCAATGGATTAGCAGACCCTTCAAGAATCATCCTTCTACCGGTTATTGACCTGTTAAACCATGACTATCGCTCAAAAGTAGAGTGGAGGCAGAGCAATGACTCTTTTTGTCTCGAAATTCTCGAGGACATCGAAGAGGGCTGTGAAATCTTCAATAATTACGGCGGCAAGGGCAACGAAGAGCTTCTATGGGGCTACGGCTTTGTTCTAGAAGAAAACATATGTGACACTGTGGCACTGAAGATAAAGCTACCACCGGCCACGCTGCATCAGATCTCAAAAGAAAAAAGCATAAGGCTTCCTACTCTCGCAGACTATACGCGGTCAGCGTTTGATCTTCCGTCAGAAATCCCAAAGGAGTCCGAAAAGTTACCTCTGGAAGAAAAATTCGAAGACGGAATACTCTATATGTTAAGTGCTACCAACAATACGTGTCTGTTGTGGCTGCTTGACGTGTTCACATTTTTGGAAAAGTCCAAAACCGAGTCACTTGTCAATCTCAGACCCCGCTTACAGGGTCTTCAGAATCTCAGAGCTGCTCTAGAGGCCAAGCACAGCTCCTACAACGCCGAGACCGTGTATTCGGGTGCTGTAGAGTACCCTGTGAGTGATTATAGGGCACATGCTGCTCAGAATTACAGATCAAGCCAAATCAAAATAATCAAGAGTTCCATTTCCCAGCTAAAGACGCTTGAGAAGAACTGGACATCAACTTACAAGCATGAATTGCTCAGTGTCAACAAGCTCATGCGGTTGGATCCAGATTTTATCGAAACTCAACTTCCCATCCTACTGCAACTGGAGCCCGGTTCCGATATCGCACTGGACTCGTACGAAACCTTACTCTACCTATGGATAATACAAAATCAAGATACAAAGACTATCCCCAAGGGGCTCCAATGGGTAATTGCGCAATATAACCAGTTTATCGATGCCCAAGGTGCCGACTCTGGCCCAATTTCAGATCATGTTCGAATTCTTCATCAGACAATTTTCGTCAAAGACACCCAAAAAGAATACCTGGAGAAACTCCAGAAAGCACAGGAATTTGTTATGGCCAACTCCTACATCAGATATTCCAAAGATGAGCCCATCCTGGTCAGAAGCATCGATGTGTAATGAGACCGATTCTGATTGGCTTGCTGAAAGCTTCTGTCACATGGTCTGCCTTCAACTAGTCAAAGAAAACTGAATATAAAGTGATCACAACTCATCTCATCTCATCTCATCTCATCTCATCGCATCGCATCAAATCGCATCGCATAGCTCAAAGTTGTGAACTATAAGAACTGGCCGATTATCGCTGCCAGTAAAGCTTTGAACTCGGCTTTCAAATTAAAGTTCTGTGAGCATTTTGGGCGCTGTCTCTGGCACTTATTTCATGGGTTTTCTAAAAGATCTTGACGATCATCTGCTGATACTGTCTGTGGCAGCCACCTATGTGCTGTCCGGAGGACGTTTCACCTTGGGACTAGCCGTTCTTGTGGTGTATGGACTGATCAGATATGACACCGCGAGAAATGAGAAGAACAGTAAAATGGTAGATTCAGAGACTTCGGAGAACGCAGACGTTAAAAAGAAGAAGAAAACTTGTTGTGGTGGTAAAGGTGGTGGCTGTTGCTCCTCTAAATCGAGCGAAAAGAAAGGCGGCTGCTGCGGTGGCAACTGCTCTTCTAAAAAAAAGAGCAGTGAAAAAGTTGAGGAAGTCACTTCAGACACAACACCCGCTGCTACAGAAGTGGAAGAGCTGGCGATCGATTTCACTGAAGCTTTCAAACCGGTGAAAAAAAGCAAGAAGGCACGCAAAATTGTGAAAAGCACGAAACCAGAGCCTAAAAACAAGTCTGAGTTCTTCAAAAAAGCTCTAACGGTGTCAAATGAGACGCTGATAAGCTCACAAATTTATGTCTTTTATTCTTCGCTCCAAGGTGCCGCAGAAAGGTCAGCAAAGGTCGTGACTGATGTTTTGTCGGATATCAAGGGCTTGAAACATGTGCCTAAGCTTATGAACCTCGATGAACTAAGTGACTTTGATGACTATTTCGTCAATGTTCCGTGTAATAACGCCCTGTACGTTATGGTGCTTCCTTCTTATGAGACAGATTCACCTCTAGATTTTTTCCTACAATCCATGGACGAAAACGTGAATGATTTCCGAATTGACAGGCTTTCTTTAAGAAAACTGGTGGGTTATTGTGTGCTGGGCATCGGTGACTCCGAATCGTGGCCGGAAAAGTTCTGCTATCAGGCACAGCAGGCTGATCTTTTACTGGCAAAGCAAGGTGGGAGAAGGGTTTTCCCAGTTGGGGAGATCTGTATGAAATTTGGGGGCGATCCCAGCGTCATGGAGTGGGCAAAACTTCTGGCAGATACACTGCGGGACGATGAACCCATTCTTTACGAGTACGATGAAAGCTTAGAAACCGAAAATGCCGAAGAGCCCAGCGACGAACTCACTAAAGAATCGTTAGTAGATCTAGAAGATGTTGGGGCTTCTTCCGAATTGCAAGATGTTACTCAGATTAAGGAAATGGTTGCTAAGAACAGTCCAACGTACAAAAACTTGACAAAGCAGGGATATACAGTGGTCGGCTCACACTCCGGTGTCAAAATCTGTCGGTGGACTAAAAATGATCTGCGCGGAAGAGGGTCATGCTACAAACACTCATTATTCAATATTGTATCGAGTAGGTGTATGGAACTTACTCCATCACTTGCATGTTCTTCGAAGTGCGTTTTCTGTTGGCGCCATGGTACTAATCCGGTTTCCAAGAATTGGCGATGGGAGGTCGACGACCCAGAGTACATTCTGGAAAATGCCCTTAAGGGACACTACTCTAAGATTAAGCAAATGAGAGGTGTTCCGGGAGTCATAGCGGAAAGATTTGCAAAGGCCTTTGAAGTACGTCATTGTGCACTTTCTTTGGTCGGAGAACCCATCATGTATCCCTTCATCAACAAATTTGTCAGTCTGCTACACGAGAAAAAGATATCAAGCTTCCTGGTTTGCAATGCACAACATCCTCAACCTTTGAGAGATTTGGGTAAAGTCACGCAGCTGTATGTATCCATTGACGCTCCATCCAAAAGCGAGCTTAAAAAAATTGACAGGCCATTGTACCGGGACTTCTGGGAAAGAATGCTGGAATGTCTTGAAATACTGAAAACCTCCCAATCACATCAACGTACAGTCTTCAGAATGACGTTAGTCAAAGGTTTTAATATGAGCGAGGTCAATGCTTATGCAGACCTCGTTCAGAGGGGCCTACCATGTTTTATCGAGGTCAAAGGTGCTACGTTTTGCGGATCTTCTGACGGCAATGGCAATCCCTTGACAATGCAGAATATACCATTTTATGAGGAGTGTGCGAACTTTGTCAAGGCCCTTTCAGCTGAACTGCAGAAAAGAGGTTTAGGATATGACGTGGCAGCCGAACATGCTCACTCGAATTGTATCCTGATCGCCGATACCAAGTTCAAGATTGATGGCGAATGGTGGACCCATATTGATTTTGATAGATTTTTTGAACTTTTGGAATCTGGAAAGCCGTTTGATCATACGGAATACATCGCGAAGACTCCAGAATGGGCATTGTTTGGTAACGGAGGTTTTGCGCCGGGAAACACGAGGTTTTATAAGAAGAAAAAGAGCACGGAGACAAAAAGTGAGGATCCAAAAGATGACACTAAAATGACGCGTCCGATTGCTGCGTGAGAGCTTCGATCGGGCGGTTTTACCATATTTAATATACTTGTACATTACCGTCGAAATATTGTTTTTCATTGTTCTCGACCTGCTTTACCAAAACTTGAGAGCCTTGAGCCAACCTAATTCCAAAGTCTTTGGCAAAGTCAAACTCTCCTTCATTTGTGTATTCCGCAGTCTTAGTTCTTCTTTGTAAATTTCTGACACATCTGTTTCGTTCAAGACCCGAGAAAGCTCCTTGTCAACCAACAAGTAGAACTTTTGTGTGGACAGCGGGGCCTGCAGATTGTAAGATCTCAAAGAATTGTTTAGTTCGTTGATTTTTGATTGAGCAATAGCGTTGTAAGAGCTTGTCCATTTGCGAAAGGCGAAAAGTTCAATTTCATTCATGTACTTAGTGTCGTGAACTTTATCGTTACGTTTGAATACCCCCCTTGCGTTCAATTGAGATATGAGTTCTTGATGGTAGCTTTTGGCAAAGTTCGATCTCAGGCGGGATATTTCTACATTAACGGAACCTTGCTTGTCGATCCAAGGTGGTGACATCTTTTGTCTGGCCAGAATATCATTAAGATGATGCTCTGTGCGATCCACGTATGGTTTTGGCGATACCATGGCCAATTTCTGGCCCCGCAATTGACTTGTGGACCTGAATTCGCCTTTCTTCATGCTTTCCTCAATTCTGACGTCTGCAAGTGACCGAAGTTTTTCAAAGGACCCAACCGGTGTAAACTTTTCGGCATAAAGCGCGCGAAACTCAGACGCTTCATCTGTCTCGATTTTTTGATCATCTTTTTCATTTTGGTAGTTTATAATACTGTCTTGAGCTGCTTCCAAACGGTCTCTTATTCTTGAATTCTTGGTCCCCAGGCCTCTCATATTATTCACGGTGTCTGTGGTCGATTTAAAGGCCAAATTTTCCAGGCTTTTATGTGAAACACTCTTGGCTTCTTTTACTGAGTCCAGTAGCATTCTAAGTGAAGTGTCAGTGAAATATTCTTCGCCAGTCCAAGGTTTGGACAACGCCGTTTCTCGTAGTTCTTTGCCCACATGATTCCCAAGTTTAGAAGCCTCTAATTGTGCTTTAAATCGCTGTTCAAATTCCTTTCGAGGTAAATCCTCAGCTAGTTCATCGAGTTTTTCACTTCTGATGAGTTTATGCAGCGGGTCTCTCTCATCTACCGAGTTTTCGTCTTTAAGCTGCTGAAGACGTCTCTTTAAATAGCCCTCATCTTCCTTGATGCTTTGAAGAGCCTTGCAAGTCTTTGTAAACTTTCTTCTAGGTATCAGATGGCCAAACATCTCTTAAAAGCTTGTAATTCCTGTCTTTTGGATTCACTAGCTGAATAGTAAATTGAATAAAGTTCATCTCAATTAAAGACCGAGATCCTAGTTTAAAGATCAACACTTTTGACCACAACATCCAGCATAAAAGGCTCTCTCAGACCTTCCAAAATGTCTTCAAACGCTCAAACAAATCAGTCCACGCTAAGGAAACTACGAATTGCGTTTGTCCACCCAGACCTGGGCATTGGAGGAGCCGAAAGATTGGTTGTTGATGCAGCCTTAGGTTTACAGGAAAAGGGCCATGAAGTTATCATATACACTAGTCATTGCGACAAGAATCATTGTTTTGAAGAGGTGAAGAGTGGTGTATTGAAAGTGGAGGTCATGGGTGACTTTTGGCCCACTAATATCTCCGGGAAACTGTTCATTTTGTTTGCCAATCTGCGTCAGTTATATCTGACTGGGAAGCTTGCTCTGACGGGGAAGATTGGCAAAAACGATCTGTATATTGTTGATCAGCTCTCTACATGTGTTCCATTCATTGCTCTGCTAAGCCAGTCTAGTAGGGTGTTGTTTTATTGTCATTTTCCGGACCAGTTGCTGGCTAGAAGGACCAGTTTAGTGAAAAAGGCCTACAGAGTCCCATTCGATCTGCTCGAACAGCTCACCATGAATGCAGCAGATTGCATTGTTGTTAACTCCAAGTTCACTAGGTCGGTGTTCGCCAAAACTTTCAGACTGGCAACGAGAAAGCCAAACGTTGTATATCCATGTGTGGGCCTGGAAAACGAGAAAACTCCAGACATAGATACAACTCGATTCAACTTTATTCTTGCTAAAGACGCTAAATTCTATGTGAGCGTAAACCGCTTCGAACGGAAGAAGAACATAGAGCTCGCCATACAAGCATTTGCTTTAACTTCGCAGAGTAAAAAGACAGACACCAAGCTAGTCATTGCTGGTGGTTACGACGAAAGAGTACAAGAAAATAGGGACTATTTGTTGGAGCTTCAGCAGCTGTCAGACAAATCAGGACTCGACTATGTGACTTTACACTATCCACAATGGGAGAAGTGTCAGCAGGCAATTCGCAAGGAAATCTCCCATGTCAAAATTATCTTTTTAACATCCATATCCTCTTCGCTGAAAGATCTGCTACTACAAAAAAGTGAAATGCTTCTTTACACACCTGCTTTCGAGCACTTTGGGATTGTACCTTTGGAAGCCATGAAATTGGGAAAACCCGTTCTTGCGGTGGACAATGGTGGGCCTTTGGAAACGGTGGTTTCGCTTTCTCCTGGCTCGAACGAAAAGGAATCCACCGGGTGGTTAAGAAGGGGCGTTCCTAGCGAGTGGGCTGCCGCTCTGGAAGAATCGGTGACCTATCTCCAAGAAAGCCCCACGATTTTTGAGCAAAACGGGCCCACTAGAGTCCACGACATGTTTTCCAGAGAAGCGATGACAGAAGAATTTGAAAAAAATATATCAGGACTTCCTTGGGACACCAACAGACGAACCTACGCTTACCGATTAACGTTCCTCCTGTTATGTATGTGTTCCATCGCTCCCGTTGCATATTTCGCGGGTGTAAGAAGCTTGCCTTTCACAGTGACCGTGGCAGGACTACTCTATTTCTTCAAAGGAATCGATTCATTTGCATGTATCGCGGCTACCATCATAGTCAGCATGATAGTTGCGCGTTGATAGAGCTTCGATATGCCTTAATTCATTAATATTACATACTTATTGAGCA
Source organism: Lachancea sp. 'fantastica' (assembly GCA_900074735.1). Lineage (NCBI taxonomy): Eukaryota > Fungi > Ascomycota > Saccharomycetes > Saccharomycetales > Saccharomycetaceae > Lachancea > Lachancea sp. 'fantastica'. The sequence continues at coordinate 2,018,296 of LT598476.1, read as the reverse complement.
GACCGCTGCATTATGTTCACTAACGTTGATCGCCACCAGGTGTAACGTTTAGAGGATTGCTGTTACTTCGGCTATTGGCCATATTAACGGGGGATCCGACAGCAGAGTTGACGCCAGCGTTTTGACTCGCAGCTTGGTTTTTAGGCCCATTCTGCATCAATTTTGTTGCCGTTGCAAGGTGATATGCCGCTGCCTCAAATCGCTGCTGTTGAACCTGTTGCTGCCTGAGCCTCTGTTGTTGCTTCTGAATACCCTGGGGTGTAAGGCCTGATTCGAGATCGGCTTGCGACAGAGATCCCTGGTTTTTCTGTTGCAGTCGCCCATTTTGAATCTGCTGCTGTTGCTGAAGGAAGCTGGGAGATGGGTTCGCTTGATGCTGCTGGATAGTTCCAGGTGTATGTTGCTGTTGATGCTGAAATTGTGCGTTTTGTTGCTGTTGTTGCCGCTGTTGCATCTGTTGCACTTGATGCTGCGGTTGCTGCTGTTGCTGATGTTGTTGCTGTTCGGCTAGCATTTGAGCTTGTAGCATTCTCTGCTGCTGAATCTTCTGCCTCTGCTGTGGAGTAAGATTATTCGGGTTCATGTTATTGATCAACTGAGGTGTGCGAATTCGGAAAGTGTAATCAGTCGTTCTATCGAGGTCAATACAGCCCACTCTCGAATGAATGGCTCCGTATCCTGGCGCACTAAAACCAGGACGAACCGAAAATGAGGATGCAAACATCTCGCGCATTCTAAAGTATTTGGTTCTCAGCCTAGAGGAGCCTAAAACGTTTGTCTCCAATGGTAGCGGAAGCGACCGTGACACGCCATTTAGAACTTGAGTTGTTTCTTCCTCGGGAGATATCTCAACCGGTAACCCTTCGTTGATTTCTGAATTTTGGCCCTGTTGTGATTGCGGTTGCTGAGTAGCCGTTTTAGTTTTTTGTTTCGAGTTCGTATTGGTCTTGAGCTGGTTTTTCTTCTGGTACTGGCTCAGCAGTACATCAAAGGGTTGAGATCTGCCTTTTACCGCTCTCTTGGTTCCCACAGAATGCGATTTGCATGTCAAAGATCGACCACAATAACCTCCTTCTGCCAACTCAACACCACACTGTTTATCGAAATCTATGAGATGTTTTTCGGTTGGATTTCTCTGCTTGATGCGTCTTTTTGCTTTGGAAGGAACCGGTGTTGATCCTGCCTTACGCTGTTTTTTCACGGCAGGACTGGTTTCGGGCTTGGGGTCAGTTTCGAACGGCGTAGATCTTTTAGAACTCGATTGAAGATTCTTTTTCTTGTCACCAGAGCCAGAGATGTCATCCATGACTTCAGTGTCTTCTGTTTTGATGCTACCCTCTGGATCACCCCCCGCTTTATCTTGGGTGAGTCCTTTGCAATGGATTTGTAGATGGTCTACAAGAGCTGAAAGACTCACAGGTTTCCTACACTTTTCGCAAACTCGGTATTCCAGTGGCGTACCCAATGGGTCTTCTAGAATGGATGCTGGATCGTTAAAATACTCTCCACGGGCGTCTTTCAAATGACTTTTTGCGCGGTCGTCTTTAACTGTCGCTACAAGACCTCTCCAATTGGGCGTGGAGCTATTGCCGTTACTTTCTAAGTCGTCCTTGATGTATTTGCGTATTCCTTTAATCTCTAGATGCACATCTGTCATACTAATTCCCAACTGGTCTTTCTTCTGGTGACAGTAGCTCTCGATGTCCAAAGTCGATGACAGCTCCCGCAATTTCTGCTCTAGAAAAGAGAAAAATAAGAGAAAAATTCGACAAGTATCGTAACGAGCTGCTAAGCAATCTTAATGTAACTTCTGGTGGCTCAAATACCTTCAGAATGCCCGTTTATACGCCGATTTTGATAGTTTCTTTCGATATCTGCTAGTTTTTCGAATTTAGACGACTGCTTCAAGGTAATATTTAAATATAAACGTCAGGTATACCCGATATATAAAAGGTGAGGTTTTGATACACAGGAAGCGCTTTGGAATCGAACAAATAGATCAGTAGCTCACCAGAGGTGGGCTGAAGGTTCAAGGTTCAAAAAAGTCTTCGAAAAGAGCACGCAAAACCTCCAAAAAGATGAAAGAAGTATTTATCACGTGACCCGTGATGGATTAGTCCTAGAAGCGATTGAGATGTCATTGGATGATCTTTCTGGAAACAATGCCAGTATCTTCCAGGTCTAGGTCTTTATCTTGATTCTCATAGCGCCTTTTACCTTTCGTTTTCAGGCCTTGTAACGTTTGGAATAATGAAGCAAGACGGCCATAGAGAACCGTGTCTGATTGAACGGATTCTTCGTTTTCCTCTAAGAGAGCGTCCGCTTGGCTTGGCCCCATCCGCTGTATGTCAAACCAAGAATATTCTGAAGTGCGGGATCAGAAATTCTTAATATTTTGCAAAGACATTATGGCTGTCGACGACGTTTTCCGCGAGCGAAACACACCAGGATCAATCCCTAGTAAAAAAAAGCCACTGAAAGCCCTGAAAAGAAGAGAGATGATTGTCACGTAAGAGACATCCACACTCGCTTCAGTTGGTGTTTTATTGGCATAGTTGTCACTTCTTGGCGTTTCAGGCGTACCTTTGGCTTTTGGAGGTGTTTTTAACTTCCAAGTGCATTATTCTCAAAAATCTACCATCACCACAACTGTCTGCCGACTCTATGAGATGTTTTCCAAAGCCCGACGTTTATATGAGGTGAGCTGTTTTCATCGCCTTGACAACCAACATTGAAAAAGAGACCCCTGCAACCTTATGCTGGGCCCACGAGGAAAACAAGAATCCTACTATGAACTCATAGATGAGAAGAAATGCGTAAAATCTGGCTCCTTCCTTGGTCAAAAGAAAAGGACGCCTAAATTTGGTCTTCAATTGCAGCCTTGTCGAGATCGCTTTTTTTGCTTCGTCTGGATAATCTGTAACAAACCCTGTAATCGGGAGCGCAGCGCACTGCTTAAAGTCTTCGGCCCGGTTCACCGTCCATGCATACGTCTGTACGTTGTTTTCTCTCAAATATGGGATCATATCCTTTTGAAATGCAGAAGTCCAGGTGGAGACAAAATGCACGCTGACAGCGCTGAGACGATAGTGCGGATTGTCGACTTTTCGTGAGAATTCCACAAACCGCTTGGCCATTTCTAGCGACAATGTGGTGCACACCACCTCGAAATCCTTGATTACACCGGTTTCCATGCCGTATTGGAACCAGTCTATGCTCCACAACCCCCATATTACATGTTCTCGCCAAAACGGCAGATCTTCTCGAACGCTCAGCATTTCGGCGACGCTTTTGAGCATTATTTCGTGATCATTTGAGTATTTGATATCCAGCAGTACTTTGACTTGCGGATGGTCTATCAACCATTTCAGAACATCTATAAGGGTCAGCATTTTCAAATCTGGGAACCCGGGTTTTTTGCTACCTAGCGACTTTAGTTCACTCCATTCAGTATCACCGACCTTGTAATTCTTATCCCAGCACCGCTGTGTTGTTTGATCATGGTTGATGACAACCACACCATCTTTGGACATTTGCAGGTCAGTTGCAATTACATCTGCTCCTGCCTCCAGGGCTTTGTTAAACGCGACCAGCGTATTCTCTGGATATTTGCCTCGATAGCCTCGATTTCCAATGATAATAGGCCTCGACATTGAATTGTTCAAACCTCTTTTACACCGTGTGTAAGGTGTCAACAAAAGGTGTCAACCCTTAAGTTTGCCAACTTGAAGGAAGTTCATCAAACTTACATTCAAGATAATCGTCAAAAGTGTCCCGGCTTTTGACCAAGTCAAGTGACCGGGACCAACGATCATCGCAAGCTCGATAGCTTGGACCAGTTCCTTAAGACTTGGTTAGCTTTTTGAACTTCACTCTATCTGTTTTCGTAGTAGGACCCATGAAGTATTGGTATATATTGGGATGCTTATATCCATGTTAGTTGGACACAGCACTTGTGGCTTTGCTCTGACCAACAATGTAGTTCATCAGCATGTAAGCGACAGACTTGTTGTTGGGTAGGTTCAGCCCCGTACTTTCGTCCTGAATGAACCCCGTAGCAGATTCTTCTTGTTTGAGAATGGATTCCAGCACGGAACAAGGAACCCAGCGCACCTCGTCCAGTTCGCGGTCGTGTGTCAGATCTGGAGTCTGGGTTTCGTCTGCGACGGCCACACAACCGATCATGAGGTTGTTAGGAAATGGCCAAGGCTGACTCATCAGTATCTGCACTTTGTCGGTGTTGAGACCGGTCTCTTCCCAAATTTCGCGGGCAACGGCAACCTCAAGGGTCTCGCTAGGGTCTACAAAGCCGCTCACACAGCTGTAGAGTTTACGCTCCTTGTTTCTGGGAGCCCCAGATCTGCACAGCAGTACTTTGGTGTTATCGCGGTTTGTGATGGCGCTGATGACAACGGGATCGGTTCTGGGAAAGCAAACGTTGGATACACGGTGATTGGATACGCATTCGGTGTTTGCACAGTGTAGTCTCGTACCAGCATCCACGGCTAGAGTCTTGGAACCGCAAATCGAGCAGAATTTGTGGGTGTCAAGCCATTGCAAGTACATTCTGGCCTGAGAAACAATACTCGATTCTTCCAACGTGAGGCGGTTCAGATCTTTGAAAGACTCAAGTTTTCGGTAATTGTTCAGCAAGTCCCGCAGCTGTGGGGTGTTTGAATTATAGCTCGACACATTGAGTGCAAAAGTAGGAGTACCACGGTATCTGGCACTATAAACAAAGTTGGATTTGGCTGACAACGATAACCCCAAAAACACCAAATTGCGTGTGAGATTTTGCTGTGCTACAACCTCGTCAAGTTCCTTGCGGTGCAAACGCACCATGACGCCATCCCGTTCGTTAATGAACGGCATGTAGTCCTCGAATGGAATAAATACAGTTTCTGCATGAGTTAAAGCCTCTTCAATGAACTGTGGGTCTTTCCTCAAAAATGAAACACGGTTCAAAACCTCTTGACTGTAGTGTAGCGAGTGGGTGATGGGACGAGTAGCCAGAGTACTCATTGTGATTGAATGCAGATGGATTGAGTTTCTTGAAGGAAGAAATGTTTAGAAGTGAACTTGATCTAAGAATTAACACTAATATTTCAATAATTACGGTTAGTAATGTGGTGAAATATTGAAGCGAAGAATTTTGATGGGAAGAGCTGTGGGAATGGTGGCTTAATGCTCATATTTTGAGTGGTTGTAGCCAAAAGAATTGCGGACTTTTTGATACCTTACTTGCAGCGGTTGTGTCCATGAACTATGATATTGTGGGTAATGAAACGAGAAGATTATCAAGTCTTGAGGATGGAAAAGGCGCGGGGGATGTGCATCGGTGGGTTCATGGTGTGTATAAAAATTGTGGGCTGATTATTAAGACTAGAAAAACGCAATAGAGGGGTTCTTTTGAGTTAATGAAGTTGGCGACACTTTTGAGAAGATATCCAAGAAGAAACGTTAAAGAACCTGCAGGGAGGTTTTTTTTTGAGCCTGGATTGAGAGTGGTGTTAACTGAGAGCATTAGCCGCGCCATTGAAATTCTGTGGCTTGTGTGGGCCATTCTTGGGGATCTTTTGGTTGTATGTTAAAAATATCATCTTGTACTAATCTGTCTCTGTCGTTGGTCATTTGTAGCGCACACGACCAAAAGACGCGAATAACGGAGATGCCATAGGGCGACTTTTTGGGGTGCAAGCAGCACTACTGGTACGTCACCATGTTTGGACTTCGAGATAACATCGCTTGATTTCCAAACTCCAAGAGTTTAGGGCAGATTGTAGGTTGCGAATTTATGAGTTTATAAGCTTATATATATGACAGTCGAAAAGAGAAAATAAGTAGCGAGGTTCTACTGTACTTATGAAACTCGTTGTGTGACAGTGTATCAGACCGCTTTCGTAGTATTTGATACCGCTCAGTAACAACATAAAGAAGAACCATGGGCGCCAGGAAGCTAGGTTCTTGGAATTCAAAGTCATACGTTTACCAATTCTGACGCTGACACGTATCACGTGACTAGCATTATTTTATCGTAAATTTGACGTCCAATCGAAGAGATGAACCCGACACTTGTATCAAGATGGGCATTTCAACTTGGAAATCGACCAGCTCTAACACTATCTTCAGAGAAGCGCGATGGGAGACTCACGGATTTCATGTTGCTTAACTTGGACTCTACATCATTTAGTACGACACCAGTTTGTCGTTACTTGATTGTGTAAATTTTGAGGGTCGAGGGCCTAGCTATTCGGTCGTTTCCTGCAATTATTAATTCCAAAACACCAAGAACAGATTAATTTTGTGCCTTCCCTCTTATGGTTCCCTGTAAGTGTGAATACTCGTTTTCGTACATTAAGACCTCTCTTACCCACTTCCTCATTCATTTACCCATCTACTACTTACTCATATAGCTACTCGTGAGAGGAAGTACGGGTCTTGGCCGTTGAACGTGATCCAGCCATGAAGACCCGAGAAAAAGAAGGCTGTCACGTGAACCACGTGACATGTTTTGATCACATGATGAAAAACTAATTTACACCCACACACCACACTGTATATTTGCTTCTTTTTGTTTTTCCCCCAATGACTTCCTCTCCCAAAGAATTTCAAACATAGCACAGCACCATCATTCATAACCTTCTTCTCAAGCTTCAGCCGCTACATATGTATACATACAAAATGCACACTTTCATCACATGACCTAAACCCCGGGCTGATTTTTCTTCTCCCTCCCCCTAAACGTCATCTCCTACGAATACCTGTTTTCCACCTTGGTTCTTTCCATATATGCCACAAGCAAAAAAATTTTTAAGGAGAAACAGATCGATTTCTCACATCACAAGGTTATAATATCTATAAAACCCATATGGAAATACAATTGATACAAAAACCTAACTCAATTGATCAATTGATACTTTTCTCAAACACGAAAACAAAGACAAGGTGAGTGTTTTGCCGCCTTTGAAAGAGGAGCGTGAGTTTGGAACAGCGGCTAGTTTTGTAGAGGTTCAATAGAGCTTTTCAAAGCGAGTTTTTCGAGCGTTTTAGCGTGAAATTTGGGTACAAAACAACGGAAAACAACAGTTGGGAACACAAGAAGCATTTTTGGTCGATTGATCCTTTGGTTTCGAGGTTTTTCATTCAAGCAAGCACACACACAACACACACTACGCACACTACACACACAAGATGGATCTCAGAGTGGGACGCAAGTATAGAATCGGAAGGAAGATCGGAAGCGGGTCTTTTGGTGACATTTACCATGGAACCAACCTGATAAGTGGCGAAGAAGTGGCCATCAAGCTGGAATCGATCCGGTCACGGCATCCACAGCTGGACTACGAGTCCCGCGTGTACAAGTATCTGAGCGGCGGCATCGGAATCCCGTTTATTCGGTGGTTTGGTCGAGAAGGCGAGTACAACGCCATGGTCATCGACCTGCTGGGTCCTTCGCTCGAGGATCTGTTCAACTACTGCCACCGCAAGTTCTCGTTCAAAACAGTAATGATGCTGGCGCTGCAGATGATCTGTCGCATCCAGTACATCCACGGCCGGTCCTTCATCCACCGAGACATCAAACCGGACAACTTTCTCATGGGTGTGGGCCGTCGTGGATCTACCGTGCACGTTATTGATTTCGGGCTATCCAAAAAATACCGGGATTTCTCCACCCATCACCACATCCCGTATCGCGAAAACAAAAACTTGACCGGTACGGCTCGGTACGCATCCGTCAACACGCATTTGGGGATCGAACAATCGCGCAGAGACGACCTCGAAAGTTTGGGATACGTGCTGATCTATTTCTGTAAAGGATCTCTTCCGTGGCAGGGTTTGAAAGCCACGACCAAACGTCAAAAATACGATCGCATTATGGAGAAAAAGCTGTGCATCAGTGTCGAACAGTTGTGTGCGGGTCTGCCGGTGGAATTTGTGGAATACATGCGTTATTGCCGTAATCTGAGGTTTGATGAGAGACCGGACTATTTGTATTTGGCTCGTCTATTCAAAGATCTCAGTATCAAGCTAGACTACCACAACGACCATTTGTTCGACTGGACCATGTTGCGATACACCAAGGCCATGATCGAAAAGCAGCGTGCGCTGGGAGAACTGCCCATGCCCGAAGAGTCCAAGGACGATGAATCGAAACAAGACTCTTTTAACCGTGTGAAGCAACTCGCAATGCGCAAGTTTTCTACTCATTTCCATTACAGCCGGTCCGAGGACAAGCATCATCCCTCGGCGGACGAAATCAAGCAACAAACGGTTCAGAACAACCAGGCGGTGCTATCCATCCCACAAGATCTGTTGAGCGCCATCGACAAAGACATGGACAATCTCAAGCAGAATGTTGCACAGGCTCCGGAAGCTACTTTGCAACGACAACAACAGCAACAAGCCACGCAACAACAACAAGATCAGCTCCAGCAGCAACCTCTTCAGTCTCGACAGTTTCAAAACGAGGTTGACTATCAAAGCAGAGTTCCAGTTGCAGAGCCTCTGCTGCAGACTCAAAAGGATGCGGATTACGACGATCTCAAGCGCACCCTGGACATGCTCAACAGCAATGGCACTCCGCAGCCCACGCCGTCCCGCAAGCCAACCCAGAGCGCCACGCAGTATCCGCCTGCTGGCGTGAACAAACCATCAGGTGGTGACATTTGGCTATAGCGACCGAGACGCACGCACATTCAAATCGAAGAAGAAGAACAAAATACTACAAGAAGCACCACACCACACCAAACTTTACAACAGGGTCGTCGTCGTCGTCGCCGACAGCGGGTGATCTGTCTGCCAATTCCCGACCATCCCAACCACAATTTGCATTTTCTGGCATCATTTTTATAATTATCTACTTACAAGTCAGTAACAGTAGGAGAGTTCTAAACCCAACTTTTAAGGAACATGAAAGGAAGTGATAGAAATTTACAGAAGAAACAGGAGAGACACAATGGTTAAATCGACAAAAGTATAAATGTCTGGTATTTATCGATTTTTGAGCTTAATTGTTATCCATGGATGCGACAATATGTCCGTACACTATGATATCTCTTAGGGGTCATATATCTTTATAAAATGCCAACTTGACCTTAGAACAGCCCTTTTCGATCAGACAAGACATCTTTCTTATAACATATTGTTCGATCTAGTGGTATCTAGGCCTTTTGAAAAGGTTGATACAGTGTGCAATTGAGTACCCAAGGTGTGTGGGGAATTTGATCCGACTTCAACGGTTGCTGGGACGCAATTTTCCAGGTATAAGTGGTCAAAAATGGAACATCAGAATGAGGGATACGTGGCAGCGCAGGAGTCGAGACCTGCATTGGGAGAACGTCAAAGATCGCTTCTGCCTCAAAGGTCGGCAATCTCGAAAGGAAAATACACTTTGCACGACTTTCAAATTCTAAGAACGCTTGGAACAGGATCGTTTGGACGGGTGCATCTGGTTCGTTCGGTGCATAACGGACGCTATTATGCGATCAAAGTGCTAAAGAAACAGCAAGTGATAAAAATGAAGCAAATTGAGCACACGAACGATGAGCGTCGGATGCTGAAACTGGTAGATCATCCCTTTCTGATTCGCATGTGGGGCACGTTCCAGGACTCTCGAAGTTTGTTTATGGTAATGGACTACATCGAAGGTGGAGAGCTGTTTTCGTTGCTCAGAAAATCGCAGCGATTCCCCAATCCTGTGGCGAAATTTTTCGCTGCAGAGGTAATCCTCGCGCTGGAGTACCTCCACGCACACGACATTATCTACCGGGATCTGAAGCCAGAAAATATATTGCTGGACCGCAACGGACACATCAAAATCACAGATTTCGGGTTCGCCAAAGAGGTTGACACGGTGACGTGGACTTTGTGCGGTACTCCGGACTACATTGCACCTGAGGTCATTGCAACTAAGCCCTACAACAAATCTGTAGATTGGTGGTCTTTGGGTATCTTAATTTTTGAGATGTTGGCTGGTTTCACGCCCTTTTACGATACCACACCCATGAAAACCTACGAAAAGATTTTACAGGGCAAGGTCACCTACCCGCCATTCTTCCATCCTGATGTGGTAGACTTATTGGTGAAATTGATCACCTCAGATTTGACCCGTAGATTGGGAAATCTGCAGAGTGGTGCTCAGGATGTTAAATCACACCCTTGGTTCAGTGAAGTCATATGGGAAAAGCTTTTAGCGAAGGACATTGAGACCCCTTATGAACCTCCAATCACAGCTGGCGTTGGTGACTCTTCTTTATTCGATCAATATCCAGAAGAGCACTTGGATTACGGTTGCCAAGGTGAAGATCCCTATGCGCAATATTTCATTGATTTTTGATGTAAGCGCAATACACAACTTCTGCTTTTCTTCCTGGCTTGCGCTCTTCTATCGGTGAGTAAGCACGCAGTGCCTAATAAACAATCTTATATCAATAGCGACTACAAATATCTTGATTCATTATTATAAGTCACGAAACCTAACGAATTGTGCGTCTTTTCTTTCTGTATATACATGAGATAACAAAGTTACATGTTTTCGATATGAACCTCGATTTGGAATCTTACTCCAATGCGACTTTGGCACCTAGACCTTCCAAAGCGGCCTTAATCTTATCGGCGTCCTCCTTAGCCACATTTTCCTTCAATACCTTAGGGGCCGCTTCCACAAACTTCTTGGCTTCCACCAATGACAGTCCCAGTAGATTTTTCACTTCTTTAATGACCTTTGGCTTAGACTTAGCGTCAAAAGACTCGAGCTTTATAGAGAAGATTGTCTTTTCTTCTTTCACTTCTTCTTCCTTGGCTTCTTCAGCAGCTGCTGGAGCGGCACCACCGGCGGGCACAGCACCTGCAACGGGCATAGCAATGTCAGGAATGTTTAGTTGAGTTTTCAGTTCGCTAATTAGCGAACTTGTCTCTAGAAGGGTCAACTTCGAGATATCTTCCACGATTTTGGCAATTTTAGGGTCCACAGGGGCGGGAGAAGCCGCGGTGCTGTTCAAACGCACATAGGAGGCTCTAATTACGGGCAATTGGGCGAGTCTGGCAACGTTTCTTCTAGCTCCACGTACCAACATTATAACGATTTTCCAAGTGATCTATAGCGGTTCTGAAAGTCGTGAAAGTTAACGGAAAAAAGCCAACAAAACTTCAATGGAACGCGGGAAAATTCGGCTGATCTTTGACAATAGTCAGATTCGTTTTAACTCGAAGCAGTGAATCGTAACGGCTATCGCAGTTATCCGTTTCGATTTGGTGAATTCAATGTCGACCTATTGAATAGTAAAATTTTCCCAATTTATTCGGTCTCTTCGTAATTGATGATTTGAGCGAGATAATCTAGTTGGGTGTCTTGTCAATCTTCGAGTCGATTTTCGTGTCGTGTGCGTGAATTGAGTAGATGGCGAAGGAATATGGTTATGGAGCGGAAGCCCTGCAAGAAGAAAGTTTAAAACAATGAAAGTGAAAGATGAGGGGGGAGGGTCATGAGCTTTTGAGCTTGAGCTAATGAATTTGGTGACGGGATTCGAAGTCAGCCGCTGGACTTGATAAACCGTCGCGAGTTTATGTCCGGATCTTATCACTTTTATCAATTTTGTCGCTTGGAAAGCCCACTTGGTAATCGAACCCCGAGTCTTGTAATCTTTTAGCACCGCATTCTCTTCAGCCTGAAAACGAGGTGTAAATTAAGATCCGGCCCTGTAACTGCAATTGATGCGCTGTTCTGCTCCCGTTAAGAACTCCTCGTCGTGGCGAAATGTCGAGCAGTGTCAGTTTAGTACAAAGTGATATAATATTGTATGGAATTTTTCACGAGAAGGCCCAATTATGAATACGACATCGAATATAACACCTATTGACCTATCAAACTTTAACAGAAAGCTGAGATCTTTAGACTAAGCTCCAATTGAATCTACTTGATTTCTAGCCATCTTTGATCTCCTCCTCGGGTTTTGCACTTCAGCTTTTTTCCAAATCTCCAAAACGCTCCTATAAGCATCTCAAAATGACCACTTTCAGATTTTGTCGAGATTGCAACAACATGTTATACCCAAGAGAAGACAAGGACAACCAAAGGCTTCTGTTCGAATGTCGTACATGTGCGTATGCAGAAGAAGCAGGAACGCCCATGGTGTATCGCCACGAATTGATCACGAACATCGGTGAAACTGCAGGTGTGGTCCAAGACATCGGTTCAGATCCAACGCTTCCGCGTTCGGATAAAGAGTGCCCGCGGTGCCACTCGCACGAAAACGTATTTTTCCAATCGCAACAGCGGCGTAGTGACACTTCCATGGTCCTTTTTTTCGTCTGTTTAGGTTGTTCACACATCTTCACAAGTGACCAGAAAAACAAACGTACAGGATTCAGTTAGAGACATCTACTTCAATTGGCTGGGAAGCTCTCAAAAGGATCTTAGGGGGAGCAACATCATAAATATTTTGTGTGTAGCATGCATGCACTTGCGAACATCGAAAACCTGTAAAACATTAAACGCATTATATATCATTATACTTGTTCATGAGATTGATGGCCGCTCGCCATGTCCCACATTATATCCTGGTTGGGAGCTGGTGAATGCGTATGTGGATTGGCGAGATGCAGATTCCGCATATTGCTATTCAAAAACCCACCAACCTCAGACTGCGGTCGCTGAAGATATAGTGGGGACTGATTCCTGTTTTCGTATATGCCAGCGTCATCTTCAGCCTGAGATGCATTGAAGGGTGTAGCGGTTGATGACGAAGGGATGCAATCGCAGTGGTTTGAGTGATTTAACTCACATAAGGCCTCGCCAGCGGGGAATTGAAGTTCATCCAGAAAAGGTTTATTCTCGACAACGGCCCACTGAGTTGGGTCTGTAAGATCCGTTGTTGGGTGCGGATTTGTGCTCCCATGCAAAGGCTCTTGTTTTGTGCGGGGCAACGGCTTGAGGAACAAGTCCGTGAAATCGATTTCCTCAGTGGCTGCCATGAAATTGGTTGGGTCCCAACTCGCTCCTGAAGGGTCAACGGGCTGCGAGGTGGGTAAGCCGCTTTCTATCGCAATTTCGGGTGCACCATGCTGTCCACCACCGCTTCCTTGTGATACAACTGAGACGGAGTCCCATCCGTGAGGCATGGTATTTCGGCTTAGCAGGTGAGCAAAATTTTTTTTCTTGCGTGGCTGTTGCGACTTGTGAGCCGGCTTACTGACCGTTTTGTCTACACTCTTGTTAACGCCCTCTGAGGTCGGCAAAACAATATCAAAACTCTTGATTTCTTGCGTAAGTCCACAGTCACACGGTATTGCTTCGGGCTCGATAGGCAAATTGAATCGAGTTCTGGTTTCCAGCTCGTCGAATTTCCTTACCGCATCCCAGTCTTGCTGTTCTCGAAGGACGTTCTTGAAGTTTTTATAGTCGTCACTGTCAGCGTTGAACTTCAAAGGATGGGAGTGTCCGTTGTTCATCACCACAATGTTCCATTTCTTGCGTTTCAACGAGTACGTGGCCCGTACACGAAAGGGACACGTATTGTAGGGCGACACCGATCTTTTTTTCTGTCTTGACTGCTGGAGGATCCGCTTGGCCGCTTGCGGGCTTTCTGGATTCTCATCAGGAGTGTTGCCATCTTGTGGGGCTGAGTTTCGAGAGGTACGGCCCCGTTTCGAAGCTTTGCACTTGAACACCACTTTGATCTTGTCGGACCGTTCTATCACGATCTCGATGCCCTGTGGGTAGAAAATCTTCTGCAGCCATGTCTTTATGTCTTTACGGTCCTGAAAATCCGGTATGGGGTCCAAATGAATCAGTTTATTCTGTGCTCGCTGTCTCTTGATCGATTCCAATGCATTTTCGCTGAGCAGATTGTTGAGACTCGCTGTATCGCTCCAAGCGGGAGTTTCTGTACTTCCTGCACGGCCCGCTTCCTGTCCACTACTCCCAGTGAGTGTGGTTGTGACCGTTCCCACCGTGTCTGCCGTCGACAACGGCGACTCTTCCGCCAAGATAGAGTCCCACGACGGCGACGTGGCAACAGAAGCGCCCAGGAACCTATCCAGCGGTGTGAACTCCATTATAGTACACTCCTACACTGTCACTGTCGCTGTCGCTATCTCCACGTACAGGCCGTCTTTTTCGCTTCCGAGTTTTGGTATGGGTCCGCAAATTTCGACGGTAATTCAAAGGCCTGAGTATAAAGTCGGCAAACTCGTATTTCGACGCTGTTTTCGATCTAATTGTTGTAACATCAATGAGCTTTAGCCGGTCACTTTTGATAGTTTCCTGGTAGTAACGATTTTCTGCACCCATTTTTCATCAATTAAAAAAGTGCATTAATGACATTTCGAAAAAGGCCGGGCGTTCGAATCCTCAAAGAGACATCAATTTTTTAAAAAAATGGTGATCGGTGGGAACCACTGGAGACACTCCTAGCAAAGCGAGATGTGGTTCCATCAAGTAGAAATAGCAGTACAATGAAGTTGAGAGGCAGCACACTTATGAACATTTGCTCGTGTTTTGCCTGTAGTCGTTGTAATGTGTAGTTTTTTTTGGCTATTTTCATCGTTTTCGGTTTCGTTTCAACCAAAAGCGTCAAGAGGACACTGTGGTGGCCAGTTGATAGCACGCATCGGAGCCGGAAAAGACCAACAGTCGCGAACGTAGAGCGTAGAAGGAGCGGATATCGCGAATTCCAAATTGGGCCCTGATATCTGAATAGCCAAGCGGAACCCATCTGGCGGTGGTCTGATCGACACTAAAACAAGCAATGTGCGTGCCGTACAGATGCTCCTGCTCTACTACGATCTTGCTGTCACTGTCAAAGAAATCGTAGAATGCTTTTTCGCGGATATCACACACCAGGTCCGCACAGGACCCAAAATCGTAAACGAAAAGTCTGCGGGATGTGGCGATGAGCATCGAATTTTGACGCGTCGCAAACTTCAAAGATACAATTTTCTCGTCCTCCTCCAAATAAAGACCCCTTACACCGCGAGATCGGTCTGGGTACCGCAAATCCCACAAGTAAACCTGCGCTCCGTCGTGCATCGCTACCGTTTGCACGTTATGGTCCACGTCAGCGCCCAAACAACGGAATGGGACCGAGGAATGCCGCAAAGTCACCATTCGCGTAACCCGCGTGGCCAATGAGGTGATAGAAAGACGGCAGTTTGTCCGACAGAACGCTACGGTCGTCCAGGACCGGTTTACCAATCGCGTCCACATGTCCGTCACAGGGCCCGCCAAAGATGGGCCTGAAATTTGTATCGAGCCGTTTCCAAGCACGAAGATACCACTAGCGCCCAAAGAGGAGCCGAACGCGACCGTACCACAATCCACCACATCCATTGCCGTGATTTCTCCGGCCAAACTCGAATTTACATCCGCTGTCTTCAACACCACGCCAGAATCGTCCAAGATGCTGATTCCAGTCCCGTTTTCGCGCCAGCAGCACCAGAACGCGCCATCAGAGCGTTTGTTGGTTCTTTTGTCGGCAAATCCTGCGTTTTCGGCTGTTTCCTGTAGCTTTTCTAGTCTCCAGTCTCTTGCTTGCGAGTAAGCGTGAATGTTCACGTTTGCGATTGCAAGCAGAGGAGAATGGACGATAGCCAGTTGACATTTCCCCTGTCTCTCCTTCGCAGTTGCGGCATCGTGCAAATCACAGATCAAAAGTCCCATGGTGCGTGGAGGTATATCTCTTTAAGAGTTGCAGTTAGAAACTCTATCCTAGGGCTGAAGAAATGTCAAATGTGGGTCTTTTTTAGCCGTTTTTTTGGCAGCAGCTTCGTTACAATGAGCTTTTGTGGCCTTGGCGAGTCAAAATAAGTCAAATTGCCCTCTTTTATGCTTGTTTCAGCACCACTTGTAGATCAAAACCACTGGCTCATCGCCTATTTTCAATATTTTTACGGGTTTCTGATACATCAATAATGCTCTGTTCGCATCAATATGACATCAAAGGGTGCCGTCAGAAAATATAATCCGGGGTTTAAAAAAAGAGCCATCCCAAAACACGTGCGCAGAGATTATGTAATCAGAAAATTTCAATCATGTGAAAGTCTCGTGCTTTGATTACGTCATCTGAAATGCTCGAGTTCCTGTTATAAGAGTGTAAGTAGACCTAGACAGTGGACTCAAGCCATAATTTGGTTGTCTGTTTGCTTTTTTCTCTGTCTAGTGAAGTGCTGATGCCATCTATGTGTTCGTTTTCCGCTCTCTGCTTGTCTTTTGCTTTTTTGCCAACGTACGTGGGTCGCCTTGTTGTGGCCCTTTTTCGTTATCTTCTTGTTCTACTCCCTCATGAGATGCAAGGCTGCGTTTTCCCGGCTGTTTCGGCGGCGATTCCTGTATAAGTGGACTCATATTACTCGGATCTGTAGTTGAAAGATAATCTTGAAGATCGAAAGTGGGAGCTGCAGGTTGCTGTCCGTTGGCGTTGGAGCTTGTAGCTTGATCGTCAGGTGTAATACCGGGCACAGAGGCCGGAGCGCTATCGAGCCCATTGGAATGCGACGGAGACATCTTGGTAATCCAATCCTCAAGCTCTTGAATCGATTCGCCTTGTCTTTTAATGTTCGACTCGAGGTCGTCGAAAAAATTGGGTCCCACAGACGATGCTGAGTCAAAGGCTGGCGGCTCAGACTGGCTGGTTCGTGAGTTACGGTTCTCACTGTGGCCCGCGTCACTTGTAGACATACCTGTAGCTGCACTTGGAGGGTCGTCAATATACTGGCGACCTATTTCTTGTATGGGAGAAGGTGCACGTCCGAGATCGTGCGGAACGCTGTCTTGCGTGTTCATGTGGTTTTTTGATAGATTATGCGCCTGACTGTCCTTTAACAGCAGTCTTGGCCGGGTCATCGCACTATTCATGCTACCCAAATCCCAGTAGTTGGTATTTCCTGTCGGTATATCGTTGAAGCCGGAGTTTGTCTGCGCCAGCTGGTTGGCGAGGTCGTGTCCCAATAGTTTCTGGGCATTGGAACCCATGAGAGATGTCAGCAGATGCAGAATCTTATTGAGAGCCTGTTGCTGGGCCTGGTGTCTTTCACGAGCCATCATGTTTTCCTTCCACAACAATTCGTTATCCTTCGACATACGCTTGATATCCTCGGCAATTGCCATCTGGTTGAATTTGACGGATTCCAGTTCATTCAGCAGTATCCCGATGTCCATTTCTTCGCCGTTTTGTCCCACCAGCAGATCTTTGGAATTGTTGGAACTTGATTTCTGTCTCACAATGTTATCCAGCAATTCTTCAGAGTCTCTGATAAAGTTTTCGTTTTCAAACTGCGATCTTTCGTCGGAATTCTCCTGGATCGATCCAGATCGTACATCCTGTACTTTGTGCCAGCCATACATGTTCAATTGGCGTACAAAAGATGCGAAATTGGAGTGCTTGAAGTATCTGGGCAAAACGTTGTGCACGAAGCCCTCGCGGTTGGTGATTATGAAGGATTTGCCGTCGGGCGCCCAGTGCATAAGTTCTGCATTTGCAGTATCGTTGACCATTGACCACAGTTTGTTGACAAAAGCAGGTCTAGTCTTTGCGCTCGTTAGTTTCCGTTTGGGTAATTGTTTTGGAGAGACAGAAGGTTGTGGTTTCGCGACTGGCTTCAGCAGTCTATTTCTATAAGGCATGAGAATTGAATCCGATAGAAGAGAATCGTGAATGGGCGGGCGCTCTGTTTCGGTGTTGAGAGTTCCAGGATAGAAACTGGATGGTGTGCTCCGTCTGACGATATCTCCTGAATGTTCCTGACCCATGGGCAGCAAAGAGGCGTGAGTAGACAGCGGTGAGAAGATGCCTTGTCCCGAGCCCTCTGTCGACTGAGGATCGAAGTGGGCCGGTGACATAGCACTCGAAGGATCCCATGCGGGATTTACAATGTCCTCCACCACTGGCTGTGAGTTTTGGTGACCATTGCCAGCCGCCGTCTGATTGGGATTGATTATACTTTCGATCTCGTCATCATTGAGAATGTGGCTGTCGTTGTTTTGGTTTGTGGTGTGATCACTCATCGTTGCTGCGCTTGCAAACTTGTCGTGTGATAAAATAGCTCTGGATATGCTATCTTATTTCACAACTTCTTATAGGGTTCGTTGCGAGCAGACAAGCAACAGTAGCGACAAATATATGTACGAAGTTTCTTTAAAAGCGCAATAGATGCACTAACCAGGTGTAAATGGCTTGAGAAAGACTGCTGCTGGTCCCTCCTGCGTTGTTTGCAATTGAAGGTTTTCTACCAGCTCATCGATTAATTTTCATCAACAGTAAATTAGACTATATACTTCTTGAAATGTGGAAAACGTCCAGATACAAGATGTTCGTGAAGTACAATGAAACTACAATGTTTTCCAGCCCGGTATTGACTGTGCTTTGTACTTTGTGAAGCTAATGTGGGCCGGTCAAAAAGTGGCATTTTTTAATTTCCGTGTTTCGACAGTTTCTTGTGCCAAATGTACTTTACACACAACTTTCTTGAAAGTAGACCGACGGCGTTGAGCATATTTTTATTTGGCCTATCCATGAACTACATGTAGTTTCTTGTCTTAGGATAGTGCGATGCTTAAATCTAACGATACTTGCTCACCTATTTCGCCAAAAATGAACATATCCTGTCATCTACAATTTACACTACTTGCAGCATCGTTTCCATTGCCTTTGATAACGTTTTTGACTCTTTATTTCAAGTAAAAAAGAAATTTTGAGCATTTGATGGTGATTGATGGTGATTGACGAAATGTTGAATGTCATTGGGAGTAAATCGCCGTAACTTTCATTGATTCGGTCTTTGATGGGTTTAGCTTATTTTTCAATATCTTAATATCCAAGACACTGTCATCTACGATGTAAAGACAAAAAACCATCATCGGAAAGACACAGCAGATAGAAGAGGAATCCAAACACATGAAGCCCAAAGGTGATAAATTTGAAATCAGTTGTGTTAAATCAAATCGAAATTTGGGTTTTACTTTTGAAACAAATGGTAGAATTGAACTAAAACCTATTTAAAACTGAGCATCCAATGCCACACATAATTTCCCGTAAAATGCAAAAACTAGAGAAATCAAATCAAACCAAAAGCTGAAACATAGCAGACGTCAGTCGAAGCGGAAATCGCCAAAAGCATACATTTCGAGCAATGACACACGTTACTTACAATATTTATCACTATATACGCACAATGCCATCTCATTACGCGACACTATATAATTGATACACGTAACCTGATGCTCTCTATTCATCACAAAACAGCCGCTGAAAACAGAAATGAGCGATACCGACGAGGCTTCGGGACACCTTCTGGAGTCTGTATGGCCATTGATTGATGTAAAAGGTACTGGGTTTATATATGGTCGCGATTTCCCACTTGCAGTGTCGAAAATGGAGGAACTGCTGAATAAGGGCCAAGGCAGGTCAAAAACCTCCTTGGTATCCAAAACCGGACAAGAGATCCTCAAAAAGTTCAGCAGTGATCAGGAGTTTTTCAAGGTTTACAAGGATGACTTTGCAGAGCTTTTTGATGGACTACTTGGTACCACTTTTAGAACCGCCGTTCAATCGTGCTCCAGAGAAGGAGGGCCAGATTTTGGAGCACCAGCGCCAGAAACGGCCAGCTTCCATGATAACGAAGATACGCCTGTGGAATCTACTGAAATGCTGCGAGGCGAAATTGCCACTTTGAGAAATCAGCTGGGAGAACTGCGGCGGCAAAACGACGGAAAGGACCAGATCATAGCAGCTAAAGAGGCACTTCTAGTGGGGCTTCGAAATACCAGTGGTTCTCCAACAGCCAGTCCACTCACAAAGGCCGGCGCACGAAGCTTACAAGCCCGGATATCCCATTTATCGGAGGAGATTCAGGCCAGAGATGATGCGATACGAGAGAAAGACCATGAACTACTGTCCATGACTAAAAAAGTCGGGGAATACAGAGACAAGTATCAGTTTTTGGAGCGTGAGTTTCAATTCTACAAAGACCACGGTGAGCTACAAAAACCAGAAGCCACTAAAGAAGCCACAAGACACGAGTTCATCATATCGGAGCTCAGAAGAAAAATAACCGACCAAAGCGATATGATAAACACCATGCGATCACAAGTAGAGTCCAGGAAAACCCCCATTCCTCGTTCAAAAGCGGTTAGTGTAGAATCCACCATACTCGATATAATACCGCCACAGAAAGTGGTGAAGTGGATTGGAGCGGTTCTTGGAATCCTGCTCGTGACAAATATCGTCTTATACCTTATTGCGACCATTAGATCGATGTTTGGATCCTACTCTGCTTCAGGTTTGGGTACTAAAATTCGGCTAAATTGGTGGGAGCGAAGCTCGTTATCGAGCAAAATTGTCTGGTTTTTCTCCGATTACTTCGAGCAGGATTGGTCTACCGGTGCTGACGAAAATATCAATTCTAGTTACAACAAAATTTTTGGCGTATAGCCAGTCCAGTTTAGTAAGCTATGAAAAAGCTTTGCTTTGAGAAGAAAGTTGTTCAAAAGGTCTGACGTTACATATTCTTTTTGATGCACATGCACACAAATTTCAACAGCGTGTTTACGAGATCTCCGTTCCCGTTGTTTCCCTGGTTTGCATTGTGCTGCTGTTGAGGTTGTTGCTGGTACTGGGGCTGTTGCTGATACTGAGGTTGTTGCTGTTGAACGTAATTGTGAGGACGGTTCTGCTGGGGCTTTGCACTTGGGTTAGGGCGACTCACCGTGTTGTTGTGCGCATACGTCGAATAATCCATAGAACGCCAAGAATCAGGCACCTGGGCATTTTGGAGCTCAATGATCAAAACGCCCGAGTTTTTGGGGTCCACGTAATTCGGTAAATTGGCTTGCTTGCAAAGTTCCTCTACCGCAGGTTTTATTTTGGCTATACCATTTTGAGAGTGGATACCCTTACCAACGATCACCTCGAGTCTTTGTTCCTGATTGGCAACGCCTGCTGCTATTCTCCTCTGCAAGATCCACTGCGCTTCCTTGGTGTACAGCCCGTGCAGGTCTATTTCGTTTGAGTCACTGTCGGCGTTGTTTTGGGTGAAGACGTATTCTGCAGCCTGCATGTTGAACTTCTCGGCGACCTCTAGCTGTTCTTTTGCTTGTTCGCTAAGGTTATGAGCCTCGCTTTTGTCACCGCTCTTGAACGCCTGCTGGGACTGCTGAGAAAGTGACTGCCTCTTCTTGTAGGCGACATCAGCCAATCCGCGAAGGCGCTTGTATTCTGAGTCTGTGGCATGGTTGTAGTCCTTGTGCTGCGACAAGTACGCGCCTCTGTCGGCGACGGCGGCAGTGCTCATTGGCTGTTTACCTCTTGATGGGTTCAGATGGTTTGTTTTCGGTGCAATTTAGTGGGTTATTTTTATTTTTTCATGCGTGGAAGGCTTCGTCGAGCAGTAGGGAAGGGTTCTGGAAGCAAAATTGGCTTAAGAGTGACGTGAAAAGATCAATGTCAGCTCTCAATATATATGTTTACGCGGGCATAGTATGGTAATGGTGAATGTCTTTGTCATTGGCATGGTGCTCTGAGAATCCACAAAAGGTTAAAATTGTGCAGTGTCGCAGCTGGAAGTCAAAATAAGTGCGAGAAATATAAAAAATTATCGTTTAAGGCGGGACTGTGGTAGAGAGGGTTTAAGAGAAGAAATGATCACAAAAAAAAAGCACAGGCTCAGGATGACTGATGAGGGGGACTTCCCCAACGAAAAGCTGATTTTGGTTCTTCTATCGGATCACGTGTGACCTTTATTGGCGACGCAGGTGTGATGAGATGATAAAGAGTGTCTCGAAACCTACCAGAATACTCATCTCACGGGATGTGTGTAGCCCTGGTGTTTTACTGGCTCAATCTGTTACAGAATTCTCGAACGTTTGCCTGGTTCACGTGTGCCTCGTATTCCAGCGGCGAATGTCAGAACTGCAGCCTGCATGACAAGAAAAACCAAGAAAAAAAACAACAGCAACAACAACAACGACAACGTCAACGAGAATCGCCGCTTGTCTCCACCCCAAATTCCCAAAAAGCCGTCAATGCCCAATGTGCATTTGTCATGAAACCGTTGGCCTAATTCTTGAGGCCTTACGACGGCGTGGACAACGCCATGGAAAGAAAAGAGCGATAGCTACCGGTTCGGCTGTCTAAATGAACAAAGAAGGGCCTCGTATTGAGGGCGTATCGAACGGGATCTCCAATTCTGCTGCAGCTCGCGATTCAATTTCCCAATTAGTTGAAACGCAGGTATTTGGGAGGAATTTTTTTTTTTCCACAGGTCGTTCATGTGCACCCACTTTTATTGAGCGGGGGCCTCATTCTCCCAATGGGCTTGGCAGAGAGCATGTGACGGCTTATTCATTCATGCATTCATTCGTTCATTCACTCACTAACTCACTCACTCACTCATGTTATTTTGGCATCTTTATTTCCGGCTTTAAGTGATATGCGTGTAAAGACACATGAGGGTTTGATAAAATTTGCATTCTTCGCGCCCGTAACGGTTACCAGTTTGATCTTCCGTTTCAGATTCGGTTTCGGTTTTGGTTTTGGTTTCAGTTTCGGTTTCGATCCAATTCGTTTCCGCTTTCTAGCGGCCCCGTCTTTCGCTTCCTTTTCTTTTCTTGTCGGGTTTTTTCGGCCTTCTCGGGATTTTTTTCGGTTATGCGTTTATCATTATGACGCCGGCCTCAACGGGCGTGCAAACCTACTCTGTTTTTCTGGTGATGTCAGTGTTGTTGCATCGCATGAGAAACTAAAACCCGAAGATTGGCAACTGGCCTGCGTAGGGACTGGTGCATCCAGCCAACCAGCACAATATTCTGGTGTCACTTTTCTGGTGGTAGCGAGCACAATATTGCACAGCGTTTGGCAAAGGCGGCCTGCCGCACGCGAAGTCTAAGATGCGTTGCCGATCTCATTTCAAAAGGGCCACCCGGTGCCTGCGTTGTCACAGATATGGAGAGAAACAGCGAGCCTATGATCAGAAAGGCAAGGCAAGTCATACACTTTTTTCTTGGCCAAGGAACGGCTCAACCTCTATGACAACGACAGACCAACTACTAGCCACTACGCTGCGTAAAGCGTGTAGTAGTGCCGTGCCGGAATCGTAAAAAACACAGAAAAAAGAAACAGTGGAAAAATAAATAGGGGTCCCGGCCATGGTCGCCGAGGACGAAGGACGCTTATCCCCGGCTGCTGCACTTCGTGTGGCGTTTGCTGTTTGCGGAAAGTATGCTTCCCAATGCGGACGGTCATGCATGCACGTCGAGAACAATGGCGGATGGTCTTACTAATCGTGCATGATGCATGTGTTGGCATGCCTACGCCCGAGAGGCAGAAAAACTACGTTGTGTTGATGAAATTGGGCAACTTATTTTTATTTTTTTGGCCTTTTTTTTTCCATCCTGGGTTTTTCCCTGTTTGGGTCTGCCCTGCTGGGCTCTACTTCCTCTTCTCGTTGGCTTTTCGGACACAGATTCTCGCGACGCTCCCTCCACACATACACGACTCAGCTCACATTCTTGCCATGCATCGCACGGCTACTTGCTGTCCGTCGTACCTGCCACGCGGTGTCTGTGCTTCTTGCCGTAGCCTCTCAGAAGACGCGCGGCGGTGAAAAGTTACAACAACGTTCGGCAGGAACAATTGGGCTATCGTGTGTGTGTGTAGGCATGCGCGTGCGTGTACTCCATTCAATGACAACAACAGCTGCACCGAGCTCTCTATCACCCTCTCACAAAGGCCCGCTCCGTCCCACCTTTCGTTGACTTTCTAATATGCCCAAAAAACCACCAACAGTTTGCCCATGTCCACACAGAGCTTCGCGGTACTTCGCGGTACTTCGCCGTGCTATGCAGTGAGTGAGTTACGTCTACTGCCTTTTCTTTTTTTCCTCTACGTTTCGGTTTCTGTCCGTGTTTTGCGCTCATGCCATGACACAGCGTTGATCCCAATCTTCCATCCATCCTCCGCCCAGTGTGCTTATTAAAGGGGACACCCTTCGGGGCCTAGGCACCCTTCGAAACCTCTAATGGTTTTTACGATACAATGTGTGTTTGCCGATCACTGTCGCCATTATACTCATTGTGTGTGTGTGTGTGCAGTAAGGAAAAAAATTAAAGAAAACTCGCTTTCCAAGCCGTGGAAAAGTACGACCCGTGAGCTGGGCGTGCAGACGCCATCAAAAAAGGATCACCATACACCAATCAATTTCACAAGACGAAGACAACCCGTTACGGTGTTGCCAATTCAGATCGAAAGTTTTGGTCGTGGAGAAAGGCTCCGTTTGCAGAGTGTTTGGCCAATTAGAGAGAGCAGGAGAGATAGGGATAAAGAGAGAGAAAGAGAGAAACAGAGAGTAACCCGTGGTTATTGACGTCTGTCCTTTTTTTTGATCTGAGATTCGAAGCCTGAATTTTCGTGCTCCCTCGTTCGCTACAGCTGGTCTTGTCGCATTTTTCCAGTTGCACACGCGCGCACATAAACCGGGAGCATTCTGTGATTTCACAATCGAAAGATCTTTTGCAGCTGCATCAACAATACTGGACGGAAAATTTACCAGATAAAAAGGAAGAGAAACTACTTAGTGTTGCCCCGCTTCCATTACCACACAAGAGGAATTTCGGGAAAAAAAACAGCATTGGCTACCAAGAAACGCATTGTTTAGCCTACCCTTTGCAGCAGCAGCAGCGATTGACCTCTGGAAAAACCTTCTGAAGGCCTGTCACCGCACCCACACACCACGCGCAACAAACTAAATCAACGCTATGCGTGAATCGCGACACCAAAAATTCGTGTGGACCATCCGTCACGATTGCGCACTTGTAGACTCAGTGCTGGCGCTGGGAGACATGCTAGCGGATCCCATCCGTTCATATCCAAGAACCAAGTTTTGGGCAAGTGTGAGTGATGAGCTGCATCTGACGCATCAATTGGCACGCAACAGTCGGCAATGCCGGGACCGTTTCAATCTATTGTTCTCACGCGCATTGCTGGTACCTGCAGAACTGCGGCGATCACCCCCATTGTCTTCGAATCCGCTGCCTGCCAGCGTTGCTGCCGGGCCTATATCACGTGGGACGGTATACGACGAGTCATCAGAGGCTGACTTACCCATACCGTCAGAAATGGTACTTGAGTCCAGACTACAAATGTGCGTGCGACGGTTTCGATTTGGCAATGGAAGAAGCCTGGAGCTGAACAACAGCGGCAATCTCAATAATAATATCAACAACAACAACAACAACAACAACAGCAGCAACAACAGCAATAATCTTAGCATCATCAACGCGAGCAACGCAGCAGCAGCAGCAGACCGTCTCGCTACCACCATTGCTTCACATGGCCCGGTTCTGGAAAGCCCACCGCCACCACCGCGAACGGGAGCTCTTCATGAACTAATACACCCACCGGATTCGCCATCGCAGACGACCGTAGCACGGCCGGAAGCACGGTTTGCGGATCTGGCCCTCATACACTCACAGCTGCACCATGTGCATTCTGTGTTGGGCACACTCACGACAGATGTAGCACAACTCAAGGCTCAAGTTACGCAATTGCAGCAGTGTCTTTCGCAGCGTGACGGCGGTGACGAGAGCGGCTGTGCTAAGCAAGAATGAGCCTACCGAGACTTCACCTTTGTTTCGGCATATGCATGCACCAACACGCACTCACGCTCACGTCAGTTATTGTAATATTAGTTACCCAGCAGGGACAAAAGAAAAGCAAAGCAGTGCGAAGCAGAGAAGGAAAGGAACGAAAGAAGGGAACGCTTCCGGCCCGATCCAACAATGGTGAGACTCACGCAAGGAAAAAAGCTGGCGTCGCATTTGTGGCTTTCGTCATAGGATTACCGTGAACACTACGGCAGGAAAAACTTCCACAAAGCGCGTTGATCAATACAGTCACCGAGACGGATGCAATCTTGTGGTTTCGCCGCTTTTACACGACATTCCTCAATTGCTTCATGCAGCCTCGACGTGCCTCTCTTGAACAATAAGATCTGTTTGTCTGCTCGCATTGTCTTGAGCCAGCACCTACATACGAACCGTTTGAAAACGCATGCATACGCATATACATACAGTATACAGGCTAGTATACACATTTCTGCGTTAAGAAAGAATACATGCATGACGGAATCGCTAGCCCTAATGGCGACGCCCTATTGCCGTCCATAAAGCTCACTGTTTGTAAAAAGCGTAACCCGGTGTTTTGGAGTGTGTTTAGCGAAGTCTCATAAAAAGCTGAGATCAGATATCGAAGTATCAATCTTAATCACCACTTTTTTAATGAAAAGAACAAGAAACATACCGAAAACATCAAAACAACTGGGAGAAAGCGGTAACGTCGTGTGGTGTCGGGCCATGAGAACATGGCCAACTCACGAAAGGCGTCTGTTTCCCTCTGTTATCCTCTGGATCACGGTTTTGAGTTGACCTTTGCGTCGATTGTGTGTTTCTTAATCTCTCTTTTCTAGTTTAGTGCTTGTAGTCATACATGTGTGTGTTAAGGTTTGGGTGATGAAAAGTGTATATCAACATTTTACAGTGGCTAGCTACGGCGATGTTGTCTACTACGTTAACCATCTTTCGGGGCTGACATCCTTAACACAGAGAAGTATGAGAATATGTAGCAGCGAAGTAGGCCGTAGGACGTAGGAGTTCTTGGATTCGGACGAATGAGAAAGGTTTGGGCTTTTCGATAATTGCAACTTGTCACAAATCAGAAGTCTCGAAACATGCAGTGTGATGTGAATACAAAGTTCCAGGACTTCCACTTCTTGGCTTCTTCAGTTCTTACTTCAAACCTGGATGTCTGTCTATCGCTGTTTGTTATAGAACAGAGACTTACTAAATTCGATGTTCTGAGTTGTGACTGCTAACACCCATACATCTTTTCAAAATTGTACCAAATTTTTAAATATTTAAAAAATCCCAAAAATAGTTTTTCAAAAAATTATTTTCACGAACCCACGCAAAAAATTTATTATTCTCATCGCTCAGCGGCTGGCAACTTTTTCTTCACGATTATAAAAGGAGACACTTGAAAGATTGTACAGACCACTAATGTCTTGATCAAAGTAGAACCATCTACAATTCAATCAAAAATGGCTGCTGAGTATGTTTTCCACTGCTAACAAGTAGAGTAATCACGAAATTGCTCTTCTTTATGAATTCCTCATAATGAACTACAAGTTGCATCGGACCTGATCAAACACCTTTCAAGACCATTTTTTATTGGTGTTTTTTTACAGGCCTTTGTGAATCAATTCGGTGTTTTTTCCGATACTCTGGCAATTCTCATTTTTCGAGAATGCCGCCCGTAGGGGACTTTTCACCAGAGAAAAAAGTTTATTTTTTTCGGGTGGAACAAAGACATGGATAGCTGGACGTTGGGGTCTCTTTTTTTTCACTCTTGAAAACCACCGTTGTATTTCCCAACTGTTCTTCATCCTGTCTCTGCCATTTCCCCCACCGTCGAATGGAACGTGGTGTGTTTCAGTTCGATGTGACTTTGTATTCGACGAGTATATGGTCCGTTTGCTAACCAGAAATTTCTTGTGTATAGAAAGGTCCAGGTCCCAGAATCCCAATTGAAGAAGTCTAAGGCTCAACAAAAGTCGGCCGAGCAAGTCGCCGCCGAGAGAGTCGCCCGCAAGGCTGTATGTTGAAAACACTCAAACAACCCAGGACCCTTAGTCACGGGTCCGGCTGTAAGGCTAAGCACGCATCCCGCCAAAGCGCACTCCGTGAGCTCACGGAACCTGCGTGCTGTGACAGTCTGTCGTTTTTTCCACTTCTGTTTTCTTACAATGATGAAATTTTCCCAAATATCATTTTGATCGACTAGCTACGGCAATGTTGTCGAAACTTACACCATCTTTCGCCTGATTTTTGCTAAGAAACAGAAGAGGTTAGACACATACAGACTTTGGTTTGCGGTTGCGTAGCAGTACTGTCGCATTTCTTTCTACAAAACAACTTACTAACCGTCTTCTGTTTACAGGCCAACAAGGAAAAGAGAGCTGCCATTTTGGAGAGAAACGCTGCCTACCAGCAGGAGTACGTTGACGCTCAAAGAGCCATCATCGACGCCAAGCGTGAGGCCAAGGCCAACGGTTCTTTCTACATCGACGCCCAGCCAAAGTTGGTTTTCGTTGTCAGAATCAAGGGTATCAACAAGATTGCTCCAAAGCCAAGAAAGATCATGCAGTTGTTGAGATTGAACCAGATCAACACCGGTGTTTTCGTCAAGGTCACCAAGGCCACCTCCGAGCTTTTGAAGTTGATCGAGCCATACGTTGCCTACGGTTACCCATCTTTCGCCACTGTTAGAAAGTTGGTTTACAAGAGAGGTTACGGTAAGATCAACAAGCAAAGAATTGCTTTGGCCGACAACTCTATTGTCGAGGCCAACTTGGGCCAATTCGGCATTGTCTCCATCGACGACTTGATCCACGAGATTGTCAGCGTTGGTCCTCACTTCAAGCAGGCCAGCAACTTCTTGTGGCCATTCAAGTTGTCCAACCCATCTGGTGGCTGGGGTGTTCCAAGAAAGTTCAAGCACTTCATCCAGGGTGGTTCTTTCGGTAACCGTGAGGAGTTCATCAACAAGTTGGTCAAGTCCATGAACTAAGCTAACCTTCTTGGCACGCTGACAAAAACAAACGCTATACTTACTCTTATATAGCGGGTGTGTACTTGTCAAAACATCCATGGTTGTTCAGTTCATCTTGTTAAGGTTTTTCAGAAATTATAATAAGTTTATGTATATTAGTGCTAGACTCTTCCCAGTGAAGAACTAAAGAAAGGTTGAATAAGGACACAACAAGACGCCACGGTGCCGATTAAGCTATCAAATGTCAACTGACTGTTAGTTACAACCCGATTCTGAACGTGATGAGCTTCAAAATCGTGTGTAACTATGGCTATTTCCCGAGTTTTTGGTTTTCGTTTTCACATGGTCATTATTCGCACTGTTAAATCACACTGAAAATGACGATAAAACGACCATTTTTGACCGTTGAAAAAGCCTGAACCAACGTGTAACTATTCTGAACACATTACCATTCAAAAACTGGTCTTAGAAGAGCCGAATTGCTGGTTGTTTTGCTTGTTTTTCTCTTCAGATTTGGAACTTTTTCGTTTATTGGCCTCCATATCATCAAATCTCAATCTCGAGCCGGACTGATAAACTGAAAAAAATTGGGAAAAAAATACCAAGACTTGATAAACTTTAAGCTCATCTCACCTCATCTCATCTCATCTCATTTGATCTCATCTCGTCTGATTTAGTCCCACCAGTTTCTTTGTTCGAATTGTGTCCGCTCGGTTTGGTTTTGTTAAACTCTCAGTTTTAGGTCTTACTAGCTTTTCAGACTAGTCTAATAGGCCTCGACCTATTAAAATAATACCATTATCGAATCACCGATATCGAAAATGGTAACAGAGGGAAGCACCTCTTTTAGAGGTAATGTTTCCTCGCGTGACAGCTCCGAATCATCGGCTAAACAGGCTGTGCACGAATTCCATAAAGGCGACGAAGTAGCGATTTCCGAAAACTTCGCAAAAAGCTCAGAAGGCCAGCCGGAGGGCCAGCTGAGAAGACAATTTTCGGTGTGGTCGATCCTGGGAGTCGGCTTCGGACTCACCAACTCGTGGTTTGGTATCTCAGCGTCCATGGTAACAGGTATCTCCTCCGGCGGACCCATGATGATCGTGTACGGTATCATAATCGTGGGTTTGATCTCGGTGTGTGTGGGTGTGTCGCTTGGAGAACTGTCCTCGGCGTACCCTCACGCCGGAGGTCAGTTCTGGTGGTCGTTGAAATTGGCCCCCGCCAAATACAAGAGATTTGCTGCCTACATGTGCGGATCCTTCGCATATGCAGGCTCGGTTTTCACCAGTGCGTCTACGACGCTCTCCGTGGCTACTGAACTAGTGGGCATGTACGCCCTGGCACACCCAGATTTCACCGTAAAGAGATGGCACGTCTTTGTGTGTTTCGAGTGTCTGCATCTGTTTTTGATGTTATTCAACTGCTACGGGAGATCGTTGCCCTTCATATCGTCCAGTGCTCTGTACATCTCGCTATTTTCCTTCGTGACAATCACGATCACCGTGCTTGCATGTTCGCATGGGAACTACAATGATGCCAAATTCGTGTTTGCCACTTTTTTCAACGAAACCGGATGGAAAAGCAGCGGGATTGCCTTTATTGTGGGTCTGATTAACCCCGCTTGGTCCTTTTCTTGTCTGGACTGTGCCACACACATGGCTTTCGAAGTCGAAAAACCGGAACGTGTCATTCCCATCGCCATCTTAGGTACCGTGGCAATCGGATTCTGTACCTCGTTCTGCTACGTTATTGCCATGTTTTTCTCTTTGCACAACCTCTCCGCTATTACCAGCTCTAACACCGGGGCTCCAATTCTTGACATTTATTTTCAAGCGTTGGGTAACAAAGCGGGTGCTCTAGTGTTGGGTACGTTGGTTCTGTTGACATCGTTCGGCTGCGTTATTGCATGTCACACTTGGCAGGCAAGATTATGCTGGTCTTTTGCCAGAGATGAGGGTCTACCATTCTCCAAGTTCATGTCTAAAATTAACCCACAGCTTGGCATTCCATTGAACGCCCACTTGGTGTCTTCATTCCTTATCGTGTTATTGGGTGTGCTGTACTTGGCTTCCACAACAGCTTTCAACTCGTTGATCACCGGATGCATTATGTTTTTACTTCTCTCATACATTGTTCCGGTGATTTGCCTGCTATTGAAGAAACGCGATATCAAACATGGTCCATTCTGGCTTGGCAAATTCGGCTTACTATGCAATATCGTGCTACTGGGTTGGACCGTTTTCGCCTTTGTATTTTTCTGTTTCCCCTTCGTGATGCCTGTTGAGAAGGACAACATGAACTACGCTTCGGTGGTAATTGTCGGATACTTACTCTTCTCCTTGCTGTATTGGGTTTTCAGAGGGCGCAAGAATTTCCACGCCGTCGAAGAGGAAGACTATGGTTCTGAAGATCCTTATTTAATGGAATAAGTCATTGGGATGGGTTATTGAATATAAATCAAGAGTGTACTAGTAAACTAATAACAGTCGGTTAATCTGAGTTAGAAAGCGTATTCTGATCATTTGTGAGGTCTGATCGGGCAGGACAGAGCTATCAAGAACATCAGCGAAGTCCGGATTCGTTCTGTACAGGGCAATGGCTAGAAGAGCTGTCACTGTAGTACAAAGTGATACACAGTTTTGAACCCTGTCATCACTGCTTATCTTCCACCACAGAGCCATGATAATCACCCCCACAAGCTCAAAATGCTTCAGAAAAGACAATAGTGGACTTGAATTCCCAAAAAAGTGTGATCCTGAATTTTCGATGGCTTCTACAATTGTCAAGAAACTAGGTCTTAAAATCACGCCAAAACGACCAGAAACAAATGCTTAACCATGGAATTTCTACTACAAGCTATACATCCCAAATTTATCAATCTTGCCCACCGATCCTCCCGGCCTCTTTGGAAAAACTGTCACTTCTACAAATCGCGTTAAACAGCTGGAAAATTTTCAATATTTGTATTAGTGAAAAAAAAGTCAGATGAGATGAGATGAGATGAGATGAGCTCACCAACACTTCAAAACTTTACAAACGTCAACGATCAAGCATTTCATCCACTCCTAACGATGTCCACCGACGAGATCAAGCAGCGGAAGCGTAAGCAGGATGACACGGAAGTCGCTGCTCAAAAAAAGGTGAAGAAAGACAAGAAAGAGAAGAAGGACAAGAAGGACAAGAAGGATAAGAAGGAAAAGAAGGAAAAGAAGGAAAAGAAAGAGAAGAAGGCCAAAAAAGACTCTGCAAAAGATCAGGAGAATGCCGTTGAAGCTCAGGTTGAAGCTGACAATTCCAGCGTCACTAGAAGTCCTACAGAGGAAAGTTCAGTTCCAGACTCTGGCTACGTTGAAAGTAAACTGCTGGCCAAACTTCCTCAAAGCGAGGTGGATGAATTTTACACTGAAAACGAGGTCAGTGTGGACGATCCAAAGAAGCTCAACTTACGTCCACTTTTGTCGTTCGGCCACCTCGAATTATCGTCAGAAATTCAAAAAGAGATTTCTAAATTCCCAAAACCTACACCAATTCAAGCCGTTTCGTGGCCTTATCTGCTGTCTGGACGTGACGTGATTGGTGTTGCGGAAACGGGTTCCGGAAAAACCTTTGCGTTCGGCGTTCCTGCAATCAACAACTTGATGAATGCAAAGGGCTCAAGAAATGCTGGGGTCCAGGTTCTGGTGATTTCCCCTACCCGTGAGCTTGCTTCCCAGATTTACGATAACCTGATCTTGCTTGCCAAGAAGGCCGGTGTGCACTGTTGCTGTCTGTACGGTGGTGTTCCAAAAGACGAGCAAAGAGCTCAGCTGAAAAAGGCCCAGGTAGTGGTCGCTACGCCAGGTAGATTGCTCGATCTAATCGAAGAAGGATCTGCCAGACTTGCGAATGTGGACTACCTGGTGCTCGACGAAGCCGATCGTATGCTCGAAAAGGGTTTTGAAGAGGATATCAAAAGAATTATTGGCTCTACAAAGAGCATTGGAAGACAAACCCTGATGTTCACAGCCACTTGGCCTAAGGAGGTGCGCGAATTGGCTAGTACTTTCATGAAAGACCCAGTCAAGGTTTCGATTGGTAACAGAGACGAGCTTTCGGCCAACAAACGCATTACTCAAATCGTGGAAGTGGTTGAACCTTTCAAGAAAGACCGTAAGCTACTCGATCTTTTGAAAAAATACCAGTCCGGTGCCCGTTCCAACGATAAGGTTCTGATTTTCGCTTTGTACAAAAAAGAAGCTGCTCGCGTGGAGAGGAACCTCAATCACAACGGTTACAAAGTTGCTGCTATCCATGGAGATTTGTCGCAACAACAAAGAACCCAAGCCTTGAGCGAGTTCAAGTCTGGCGTATCAAACCTGCTGCTGGCCACGGACGTTGCTGCAAGAGGTCTAGACATTCCTAACGTGAAGACAGTGATCAATTTGACCTTTCCATTGACCGTGGAGGACTACGTTCACAGAATCGGGAGAACAGGACGTGCTGGCCAGACCGGTACTGCCCATACGCTTTTCACAGAGCAGGAAAAACATCTTGCGGGCGCTTTGGTCAACGTCTTGAACGGTGCAGGACAGCCGGTTCCCGAGGATCTCAAAAAGTTCGGTACTCACACCAAGAAGAAGGAACACAGTGCTTACGGTGCGTTTTACAAAGACGTTGACACCACCAAGAAGCCCAAGAAAATCACTTTCGATTGAAAAATCGGGTCTAGTCAGCATTTCCCTCCCTCTTCTGTATAAATAAAATATGTAAACTAAGATAAACTTAAATCGTTGTGAAGAAGCCGCTCTCAGCTTGAACGCACGGCTGTTCAAGAGCTGGCATATACTCAAAGGGCAGGTCCAAATTTTTGGGATTACAGCTTCATTGATGACTACACTAATCTGAGTGAACTCCGTTACAAACTGCTCGACAGACATCCGATATTAATATTGTTCGAGCCAGAACAGCGTCCAATTGACCAAATTTTGACCAAGTTTGACCATTAGAAACACCGAAATCTGCAAATTCTACTCAAGACTTGTCTAGCCCTTTTATCGTTCACGTCGACATGAGTTTTATCGGTTTTAGGTGGACGGAATTTCATGTCGTTCTGATTCTTGAAAAGAATTGATAAAATGATACTTATAAGTCTAGATCTTATACAACAGTTTAACAAAACTTCGAGCCAGTTAGACTTCCTACCACCTCTATATCGCTTCAAAAACCC
The DNA here is from genome assembly GCA_900074735.1 of Lachancea sp. 'fantastica'. NCBI lineage: Eukaryota > Fungi > Ascomycota > Saccharomycetes > Saccharomycetales > Saccharomycetaceae > Lachancea > Lachancea sp. 'fantastica'. Next base: position 1,984,495 of record LT598476.1, on the reverse strand, counting down.
ATGAAGATACTATCTATAACATGAGCAAAACCATACAACGATGCGAGATCGAAGAACGGATTTCAAAGGGCCAGGCTATCGTTATTTATCGTGGATACGCTCTGAGACTTGATAAATGGATCAAATTCCATCCTGGCGGTGACAAGGCTATCCACCATATGATTGGAAGGGATGCCACTGACGAAATGAATGCGTATCATTGTGATGAGACCGTTGCTCAGTTTTTGAGATGGAAAATAGGCACAATTGAAGGAGATTGGGTGAATTACGTTCCTCCGATCCAAGGCGGCGTGTTCGACTCTAAGCCAAACGTCGTCGAACCTGAACACCAGAAAAACGATATCAAGATGTGTGGCGAACCTGCGGTTAAAATTGTTCCTAAAATGCCCCAAGGTGTGGTGCCATCTTTGGATATGACAGAAGCTTTCGAGCAGCATATCGTAGTGGATCGAGCCCTAATGCCAGCAGATCGCTACGACGATGCTCTTGTGCGAAAGGACTTGGCATCCCTGCCTAGTCTCGATGCTGCAACCCAGCAATGGCTTTCCCGTGAGTATAATGACATGCATCAAAAAATCATTGCTGCAGGTTTATATCAATGCGACTATTATCGCTACGCTAAAGAATTGACACGTATAAGCATTCTTTTCGGCTTGTCGTTTCTTCTGTTATTTGCATATCACCGTAACTTTTGGAGTGCGATTTTCATGGGCGCCGCATGGCAGCAGCTTGTATTTATCGCGCACGACGCAGGCCATATTGGCATTACTCACAATTATCAAGTCGACAACATCATCGGTATGCTAGTTGCATCGTGGATTGGAGGGCTTTCACTTGGATGGTGGAAACGGAATCACAATGTCCACCATTTGGTTACCAACGACCCGGTCCATGATCCAGACATTCAACACTTGCCCTTCTTTGCTGTGAGTACACGACTCTTCAATAACGTTTACTCCACATATTACGAACGATTCTTGTGGTTCGACGCACTAGCACGCAAAACTATTCCCCTTCAGCGTTTCCTCTACTACCCCATCCTGAGCTTTGGCCGCTTCAACTTGTATCGCTTGAGTTGGATGCATGTATTGCTGGGACTTGGACCTCGGCGAGGCAAAGCTGCGTGGTTTCGATACTTTGAGCTTGCCGGTTTGACATTTTTCAATTACTGGTTTTTCTACTTGGTGTGTGGCCGAGGGCTTTCAACAACATGGGATCGTGTACAGTACGTGTTGGTTTCACATATTACGACCATGATTGTACATGTCCAAATCACATTATCGCATTTTGCGATGTCTACGTCGGATTTGGGAGTTGCAGAAGGTTTTCCAATGCGTCAATTACGCACATCAATGGATGTGGATTGTCCAAGATGGCTCGATTTCTTCCATGGTGGCTTACAGTTTCAAGTAGTGCATCATTTGTTCCCCCGGTTGCCGCGACACAATCTGCGCGCCGCACAGCCCTTTGTGATTGAATTTTGCCGGAGGGTGGGTTTGAAATACTCTATCTATGGTTTCACTAAGGGGAACGAAGTGGTTCTTAGCAAATTAGAGGAAATCGCTTTGCAGGCAAAGACTATGCTGGATTGTGCAAAGACTATGAATGCTCGAAACTCAGCCGAATAGACCATATTTTCGCGGATATCAGATTTGAGTTAGGAGAGGAATGCCAGCGTCGGACACATTTCCGCACAGAAATGTTATCCCACTAGTTCGCGGGGTATATATACTCTGGGATGAGGGTTAGAGGATACATGGGAAGAAGTAAGTGACCACGAGGATCCAGACCTGGGGATCTTAACCTAAAGGTCAGCGTTCATATCAGAATATCAATTGCTACATCAGTGCAGATAACACTGATGAGTAGTTATGTCTCGTTTTGCATCGTTTTGCAACATATCCTCCAAAAGCTGCTTCATACACCCCGAGGCTGATGACCATCGACTCCAAAGGTTGCCAATCTCAGCCGTCTATTCGCTACCACGCTCAAAAATTAGACTTTAAGACTCCAAAAACAGCATGATGTCTCGAATCGATTGATAACGATCCTATTCCCAATCAAGAAGCGTTGCATGGAACATTGTCATTCAAAAACCAGCAAACACAAATCCCAGGACAACTTTGCAACCTGCATTGTACATACTTAGCAAGTCCGGGATTTTGCTGAACACTTGGTCTGAACACTCGGTCTGAACACTCGAAATGACAAAATGCCAGAATTGAGCTGGTTCGAAATCCAGCAAGCGTCCAACGCAACCAACGTCAAGATTCATAAATAATAGTTCATACAGTCTCACTGGAGAACATCAGAGGGCAAAATACCGTCTGGTTCTCTACTGACACATTCCAAATACCATCTCGAGTACTGACACCGTCGTCGAGTATTTCAGCTTAAGGTATCCGTTAACAAGGCATCGATCGTATGGGAAAGCTATCGCCAACGAATGCCTTAGCCACACGCTTCAAGCACACACGAACGGCTTTGTATCATTATCTATAGCACATGAAAGCATTAAAACGTCGTCTTTCCACGATGAAGGGTCGCCAGGATACCACAATTGATACAGACTCTGTTGATAACACAACTCCAGCATTTGAAGACGAATCGTTGCCTCCAGTGACACTCCATGGGTATATTGAAAGTACCCGAAGTCGATTGCTGTCTCCAGACATCTGTGATGAGCTACGCAACCTAATGCCCACCCGTATACAGCTGTATTCGGACTGGCACTTGCTGTACAGTCTGCAACAACATGGGGCATCTCTACAATCGCTGTTCGGTCGCACAGCTCCCGATCAAGCAGTCCCAGCACGTATTGGCTATGTGATTCTGATAGAGGATCGGAAAGGTGGGCTTTTTGGAGGATATTGCAACGAACCACCACGTCCATCGGACAGTAAACGGTACTATGGGAACGGAGAGTGTTTCTTATGGCGATTGGAACGGGCAGCAAGTGTGGATTTGGGTGGTGTAAAGAATGAGAATGATGCCGATGGCTGGAGATTCTGTGGGTATCCTTACACCGGACTGAATCATTTCGTTATGCACAGTACGAGCCATTATTTCTCGATGGGAGCGGGTGATGGTCATTATGGACTCTGGTGCGATCAAGCGCTGGAAACAGGCGTCACAAACCCGAGTTTGACATTCGGAAACGAATGTTTGAGTCGAGAAGGTGCGAAATTCCACATTGTGAATCTGGAGGTCTGGAGAGTGGGCTGAAAAGATGGCTACAACCGGATTGTAAGCAAGGCATAGCGCCAGAAAAAGACACCGGAGCCTGCTGTACAGCTCACATACGTCGTATCCATACCAATACAAATGACACATCTGCTTAAAACCTTATATCTACAGATTTATGGAGATTTTTCAATTTTCTTCGCTTGTGAGCGTCCATCCAGTTTAGCTCAATGTTCCTCGTCAAGAACCCGCTCGACCTCGTCTTTAGCTTGCTGGTACTCAATTGCATACCGTTTTTCGAACACTTTCTCTACCTGCTTGACCCGTCCACTACAGAATTCCAAACGACGACGGATTTGTCGAGCTACTTGCGAACCCCGGGCAAACCGGGTCTCCAGATGCGGCAGCCGTTGTTGCAAAGTGTCTACCAACTGTTCGAGTTCTCTACTGCGGGAATTGATGATTCCTGCGGTTCTAGTTTGTATAGCTATAGCTTGAGCAAAGTCCGCACTGTTCAAGGCATGAGCCAATGACTGGAAAATGTATCGAGAAACATCAAAAACCGGTGCTTCGAGCGGTCGTGCTAGCCAATCGCGTCCAACTTGCTCATTGTCGTTTTCTTCACCATTTCCCCATTCTTCTTCCTCTGCTTCTTCTTCACCGTCATCGCTGCTACTACTACCGGTGGATATAGGAGACTCTGGGGCCGGAATTGCATACATCTGAGAATCTATACTGGTTGTACGGGATCTAGACCCGATATCACTACTACCAATGTCACTCATGGGCTTCTAGCTAGTCTTTCTTATGATTTTGAACTAGTTAACGTCCTTAGTGTATAAATACCTAACGTTTTTGATCTAAACCTTTAACTTCGAATACCACTTGCCAAAACCAAAAAACAAGGTTAAAATCGCGTCAGAGGTGGGATTTTAACAGTCAAGAGACTGCCTTAGCGTGTGGAGTGGATAATAAGGCATGGCATCAGCTTATGCGGCCTCTGCGGAGGACGTAGTGCGAAGATTGCGTCCATTTGGCATGTTTTTTGAGACATCGCTAAAGGACTTGATCAAGAGCATTCGTGGGGCAAGTGAGGACCCTGAACAGCTGCAACAGGTCCTGGGACAAGCGTTGGCAGATTGCAGGGAAGAAGTACGGTCGCCAGATGTCGAATTGAAGGCCAATGCCGTGGTTAAACTCACGTATTTGGAAATGTACGGTTTCGACATGGCTTGGGCCAATTTCCATATCCTGGAAGTCATGAGCAGTAGTAAGCTCCAGCATAAGCGCATAGGGTATCTGGCAGCCTCGCAAACGTTCTACAAAGACGCAGACGTTTTGATGTTGGCAACGAATCTGCTGAAAAAGGATCTGCGGTATGAAGGTCGACGCGATGGTCGTAACGATGTGCTGACTATGGGCGTGACTTTGAGCGGGCTGTCGACTATGGTAACCGCGCCGCTGGCACGGGACATTTGCGACGACCTGTTTGGGATGTTGAGCAGTTCAAGACCTTACATTCGCAAAAAAGCCATTGCAGCTCTTTTTAAAGTGTTTTTGCAGTTTCCAGAGGCACTTCGAGACCATTTTGACCGGTTTGCTGCCAGATTACGTGACGAAGACCAATCGGTCGTCTCAGCCACTGTAAGCGTTGTCTGTGAGCTATCCAAAAAAAACCCACGTCCATTTGTTGTGTTATCACCACTGCTTTACGAAATGCTCTTGACTATCGACAACAATTGGATCATAATTCGGCTGCTGAAGCTGTTTACAAACTTGGCTCAGGTAGAACCGAAACTAAGAGCCAAGATTCTCCCCAAAGTCCTGGATCTTATGGAAATGACTTCGGCAACATCAGTGATTTACGAATCGATCAATTGTATCGTGCGGGGCCACATGCTGGAGGAAGATGACTACGATGCGGCAGCAACATGCCTACAAGAGCTTATTAAGTTCTGCAACTCGAATGATCCAAATTTGCGTTACATTAGCGTAATTCTATTCTACAAGATCGGAAAAATCAATCCTGAGTTCATCGCCAAGTTCGACACGCTAGTAATTCGGCTGCTCAAAGACGTGGATGTTTCGATTCGAAGCCGCGCTTTAGAGCTCTTGGAAGGTGCTACAGACGAAGACAATCTCGCTTCCGTCGTGCAAACTTTAATACAACAGTTTACGGACAAAGATATGGTTTCCACAAGCAATCTTTTCCAACAGGCTTCAAAGACCTGTATAGAGATTGAGATCCCCGTTTCCTACAAGATAAAGATGGTCAGCGTGATTTTGAAAATCTGTTCCTTCGACAATTACGCAAAGATCCCTGACTTCGATTGGTATATAGCTGTCCTGTCAGATCTGTGCGTAGTTTCACAGGATTTGAACAACAGCACTATCGGAAACCAGCTAGCGGATGAAATACGAAACGTAATGGTCAAGGTGCCTGATTTGCGGCCTAAATTCATCGAAACGATAGTGAATTTGGTGCTAAATCCAGATATAACGCAGCAAATGCCAATGATTTTGCGAGAAGGGTATTGGTGTATTGGCGAATACTCGAGCATTTTGAGAAATGGTGACGAATTCATCAAGAAATCTGTGAAGCAGCAACGGGTTCAACCGCAAGTTCTACAAATAATGTCACAGGCTTTAATCAAAGTCTTCAGCAATTGGTGTAATAATGACGCCGAAAGTAAATCCGTTCCGCGCGTCAAAGAAGTTCTTGGAGAGCTGGTAGGATTCTATGAGTGTCTCAGTACCTCCCAATGGTTTGAGGTGCAAGAACGTGCTGTGGAATTTCTTGAATTCTGCAGACTTTGTGACGAATCCCTCAAAAGCGACGAGGAAGAGCTGCCTCTCCTGATAACCGAGATTCTGCCTGGGTTTTTCAACGCCTACGATCTAAAGCCTATCATGCACGGTACTCAACTTAAGATTCAGGAGAATTTGGCGTTGGATTTGGAGACGCCCTTTCTCAGCAACGAAGAATTGGAAAATCTTTTGCTTCAAGACTCGAATAGAACTGACGAAGGAGACTCTGTACTAGAATCGGATTTAGAACTGGATTCTGAATCCGATGACGACGGCGATATAATTCAACCGTCAGAACAGTCAAGGACGGTCCCGCTTCAGGGGATCAAGAAGAGCGACATGACTGCAGAGGAGCGTCATTCTTTAGAGGAGAAGCGCAGACAAGATCGCATGGACAATCCTTTCTATTTGGATGCTGGCGATGAATTACCAGAGACCAAGGACAGCAAGCTAATCGACTTTGATGGTGAAGAAACGCGCACAGAGCCCAAGAGCGTAGGCACACTTGATCTATCCATCATTTCTAGTGGCTCAAGGTCCAAGAATAAGAGCAAGGGGAAGAAGAAGGCGCAGGTACTGGTCGAAGAAGGCCTTCCGGATTTGCTACCAGACACACAATACAATCGCGGCAGCCTCGATAAGGTTCTCAGTAGTTCTTCGAGTGTCAATTCTAGTGCAATCAATCTCAAGACGCAATCGAAACTTGAAAATTTTGATTTCAGCTCGCCTCACATATCTCCTGGCGTAACACCATTTGGCGAGAACGACGATTCTGCTGACATCGAAAAATTAAGAGCTAAATTCGCTTCACCATCTTTTGGCAATAGCCAAAATCCAGACGACGAAGAGGTTATCGTTGTCAAGAAGAAATCAAAATCGAAATCCAAGTCAAAATCCAAGGCTTCCAAGTCTAAATCGAAATCCAAATCCAAAAAGTCCGAAAAAAACTCTGGAGAAATCCCAGATTCCACAGAACCAATGCCATAATTCTTATTCCATTGGAAAAATTATAAAATAGGACTATCAAGAGCTGACATCAGTCACTGTCATCATCATAGCACTGTCGTCAATATCACTGTCATCTGTAAAGTGTCATTAACATGTATCATTCAACACGAAAGTGTCTTAATTCGTTATAGAATAGTTGATCTGAGTATCACATCAGCTTTACCACAGCGGCTAAAAGTGCTTCAATTGAAGCTCTAAGGGCCTCTTAAACTATGATTTTCAATGCCTGCATCTCCAATGCTCAAAATCATACCGTGTGGAGAAAAGTTCTTCAAAATCTGAGCACTTTACATGAAGATATCAAGTGCACAATCACGCAACGAGAGTTTATCGTATCGTCCATGAATAGCACAGATACAGCAATGGGTCAAGCCCGTTTCAAACATAGTTTTTTCGAGAGCTATGAATTCAAACCCCAGGAAACAGTGTTTGGAGAAGACGGGCTTCAACAAGTTCAGGATCAGCAGCTTGAGGTGCATCAATTGTATTCGTTCAAGATCAATGGCAAACTCCTAGGTATACTCTTTCGAAAACCTGAAAATGACAATATCAAAACACTGGAACTGGCTATCCATAATGGTGCAACTTGTCCAGAATCTTTGGCCAACCGATTTCAGATAACGATACATACCGAGAGCTTGATGGTTAAAGAATATGTGCCTAACATAGTACCTATAAAATACGATCCTATTGTGATCAATCTGAGATACAAGTGGCGCTTTCTGGAGGTCTACGGCGGATCGTGCGAAGATCAGGGAGAACAGCTGGATCCGCGGCTACTAGACATGTTCAAGGTCTTTAATCGTGAACTTACAGAATCATATTTCAACAACGACATACTATCGAATAGCAAAAAATCCAGTGGTGAGCTGACACCAGAGGATGAAATCAATTATTTGTGCTGCAATCTACAACTTTTGAAGAATTTCATTGATAGCTGTCATACAAGCGCCACAGAAGAGGTCAAAATCGAGGTGTCAATCTCCAAACTAGGTTTAACTGCCTTCACCAAGGCCATCTACAGCAAAAATAACGACGTTCTACGTAACGCAATACGCGCCACGAACATTGTGAGTACGAACGATTTAGAGCATTACTGTCTGTTTACGACGACAGGCGACGAGAATAGTAAAAATCGACCGCTGGCTAAAACAATTTCCTTTGGCATGAGAGACTTCAGGAATTTTGTAAACATGGCTGCGTTTTGGAAGGGAAACCAGAATGTCAACATATGGTTTTGTCGTCCAGGAGATCCAATCTTTATGGAGTTGGTCAAAGACGACCTACTACTGGATCTCGTACAAGTTACTGAGAGCAGTGACACTGTACCGAGCAATGGAAATAAGGTCCATGCTACAAGGACGAGCCCAATACGAGAATCCGCCGTGAAAGCCGTAAGTCCCCGGAAATCGCCTCTTCAAAATAAAAGTCCTTTCAGGTCCAATTCTAAGGAGATCTCTCGCAGTCCGCTTAAGCCAAAATCTCTATTCACAACCGATGACGATGAAAGTCAGGAACAACAAGGATGGAAGAACCCTATACGCGGAAAACGGCGGCTCGAGGATGAACGTCAAGAAGGGTATTCGAAGAAGCATTTTGAGCAAAACCAGCCCGGCGACACAATGGCGCACCGCACTCGAACAACAATTGAATGGGGCAATGGTAATTTGGAGTCTGCCACCGACACAACTCCTGTGCCACCTCTAGACCAAAGAGATTTATTGAAAGAGGAGAAGAGAAAGTTTCTACGCGATCTGAAAGCGCAGCGCGAAAAGGACCAGAGCAACACAGAGGACGAAGCAAACGAGGAACAGTTAGGTCCCACGCAAATTGATAGGCCCAAAGGTCTTTTCGACTAGTGCAGTCTTTTCAATCGGCTCGACTTGCACAAGAAAATGCAATGCACACTTTTGGGGAATATGAATTGAGTATACATGCTAAAATTGGGAGTGCAGAAATGCGGTCGCTTTACTCCTATTCCACAGCTGGAGCGGGAGCAGGGACCACTGCCGCCTCATGCTTGGCTTTTTTCTCCGCACCGCCGAGATAATGAAAGTTGACAAACCGCATTGCCTGGCCTGTCTGGGCCAGAGAATTGACGACGTGGCATCCGAATAATAAATAGTTTTTGGGCTGCACCGTGAGTGCGAACTTCATGAAAACACCCGAATACATGATCAGGGCAGTGGTCATTGGCCCAGAGATCATTTCTGGGTCTTTTTTCAGGTCATAAATCGCAGCTAATGGGATACCAAAGTTCGACACTGGGCCCCAGAAATGCGTGGTGAAAACGTACTTCAAGGTTTCTTTATTCATGAAACGACGCATCACACTTTGAGAAACGGCTTTTTGAGCAGATTGAGACATATTTCGATCAGTTCTTTTGGATCAGTTGGCTAGGATACTTGGTTGTAAAGGGTTTTTCCACCAAAAAAAAGACAAAAAACAGCGACTGAAAACGTTGAAGAGGAAAGTGTACGCGGAGGATAATTTTACAATTGGAGCTAAGATCCAAGAGTCGCCTTATGGTCGATAATTGATGTGTTCTTTCAAGTATTCGTTCAGGGAAAGGGTCTTGTTGAGTTTGAAGAATTTTGGGCCCCATTGTTAAAGCTCGCCGTATCGAATGCAAAAAATAAAAAACGGTCATCGAAAACAATACCGAGAGGCATTCAACTGAGGTCATTGGAGGCAAATAGTCGGTCCTCCATCAATGGGTATTGGTGTTTATGGGAACTTTTACAGTCCTGTTTGCTTTATGTGAGAAAAATGGTGGTTTCTTCGAAATAAGCCTTTCTTCGACGGAATTTTGACGAAAAACATCCCAGAAAAAACGTGAAAAGAGCTTGCCATACCGATTCAAAAAGAAGGCTTGTTTTGGCATTCTGAGGGTGCTTCCGTCGCCGTCTTTTCAGCTTGTTTACTGAGTTGAACGTTCGATGAGAATTAAGTGTTTCGTCCACAGTGATACAATTGGAAAAGCTTTCTTGAGAACTCATCGCATCAAGTCATCGGTTCAGCAGGAACGACCTAAGAGACGGAGTGTCCATTCTTTCAGCACGCGGGTTTATGAGTTACAACGGTCAGCATCAGGATCCGCCGATTCCAAGACCGACCTCGTCGGGCCGCATTATGCTGGATCATAATGCAGGTTCGAACGGGATTAATGAGTCGTCAGCGGGACCTTCTAACGCACACTATCATCACAGTCACCATCTAAATCAACCTGGTGTGTTTTACCCACAATATACCGGCTATGGATATCCTCATGCTCAATCCCAGGTTCCATACAATGGATATTACCAGCAGCAACCTCAGAATTATGCTCAGTCTTTTTATGGACCGTCATATTATAATACACCGGCGCCGGCGCCATTTTCCTCTGCTCCTGGATTTCAGAAATTTGAGCAAGCCGAGTCTGCAGCATTTTCTCTCTCTCATGAACCACCGAGTCATAATGAGAGCTACCAGACAGAGGGCAAAGAAGACACAGATCGATCGGAGACTAAGCCCGTTGAAAAAGCGGGAAATGGTGCAGTGGAGGCAAATACAACTGACCCGCCTATAAATTCTGCCAAGCGGGAGGAGGAAAAGGTCCAGATTCAAGGAACTTCAATCACATTGGCGTCAGACGAGGATATCAAGAAATGGAGAGAAGAACGTCGCAAAATGTGGCTCATGAAGATCTCGAATCAACGAGAAAAGCACAAGCTGGAACTTGGCATGCAAGAAGAGCAGCCATCCAAGCAACCATCTTTCCAAAATGCTAAAAAGGATCAACAATTTATTCAAAACATACAGAACCAAATTGGAAGGTACAATTCCAGCCCAAATTTGAGTCTCAACTTGGTGCAAAGAACCATGGCTGAAGAAAATGCCAAACTACTTAACTTCATCAAAGAGCTAGGCGATGCAAAACTGCTTGAATATGAACTTAACGACGAAGAAAAGGAGAAGCTGTTTGGCAATAATAAGAGAGGAAGACCCAGAAATGAATATAATAAGCGGTTTGCAAGCGCTCGAAATGGACCTTCTCGGTACGATGGAAATACCAAGAAACAACGCTTCCAACAGCCTAGCGACAAGGGTGTCTGAAACTCAAACTTCATGACATCAACCTCTTAATCAGCAATTTTATGGCCAAAGAGCTAAATGCGGACCCAAGAAATGATCCGCAAATGACTCCGCGAAAAAATACCCTGTTACGCTCGGTTTCCAAAACTTTCAATTTGTCTTCTTTGCTCATTAGTTGCGCTTCCAGCATCATGGTTGTTCGTTTTCCTTTTTTCAAGCTTTCCTTGAAATGCCTTTTCCCTTTATGGCGATGTTTTGAAACTCGACAGCGCTTTTGAGCGTGCTGTGATACTTTTAGTTCACTAGTTGGTTGAGGTGGTTTTACCACAATCTTGTTGTCTTTATCTGGCTCATCAGCCGATGAAAACATGAGGAATTCTATTCATCATCTGGAAGAAATTCGATTGGATGCAGCTATAATATCTCCTACCTTTCATTTTGGGCAATATATACGTTTTCGGCTCCCGAAACGCATCCTGTCTCGTCTTGCTTCAAATCGGTTTCAAGTTTGTAACAAGTGCTCATAGCCAACACCACTGTCCAGTTATCAAATTGCACTTCGAGACTCATGGTATTCTGTCATTCTGCATAGGCCCACATTAGTGAAATCAAGTAAGTTTACGTTAGAAAAGTGCCATATATATAAAAAAAAACCTCGGAAAGAAACTATTAACCCATGTTGGCGATCCCAACCAACAAACCCAATGTGCCAACAGATCCTGCCAGAAAACCGATCATTCCCCCAATAAAAACTTGTCTTGTATCAGCCTTTTTGACTTTTGGAGACGTATCCGAAGTTATTGTCGTCTTGGAACGCTTGGCGTTATCAGTATTAGCAGTTTCATCCTCATCCTCATCTGCTTGACTATCAAAGCTTCTCTTACGGACTTGGTTCTCAAAACCACCATCATCTAGAGCCAAAAGCTCGCAATTGTCATCTTCCTGTACTTCAACGGCCGTAGCACAATCGTAGCACTGTGGTGTTCCGTCACGAGAAACACCGATTTCTGATGTAGGTAACGATTTCCCAGGAGATTGATCTCTGATTGTGATGACAACGTCCGAGGAATTTGACAGATTGCATGCTTTCTGAGAGAATACCTCATTTTCGGCAACAAGTTCAACGACGCTGTCATCACCCTCTTCTTGGCCAGAGTCACCACTGCTGGCATCGTCATCATTACGGCTGTTGTCATCATCATCGTTGTCGTTATCATCATCTAGCAATACACGCACATCCAGTGAACGTTCGAAGGTGTCTTCTTCTTCTTCTTCTTCTTCTTCTTCTTCTTCCTCTTTGTCAGCGTCTGTTTCCAAGGAAGTCTCTTGCTTTTCCAAATTGTCGTTCTTGAGCGTGATGCTTTGCGGTTCGTAGGTGTCCAAATGCAAATCAAGATCCTCACTAAAGTTCAACTCAGATGAGGAACAAGAACTCGAAACGTTTTCGGTACGTGCCATGGTGTTTGGTCTACTGGCAAATGGACTGTCCTCGAATGTCACATTAGTCAACCATAAGTCCAAACTTTTGCCATCCGGACGAAGTTCGTTGGTTTTTAGGCTTACCTGGAACTTCAACTTAGCACCACGCGATTGCCCCGATGCCAATGGCTGATATAACTTGATAAGACCAAATCTCTCCCCATTTTTTAGATCGATCACTTTCGTGTCAGCGTCCTGCGACTGTAAATCCACCAAACCATGAGTAGAACCCAGATCTTGTACGGAAATGCGAAATTGATCTAGCAATGGGACATATGGGTCTTGATCCGCTGGATAAAGCCTTTTTATGCATAACATAGCATGCTTCCTACTGAGACTCTTTTCCTGAAACAAAAAGTTGTTTTCCCGCTCAGATCGCTCCGGATCCTTTGAGCTCGCTCGTCCGATCGGGAACTGCAACCCATCGCCATCTGCTTCTTCAACCTGGAAAGATATCTTACGGAATGAACCAAAATCGGAGTCTCTCATCGAATAGTTTCAAATTCTTGAAATGAACAGTAAAATAACGGTTAAAAAGCCCTGGAAAAGTCACAGAGAAGCACTGAATTCGAACAGAGCTACTGGCTAGTTCTTAACCACGTCAACACGCTTCTATTGGGACTCAAATTGTAAAGTCTTGGTGCTCTCGAGTTTGTGAATGTATCAGGTTGTTCTTTGCCCCTTAGAAGTTATGAATATGAACGGAACGGTAGTCACAGTGCACGGGTGTGTCACTTGCAAACAACGAACACTGTCGTTCAACGGTGAACTTCGATTTTGAGGCCTTTGAGTCATCCTGGAATACTGTAGAAACCCGTATGTGGCCAAGCAAAGTTTATCGCTTCTTCCTTTCGCTCTTTTTTCTTCTTTCTATTTCCCTCTTTTTGGTCATCGGGTTTGATATTCGGGAAATGTGTCATTCTGTTTTTTATTTCACCTTGACAGCTTTAAACTTTTTGTGCCCGAGACTAGTGGTGCAATGCGCTTAAGCTTGTCTAAATTGTCTGTTGTCTGTTGTCTGTTTTCTCTTTTTTGTTTGCCGTCAGCTCTAGCTTGTCGCTTTACATCACAATGCAGCTTTTCTTCAATTTATCGCGTTTGCGAGTTTTAGGACCCTTCTTCTTCTTCGAGTCCTTCTCCTTTTTCATAGCTCTCGAGTTCCCATTGTTGTGGGCTCTGGTCCCTTCGTAGTTGCGTTGCATACTTCTGGCCACTCGGGCATCTTCTTGCTCCTGTGATTGCCGAGCATACTGCTCGTCCGTCATGTAATTAGGATCGTTTTCAGGACCGCTAGCGTGGTATGAAGCCACAGGATCGGCAAAAGGATTGTTAGAATTACCTCTGGCCCCCACAGCTAAAGAGCTTCCCTGCGTAGATGAGCGATTGAACATTGCAGGGAGAAAGTTGCCTGTGAAAAACGTATCTTGCGAACCATTCACAGATTTTAAAGATTGCCACACGACTTGCGTGTCATTTTTGAATCCCAAGTCTGTCACCAAGGTGTAAAGCTGGTTATTGCTCTTGCAAATTGTTGCGAAATGATCGTTGCGAAACATGACAGCATAGGAGTTCTCTAATAGCACTTCCTTCATGTGTTCCAAGCCATAATCCGTCAGCTGCGTAGCTGACCGGGCCAAAAAGGATTTGATGAAGTTCGAATCTTTGACTGCTGCCGTGTTCTCTGGTGTTTCGGCGATGTTTCCGTGTTGAACGTCATAAGCCGCAATCAACGCCTTTTGAGCTCCCTCATACGAGTAGCTTGAGACATGCTCGTATTGCAACGGGTCACTGGCATAGTCTGCGAGCCATCCATGCACAATGCTTACGTTGAATAGCCGGAACAGAGCCATCTCGTCTCCGTCCTGGAATGACCCATTGAAAATCGGATCGATTGACAGACCCGTGTGCAATTGCGGTAGCAATTGCAATAATCTATCTACATCTGAATGTGCACCGCGAGGCACTTGCACTCCAATGTTGGCCAACGTGGTGATGACACTATGAAGTTCTACTTCGTCACTTCTCGAGACTAGTTCCAGCAGGGGAGCCGCCTGCTGGAGCAATTGCGGCGAAAGCAGAAGCACATTACATAGCGCTAGCAAAGCGCAAGGACCGTTCTCATTCTGCAAGAGTATCCTATGCGAGCTTCCATTAATGTTAATCGTTTTCACGTCGAATGTTAAGCTCATATTATGCTAAAATGCTCGTTTGAGTACCGATTTGGATCGGATTTTTTTTGTACAAAAAAAGTCAATTGGCTCAGAAACTCTATCTCAAACTAGAGTTGAGAGGTGTAGAGGTCAATGGGCTTGGAAATGAATTCTATATGATACCTTTAAATACATGATTCTCGAGACTATCGATATCTGCTAGTTGCACTTACTTTTTTCAATCATTATATATAGTCCTAGCCAAAACCATAAAAAAAAGGGGTGGCAAGTATATTATGTCGTTGAATACGATGAGTACTTAATTGGAGCGAGTACTCGTCAAATATACGCGATTACGTTATCAGGACTTGGGCGGCTAAATTAATGTAAACACAACCGCGTATAATGGATAAAGGATGCAAAATCCAAAGAGGAAAGGACGTGAGCGAATAGAGGCACAGTGTATGTCTGTCTTTTCAAGTCCTGGATAGGATCGAAAGAACAAGGGCTTTTCAGAGAGTCCCTGGTTGTCCATTTACTTACTGAGAGATCGAGAACAGCACAGCGATAGAAGTACAGAGTGAAGAGAGTTGTAGATGGTTGTAGACGGCCAAGAGATGGCACACGGAAATGCGAGAAGGCTAAGGATGCTGACGAGAGAGAAAAAGAAGAGCTCTTCAAGAATTCGGATCGACAAGAAATGAGTGTAAAGACCACACATATACGTCGATGTTTCACGGTAGAGCTGTGAGAACAACGACAAACTTGGAGTGAGAAAAATTTGGCGACAGCCCGACACACTGGAGTTTATAAGATCTTCTCAACAAAGGATGGTTCATTTCTGTACCACTACAGTGGATAGGGCGTTTACTTTTGTTGCAGTTGGGCCAAACTGTCAAGAAGACTTTGGACATTATTGTTACCAGACATTGAAGGAGACTGTTGCTGAGGAACAGGGTTCTGGGAAGGAGGGATCTTTGGACCAGAAGCGTAAGGGTCCTGTTGCTGAGCCTGGATTGGAGGAGGAGGTGGAGGGGGATGTACTTGATGTTGTGGTTGGTGATGCACGGACGGATTGACCATTGGCATCTGCTGGAACCCACCATACGACATAGGAGCGGGTGGAGATCCTTGTGCTTGTCCTTGTGGCTGCATTGACTGGATTATTCCAAGTAATTGCTGCTGCTGTTGTGGTTGTTGTTGCGCCATGGACAACAAGTTTGATACAACATTGGGTGGCAGATTCTGAATTGCCGAAAGTAGTTGCTGTTGGTCCATCTGTGGGACAGCACCCATCGCAGGAGCCATTGCGGGCGGCTGGGCAACGTGGGTGGGGGGTCCAGCAACTGGATGACCCTGGTATGGGTAGCTCTGGGCCATAGCAGGAGGAGGGGGTCCAGCCGCATTGTACGCCTGGGGTGTTGGCGCCATTGCACCGTATGCTTGCTGCATATAGGCCTGTCCCTGATGCGGCGGAAGCGGGGCAGGGGCTGCATGGTAGCCACCGTAGTATTGCTGCTGAGGAACTGGTTGAGGAGCCATGGTGACGGAGCTGCTTCTGTTACCTTTGAGGTTGTTAAAAATTGCAATAGCATCTTCGCAGGATACGCTAGCATACTCGTCAAATTTAGTCTCTCCCTGAGCGCCCTTGTAAAAAGTTTGTATGTCAACGTTCCTGGTTTTGTTTACCAGTACCACACCCCAAACGCCTTCATAAGCGGCATCGTTGATCATTTTGCGCAGTTCCATACGGGGCTTCAAGAAGATCATATCGGTTTCTAGACCAGTGCGTTGCCTAAATCTTGCGAATACATCATTGGCGTATGCTCTATCAGCGGTTCTCTTGACGTAAATCTGACATTCCGGCACCCGTCTCTTACCTCTTTTCTGATTCTCGTTATAAAGGTCTTCTTCCTCTTCTTCTTCTTCTTCGAATGGGCGTTTGGACGACGAGATGAATGTAGAGCTACTGTTAGTGCCATGGTCACCATGGTCATACTGTGGCCTGCTGTTGGAAGAGGAGATCTCGAGAATCAACTTCTTGCCGAAGTTGATTTCATTTGATTCGCCTGCAATGGCAGCTTTCACAGATTGTGGGTTATCATATTGAATGAAACCAAAAGCATTTTTGATGTTTATCTGATAGATGTGACCGTAGGGCGAAAATATGCGGAAGAGATCATCTTTGGCAACGTTTTTCAACGGCAAGTTTCCAATAAAGAGACGCGACTTTGGTGGGATATTTTGAATTTCTGTGATCCTATTTTCACCTTTCAAGTATTCATTGTAACGTTTGCGCTCAACAGAGGACATGGGTTGGAACAAATTTGGCCTCTCTTCGCCATTTTCTGTTACGGGCTCCTGAGAAACTGAAGCGGTTTGACGTGGGAGAGCAGTTTCCGCACCGGTGCTGAGCAGAGAGACTATCGCGCTGATCTTTTCGGGGTCTGAAAGACGTTGAAATTGAGGTCTGTCCAAAATTTGACTATCTAAGATCAAAGTTGCTTGTCTTTGAAGCAAATTATAATCCACGTTCTCTGCGACTCTGCTGAAATTGTTGACGTCAAATTTTTGAGGTTCCGAGGGGAAAGCTTCTGAATCAGAAGAGGATGATGATGAATCTTTGTTCTGGTCGGAAATTTCGCCTTCGTTGTCAGCAGAAGCGTCTGGCTCTAATGCCGTATTTTCGATTTCTGCTTCTTCATCCATTACGGGCTGTTCGGGTTTAACTGGCTCGGTAGATTCTTCAATGTTCTCGGAGTCACTAGAGGCATTGGCCTGTTCTTCTTCTTGTTGTTGTATATCCGTGATTTGTTCGTTTGATGGCTGAACACTAGTTGTGAGATCGTTTTCCTCTGCAACGGCCGCTGTTTCGGGTATCACGTCCACCACAGTATTAGACAGAGTCCTGGAAAGAGCAGCTTCGCCTGTCTCACCAACATCATTGTTTATTTCGTCGACAGCACCTGCATCTACTTCTTGCGTTTCTGCTCCGATTAGACCCTCATTAACATCCTCATTAGTGGCCGTTTGAATCTCGGGAGTGGCACTGTCTTCTTTCTCGGCAACATCTCTTTCTTCATCATGCGAATACAAACTTTCTTCCCGGTCTTCTTCTTCCTCTTCACCATCGAGGGCAGCGGTGTCGGCTACCTCAACGTTAGTTTCCTCTACAGGGGCGCCTTCCAAGGCTGGAGGCACCAAAGAACTGTCTCCTCCAGTCTCCAGGGGTTCGGGTTCCTCGTAGGACATGGGCTGGGCAATGAACAAGTAGATAAAGACCAGTTGTGGTCTAAGTGATGGGTTTTTTAAAGGTAGAGGTATAGGTGAAGTCAATTTCAATTATCAATGGTTTTTTGATGTCTTATTAGCGATCAGGAGGGTAACTTTGAGGGCGACACATGAAAGAACAGTGACTTTTGAGAATGCTCTGTTTGCAATAGTCGTAGAATTGTCGTTTGCGATCTCCTTTTAGCGATCGGTGAGCACCCTGATGTTGTAACTATTGTTGACGTTTCTGCTGAGATTTCAAAACTCCAAGATCTGTACGTTTTTTGTAATTTTGCTGAAATGATATTTGCCAGAAACAATGAAGCATGCTGATAAAATCATTGACATAAGATTTGTGATCGATCAAAATCGCATCGATGGACCGAGCTCTGTGCTGAATATAATAACTTACTATTTGTGTCTCTATTTACAACTTCGAATGACGAAGAATGCTAAGCATGTGAACAACTAAACCTTTTTTAATTCTCGAAGTCTTGTTCGTTAAAGAGAGAAAAAAAAAGGATTCCCATATATCTCACTGCAAGCGGGCACCTGCCCGGTTGAAGACTGATTACCGCAGACCAATAAAACCCTAGCCCAGTATGGATGGAGTAGCGACGATTCGGCCAGCTTGGTATCGTCTATGTTTATAATTTCCTGTTGGGTCCCCAAAAACCCCCCTCCCTTTATGTTGATCTCGACAATCTTTCGAGCTTTTCTTTCTCTAGCTTCTCTTTCTGCTCCAGAACAGCTAGAGGAGCGTCAGAGTCCAGTGTGTGTGCCGGACACGGTATCGCTGAACTCAACGCTACAGACGAGAAGGCCACGAGAAAAGTGGTCATGAACAAACGATTTGTCACGTTCACTCTGGTTGATGCTCTCATGTTGCCAACTCAGTATCAATAAATATAGGATCCTCTCCGATATTGATGAAGGTGGAAACCTGTCAACAAAATAGGCTCAAAAAAAAATGCTTTTAATCCACGAATGTAAAGCCCTTGAAAGATCTTGAAAAGGCTCCACAGATTCTCACTAATGAAAGGAGCAGTGAATAATAAATAAGTAAAGGTTAACTATCCGTGGGAGACAGCCTCTTTGATGTGTTTAAATATGTGCTTGTTCAGTTGAATTCGATATTTCCGTTGTATCGATCTAAGATGAGTTTTCACCAATTAATTATACTCGATTTCTATATTCTTGTCACTCTATACGTAACACGTGACGGGATTTAGTACATAAAAAAAAGAAATGCAGCAAAGACAATGTCAGGTATTAAAAAAGTGATCAATGTGGCCAACTGTAAAGTGCAACAACGAACCCTGCTCATCACGTAGAATACAGTATACCCAACGTTGCGTGCGTATTCCTTGGTTCATGTTCCAAATTGTGTGAAATGGTGTCCTCTTGCACTTTATATGAGCGAAGTATTCTCGCTAGAAATTGCCGGGTTATTGTGACGTGCAGTAGAGTTCTTGAGCGGCTGCATGGTCATAGAAAACCCAGGTGGATAAGCAGCAGTGGTGTTTGCCGAGGTGTTTGCTGATGGAATGCTTGTAGTTGACGGCGTAGACGATACAAAGTCGTCGAAATCGTCCACGTCTTCATGCACACTTTTCGTACCAGATGCTCTCAGAGGAGAAGCTGCAGGTCGAGCAGCAGCCGAAGCAGATGCAGAGCCCTTAGTCAACACAAGTGGTCTTGATTGGGGCTTGGTTTTTGGCCGCGGCGTCAGCTTTTTGGGAGCTGGGCTCAAAGTGCCCTTGTTGATTAATTCTGTGGGTTTTGGCAGTGGTTTGGATATTGCCTTTTGGTGTAATGCATGCTGAGATTTCGGAATTATCGCTGGAACACCAATTTTATGCGATGCCTCTAAGTCAGGGTCTTGTATTCTTTGAGCTGGCTTTTCTATGACGTTGTCAAAGTTGGCTTCCTTTCCATTAGAGGCCTCGAGTTTTGCCAAGTGAGAACGCTGTATATCAGCACTTATTTTGTTAATAACGTTCGTGAACTGAGTGTATTGCGTCGTTCTCAAAGTCGTGGCCATAGAAAAGTCCCAAAGTAATGGAAGGAGCTGTTCTATCAGTGCTTGCTCGCTTTCTATTAGTTCTGGTAGCAGGGAGAGTAGCTGGAGGGACTTCATAAGAATACGCGGATCTCGAGTCTTCATGGATTTGAATAAAGGTAGCAAATCATCAATACAGGTAAACTTATCGATTGCTTTCCGTTCGATCATGATTCGAAAACTATCAACACATGAACTTTTAACAGTGAGACTAGTAGTCTTGATGAAAAGCTTCGATAGTAAACTGAATAAAAAATTCTTGACAGTTGCGAAATCAAAAGCTTGGAGTAAAACGTCAAGTTTTCCCATAAGTGCTTCTTGGACCACCACAGCGCTTTCTCCGCTGATAGAAGAAAAAACATGCGTACACAAGGGCTTCAAAATCTCACTAGTAAACGCTTCGGACTTGACTTTGCTATGCAGAACAGCTAGATTTTCAATCAAGCTTGCTGTTGCATGCTCTAGCAGACGACTAAAATTGTCCTTCGAGACCAAATGTGGATAAAGTCTTTCTTGGAATGACAGCTGTGATAGAGTTGCACCGATCTTCGAAATCAACGTCACAAGCGTGTTGAGGTCCTTTGTCACTAATGCGTCTGACGAACAGACTTGATCAAGTAAATGTAGCAGTACGGGCAAAAATTTTCTTTGCAGTAGTTGAGGTGGGAATTGAGGCAAAATTTCTAATAGACCGCTCAGGTAAATTCCTCTCTCTTGGGAATCTTTTGTTGGTAAGTCGTCCAAAAAGGCAAGGGTCTTTACCAAGGGATCATGGAAAAAGTCCGACTCCAAAAACTCTTGTATATTATCGAATCTTGCATAAACGTCTCTGTTCATAAGTCTAGACATGCTGGATCTCAACTTTTCCGGGATCTTTGCCAAATATCTTTCAGGGGTTTGTCGGAGCAGGTCTCTTTCATATCTACCGTATTCCTCCTTGTAGTCTCCAATGTAATCCTTGCAAGAGAATAAATGCGTCTTGTAAAACAAGAAGTATATTAGCAGACCCAATGAGAAGTAGTCATTTCTTGGGGACAGCATATTTTCTAGTATCAATTCAGGAGCGCTATAATCAAGAGGAATGTGCATGAAGGGAGCGTAACGCGGATCGAAATCTGGGCTATACTGACCCGTATTAGATCCAGAGGGCAGTTTAGTAAGATGTCCGAAACCGCACAGCTTCCAATCGGAGTTTTCATTGATAAGCACGGAAGCGGGTCTAAGATCAAGTAAAACCGAGCCTGCACGGTTGTGTATGAAGTCTAGACCCTGGGATATCTGTTGGATACCACGTTGCGTTATCACGTTTCCTGAACCCGACATGGCCAAAACTTCAAAATTGTCCTCGGGCTTTGCGTCCAGCACTGAGGACTCCACGCTTCCGCTCACGTATTCTGAGACGAATATAAAGTTTTTGGAGTGCTCTTCCAATGGCTCGATTAACGCCAAAACATTGGGATGTTTAAGTTTAGCCAGTTGGCTTACCTGTGCCCGCAACACGTCGTACGCACTTCTGATGAATTGCTTATCTCTACTAGAAGTACGAGACTTTATAGATCCCGTAGTTAGCAGATGGTTTTCAAACTTGGATTTGTCAAAAATGAATATGGACACCTTGGGAGCTGTGGAACTAGTTGAAGACGAACCCGAGCTTTTTGGTCTACCAGTGTGGACGTTCCAGGGCTCCACGGTAAAGGTGGGAGACGAAGAGTATGAGTAGTTAGAGCTGATTCCTGATTTGGACGACCAAAACATTGCGTGAGCAGGGAATCAAACACTATTGGGTCAGGCGGAAGCAGTATGCTTTACCGTGCTTGAAGTTTCTCTAACATTTGAATTAAAGTGTTTTGTAGAATATCGAAGGATATTTATCGTGAGTGAGATGGACAAAAAATCAAAAATATGCGCAAGCCCGGAATCGAACCGGGGGCCCAACGATGGCAACGTTGGATTTTACCACTAAACCACTTGCGCTTCTTATGGTGTAAGAGATTCTATAGGCTTTACTAGTAGAGAAAACAGCGTCATGGTGGGGCTCGACCACGCGTTAAGAGGTGGTTATGTAAAAGCCGGGGACTTCTTTCAGCTAAACATACTTATGCTACGAAAGATGAAGTGGTCTTCTAAATAGTGTGCGCATGTGTATTTTGGTTGCAATGACGGCTTCTTTCTTCCTAAGGTGTCAAAATTGTAATGATAACACGAATCATAGACCTTCCAGTATAGAGCTATTTACTTTTTGATAGCACAGACATTAATTCCTCGTAAAAAAAACCGATCGAACAACGGAAGCTCAGATCTGTCTACATCGAACCTCACCAGATCAGATCATCAGTAAAGCAGTTTTCCTTAGATTTCTCTGGACTATCATGAGCACATCTCTTTTTTTCTTCACTCCTGTCACGAAAAACACTGTCATTCACTCGCTCTTAACACCAAAGGCAACCTAATCTCGAACAAAAAAAGAAGAGCCTGAAAAAGAATGATACGCTTAACGCTTTGACGCGTTATTTTCCAACCATGCCAATGCTTTACATCCAAGATCCCGAAAGAAACCGAGACTTATCCTTTACAACTCTGCGAACGTAATAATTCCTTGAGTAACGTGATATGCAATTTATTGAGTAGGCACAGCTATTCCATTAAAAATGCATAGAACAGTGCTTTTGATGCATGGAAGTTTCGGGAGCAGTTAATGCCCGTGCTTGGCATCTCTCAATGTAGTGTCATGAAGTCAATTGAAAAAAGCCACTGAGAATAGTATTTGCGAGTTTTAAAATATGATCTTACTGCATTGAAATACGAGCAACCGGTCTTCACAAATGGAAAGAGCAGATATCTGTGTTGCGAGCGAAGAGCACGAGATTCGATTGTCTTAACTCTTTTCAAAACTTCTGCAATAAACCCACTAATGTGAAATTTCTTTGATGTAACGTATGGCTTGTATATATCGCGACGGGGCTCGCTCTCTCAAATCACCATGGGACTTCAGATCCGTCGTGGGAAATAAATTTACCTGCTAGCTCAGGCAGTTTTTCCAAAATATTCTTCTTGATGTCCTCTGCTGACTCTTCGGGCGTGATGGGTGGAAACTTCTCGACAATGTCCTTTATCAAACCCTTGAAGTTCTTATTATTGATGCCCTTGATACCCATATCGCTGCTGACAAGACCAGGGTGGATAGCCACGACTTTGTAGCCTTGTGGGCCTAGCTCCCGGTTCAAATTGATAATCGCAAAGTTGATACCAGCTTTCGATAAGCCGTAAGAAGAAGTGGAGATGGGGAAGTCAATATTCCTGACTAGAGAACCTGCGACAGATGACACGACCGCGAAATGTTTTGTGGATTTTTTGTCAAGCAGAGACTTGAAAGCGCGAAGAAGTCTAATAGGTCCTAGTGTATTGACAGTGAAATGTTCGTAGTACGAGTCGTCAGAAATATCTAAAATAGGCTCTGAGGCCTTGCCAATGCCAGCATTGGCAATCAATACATCAAGCCCGTCTGGCAAAATACGAGCGGTCTCTTTGGCTGCCTCTTCGTGGCTCTCCGCGACAGAAACGTCCAAAGACACGATTTTCACGTTTGTATGCGAATTAGCCCATTCTTGAAGTTCAGTGGCTCCCTCCACGTTACGAACACCGGCAACCACGGTGTTTGAAGCATCGGAGCTAAGCATTTTGACAAGGGCAAATCCAATGCCACGGTTTCCGCCAGAGATAAAGTAAGACTTGGACATTTGATCTAGTAAGTTGTTTTGGTGTAAAGAAGTTTGATTCAATTGCAAGAGAAAACAACAGATTAAATTGACTTGAACAGCAGAAATGTGTGAGTGCTACTCAGGTTTTATATGCTTCATGAGAACTCAAACGGTGTTGCGAGCTGAGCGGAATTGCAGTTGATTCCGCGGAAGACTGAGTGCATAGAGGTTTTACTAATTAAAAGGCATGAAAATTGACGTGAACCAGGTATTTGACGTCAAGTTTGTCGATTCCGGTCAAAATCCGCGGGTGCGACATCAGTCAGCAGTGTTGGTACCAGGAAAGATCTTCGAAGAAGTTCTACTTGTTCTACAATCGAAGTGAAACACTGTCTTTGAGTTTTTCTTCGCGATAAATGTCTCAAAAACTTCAGTAATTTCCGTGGAATATTAGGCAGCGCTGGCAAATTCAGTGATCAAGCTCCCGGAACAAGTTTTCTGACCTTGACCGCTATCTCAAGCACAAGTAGCACATAATGCACTGGCTATTCTCTTCTTTACAAGTTTCCAAGAGCCAGGTCGTGTCTGGTTAATTAGGACGCTGTCGTTGGATCGCGTGATCACTTATTCATTCAGTATCTTGCAAACTGATCATCACCACAGTTGCAATAGTTCCATAGGGTCTTCAGTGGCCATTTGAGTTTTCGGTGAATTTCTTTATCTCAAGAAAACATTGCAGGTTCGTTTGCCAAGAATTAACGATTTGTTGATAATCGATATCCAAATAATGTATAATGATGTCTTCCCATTTGATTTTGGGCCGAAACCGCACTATCCAATCGCCAGTACCTAATTGCGACAAATAACCTTATTGTAAGCAGCAGGAGACACATTTTTTCGCGTTTCTATAGTGTGTCATTGCTCGAGTGAGCACTACTTTTCAGATTTCGGATCTTGAAGTTTCCAAGAAAAAATAACACCAAAATGATCTGAAATCTCGTATCAGGATCAGCAATTCGGGTCATTTGGGGACCGATTATACGCTACATTCTCGAGTGTTTTTGTCACTATCTGGATGATCTCCGTACATGAATATCTATTATTGAGATTTCTAGCCATATAAGCTATATTTATTACACTCTTAAAATGCATAAACAAACCTATTGAAAATGTCAACTGAAAACATATAAGGAACACCTCCAAAAAGCTCTCATCTAACCATTGTTGAGTGTTGCTGAATCGATCGATTCAACCTTTGGATAAAAGTTCCTTGCAATTTACGCATCCTGAGAATTTCAAGGTAATATGTCCTTGAAACATGTCGCTGAAGATGTCGGATCGTTCTTTTCCTTGAAAACGCTGGATTCGAGGCTAGATCCAGGTCTGGACCAAAAACGCATACAGAAGGCAAAATTAGGGCCCAGCAGAAGTCGATGGAACTCCCTGGAGTTCAAACTCTATTATGTAGCGTTCGCCATTGCAGTTCCAATGATGCTGAAAACAGCCATGTCAGCTACAAACGAGCAAAACCCAAATTTTGCTCGAATCGAACCGCTGCTAAGTAAAGGCTGGATTTTTGGACGCAAAGTGGATAATAGTGACTCGCAATACAGGTTTTTCCGCGATAATCTTCCACTTCTTTTGGGTCTGGCAGCACTTCACACATTCTCCAAGAAAGTGGTACTCCGGACGGTCAAATGTCGTAAAGTCACATTCGACCTCATTTTTGGCCTCATTTTCCTATTTGCCGCACATGGTGTCAGCGCTCTACGTGTGCTAACGCACTTGATGATCAATTTCACAATTGCCAAAAGTCTTCGCAGAAAACCAAGAGTCGCCAAACTTTTGACGTGGACTTACGGTATTGGATCCCTATTTATTAACGACAATTACCGCAAATATCCGTTCGGAAACATTTTGTACATTTTGTCGCCACTGGATTCGTCCTTCACAGGAATCATCGAACGGTGGGACGTATTCTACAACTTCACTCTGCTAAGAATGCTCAGTTTTGACATGGATTTCCTCGAAAAGTGGCAGGAAATTACGCAGGGGCAAAATAACGCCACACAGACGCAGCCCACAGCAGCAAAGCCTGAGCTCAAGAGATCTGCATCTTCGGCCACCACACTGGAAACCATATGTGAAGATGGCCACAAGAATTTGCTCATGGAAGAGCGCGCAAGACAAAATGCTCCTCATCACATCCAGGAGTACTCGCTGGCTCATTACCTTGCGTACATCACCTACACCCCGCTGTTCATTGCTGGTCCCATAATAACCTTCAATGACTATTTATATCAGTCTCAGCACACATTGCCGTCCATCAACAGAAAGGCAATCTTGAAGTACGCTCTGCGGTTTGCTTTCTGTGTGTTGACCATGGAAGTTGTGTTGCATTACATCTATGCGGTTGCTGTGTCCAAAACGAGGGCTTGGGAGAACATTACACCTTTCCAGATCTCGATGATTGGTCTATTCAATCTCAACATAGTCTGGCTAAAGTTATTGATTCCTTGGAGACTTTTCAGACTCTGGGCACTGGTGGACGGAATCGACCCACCTGAAAACATGATTCGTTGCATGAATAACAACTTCAGCGCCCTTGCATTCTGGAGAGCTTGGCACAGATCTTTCAACAAGTGGGTAGTTCGGTATATTTACATACCGCTGGGGGGTTCGAGAAGCAGAATTCTCACTTCTTTAGCAGTATTCTCTTTCGTCGCGATCTGGCACGATATTGAGCTGAAACTTCTGCTGTGGGGGTGGCTCATAGTGCTGTTTTTACTGCCAGAAATCTCTGCACAGCAAATATATTCCGGGTCTCACAAAAAACCATGGTACAGGTACCTTCGCTCAGTAGGTGCCATTTTGAATATCTGGATGATGATGATCGCTAACCTATTTGGTTTCTGTTTGGGCTACGACGGCACGGTTTACCTCATCAAAGGCATTTTCCTGACATCATCTGGCCTACAGTTCCTCATATGTGCGAATGGGGCTCTATTTATTGCAACTCAAGTCATGTTCGAGCAAAGAGAACATGAAAAACGCAATGGAGTGAACGTGAAATGCTAAGTATAACGTAGATAAGAAACAAGCGATATCTATTTTACGCGACTCTTTTCTTGTAAGCGGCAGGGGTTTCCAGTTTTTTCAGACTCCAAATCCCTCTTTTGTTGGCTTTGGCCACATTTTGATGGAAAAGATAAACGTCTTCTTCTGAGTCAAACTCGGCTCCAGTCTTCCCCTCATAGACTGTTGCAAGTCCACATTTCACCATTTCCAGACTTAGATTTTTGTAGCCGGTCCATGTTAAGTATTCGACTTTTGCAACACAACGACTGTACTGATCAATAGCCAACGGTTTGACCCAGACATTGCGTCCTATTATGGTGTGACGTAGCCAAATGAGCGCTTCTTCACTGAAAGGCTGAGCTTCGTTGCCGAAATGTGCTCTTTCTGGAGCATCCACACCACACAGACGGATCGAAACGGTTGGTAAATTTCGTTTACCTTTCAGCGGGACGTGCAATGCTAGAAACTTGTCTTTTTCGGTCATTTTGCGTCTGCGAAAAGGATTTAAAAGCCAGTGACTGGCTTCTACTTTTTTGTCATTGTCTGTCTTTTCAAGTTCCGGTACTCTTCGAAGCCAACCCCATCCGCCACGGATCCCACCCGGGGTATGAAAGAAATGAAAATTGTCACCATCCCCCACTGCTGTAACCTTCCCGTAAAGCCATTTTTTGCGAAACACTTTCTGTGGGATATCGGTAGCTTTCTTATACTGTGTTAGGTGCTTGTTGAACAACGCATAGCTGGTCAAAATCGATCCTGTCAACACAAATGACAGCAGGAGTACCCGGGCATACAAAGATTGCTGTACGTTGAGCGGTTCACGCTGGCCAACTGGCATTGACAGTCCTGTAGACCGCGCTGTTGTTGGCTAGTTTTGAAAGCATCGGTGGTGTCGAATTCTTGAAGCGCATGCTCAATATATATGGTAGAAAATCAGACGTCGTAGACGTATAGAGTGATGTAGCGATACATATTGGGTATCGTCAAGCAAACCGATGAAATTGTTAGCGATACCAGAGCGAGCTCACGATCAATATATCGGCTCCATTTCAAATGCTTTTGAGTCTTCAATTTGAAGGATTCGTGTTTTTCGTAATTTTTCATTCTTTCTAACTGAAAAAAACCGTAAACGTATCGAAGTTGAAGAAAAACGGTAGTTTGAATAGATTGAGATAAGTAAATGTTAAATACAGACTGAAATTTCGTGATCTGATTCGTTTCCGAGCAATGCTACATGCTTTCGCAACTTGGGATCCGATAAAAATTTACATTCACCAAAATGATCACTTCGTACTATTTTGACCCAGCGTCTGTTCTTTTAGAAAAGTAATCTATAATGATAAAGTAGAAGCACCAGCATACCTTTCAAACTCCCACAGCAGTAACGACAGTTTGCAATTCAGCCTAAACCTGCCTCATCTATTAAGTGTTTAGACAAGAATTCAGGACCAATTTCTGAAGTCCAACGTTGCCCAATACCGGTGTCTTTTCCCCGCGTCTAATTTATTCTATTTCAAGAGCACCTTGATTTCAGAGATAAGGTGCAGAGTATATTTTGACTTGACACCTGCTCACTTCGCAACTGCTAATTCATTCCTCAGCATTTTTCTCACTTCCTTGAGTCCTTTCCCGTCCCGTTTTAACGTCGGTCCGTGTCATCCTATACATGACACTTTCCCCGCGATTAAAGTCTCATTTTGAAGCGTGTCGCCAGTCGAGTAGTTTGAGTTGAGTAACTCCATTTTCCTCGAGCAACTAAGGCGGAAACTCAAGCTTCCAATCAGTTTCGAAGCCTAATCGAAGGTAAAGGTCGCTGTTTTCGAGTATTCATATCCATAGCGAGTCTTGAATACAAATCTGGTTATTAATTGATCGACTAGCAAGAACCCTTCGATTGTAAGAACAAACTACAAGAAACTTTAGCAAAATACAACAAGAAGTGAGCCCTTTACAACGCTACCACTTGCATAGTTGGTGAATATCTTTGAGTGCCGTGAAATTTTCCATAAAAGAGATGTCACGCAACAAACCTGACGATGCCATAGAGCTCGAAATGCTTTTGGGCAATGACGAAGACGAAGACTCCAGCAGCCTTACAGTCACCCGTTCAAATCAAGCTCCTGAATATAATGGTGAGACCATCCATCTATATCCTTTGGACTATCAGAAGGTGCATATCGTGAGATGGCAAATGGCCGCAAATCTAGTTTTGTTTCTAGTTCTAGGTCTCAACGATGAATGCAATGGTGCCCTATTGCCAGCTTTGACGCAACACTACAATGTCTCAAAAGTGACAGTCGCAAACCTCTTCATTGTGCAGTTCTTAGGCTATTGTACTGCCTCCCTGCTTACCCAGAAAATACACACAAGAGTCGGCGCCAGAGGAGCCATGCTAACAGCAGCGGGACTGTGCGTTTTGTTCTATACCATTTTGCTCTCAAGACCTCCTTGGTTCCCCATTTACGTTGCATGTTTCATGCCCCTAGGACTAGCGATAGGAATAATGGACTCGGTGTCTAACGTGCTTTTCGGAAACCTCGAGATCCATAAAAACGAATGGATGGGTTTGCTCCATGGTCTTTACGGTGCAGCGGCCATGGTAACAGCGCCCGTGGTGTCTTATTTTGTCAAGTACAGCCAGTGGAACCTTTTCTTTCTGCTGCCATTGACGGTTTCGTTGGTGGGGCTTATTATGGTGCCCTACGCTTTCAAAGACGAGACCGCTAACAAATACAACTATTTATGTGAGATCAGTCGGGAGCAAGGTGACGAGGTTCATCCCAGCTTCTGGACCTTGGTGCGCAGACCAGCAATTTACATGTATGCGATCTACATGTTCATATACCTTGGCTCCGAGGTATCTACTGGAGCATGGATCTTCACCTACCTACTGGAAGTGAAAAAAGGTGAGGTAATCCCGATGTCTTACGTGACGGCTGCTTTTTGGATGGGCCTCACGACGGGCAGACTCGTCCTGGGGTTCGTCACGAAGCGGTGGTTTACAAACGAATATAGAGCCTCCGCTTTCTACACAAAGTTAAGCTTTGTGAGCTACACAGGTTTCCTAGCTGTAACCTACTTTTCTGGATCTTCTGCCCTCTATTTCGTGGCCGTGTCAGTTATGATCTTCCTGGGAGGGGTGTTCATAGGGCCGCTTTTCCCTAACGCTAGCGTTGTCGCTCTGCAGGTCCTGCCGAAAAACATGCATGTCAGCGGTGTGGGCATTGCTGTAGCACTGGGGGGCTGTGGATCGGCAATCTTGCCCTATTCCGTGGGCCTGATAACGAATATGATTGGTTTTGTATGGTTTCCATTTCTGTGCTGGATAATGGTTGCTGTCGTGGCCGTTGTTTGGTACTTATACCCCAAAGTCATCAAGGGGCATGAAGAGTATCTTTGAGAGTCTTTTCTCTACCAATTGAACTGATCGTCTCTGATGAACCCTTTGGTGAACTGTGTGAATCACTATCTTAGCAGGAGTGGAAATCCGAAAAATGCTACACCTCAAGCAATCTCTAGAGCGCCTTTGTTACAGTCAGAGAAGGCATTATCAATAGGAAGTTTTGAAAGAAACTCACTAAGCCATACCTCGAAGAAAGTGTCAGGCTAGTCAATTCACAACGGACAGAAGTGCATTTACAGGTAAAAACCAGGCATAACTTCCTGACCAAAGAAAGACGAATTTGGCAGAAAATCCGGTAGATCAGAAAAGCATTGCTGATAATGGATCAAGACTGTTACTCACGCTCCTGGAGCCCAGACTGTTCCATCTCATGTAGGCGGTGATGCCGATCTACAGAAGACACAACGTATATGATGATTTGTCATATTTGAAAGGTATTGATATATTCCAGTTCATCCAGGTTCATCCAGGTTACACCAGGTTAATCCACCTCAACATCGCTATCCATAATCACCATTCAAGGTCCATTGTTTGCGACAATAGCGACTCTTGCTTAACGTTTGTTTATCACCCATGAATGGCACAAATAGCTACGATTCCCAGCAAAATGACAAAAGATACGTTACGCAACGACGTACCGTCGATATGAGCTCACCTTATGATAGATTGTACCATTTAAAGAAACATGGGCTACCCATTCCCTTCATTGAGCCTGAAACAAGTTATACAACCAACATTTTACCTGCTGATGCGTATTTGCACAATAGACGAGTGATAAATACGCCGACCAAATTCA
This sequence comes from Lachancea sp. 'fantastica', assembly GCA_900074735.1. NCBI lineage: Eukaryota > Fungi > Ascomycota > Saccharomycetes > Saccharomycetales > Saccharomycetaceae > Lachancea > Lachancea sp. 'fantastica'. The sequence continues at coordinate 1,953,486 of LT598476.1, read as the reverse complement.
CACATCTGAGCTCGAACAAGGTAAAGCATGTCATTCCAGCTCTGGAATGGACTCCAGAGGGTCGGAGGTTAGTTGTTGCGACTTATAGCGGGGAATTCTCGCTTTGGAATGGGTCAACTTTTAATTTCGAGAGTATCATGCAGGCCCACGACAGTGCCGTGGCTGTCATGAAATACTCACACGCAGGTGACTGGCTCATAAGTGGTGACTCTAATGGTACGATCAAGATCTGGCAGCCAAACTTCAACATGGTCAAAGTGCTGGACGAAGCCCATACGCAATGCATAAGAGGTATCTCGTTCAGTGGCACGGATTCTAAGTTTGTAACTTGTTCTGACGACAACATTTTGAAAATTTGGAATTTCAGTAATGGGCAACAGGAAAGCACGCTTTCCGGTCATCATTGGGACGTACGCAGTTGTGATTGGCACCCGACGATGGGTCTAATCGCATCTGGATCTAAGGATAATTTGATCAAACTATGGGACCCCAGATCGGGTCAATGCATCAGCACGATTCTGGGTTGCAAGCATACAATTATCAGTACTAAGTTCCAGCCTACCAAGGGCAACATGCTGGCCGTGATTTCCAAGGACAAAAGTTGTAGAGTATTTGATATCCGTCAAAATATGAAAGAGTTGGCTGTTTACAAGGACGAGTCCGATTACATGTCTCTGACGTGGCACCCTATCAATGAATCAATTTTCACCGTAGGTTGCTATGACGGATCGATGAAGCATTTTGATCTACTTCAAGAACCGCAAGATCCGTCTTCGGGCTATTACCATAACATTCCATATGCTCATGACAAGTGTATCACGTCTCTGTCCTACAACCCCGTTGGCCATATACTTGCAAGTGCTTCAAAAGATAGAACAATACGATTCTGGACCAGGGCAAGGCCAACCGATCCCAATGCCTTCGATGATCCTACCTACAACAACAGAAAAGTCAATGCTTGGTATTTCGGTATCAATAATAATATCAATGCTATCAGGCCCAAAACTGAAGATGGTATAGCATTGCCCCCAGCAGGTAACGAGTTTGGAAGCTCCATGAATAATAACAATGCTTACATAGGGCAGAGGGTTCAATCACCGGCTTCTTCGGGTCTGCCGGGATTGAACTTTTGAAAAGTGGAGTTCGTAAAATAGTGTCTATTGGGGTTCTATAAAATAAGTTTATAATAAACAGCAGCATTTATCTTCCCGAATTGCTGCTGATGTCAAATTGAAGTGAACTTTATCCGTGGTCGTTAATACATTAATCGTTGAGTTTGTTCGTGCGCTACACAAACGGTCCTTTTAGGGACCGGCAGAAGTAGTCGTCATTAACAATTCCATTTAGAATTGTGGCGTACGGTACATCCGTGTTGTGACGAGTGTCTGTTGGTAGCTGGAGTTTAGGAGCAGATGTTCTATTGGATGGAGTCATGCCTTTGGCGAAATCTTGAACGTCTTGAATATACTTCTTGGCATAAATGTTAGAATAGCATTCCATGAAAAGTTCGATGGATTTGATCAATTCTGTCAGATATTTGGTGGCTCCTGGTGGGTGATGTTTTGCCGACTCACTGGAGGCATCGGAATATCCTGCGTTAATAACGCTATACCAAAACAGCCCATTGTCCTCACTGACTAGCTTATTTTCAGCAATATGGTTACTGAATTCAGCCTTAGTGAAGGGTATGTACTGGGAGTGGTAGTGAGCCAGTCGCTTGGCGAAATCGCGCACTGCGAACTCGTAAGGTTTATCGAAATAGTCCTGATTGAAAGTTTTGTTGTGGATGTTGAAACGAATAAACGCGCGTTCTGTGCACGACACTTGGAGAACCACGGGAGTAATATGGTAGTGGCGTTTCAGATCTGCGTTATAGAGACGTAGCTGTTGGAAAATGAACGCACGTCTCTGTTCGGTAGAGTTGGTGGCATCGAATATAGCGACATCGCACGCATCTTGGTCCAGATCCGAAAACATCTGTTGAAGCGTGAGTTTGGCGTACTGTTCCTTCTTTTGTGAGTTTTTCGGATTGAACAAGTCCTCAGAAGAGTTGTTGGCTAGCATCATGGGTCTGCCACGACAGCTGAGTTTTCTTCTAACCTGGCCGGCATTGAATATTTTGCAGCGCAAATGAGCTGTGCGTGGATCCCGGCCAAGATACTGAATAAGATGATTCGAAACCGTCGATTTACCGCTGGCAGGTAATCCCACCAGCACTATCACGAGTTTGTCGTCCGCAGCGGGCAACTGAGGTGGTGGGGCTGCAGACACAGACGAAAAACGTCGGCCGCGACTGGTATAGTTGAGCGTGAGAGCCGTAGGCTCTTCACGCGAATACTGCTGCGGAAGCGACCGCTGGTCCAAATTTTCCTCTTCTTCTTCTTCTTCTTCTTCTTCTTCTTCTTCGGTCAGGTACTGGTCCACGATACTGGAATAACTATCCCGATGACCGCGAAGCGAAAAAAGCGAGTTGGTCGAGTTGGATTTCGATCCACTATCCATATCGCCCGGTGAGAGTGGAATAACCATTTTTCGAGCGGAGTGTAGTAGGAGAGCAGATTATTGAGTTTCTGATCGGGGGGAAAAGATCGATGGGACGACCGTCCGGGAGAATGAGACGCTGTTGGCTTGGAAAAATGACTTGCAAGAAAAACGAGAAAGACACCCAACCTGGTGTTGTTTTTTTGGGATGACTCTTTGAAAGTTCAAGTGGTGATGGATCTCGATGATTTCCTCGAGCCTCGAGGTTTATCCGGTCCTGCAGAAGGTTGGTTTTTTAAGTTTTTCCGTGATCGATTCGATCAGTGGAAAAGGAATGGAGTTTTTCCGATTTTTAAATTGAGGCGTCGACTCACCTTCTCGAGATTTATTATCAACGGATTTATGAAGAAGATCGTTGATGTTTTTCCTGTCGTTGATAATTACTTTATCCTACTCTACTCTGCTTTTTTTTTTTTTTTGATGTTTTTTCCTTTCCTCCGATAATGTATAATTCTGTACGGAACTCGGAAAAATACCAAAAAAGGAAAAACAGGTTTTTCCGGGATCCGCGATTCGTGTGTCGCGATTCAAGTATTTTTTTTGGGCTTTAGATAACCTATAAAGAGTGTCTGCGATCTAACAAACAAACAAACTAAAGCCCTGCGACACAGCCAGAATATTGTATCGATTACTGTGTTTTTTTGTTACTGATTTATCGAGACAATTTTTCCTAATAGTCTTTCCTCGAGATTCTCTTCTTTTTCCTTTTTTTTCTTTCGCTTCTCTTTCGTGTACTGGAGTAATATGTCCATTATTATATCTACAGTATTCAAGAATGACGTATTGAGACGATCTGACGTATTTGAGATCTCTGCCCAGGAAAAAGAAAAAAACCCACATTTAAGACTGTGGTGACCGGTAGTGACCGGTAGTGTTCCTGTGAACGTGCCTGGATTTGGACTCAATCCTCGAGATGCGGTGGTTCAGATGATAGCTATTGTCAACTTTCCTCTGTCACAACTTGCTGGTTTCCCACATCTTCCTGTGTCTCGCCCACCATCTGCAGTAGTTTCTCCTTGACCTGAGCACACACCTGCTCAATATTCTGTATCTCACGCTTCTTGCCCTCTAGTTGTTCTTCCAGTAACATGATGAGCGACTCACGTGACTGGTGAGGTCGGTATTCGTTCAAGAGATGGTGGATGTTGACCAGGATGGTTTGGATGTGTTCGACTTTTGCGGGAAACTGTTCAGGATTCACACTCAGGAGACCTGTGAGTTCTAAGAAATTCAGCAATAAAGATCGCATAAGTTTGTGTAGCTCTTGTATCTTATCTTGGTAACTTGAACTCCCGCCTTCATGGTTTTCACGAGATTGGTACAACTGCGTCATGCCCATGCTGGCAAGGTCCGGGAGCTCATCTTTCACCTGCCAAACGCTTCCAAAAGCCCTATAATGACCTTCTGTAGGGATATTTGGAGGAACAAGATGATCTAGCTCATCCTCCAAATGATCGAGACTGGCACCGGATTTTTTGAGTTCTTCGATCTTGGCAACATTTTCCGCCGTGAAGTGTTTGACGTAGGGTGGCGGTGGTGGATAGAGCGCTGCGATTTCGTTGGTCCCGTTGATTGACATCTTTAATTCTGCAAAACTTGCCAAAAAAAACGGTCTTGATCTTCAACCAACCAGGACAATAGCTATTCTTTCAATTTTATATCAGCATGAACGCTGCTCTAGTGGGCTTGTGGAGAGATAGTTGGAAAGAAGAGGTGAAGACGGTGAGTGACGCTGTGTTTGTAGTTCAGCTCTGGGTTCTTGTAGATAGCTCAATTGATCATGGGCTATGATTAAAGTAGCGGTTGTTGTATTCGTATAACGCGATTGGGGAATTTAGGAAAGCTAGCTGTCTTGAGAATAATAGTACAACGTGTGGAACAATTTTAAGACAAATTCAAGCGTGAATGGCTATTGGCAACAGCTTTTGTTACTTTTGGAAGTAGTTTCTCTACCATTTGGAAACTTTTGTTGTGAATTTTTGTAGTAGATATAATCACGTGCCCTGTGAATTGTGAAATTCGATTTTTTTGGAGTTGCGGTCTTTTTTTGTGGTATATAAGCGTAAAGCAAGTCTGACCGGTTTCCTACATTACTTTCCAACTTTAGATAGAGCTGTTTTTCTAGCACGACTGTTTTTTTTGAAGTTCTTACGAAAATTGTAATATCTCATTCGTTCATGATGATTCTTGAAAGCGACACCGTCGTGCATAGTGACCCGTTGTCGAACTCAGAACAACCGGATAGCGTATAAACAGCAAGTTTGTGAAAACCACTTATCATATAAAGTACGACACCTGCTTCGTAACTCAGACTCACTCTTATATGTTGCATTGCAAAGGCCAAGTATGTTAAGATAGTCACGTGACCTCTTCATCACTTTTCTCTTCTTGACCATAAACTCTTGCCACGTTTGCTCACATTCTCAACACTATTACTGCTGCAAAGACATGTGTCAAGCCATTTTTTTTTCAAACACCCCACTACGTCTTACGCCACTCCAGGCTACGGTAAAAAACGTTACGCTCTCAACCATAACCTCTCACGTTCACCACTGTACAATCTCATCCTTTTGTACGGAAGACCTATTTTACTAAATCAAGTCCAAATATACTCATCATCAATCTTTAAGAATCGAACTGGACTTGTCAGGCTTCCCTCTAGACCACTTCTCTCTGGCATTTGAAGCTTCAATTGTCGCCTTTACCTCCTGAAAACACATTAGGATCATGTCAGAAGATAAAATGGATCTCGACGAGCAGCGAGTCGGCCAGGAGGAAGTGCAGGACACTGAGATGAGCACAGTCAACAATTCAGCAGCGACAGAAACGCGGCCCAAAAAACGATTTGAGATCAAGAAATGGACTGCAGTGGCCTTCTGGTCGTGGGATATAGCGGTAGAAAACTGCGCAATTTGCAGAAATCACATTATGGAACCATGCATTCAGTGCCAGCCTACAGCGATGACGGATAGTGAAACAGAGTGTGTAGCGGCCTGGGGTGTGTGTAACCACGCATTCCATTTGCACTGCATCAACAAATGGCTACAAACGAGAAATGCCTGTCCACTGGATAACCAGCCATGGCAGTTTGCTAAATACGGGAGATGAAGAAAACTCAGTTTAAGGAATTGGATTTCACCAAGGACACGACACCCAGTCCACTAGAGTAAACTAGAGTGGAATCGAAGCTGTAGTTTTTTTAACTCTTTTTTTCGTGGGGCTCCCAGGTTCGGGTTCGAGAAAACAACATTTGCGTTTCGCTACTCTCTGCGCAGGAGCTTTAAAAGCATTTTCGCCATCTAGATTTGTGCAGATGGATTTGTCGATTATCAGCACCAGTAGTATATAAATGTAAATGTTTCATTTATCGCATTGTTTGGCTTTGGCCTAGGATATCTCATAGTATCGACCATTACGATTGAATGTTCCCCAAAGACAGAATTTCAACGACTTCGAGCTGAGTCCTGTGAAAATGGGCTCCCAATTCACAGCACTTTCGTGATTGAGCTCAATAAAGAAAATATATTGCCATTTACGCCTCTTTGCCTCTTCGCTCTCCCTTCGTGCCCCAGTCTCATTGTCAACAGGATAGTGATACGGTCTGGAACTGATCGAGCACATATTGATCTGATTTTCCTTCAAGACATTCAAAACGTCGACAAGACTGCCGGGCGTGTCTTGTGCAACAATAAACGCTAGCAGGGATACTTTTTGAGCACTTATGGACGTCGCACAGGGACGTGCTGTTAGAGGGCCTTGATTTGAGCTGCGTCTTTGTAATACCAAAAATCGGGTGGTGTTCCCCTTGCGGTCATTGATTGGCTGCTCTAGAATGGTAGCACCATGCATTTTAGCGGCTGTGGTGCTGGCTATCGCTAACGTTACCTCATTGGCGGACTCGTGGTCCCTTTTTTCGCAACAATATCGCACGGCGCCTGATGTAGAAGTGGTATCGATCATCTGGAGTGAATTCACTTTTTGGCGAAGTTTCTCAAGATAGCCAGTTGCTTGGCCCCAAACCTGAGGATGTGAGTAGATTTTCAAGGTGGTGGATTCGTTAAAAGATTCGATGCTGACATTACCAGAAGAAATCAAGCACAGATCAATAGAGACGTACTGTTCGGCCACCACTTGTAGATCTGGCAAAGCCTGGTTTTCCCTATAGTTTGCGGCATCGTTCATGAGATCTCGCAACAGATCGTATGTGAAAACTACCTGTCCATTTGTAGAGTTTTCCAACGGTACTACAGCGTAGTCCAAACTAGTGTCGTGAGTCAACTCTTCAAAGCATTGAGGAATCGTTTTGAGAGCAGTATACTTGGTATTAGCATCCTCTGGAAACTGCTGAAGCACTGCCTGATGTGTGTAAGTCCCAAGAGGACCTAAAAAGGCGACATTGACCATCTTTTGGCTAGCCAAAGTCGATATTTAAAGATATCTTTCAAGACTCGATGGTCATATTTCAACCAAGATGATGGAAATTTAAGAGCTCAAAGCTACTAACAGAAATAGTAAAACTAAACCAACAAAAAGACAGCTTGACAAGACTTGTAAAGGCTTTCCAGGTTATCTTTAGGCATAGCTGTTTCCTATATACATTTATATATATCTTGAGCTAAGGATTTTGGACTGGTGTTTTAGCGTTCAGACGTCCATTGACTGAGCTAAACTGATGAGCTTTTCAACACTGAAATTGGTCGAACCACTGGCAAAATCACGTAGAAGCTGGAGTCTCAGCTTGGAAGGAATAGTTTCCTCGCCCATGGCGCCGTAGAAGCGTTGGACGTTCAAAAGCAACAGCTGGGCGTCCTGGAGTGACACATTGACGTCTTTTTCCACATGTCCGTTCATCAGCACTATTTGCTTGTCCTGGGCTAGCTCGGTGTGGAACTGGAAAGTGGTGTGTGGCTTGGCGTACTCCTTGTGTAGCTTATAGTCGGCTAGGGACGTCATGATACAGTGCACGGTGTTAGGCCCCGCTATTTGCCATTGGATGTAGTGAAGCTCGACGCCCTGGCCGTCATTTGCGTTGCCCTGCAAATCGGACGCATCGGCCTTGATTTCGCGAGGCAACGGCAGCACAAACGTCGGGACCGCTTTGAAATGCTTGGACATCTGATCAAATACAGCTGCGGGAACCACAGCGTTCAAAGCCTGGTCGTTGTTGGCCCAGCGCGCACGCCATAGAAACTCTATTTCCTGCTTGGATAGATCCCTGATCTTCTCGAGCTTCAAAAACGAATCGAGCGTTTTGAAAGGCGCGGGGGCCGTGGCAGCGTCCACAGGGCCTCTGGGCTCTGTCATCTTGGCGTTGTTGCTTGCCATTTTCATGCGTTGTTCGTAATCCAAAAGTTCTTGCAGAGGGTCGATCTTGTTGAGTGAACGTTTTTTGTCTTCGATTTGGGACTTCAGATTCTGCTTGAGATCGTCCACACTATCAAATCCCTGTTCTTTGGCCTTTTGCACTAGTTTTTCGTGGTATCGGTGTTCCAGAGCCTCTGTTGAATACTTCTTGGTCTGTAATAGCTGTTGCTGAACAAAACTTGTCAGTGAGATTGCAGACGCCTTTCGGGTTTGGTAGCGAAAGAGTCGGGCCACGCTACGATTCACAAGGCTCATTACCAGCAACTGTTTCGGGTCGAGACTTGGACAAGATGGATTGGATCTACGTTTCTGCTTATTTATTAAAAATTCTTTCGTACTCGTCGAGATGACTGCTCTGATAGCCATTCCATTGGCTCTTACGATGGCTATGAGAGTGCGTACACGTCTGGTAGGGCAATACTAGCGCATTGTTGAACAAATGTTGGTAAGAGAAGTGTTGGCTGGCGCGTTCAAGGCTACGGAAAGTTGAGTTTTGTCTACTGCACAAGCTAGTGACAGATAATTCTACAAGGGCGTGGAAAACTAACGGTTCGAACTGGAAGAAGTTGCTCCAGGCGAGTCGAAGTTTGTGGGAATGAAAAGCGCACAACTTCCAGGAGTCAAGGATGGAGCCTTGGCCCGCTTTATTTGAATCAAGTTAGCGTTTCTATGAAGTTATGGGTGGATCAACACTAGATATCCACACTATTGAATTTTAATATTTTATTAATTAATTTGATTTGACTCATTGTTGACGAGACTCGTACATAGCTATCCATTTACGCAGTCACATGACTAAAGTCTATCATGTGTTTTTCACATGACCGATTTTTTTTCAATTTCCAAGATTTATCGATAACGCATATTTGTAGATCGACAAACAATACCGATATTCTTTATCCAGACATATCGCCTCTTTAAAACCCTGTAACCTCCAGCTTCTATCTTTCTCTCCCGCCGTCTCCTCGAGTGCTCGCCAGACTCACGCCGCTAGCCCATCGTCCAACACCGGAATGACCTTTGCGCCTCGAGGAAGGGACATCATAACGGGCACGCACAACCAACACCGATAAAGATGAGCAATCCCGATGATCTACTGGTGGAGCTCATGTACGAGTACAAGCCGCACTTGCAATCATACCGGCACCGTCTGAATACGTGGAATGAGCTGCTGCAGGCCTTCAACAGAGCCACAGGCGCCAATTATCGCCAGAGCAGGACTCTCAAGACGCGATTCGAAAAATTGAAAGAGCTGTTTGTGAACGGAGAACCGCTGCAAATTAAGAGCATGGCTCTTTTACAAAGATTGCTGGATGAGTGTGGTCATGAAAATCGAGTCTTGGACGACAAAAGTCCGTCAGAGCAGTATCAGTCGTCGGAACATTCCAACACCCCCACTGCAGGTTTTCCCGAGAAATCACAGCCGCAGCAAAAATCGCAATTACAGTCACATTCCCAGTCACAACGAGACACAGATTTTCCCCCTGAGTGTGAAGAAAACGAAGATCAAGATATGTCAAGACCACCGCCGCTGGATTCGATCACGATTTTCCCTCACACCCAAATGCGACGATTTCAGGAAGAGAGATTTGTGAAAAATGGTGGGTTTGCGGCGTCTCAGGATTTTTCCAGGAGCTCGCACGATTCGCCCTTTAATTCTCAGAATGCGTCTGCAGCAGATACCCCTGGAGAACAACATATGGTAACTGAAGAAAACATCGCTTCGGTCTTGGAATCCCTCAAAGCAGACTTTCGGAGCTTCAACTCGTTTGATTATTCTCCGGAGGACATAAGCTCTTTGGCAGCACTAAGGAGTGAAGTCGCCACGATAAAACATAATCAAGAAGTGTTCCAGAGAAACGTTCTCGCAAAACTAGACAGAATTGCCGAAGTTCTGCATCCAACATCGGACTTTCTTCGAAACAACTCTCAACCTCATCAAGATCAAGGCTACGGCCACTAATCATTTTGCTTTTGCTTTCACCTCCTACTCGCCTTTCATCGCCAAAATCGACTCTTCTAATATTATCTAATGTGCTCTTTCGACGCTAATTGCAAAGTGCAGTTTGAGACTTACATTCACACAACATACTCTATAGATTATTTCTCAATTCTACCAACTTTTCCCACCCTTCGGAATCCTCCCAACTGGTTCTGCCTCTACTCATCAATGACTTTATAGTAGACCGTGCCTTATACTTCCAATCTTTGCAAACTACGCTGCCCGGTCCATGTTTTCCTTCCATTTCACCCAAAGACTCGTATGCCGATACCAAATCGTCACACGCCTCCACTGTCGTGTTCCACACTTTTTCGTCAAATTCAAGATCTGGGTTGTGCGACATGGCTCGATATTCCTTCTCATAGCATTCTAGAGATGCCCATGGTCTCTTCCTCCACAATTCTACCTTTGCGACCAGCTTCCAGCACTCCGAATTTGTTGTTACCACCCTGGGTAAGGTGTCGCAAATAAACTCCATGCAAGAAGTTTGGAAATGGGTCAATCGTTGGGAAGAGTCAGTGGGGAAATCTGAGGTAACTAGTAGCTCTACTAGCTTTTCAACTACAGGCATGTCAATTGAGAATTCCCCAACTTTATCCTTTCGTATATCCACAAGCTTACGGCATGCGAGTAAAACGTCTGACCATATGCTCAGCTTTATCGAGACTAGCATGAAATTCTCCCAAATCCTCCAGTTATTAGGCGAATCGGAACTTACCGCTTTGCTGAGGCAGCTATGAGCTTCCTTCAGCTTACCTTGCTCAATGAATGCAGCACTTAAGTTGGACCACGAGATGGAGTGCGTAGCGTCTAATGACACACATCTTGTAAAGGCTTCAGCAGCAAGGTCCATCTTACCACATTCCAAACCCACACACCCATAAAAGTACCAAGTCTCGAACGAGAGCGGGTACAAGCGCAAAGAGTCGTTTAAGTGCTTGATACATGTAACAGGATCTTTTGTTAATCCTGACGATGAAGGTGGGTTGTAGTAGTATTTGGCCAGCGAGTTTTTTGCATTAACGTGTTTACCAACTTCCCAACTCTTCTGCCACAAGCTTGGATCCTGTCTTATATCCCCCAAAATGGATAACGCTCTTGCGTCATTAGGATTTTCTTCGATATTCTCGACCAAAAGTTTTTCCGCGGTCGTTTCGTCACCGACAGCGGCGTAACACAACGCAGCTTCACACACCATTGACAATCTCTCGTAGATCTCCACTGCTGACTTCAAAACGCCAAGACTCATGTACTTTTCCGCCAGTGTGACATCCATTGCCCAACGCGGAAGGAATGGCAGCTTATGCACATATTTTAATCTCTCGACGCTTTGAGTTCGATCGCCACTGCTCTCTTGGGGAAGCATACGGGCCGAGATTCTCAAGTCCAATTCTTCAACCAACGATTGCATTTGTAAAAGACCTCTTTCAATTGTCTTGGCCTTGGTAGTCTCGATAAGCGATCTCTCCCACAAGCCTCTGGAAAACAAAGTCCAGTTTTTTTTACCAGACTGGTACAAAACGCGATTCACAATGGCACTCAGCTCCTGTTCCACCATTGGGTTTTGAGCTGGTGTAGTCTGACGAATAACCTGTAGTCGAAGAAGTAGTTGCGCATTATCGTCGTCAGATAGAGCCGGCTGATCATTGGGATCAAGTTCGCGCAAGACAAGCGGAATGTCTTCCTGTCTGATGGCGATAGGGAGCAGTCTTTCTTCGTCAAGGGAGTACTCCTGGTCTATTTTTGGTCTCTTCACAACCTGCTCGTCCAAGGGCTCATTTCCGATTGATTGGTAGATCGGTTTTTCTAGTAAATGGTCCGACTCTAACGCGAGCGTCTCGGGCGCTTCGTTTGAGGTTCCATCACCAGAATCTAGTTTGTTTGCACCCTGCTGCGAATGAGCTAAGATTATGAGCCCAGAACGGAATTCATTCTGGTATTTGGTTCTCTTGGCTCTTGCACCTGTTAAGACAAACTGAAATTGTGTCAGTTTCTGGACCTTCGCCAAAGCGGGTAAACACATGTGCTCGGTATTCGTGGCCAAAGAGCATTTAACATTCTCCAGATAAAAGCTCACGCCTAGTTGATTTTCAAGAGTGGACTTCAAATGGGATGGAAGCTCTTTGGAGATGGCATAGACCAGATCTATGCTGTTGAAAATTGAAGAAGCGACCATAGGGTGAGGTCCTGTGGGCTCAGATAAAAGCGACAGCTGCGTTAAAAGAGCCCTTGCGCGCCACCAGTGGGCACATGCCACAAGTGCAGACGTTTCCGCTGGCGATATCTCGACTAGCGCTGTTTCCTGGAAGTCTGTGCCAAACAGAGAAGGTTGCTGGGAAATTTGCTCAAGCAGAATCAAAGCCATCACCAAGTAAACGGCGTCGTCACACAATTTGTACGCGGATTGGCCCAAAACGCTGAGAAGCGTTATGGAAAACCGGTGTAAACTGTCTTTCTGGTCGTTCGTGCACGCCAAAACTTCGGACGAAGGCTGAATTGCACCTGGTCCTGTGAAATTACTCTGAATAAATGACTGTAACAGGGCTATAGCGAGTACCAGAGCCAGATTTGGATGGTCCTTGAAAGCAGCCGTAAAACGGTCTCTCAAACCTGCATATGTCTCTTGTGAGCTGTTGAAATCGCAGTTTCCCGTGATGTCTGCGGCCTTCAATAGTTCCTTAATAACGACGTCGTGTTGACCGCTCAAGATCAGCTTGGCGTTGATCAAGCATGTGGCATCGATTTGACCAGAGAATTCATCAAGCGGTACGTTCTTGGATCCCAGCAAAAGCGCTGTTTGCAAAATCGCCTCCATTATATGAAACCGACTCCAGAAAGAAGGATAGAGGTGTTTAAAATGCCGAAAATGAACTCCCAGATGGGCTTTTAGAGGATCTTTCTGGATTTGAATGTGGTTATATCTGTATTTCAAATAGCCGATGAGCATGTCCAAAATTTTAGTCACCACACAGGAGCATTTTGTACGATCCCGTTCTTCGAAGTCAGCTACAAGTATGGTCAAAAAGCACTTTCCACCATTGTTTAGAGCCAGGGTTCACGATTCAGTCTTGATCAAGCTCGTGGGTTATTCACTATTCACCAGAATCGCGTCATTTTCGATTGTGTGATCTTCTTGTCATTTTCCGGTTGCAGAACTGAACCTCATATAGCTTCATCACCATCGGGATTGCGAAGCGCTCGAGCTAAACGCTTGTGGGGTTGTAGCACAATTCAGGAACTGCAATCGGCTCTGTAGTTCGCATTTCCATCGCTTCAAACAAAAGCGATGAGATCGAACAAGGCAGACAAACTTGAAGTGACCTTAAAATGCGAAAAAAAACAGGTTTTTAGACTCAAAAAAATGCCTGAAGTCGGTACACGTTGGATAGTAACATTCTCCCGACTTAAAAAGCTCAGAAACACGTCCTATTTCTATTCTTTTGATCCATTGATGTTTGTTCTCGAAACGCGAAACGCGTGAACATTAGTTTAAAACTAATAAATTTAAAACTCAACCTTAAAGACCAGAACTTGGTTAAAAAAACGGCTCAAACAGCAAAGAAGTAAGCCAAATAGCGGCATTTAAAGCTTTATCATAATCACAAAACATGTCCGGTATGTTGATATTGAGATATCCATGCTTTTTCTGTTCTTTTGAAGGCCTTTTCTTTACTAACTTAGCATACTAAACAGGTTATCAACCTTATAACGAATTTTCATCAGTCTCTGGAGGCGGTGGCGGTGGTGGGTTTGAAAACAGTCAGGGCAATAGTAGCAGGCCTGCTACCGGCGGTGGCTCGCAATCAACACTGATGCCCGTAACGATCAAACAGGTTTTGGAGTCGAAGCAAATGGTACAAGATGGACCTTTTGTCATCCAGAATCTGGAGCTCCACCATGTGGTGTTCGTTGGGGTGGTCAGAAACGTTGTAGACAAGACGTCAAATATTACGCTGACCATCGAAGACGGTACGGGCCAAATCGATGTTCGTCAGTGGACAGCAGACCCTACAGATATTGCCAACGCTAACGAGCAAGGAGAGAAACAAGAGGGCTCATACAGCTCACAGATATCACAAATGTACCAAGTGGGCAAATACGTCAAGGTGTTTGGAGCGCTGCGTGAATTTAGCGGCAAAAAAAATGTCCAGTATGCTGTTGTGAAGCCCATTGAGAGTTTCAACGATGTGATAGCTCACCATCTGTCTGCGATGAAATGCCATGCCATTGCCAATGGTTCTATGCAGAGCCCGGCATACCCAAACACTGACGCTACGGAATTGACCGGTACTAACCAGCAACCGGCTCAGGATCAAAGCTTGTTTGTGCAGGATAATTCCGCAGGTGATCCTAAACCCGCTTTACACAAGATTTTGGAATTCTGTGCTGCTCAATGCGAGGGCAAAGACGCCAGTAATTTTGCTGTTCATACCAAACTCATTGAACAAAGTCTGGGTATTACTGAAGCAGACGTGAAGATGTACTGCCAAACCTTAGTCGATCAAGGCTTCATCTACCCAACCTTTGATGACAGCAGTTTTTTCGTTTTATAAAAATGCAGGTAAGAATGTATATACGAACTGATGCGATGGTTAACACCAGCTTTTGTTATTTGATGTCTGCCGTTATTGACATTGACATGATTTATGTTTTTGACGTCAGAGTCAACAAATAGAAACAGACACAATGTCACCGTGATAACTAAATCTGTGTTTTGACAGTAATACTCTAGAGTCCTGTTGAAACTTGCCTTCCCACCTCGCAATCAAGTCCATTAAGACAGAATGCTATCGCCCTTTTTGAGAGTTTATCTGATTTTTTGGGTCTTGCTGAAAGTAAGGCTAGTGGCAGCCTCAGTCAATCCAATAGAAATCCACGAGCAGCATTTCTACGACTCTGTCACAGGCGAGCCTTTTTTCATAAAAGGTGTCGACTATCAGCCAGGTGGCTCCTCTGACGTAACAAGTAACCGAGATCCACTCTCAAATGCCAAGATTTGCGCCCGTGACATCTTCCTCTTCCAAAAATTGGGCATCAACACCATCCGAGTGTACTCGATTAGCCCAGATTTGAACCATGATGAATGCATGACCATGATGGCTGCCGCAGGAATATATCTAATTCTTGACGTCAACTCACCTTTGGAAAATCAGCACCTCAATAGATACGAGCCTTGGACAACTTACAATGAGGACTATCTGGAGCACGTCTTTAAGGTTGTGGAGCAATTTAGCCACTACAACAACACTTTGGGATTTTTTGCGGGCAACGAGATCATCAACGATGGTCAGTCTGCAAGACGCTGCCCCCCGTATATAAGGGCGGTTGTCAACGATATGAAGCAGTACATTCAGGCTCATTCCCCACGCACCATCCCAGTGGGCTATTCGGCAGCTGATGATTTAAGGTATCGGATACCCTTGTCACAGTACCTGGAGTGTCACGACGAAAAACATCCGGATTCAAGTATCGATTTTTATGGTGTCAACTCATATCAATGGTGTGGTCCACAAACCTTCCAGTCATCTGGGTACGACCAGCTTGTTGACGCATACAAGCAATATTCTAAGCCCGTTTTCTTTTCGGAATTCGGATGCAACACCTTTAGGCCACGCTCGTTCGAAGAGGTCGAAGCATTATACTCAGAAGAGATGATCAACACTTTCAGCGGAGGCCTTGTTTATGAATTCACCGATGAGCCCAATGAGTATGGGTTGGTAAAGATTGATGATGACAACAGCGCCAAGATTCTTCAAGACTTCGCGAACTTGCAAGACCGCTTCGCTAAGATTGAAAGTAAAGAATTTCAAATGATTCGCAAAAATGCAGTGAGCTTGATGGCCACTGCTCCTTTACCAGCTTGCAAAAATAGTTATGAAAACCTTCAAGTTGACGCTTCCGTAGCAGACGGTATAGCCACGAAACTCCTCAGACGGGGAGTAGAGCAGGAAAAAGGCAGATACTTGAATCTCGAGAATTCTGCTTTTTCTTCGGAATATGAAATTCATGACGTAAATGGAAGGTCCCTCGATAGCCCTCGCAAAATATCAATAATTCATCACATCGAGGGCACGGAACCTGAGGCCCGACACCTGGACCAATCTCATGCAACAGGACCAACCTCCACTGTGGCCACAAAATTGAACGAGGACAAACATGATAGTGTGAAAATGAATGAAGGTGTGTCAGCCATGCCTTCCACAGCTTCCGTTTTATCTTGGTTCTTGGGTTCAGTTTATTTGCTTGCGAGCTTGATACTACTATAAGCAGTCCTAGAGTTTTCATTTTGCCCACAAGAACGTCAAATAGTGAAGTTCACTTAGCTCCATACTTGTACAAGACAAAACCATCGTTGTCTCTTACTGTCAACATCATTTCTGCATTTAAAAGTGGTCTCAGCAAAATCTCCCAATCGTATCGCGTTCTTGGAGTACACCATAACCACTTTCTGAGCATTCTTATATCAACAGACTGAAACCTCGACAACGACTTCAAGAACATCCATAAGTTAACGTTTGGGATGTCTTTGAAAAGGTGAAAATTTTGGAAACTATTCCACAGTTGCTGCTGATCCATAATATCGTTGTCGCTGAGAGAATCCGCGACACTATCATTTAAACAACTGAGCACAGCGTTGTCCCACCAATGAGTGCTCGAATACCCGTCTTCCGCGTGGGTAGAGCCACACAAAGTCTGGAGATCATCTCCGGTGTAAGCGTCCAGTTGCCGCCAAAAATGGAGTGGCTGTAGCGGGAAGACGTTGGTGAAGGGTATATTGACAATTGATAGCTTGATGCCTTTCGTAGGAAGCCGGTCCCAAAGATCTTTGTAATAGTGGTAGAAGTAGTGGAAGGAATGTATCCTCATGTTTTTATAATATTGTTCTTGTGTTGCAGATATTGTTCCTGGCTTTCTACCTTCGTTATCGCTAACACGTTTGATATAGCCTTCGTTCATGGCAATCACAATTGGGGTAGTGGCGGGCGGTACAGTAAGTCTTCGTGTAATCGGTGTTTCAACTAAGGTTTCTGCCAGAGAAGCATTGTCAGAAGACTCTTGGGAGCATTCTTTGAAATAGTACGCACTATCAGCGACCCTCTGACTATTGAAGCATTCGCTATTACAATCAATTGTTAAATGCTTCAGGCTAGGAAAGCATTTTGTTAGGATGAGGTCATACTTGCTGCGAATGTTGAGTAGCTTGAGATTTTTCACCCGATGATAATAGGAATGCAGAAGCTTCACTAGCCCATTTCCAGGGACGATTTCACAACTTTTGAGTGAAAGCGATGTGATTGGCAAATACAGGTCAAGAAAACCCTCTTCACTTCTCCGCATATACAGCGGCATGTATTCAAATGGAGCATCAAGTGATTCTGCATCTATAGCCATGTTTTCCAGAATCAGCTCATCAAAGATGCCAAAACAGCTTAGCATATTGGACCTCAAAGGTACTGGGGGTTTATCGCTGGCTGCCCGAAGCTCCAGCTTTTTGAAGCGAGGTAAAGTATGATATTTCTCCTCGTATGCAGCAAGCCATGAAGAGGAAAACTCAAAGCTCATGAGATCGTCCCTGTTCAAAGACTGCTGCCCTTTGATGATTCTTTTGTAAAAGTCCTTAGATCCGTCATTCAATACCGAATACCATAGCGGAATCTTAAAGCCCGGACGAATACCACTAAGCACAACATGTGTGAGATTGGGGCAAAAATCAATAATGTCCAGCATTAGCTCTAGGTAGGTATGAGATTCGTATTTGGCCATTAGTTTGGATCGAGAAGATGAAGAGATATCAAAAAAAGACCTGAGCGGGGACTCCGTGCGTCTATTAAGTGGACTCGACAGGTTCAAACGCCTGTTATCGGAAGAATGGCTTCTGCGCTCACGCAAGGGCGTTCCTTCGGGTGATTTCTCGCGCGAAAAGTTCTGTACCCGTTGAGAATCACTAGACAGACGATAGGAGCTGCCAATGGTATCTGGCTCATCTCTACTGCAATACTTGCCGTATTTGAGAAGCGAATCCTGGTACAGTGGGTTCACGAATTCCACAGAGCGAACCAAAAATCGAAGGTTTTGAGACGAAACACCAATTCTAGGTTGACTCAATGCGTTCGACGTGTGTGTTTCGCTATGAATTAATGCTGCAAATTGCAGCAAGGCCAGCTTATCCTTCAGAACAACGTTTTGATACAGAAAGTTATTGCTTATGATATTGTACAGCTTGGAGTTTACCAGACACAGCGAGAGAAGCGTTGGAACGTCCAACATTCGCAGAATTTGGTCGATGATCTTTGAGGGCAAAGACAGCAGGCCCGATAATTCTTCCTTGTTGATAGGTTGACTCTTAACGTTACCTCTAGTCCTTGCAACTCTCAGCTCTGAAGTTGGGGCCGCCTCTTCCCTAGATCTTCCAAACAGCTGAAGACGGCGCATATGGAACTTAACGAGAGGAAGACGATAATGGCAACGGCTGAGTCAGGATTGGAATACCCAGCGTCGAAGCAAGGACAAGCCTTATCTTTTGAGTAGTGAGTAGGTTGAAATGACTAACCTAGGATGTAATTAAATCAACAGTATAAAGACTTCTATAGTGACTCGTGAGCCACGAACCCAGTAAACCATGGAAATCGTCCAGTAGAGACGACTTTTCGAGTATGTACTCTTTATTTACAACGAGACTAAAACTGCGGACGAAGGTCGGAGAACGGCCCCGCTGAACGGACTCCCCAATCAATAGAATTGCAAATGGTCTCGCTTACAGATTTAGATGTGTTCTTTAAACAGCATTATTTCTGATTGGCGTCGTTGCTACCGGGAAGAATATGTTTGGACTCTGCTCCAGACTTCTCCTGCATGTCTTTGGGGGCATCCTTGGCATGATGGCCTATCGTTGAGCGTAGTTTTTCCGGGATGTCTTCAAAGGCCAAATCGTCTGTTGTCAGGGCCACAGACTCGCCCTTGGTGCTCAGGATGTCTTGAATAGTAATGTGGTCATCGGAAAAGATTTTGAGATGGTCTGCAATCAAGTGTCTGCTCTTGCAGCCCGGACACTGGATCAAAACCGTTCCACCTGTGTACGCCTGTTTTGACATGGTATGCGATGAACGCGTGTTGCATTTCTTGCAGGTGAACGCTATCATCATTGCAGGTTTGTCGGTCTTGACTGCGGCCGCCTTGGCGGCCGCTGTCAAGTCCTTGGGCATCTCATTGCGCTGAAATCTGGAAACAGAGAAAGTTCTTGTAAAAACAGGTAGAATGGTCGTATTGAGACGGGAGAAGTGGCGAGCTCTCGGTACGGAGCATCGCACAACTGTTCGAAGGCCTTGAAAACGGAACATTGTAAGGTTTCACAGCTCAAACTGCCCAAATATGATTTCGTTTCCTAGGTTTTTCTTCAAACCAGGCATATCACATCTAATTTGGCAAGCATCCCATGTTAATGAATTAAACTCAAGAATAGAGAGAATACATCAAAACTGACCAAAAACCAACTAAACGCGTCTAAAACTCGCTTCAGAACAATGGAATCAGGCCAATTATCACCGCAAAAGGAGCAGGAAATTGCGCTGAAGATCCTGGAGAGAGCAGAGCTTGCTCAGATGACTCGTCAGCTCAAAATGGGTCTTGGAAAAGTGGCGACGCCAAAGAAGAATTCACGCGCATCACCCGTAAAACTGGGGGTACCAACGGCAACGCTGGACGCTGCTCGTGTGTCACCCTTGAAACGGAGACGCTCGCCTGGAAACAGCGGTGGCGGAGTCGTGGGAGACCCGGAGCGTGAAAAGAGCCCCACGAAACGCGTTGCTGCAACACCACCGGGAAGTCCTTTGGGCAGAGCAAGACGGCCCAGCATCGAACTGACGGCGCCACAGACACCACAAGCTCGCTCTTCGGGATCTGCGACTGGTGCAGGCACTGGAAATGGCTCCGAAGAGCACGAACTGGGCGCTGACCTGCTAATGTATCTGGCTACCAGTCCCTATACGTCGTCTTCAAGAGCGGGCTCCAACTCTCGTTCACTTTCCCATCCACAGGCTCCACAAACGCCTTCTGCTGCTGTGAATGGCGGTGGGAGGATCCCAACAACGCCATCGGTGGCTCAGACGCATCTAAGAAGCCAAGGGGCAGCTGCTTCACCGCACTCCACGTTCAAAGTACCGGGTCTTGCGGCCGCACATCACACAACGCCGTCCCATTCGACATCCAATATGCAATTCTCAGATATTATGGAATCACCACAATTATCTTTCTACATGCCCTCCTCAACGCCACGGAAGCGTCGTGGTTCTACTGCCAAGAATGGTGCCGCTAACGGCTTGGGATTCACCAACACACAAAACTTGACTGTTCCTGGAACACCAAATTTCAACATGGGTGACTACGTGCACAACCTGTTCAGCCCATCGCCCCGCGTTACTAGCGGGTCTTTCAGAGAGTCTAAAAAGGAGTAGCGATGCGGAAAGCGTGTATCACAAGATCTACTTTACACGTTACATGGCTGCGGAACCGTCTTTGTCTCTCTGTCTCTCTCTCGAGGAAAACGCCAAAAAGGGTTTAGCCGCCGAGCGAGGTGTTGACTATCTGCAACGCCCTCGAGGATAATTAGCACGGGTGCTGACATAATACCAAAATCTATTTTTGAGAAGAGGTGGTTTTTCCGGTCCACGTGATCTCATAGAGTTTTTCCGGGTTTTTTTTCCTTTTTTCTTTTTCGGAGAAACTTGTTTTTCCGAGCCCAATCTACCGTTTTCCTAACCACGTGATGCCACGATGTACCTGCGAAAAAATTCAAAAATTATTACGAGTCACGCGACCACAATTAATATGGTCCGCTCAAAGAAAAAAAAACGTTCAATAATTAGATGAACCAACCCACCATATTCAAAGACAATCTGAAAAGACTCTCTCATTTTAATCGCCAGACAAGTTCAAAAGTGTCCATAGACTTGTTAGGTTTGTGACTAACCCAACGCGGTAGTGTGCTCGATACTGGCTGGAAGAATAGCGACTTTTTCCGCCTTTTTTTGCCGAAAAATTCCAATTTTCGCTCATCTCTTTCGCTCATTGCCTTTTACTGTGCGGGTCGCATCCTTTCTCTCGGCAAGTTGAGCTCTGTCCATTCTACACTGTCGAGCTCGGTCTTGGCGTGTTCGAAACACCCAGATCCACCCTAGAATAGACAAATTTCGGTTGAAAACCAAGAGCGGTTTGTGTTCAGGGCCTATTCTGTCAACATCTGCTGCATTTTTACTTAAAGCTCCAGAAACCACTAGTACGCATGAGATCGGATTCTGAATCCGAAAGCTCTCGTGAGCACGCTTCGCCAGCGGCGTCCGTGGCTGTTTCCCTTGCGTCCATGGATACTGAAGAGCACAACGAACTTTACGACCACAGACACTTGCCGGACTCGTTGCCTGTGCGTCAAAACTCGAGCATCACTCATCTAGCTGGGGCTCGGTCTCCCTCTTCGGAGGCCAGACATGGTATTAAGGTGTCGCCAAGCCCTGTACATCCAGACATCAGGTTCGACAATGACTCTGACGACGACCCCCGTATTGAAAACCCCCATATGAGACTTTCTGCCACCAACACGGGGAACGCTCGACCCTCCCGTATAGCCCATTCGATGGCACATCAAAGACAATTGTACTCAGGACCTGGGTCCGCTCAGCATTTGAACACGCCTCCACCACTACTTCCAAAGAAGTCTTCCAAGAGTTCTGGTCCTGAAGAAGCTGGTAACATGAAGAAGAGCAAGACAAGAACCAACTCAGATTCTTCATCCACGAGACCCATGCATTTTCTCACCAAAACCGTGTCAGCACGATCCAATCAAAGCGAAAACATCAGAGAGCAAGCTATGAGACGCAGGCTCTCTAGGGTATCAATCGAAAGTGACAACTCTCACGCTTCAAGAGAATCACAAGAAACAGAAGAAGATGTGTGTTTTCCCATGGAAAGGCTAGAGCACTTGAGAATTAATGGTATTGATTTCGACGAGCTCGAAGAATTCGCCATCCAATCGCGAGAAGAAAGCTTTAACGGTGGTGTGAATAATATGCCTGTGGAACCGATCAATATCAATCAGCACACTCTTAATAAGGAAGGGTCATCCTCCTCAACTGCAACCACCACTTCCACAGCTGCTTTGAAGTATACTCCCAAATCCTCATCCCCGGAAGTGAAAAAGGTCACTACTCAAAATCAGGAGTCGGTAGCTCCAACTCACGAAGGTATCTTTTTCGGTAACAACAAGGTTGAAAATGATGAATCAGAAAACCTAAGAGCCTCAAATACATACAACATGGAAAACTACGTGGTGCCAGACAGATTTTCTTTCTTTCGATCTGATTCTGACGAAACAATTCATGGCCCAGATATTGCCTCGCTTGTCGCACCTGGCGGGACATTTAGGGAGCTTTTTAAGGATGGCTCACCCACATGGTGGCTAGATTGTGTTTGTCCTACTGACGAAGAGATGCGTTGTATTTCAAAAGCTTTCGGTTTGCATCCTTTGACGGCTGAAGATATCAGGATGCAAGAGACCCGTGAAAAAGTGGAGCTTTTTAAAACCTACTACTTTGTTTGTTTCCACACCTTCGAAGGTGATCCAGAATCCGAAGATTTCCTCGAGCCTATCAATGTTTACATCGTAATTTTCAAGGAGGGTGTTCTGACTTTCCATTTTGGACCCGTGTACCACTGTTCTAATGTAAGAAGACGTGTGAGACAACTGCGGGATTACGTGGATGTGAGCTCTGATTGGTTATGTTATGCTCTCATCGATGACATTACCGATAGCTTCGCACCTGTCATCCAAGCCATTGAATATGAAGCCGACGTTATTGAGGACTCAGTCTTCATGGCTCGTGATATGGACTTTTCTGCAATGCTGCAGAGAATAGGAGAAAGCAGAAGAAAGACAATGACATTAATGAGGCTGTTGAGCGGGAAGGCCGATGTGATCAAGATGTTTGCTAAGAGGTGTCAAGATGAACTAAACGGGATAGGTCCTGCCCTGACGTCCCAGGTGAACATCGCCAATTTACAGCAATCGCAACCAGAGAAATACTTTCAGAGGCAAAACGTGCCCAATATTTATCCGCCCACTGCTCAACCAAGAGCAGATATCGCTTTGTATTTGGGCGATATTCAGGACCACGTCGTCACTATGTTCCAAAATTTACTTTCCTACGAGAAGATTTTCTCGCGGTCGCATGCTAATTACCTGGCCCAACTGCAGGTAGAATCGTTCAATTCTAATAACAAAGTTACTGAGATGTTAGGTAAGGTCACTCTCATTGGTACCATATTGATTCCACTTAATATCATTACCGGGTTGTTCGGAATGAACGTTCCAGTACCTGGTCAGGTAGACGGAGGTGGACTGGGATGGTGGTTTGGTATAATGGGGGTGATGGTATTTGTTGCGTTGAGTTTTGCTTTGATAGCTCACCTATGGCTCAGCAGGATATCAGCACCCGCTACACTGAATGAAGCATCTGAAAGTGGTACGCGGTCAATAATGAACACTTTGCGGTCTGGCAGAGCCAGATCTGCTAAACCAGACTCATACAGGAAAGGAGGCGCCAATCGGTCAATGTCTAGTTTTCAAAGATAAACAAATTCAAAGCGGAGCTAGAAAGATAGTTTTGTGTTGTAGAGAAATGATGTACATTATAAGCGAGAGTAAACTAATTTGACACAACAAACCTTTTGCTGGGCGCCAAGCCCAACCGGTAAAAAAAATCCTTTTATGCTATAAATCTATTGATTGTGGGTACTGTTTGTCTTTTTGGAATGCTTACTTTTCTTGTCTGGGATTGGAAGACTTTCAACATCTTCTATTGGCTCCTCGGTGCCAAAAGTCTTCTTCCTCCACTCTCTTACGCGTCGGCTTTTTGTGACCTTACGGCGATCTTTCGCCCGCAGTTCTTTGGCTCTGTAAGGTGCAAATTTCTTGAGACCGATGAAATCGTTCAGATCAGTATCATCGGCAGCGAAAATCTCTCTGTAAGAAAGCCCAAATGACTCAGGCGACACCTCTCGGTACCGAAACTTCATCTCACCGTCATCTTTTGTCCTTGAACGAGATTTTCTCTCTTCCTCGACCTGATCAACAAGTGCAAGCTTTTCGTTATCAACAGCTTTCTCGACCATTTCTGAGATTTTTTTCTTTTCCTTCTTCTGAGACGACTTTTCTTGCTTCTTGTCCTTTCTTGACTTCTTCTTAGCTGGAAGCTCTTCTTCATCAACACTTTCCTCGCCCTCTTTATCACCTTCGTTTTGGTAAAAGTCCCCCATTATCTCATCATTCTCGTCCCACGTAGGCTTGCTTTTTTGGTTGTAGTATTCGTCGTTGAAAAGTTCGCTGACAACTGCATCCCATTGATTGTCTTCGAAGTCTCCGTTGATGAGCGAGCTGGTGAGTTTCTTGACCATTGCTTCGTCTATATCAGCACCATATTCCTTTTTGACCTGCTCCAAAACATCAGTGAGCTTATTGACCTTTTCTGTTTTCTTCTTTTGAACTTGGGTATCTTTGTCCTTCTTTTCAGCTTGTGCCAGTTTCTTCTCCTCATCTCTCTTACGTCTACGAGAGTTGTCATTACCTCTTCTCAAAGTCGCCTGGTTACGGGCATACGATATGATTTCTGCCGCATTAGGATCCTCATAACGGAAATTGTATGCGTTTTCGAACTGCTCGGCTGCGTCTTCAAATTCCTCGTCATCCTGCATACCTGGGTCATCTAGATTTATATCTTTATCACCCTGCTGAGGTACCCAAGCATGTTTGCTCACAAAAGCCTGCAAAAACTCTTCATCGTTCTCTTCTGGATTTGGGAGAATGCTTTCTGAGCGCGCTTTACGCTGTTTGGGCTCTTTTTTCACCAAAAAGTCGTCGTCATCACCGTCTTCGCCAGATGCTTCGTCTTGCTTAAACTGATCATTAATTTCATTCAAAAGCTTGGTTTTACCTTCTCTTTGCTCCGACACAAACGATTGTTTGCCATCCACGGTTTCCATTTCTTTGGCGTCGTTGTCGTCATCGTCGTCTTTGAACGTTTCTCCGGATAGAATATTCATCCGATGATAGTCTTTCAAGAAAACGGGTTTCTCCTTACGTTGCTTGGCCACTTCCGCAGCAGCTTTTTCCGGGTCATCGAAAAAGCGAACTGACGGGTCAAACAGGGCTTTATCATTGTTTTTGATCGCTGCTAACACTTGCTTAAACCCGTCTTCCACCTCTTCTGTGACGAGTTCACCGAAGTCATCTTCTTCCTCAGAGCTTGAATCTTCCGTGTCACTACCATCGCTTTGAGCAGCCTGCTTTTCAGCCTTTCGTGACGTTGTTGGAGCCTGTTTCTGCAGAGCCGGACTCGCGTCCACTGTGCGAGTGTCTGACCCAGCCTTACCAGCGTTTTCTCTGGCTTTTTTGGCCGCAGACTTCTTTCTAGGCATAATTCAGAATTATTTCGGTACCAAACGCTTTCGTTGACCTCGGAAAGACGTATTCTTCAAAGGATTATCTTTACTCAAGGTGCGATGAGTAGAGGCGATGAGATGCGATGAGCTTAAAATTTTTGACATAGTAATTAAAGCTTGGTCACATGATCGTCGTCAGTGTCTAATTTATTGATTCTAAACAGGAAGCTCATGTAAAAACAATGGCAAGCCCAGCTTTAATGATGATCTTATTGAAAGCATGATATTTGGCCATGTTTCTACAATCGATGACGCTAAACGGATGTGGTAATTAAAGGCTTTTTACAGTTATATAAAATAGATATTTATACATCGTGTGTCTGTTCGATCTTTCAAGTATAACGAGTCGTGTGTCAGTAGAGTTAATGATTATAAAGGTTTTGAAAGGCAGCAGAACATAAAGGGAGGAAGAAACTGGGTATTCACTCAGCCAAACGTTTTATGTTCTTTTTATTTCATCATTACGTATATAGTGACCACATAATCATCACCTGATACGAAAAACATCCAAGATTCCGATTTGTTTTCATCAAGATTCGCATGATCGATCATCTACTCCCTATAGCTTTTCGGTGTGTTCCTATGAGCTTCATTTTACTGCTCTTTTTACATACATTACGAACCTCGTATGATAATCATCATACTATGCCATTGTAAACCCAATCACGTGACGCGCGTCAGCGTCAGAATTTATAAAAAATGAGACTTCGCTTACCCATAGTAATGGTAAGCATTGTGTTCAAGAGCCACGATTCTGAGTGTCTAGAATTCGAATTCGATTAGTAGTGCCTGATAGAGTGTATCGTCTCTGTTATGGCTTCAGCTTTATACTTGTGAAAAGACCATTTTTCTTTCCGGGTTTCTTTACAAGATGAATGGCTCAAACGTTTGAAATATTTCCTCCACTTGATGTAAAGAGTTTAGCAGTTAGATTGAGCTCCCCACAGTCGCAAATTTGGTCCCAAAAAATATAGATATACTACAAATTCAATGACAATCACTTTGAAGCTAAGTCACAATATTCAAGCAAGGTTGTTGATTGTCTCTTCAGTTCTTTGGCTATGCGTAACTTTCAAATTGAATATTAAGTGAATTTCTGATTCTACATCTTCTGAAGTACTAGAGATTCTGAAGCTACCGTAGAAGGCTTGATTTCAACGACAACAACATAGTTCAGAAACGAGTTTCGCGGAGCCAAAAAATGGAGAAGGATGGGAGAAAGTCCAAGAAATATCTGCCTGTTTAAGATACGTAAACTTCCTAATGGTTGAAGCCATCTGTACGCTGAACTTGTACTATATGCTGTCACCTAGAAAGAAGTCACGTGACAAACAACAAATTCTGAAAAAAAAGTCTTTGGAAGTGTCTACTGAAATTCCAGCTAGTCCAGATCATTCTAGGAGTAGCAAAACCCTCACTAAGACCTTACATTCACTCCATTCTTGACTGCTTCTTACCGTGGAATCACCTTCTTTGAAACCTAAGTGAAAATATCACATCTCACGAATTTCGCGATTAATACCCATGACATCATATATTCAAATCGTGAACCCAACCCTTCTAAAGATTCACCACTTCTTAAAGACAACAACCCGTGTATCGTAAGCCACAGCATTAGCACAATCAACTCGAGTGAATGGAAACTGATCGACAAAGACTCTTTAGACTCCCCTTCAAGCTTCCCAGCTCAGCCAAGGCTCGGTCCATAGGCGTATATATCGCGGGTGCACTATATGCTATCGGAGCGTGGTGTTTCTTGGATGCTGCGATATATTCCAGAAAAGCCAATGGCTCATCGGTGCACGTAACATTTGTGGACTGGATTCCTTTTATTTGCAGCACTTTAGGCATGATAGTGGTTAACTCAATCGAGAAAAATAGACTCATACAGGACGCAATGGGATCTGGTTCTTTCAGTGGTTCATCGTCTATGGCGTGGCAAGCGCGCGTGATCCTCTTTCTGGGGTTCGCACTCCTAGCTGGTGGTATCTCTGGATCTATCGTGGTGCTCATTCTTAAATTTTTGGTCAAAGACTTCACCTCTTACCCAACCCTTGGAATGGGGGTGAACAACGTTGTGGGGAACTTCTGTATAGCATTGAGCTGTGTGATTTTGTGGATTGCACAAAACGTAGAAGACGAATATTCCTACTCTCTAACCCTTTGAAACTAATATTATCCATACTATTGAAAGTTTTGGCCAAGAATCGAGACGCCTGGCAGGAAATGACCCTTTTACGGACGTGGTAAATTTAGCCAAGTGTTCTGCCCCGTCCTATGAACGTGGAGCTACAAAAGAGAAGGGGATGGAAAGACTAGTGACACAATAACTTGAGCGGCACACCACTAGACTGCGACTGGATACCACCCTTCCTCGGGCCACTTTCAATGACATATCTCATTTAGACCCATCAAATAGCACAATAATTGCAATTAGTATTACACAGGACACTATTGGACGCGATGAAGCCATGATATCGATCTCGGTAAAGCTCGGGTGGAGCTTGGCACTATCCGTATTGCCATTCTTTGATACAGCATTTTTCCACCGCGTCAAAGCTTAAAGGAGAAAAATCGGACTTGAGAGCTCTGGTCAAACCAAACAGGATCGATTTCGATCAAGATCCACAAATTCGGATGACGGCAAAAAAAAGGGGCTTCTCCTATTTGGTTTAATTCTCATTTGAAGGTGTTCCGGAAAGCCTTTACTCTTGTGGTAGAACCTCTGGAGCCAGTTCACCAATGATTTGCATCTCGAAAGGTGTAAAATCAAACAGCTCAGGTAGGCATTTTGGTTGAGTATGGCCGCGAGGAAAGAAATAACGTTCTTTTTTCAAGTCATCGAAAAATGGGTGCGCCAGGATACGCCGCGGCGAAAGTCTGCGCTCCGGTTCATATGTCATTATTTTCATCAGCAAATCCACGCCATCGGGGCCAGCTTGACCGAAATGCTTTTCAAAACGCTCTTTCACAGTTCCAGTGAACAAAGGCTTCGAGAAAAGTGGCCCATCGTAAGATGGGTTAGAAAAAAACAAGAATTTCTTGTCTGGAGGGCCCAGTAGTTTGGAAATTTCCCGCAGCTGCAGTAAGGGCTCCTGGCCTTGAAAAACTGCTTTGCCTATCAGCATTTCCCCCATTACACACCCCAGCCCCCAAATGTCTATCTGAGTAGTATATTGCGTGCATCCTACTATGAGTTCCGGAGCTCTATAGAATCTGGAACAGATGTAGCTGATAGAAGGCTGGTTTTGTTCGAGTTTTTTGGCAGACCCAAAGTCACAAATCTTGAGCACACCGGAATTTGGGTCCACAAGCACGTTTGATGGCTTCACGTCACGGTGGCAGATGCCCAGTGCGTGCAGATACAGCATACCGCGTGCAACTTGGTATGTGTATAGCTTGGTATGCTTTAAGGGCAGTTCCAACTTATTTAAAGCATACCGATGGATTTCGAATTGCAAAGTTTCCGGGAGACATTCCATGGCAAGATGTTGATAAACCTTGTTGTCCTGCGGCGATACGTGTGTAAAGAAATACTCCAGTTTGACCACGTTGGGATGCTCTGCAATCCGTAGCATTTCCAATTCTCTCGATTTGTATTCAGTTTGAGCCGGCACCTTTTTGATAGCGAACGGACCGTACCATTTATTATTATCCGGAGTCAAAAACGCTTGTACCACAGTTCCAAAAGCTCCATGTCCGATTTTTTTATATTCCTTGACAAGCATAGGCCGCGTACTATTCGAAGAGTTCGACGTGACGTCGTTGGCTATGAATTGATCTTGTCTTGGCGTCTGAGACATTGTTTCCGTTCTTGATAATATATTGTTCGATTTTTAACCTAAAAAGCCCGCCAAAGTCGCCCAGCTCCGTTCTAATTGGAGTAGCTGATCGAGGCAACGAGTCGTGCTTATAATCCGTTGTTTTTTGGGGCTGAAGGCGCTTTCCAGTGGTCAAAACAAGAGTGGAAGTTGGTGTACTCCTTTGACAAGCTTCATGTCGTGTTATTTGTTTTAGGATATCTAAGGTATTAATTACTTGGAAAAATTGAAGACGGGTAAGAGTATACGCAGACACCCGAAGATAAAACGGCCAAGAAAAGAAGAGCAGAGAAAGAAGACCATAATGGGAACGAGATTGGGTTTTCACGGTGATTGGAATAATTTGAGGGTAAAGATGGTGATTTTTGGAAGGCTTTGGAGAAGGTTGGTTTTTTGGTGCGTCACGACGAATTTTGAGCATTAAATTGAATAAGTTGGGTGTTTTTTGGGTAAATAGGGGTTGAGCTGGTTCTAATGCAGGGATTATGGTTAAAATGAGTCAGGTACATTGGGGATGCGAATATAAGCCTGTTTGAGACGAGGAGAAACGAAAAACCAGAAATCGTCGATAATGATGAGATGTACAAACCCTGGCATCGTGTCCGTATGTCTTCAAAGAGAGACTTTAAAGCTAAGCAATGGAGTCCTGGGAATTTACGGGTCTTGTTCCAAAGGTTTTTTTCCTGATTCCGATGAGTTTTTTGGAGAAAAAAATGAGAAACACATTCGATCGGAAATAGAATGGCTAGTTTTATTTGGATAGACACGGGGGGTGTAAGCGGAGGGCTGTGGTTTTTTGTACAAGCTGCAACGAAAAGAATCAAGTTTTTTGATTTGCGTTTCCCTGCAGCTCAAGTGTAGATCACTCTGTACATGTCTGACACTTGCATATGATGCTCACGTACAGTAGTTGATGTAAACCCTCTGAAGTGTTCAAAGACCATGACAGCGTGACAGCGAATACGATTGATTTGAACCTACCCAGCACATACATGTATTTATATTTGACAAATTGACCAGAATTATCCCGGCGATCATTCTCAGACTTCTCACTCTAGTGTAGTCTCTTTTTTATTCACATCTAGTAACTCAAAAACTTCGTAAAATGAACGCTTCCACACCAAGGCCTCACACTCAATATTCAACTATGCTGCTTTCCCTATGAGCATCTTCTTCTTATCGATGTCACTGACATCTTAGCTAGTAGCGAAATTGGCTCAACTACTGTAAATTGAAAAATTATATATAAATGTTTAACTAAACTCGAAATCAAATCCGGTTCTAACCACAACAGCAGGCCAAGTCTGGAATCCAGAAACCGACTCACGACAATGCTGAGGAGCACTTTTGGTCTGTGTAGACCCTTTTCGATGGGCCGGCCGCTTCTGAATTCGAAATCGCCAATATCATTTGCATCAATTGCCAAAGCGGTGGATCCTGCCACGAATCCAATGACGAACCCAATGTCGAACGTTATATCACCCCAGGACGGTAACAAAGAGGTCAGCTCTCGAGTTTCCAAGAAACGCGGCGAACATACCGTAAAGTACGTCTTAAATTGTCTGTTCTCCAAGAATAACACTCATTTCACATATTCCGCGGTGGTAGAGGACTTGAACTTTTTGAAGAATAATGCAGACGCAAGCTACAACGAAAAGTTTCTCTATTACTTGAAACTGCCCCAAAAGGTGAAATTCAGACTTTCAACGGGAAATCTGGGGTTCCGTAAAGCTGCTCGTGGTGAATATGAAGCTACTTTTCAAACCAGCGCTCGTTTGTTCCAGATGATGCAGCAGAAAAAGCTGCTGGACCGCAACGTGGAGATTGTGATAAAGGACTTTGGGAAGGGCCGTGAAGCGTTCATTGCTGCTCTCAACGGTAAGGAAGGCACGGCCGTGCGCAGGAACGTTGTGCGTGTGTCTGATGCTACTCCTATCAAGTTTGGTGGTGTGAGATCGCCAAGAATGAGACGTTTGTGAGATACAAGACGAACAAAACGGTTATTTTTCCCATCGCTGGAAAATAGTGCATTCGTCTAGCGGTCGGAAATTCGAGATGCTCGCGACAATTGTAAATACATTAATATCGCATGTGAATAAAAAGACGTATTGGTAATAGGGCTGCTGCGAGAGGGCCACTTGCAAGAGGGCCACTTGCTCAGCTATAAGAGCTGCAGTGTTACCACCAAAAACGAAGATGATGGTGGTTCATACAATAGAATTTTTGAAATGAGATTTGAGATTACGTTTGGATTCTGAACTAATGCTATCAGGTGCTTCCAGACATTTTATACTATTGTTACTTGATATGCTGACGATCCAGTCTTCTACAGCATATATAGTCAAGTTGTATATGTTAGATATATAAGCCTTGTGATTCTTCTGTTGTGACTGCTTTCCAAAACCCACACATCCTCGAAATTCAAAAATGTAATACTTTTCAGAATTTCGAAAAAACAGGTGAAAATCGTAGACAATTACTTGAGTGGGCCCGCATCATCTCTTCTGGATTCTGCCAGTGTCACATCGTACCCACGCAAATTCTCTGCCTAGCTCGCGGCCTAGCTTCTGCCCACCAACGGCCGCAGTTTCCTGTCCGGCCTGCCTGGATCCTACTCGCTCTCTGCCTAGCTCTCTCCAATGGGACGGCGCTCCAGGCTGGATCCTGTCTGGAGGTCCATGGACCTCTGCCTAGCTCGGATCTCGACTCTCTGGTTCACTGTCTCTCCTGGCACGTAGGATCCAATTTACAGAAAACTTCCAAATTTCACAGCACACCGCCCATCTTACAGGCTTGAAAGAACCGCATAACACATCAATCAATAATGGCTCCATCAAGTATGTTTATACCAGTCTAGCACACCAAGGGAACGATACAACGAGACGGGTTTATGGCCCTTTGAAAGCAGTTGAAAAATAGCTGAGTTTTAGTGGATTCCAGGGCGACATCACAGTTGGGAAAAATTGAGTAATTCAACACAGTGGAATTGTACCGTATTGCATGGGGTATTGAGAGAAGTTTTATCAGATTTCAGTGCGATGTTTGAGCCCTGTGCTAAACCTAGAGTTTTGGTCCGTGGAATAAGAAGAAGATCTCGATTTTGAAAATCAAGAACCAACGTGGAAAAATCCATTACCATTTTTTGCTTTACAAAGTTTCTGTGGCGGTTTTGTGAAACAGTCTTGTAAGGCTTGAGGATATGCCTGCTCACTACTTTCAGCTCGTCTGTTTACAAATTGTTCCGTATATCGTCAAAACAGTTTACTAACAATCTCTCTTTTTACAGCTAAGGCTACTGCTGCCAAGAAGGCTGTTGTGAAGGGTACCAACGGTAAGAAGGCCACCAAGGTGAGAACCTCTGCTTCTTTCCGTCTACCTAAGACTTTGAAGTTGGCCAGACGTCCAGCTTACGCTTCCAAGTCTGTCCCACACTACAACAGATTGGACTCCTACAAGGTCATCGAAAACCCAATCACTTCCGAAACCGCCATGAAGAAGGTCGAAGACGGTAACACTTTGGTTTTCCAAGTCTCCTTGAAGGCCAACAAGCACCAGATCAAGAGAGCCGTCAAGGAATTGTACGAGGTCGACATCAGATCTGTCAACACCTTGGTCAGACCAAACGGTACCAAGAAGGCTTACGTTAGATTGACTGCCGACTACGATGCTTTGGACATTGCCAACAGAATCGGTTACATCTAAATCATTTAGCGTTCGATGTATATGTAGTAAAAAGATTTTAATACAACCAGCGTTCATTCATTATTGGAATAAAGAAAGGGACTATCATAGATAAATGGGTTTGACTCGATTTCTTCTTTAGTCTTCTTTAGTCCTCGCGGTTGCGGCCCAGAATTCGTAAAATGTATAGGAACAAATTGATGATGTCCAAGTACAGCATCATTGCGCAGCGGATTTCCTCATCGGGATAAACTTTACGGAAGATGAGTTGCGTGTCGATAAACAAATAGACCGTGAATACAGCGGCACCCAGCCAGCTGTATAGCAAGTCTACCTTGGAGTTCATACCAAAAAAGATCGAAGACAATCCGATACCAATCAGCAACCACAGGGCCAAATTCAGCCAGTAATAGATCGTGTTGGAGGCGGTGACGGATGTTTCAAACCTATCTGATACGGCCATGGCTGTGATGCCCACCACGACGGTACCGGTGATGAAAAGTGCACTCAAAATAGTGCGTGAGTCGTACACAAGGGTGACCATGGATAGCGTGTACGCCTCGCAAAGTGTGAAGAAAGCTAAAAGCAGCAACTGGCCGCGGTATGACAGATAGTACCATGGTTTTTTGGTATCTTCGCGGGGCTCAGTATCGAGTAGTGCATCCTGACTATCTTGATTTAGAGCAGTCGTGTCCTCGGCATAATCACCAGCCCTGGGCGCTACAGAGAGCCAAACACAGCTGATTATTCCTAAAACGGCGGCCAAGAAAAATATCCATTGGTGGTTAAAGATGGCTGCTTGAAGTTGCGGGGAGCGACTTACCCAGAAGCAGAATGCAAACGACGACAGCAGTTGGCACGACAAAAGCGTATAGACTTTGCGCATGAACCACCTGCGCACCCGCGAGTCACACGACGTTACGGTCACTGAGTATTTGAAGTCATCTGGAATAAAGTTTCGGGTTTCTTCGCTTTGATAGTAAGAGGTGGGATCTGGGTTTGCGGCGGTCGAGCTCGCGGGGACTTGGGCCTCGTTGTATGGTGGGGGAGGTGGCAAAGATGATCCTGATGGGTCTTTCATCTGAGCTGGGTGTGGTTAGGAGGATGGGGTTCTGGTTCAGAATTGTGGTTTGTAAAGGATTTTAAGGTTTCCTCGAAAGATGGATAGCGATGAGCCTAATTTAAATTGAAATTTATATCACGTGACTGGGAGATTTTTATTACGCCAAGTCTTTTTGAACGAGCACCATTTGGCTAGGGAGTGAATTTTCTGAGAAACAACATGATGCTTATTCGATAAGAAGTTAGACGTTTAAATGGCTGGTGTTCTGAATCATTGCTAGTCGAAGGTTTTTGAATTATGGCTGCGGAACCTTTCAAAATCTCATCTGGTGACAAATTCGTGCTGGAGTGATCGAGATCACGTGACTGTAG
Source organism: Lachancea sp. 'fantastica' (assembly GCA_900074735.1). NCBI lineage: Eukaryota > Fungi > Ascomycota > Saccharomycetes > Saccharomycetales > Saccharomycetaceae > Lachancea > Lachancea sp. 'fantastica'. The sequence continues at coordinate 1,919,157 of LT598476.1, read as the reverse complement.
AAACAGCGTCGGAATGGATAAATATGACAGCTTTTAGACAACATCATGTCCGCAGCTTTGAGCACTAAAAGGGCGTCACGATGATGCCGACGTTCGAGAAAGGTGAATACTATAATTTTTTGCATTGATATAGTACTTTTCACGCCCAATTTTTAAGGCGTGTTTGTCGTGTGAGGGCACTTCAAGAAAAAAGTGTCAAAGTGAGTATGTTAACGAATTTCAGTAATTATATCTGACCAACACTCGCATTGGGTTCTAACCATAGAAAATTGCAACGTTCAAAGCGGCCTCTGAAAATGCCATGCGTGGTTCTTCGCTCGAAGTTCGAAAGAACTCATTAAGTGCTGTGTCCAGCAATCTTCTTTATCGTTATATACGTCTCTGACGTTGGCAGTGGCAGCGAGAACGACGCGCTGGGAGAATAGCCTTGGTGTGAGCCACTAATTGTGTAAGGAGAAAACATTCCTGTTGGTTCAGCTAAAACTTCGATTCTTCGGTTCTCGTATTTTTTTGCCGGGTGAAACCTGAAAAAAACGGGCCTCGACTACAGGGTGTGGGAAAAACTGTAATTTTGAAAAGCTTTTTTTATCCAAAGTCCTGGCTTGGCAGAAAAAAAGGTCGCAGGATGTTATCAATAGAGTAAATACGCTACAATTAGGTGTTTTATCGTTGACATCGCGTCACATTACATGCAATTAGAGTGTGTGTGTGTGTGTGTGTGTGTGTGTGTGTGTGACTTCCTTTACGTACATAATGATTTTCACAATTTTGGCAGTTTGTCAGTGTTCTGGAAAATGTGTTTCTTTCCACTTGGACGACTGCTTAGGGTCTTAATCAGAATAGCAAGCTCTCTCTCTCCCTCTCTCTCTCTCGCTCCACAAATGAAATAAACCTTAATGCAAATTAATCATGAATAAATAAAAATAATAATAATAATAGCGGTAAAGCACCCGCTCCCATCAATGAAATCCCATGTGTTTCCCCGTTAGCGACTCATTGGGGCTTGACCGTTGTGCCTTCAAGCTCTTTCACACATGTTGCCCACAGTTTGACTTCATCGGACGTTAAATTTTGTGCCCATTGGGTGTCAATAGCCTGGATCCCGTCTTTGGTGATGGTCAAGGGCAACGAAACGTACGCCAACCCTTTGGTGACCTCGGTCACGTGCTTCGCGGCATCCGGGGTCTCCGTCGTCGAAAATGCTCCTCCGAGGTTCGCGTACAAAGTGTCTTGCAAATGAGGACGTAGTCCCAATAAGAGCTCTGCAAACGTGCGAGTGATTTGTGCAGCTGCGTAGGCCATAGATAACGTGGCGCTACCAGCGCCGTTTTTGGCCTTGACCACCTCATCGCCGCCAAACTGCACGCGATGCACCAGCTGTGCGAGCACTTCTGGGCTGAGCGCGCGTACGCGCGCGCGCAGCTTGTGGTCCTGCGCGCTGTTCTGGCACGACGCCTGCGAGAACAGCGGCACAATGGTGTGGCCGGAGTGACCGCCCACTACAGGCACGCGCAGCTGGTCGCTGGGGCCGCATCCTAGAGCCGCGTGCAGGAACGTAGACGCACGCACTGCGTCCAGCTGCGTGAGTCCAAACACGCGCCGCGCGACGGTCTGAGCCGCGCGGGCGTCGCTGCTGGCAACCAGGGTCTCCACCAAAATGGGCACTAGGGAGTTGACTGGGTTGGAGATCAGCAGCACGAACGTGCGTGACAGGTCGCAGTGGGCGGCTATGCCGCGGGCCAGCTGGGTCACGATCCGCGCGTTAATGGAAAATAGATCGTCGCGGGTCATTCCGGGTTTCCGCGGAACCCCCGCGGGGATAACCACAAGCGTAGCATCGCGCAAACACGTGGCAAGCGGGTCTTCTTGTGCTTTTTGTGCTTCTTGTGCTTCTTGTGTAGTGCTGGAAGAAGCCGCATGCCACGTGACATTCACGGGCGTGTTGATATGCGACAAATCCGTAGCGGCTCCGGCCACGGCGTCGCGATTGACGTCGTACAGAGCGATATGGATCGTCGAGTTGGCGGCCAAGCACGTGCTGTGGAGTTCCGTTTTGAGTAATAATGATAACGACTGACCAATTCCGCCTCCGGCGCCGAGAACGGCAATTTTCAGCGGCGTGTGTCTAGCGGGGTTCGTAGGATGTGGCATTTCTCGTGGTAAGTGAGTTATTTGCTAGTGGCGAGAGTGTGTGGTGTGTTGAACGATATCACCACAATCAGTCAGTCCCAGCAATCAGTAAGAGGTAAAGTAATGCGACGTGTAGCGGGATTGGGATTCCTCACAATGATACGAAACAAAACGGGGAGCTGCTGCTGCTGCGTTGTTGATAGTAGTAACTCTAGTGACTATCTTTCTTGGTAGAGCGTTTTCTACAGAGTCTCGTCTTCTTTTCTACTTGGCAATGCAGAGAAAAAGATAGGTTTAACGCTGCGATGAGGTGGACGTTGGTAAATTGTAGTTACCGGGATAGAACACGTCTCTTGTAAATCGTAGTTACCGTGATAGATAACTTCTTTCTGTTCAAAAGATGTTTGTTGTATGAGCTATTCCATCTTTTTATACCAGGATGGCTCTACGAAAGGCCTTATTGCGTCACGACTTTCTTATCACGCGTGGGGGGGTGAAGGGGCAGATGGAGAGAAGTAGCCAGACAGAGGGCATTTTGGACGAAGCTACGCGGTTGAAAGATAAAACGAAGGTCGAAAGATTGAAAGATCGAAAGATCGAAAGGACAGGCAAGAACAGAAAAACAAGGCAGGTGGTAATTTGAAGGAGACGGGAGTGGTACGTGCTCCCGGGTTTCAGGCTTTGTTTTTGGTTTGTTTTGGTGTATCATACGGGTGGATTTAGGTTTTTTCACGTTTGGATTGGGCAATATGGGTTCGAAGCGGACTCCCAGACCTAATTCCGTTTAATTGAGGGAAGAGCGAGTACTTGTGTACTTGTGTACTTGTGTACCCGAGTACCCGAGTACCACACCGGAACAATGGACTCACTCAGCTCGGTGTTAGGGACGAAAGCGATCTAGACCGTGTCGTATTTAGTTGCAATGAAGGTGCCAGCGTCTGGAAGATGTTCACGGATCTTTTTGATTACTTGCCCATGAATGCATTAGTGGACAACAAAGTGTTCTTCCTGCACGGCGCGGTTCCCGCCGAACGAGATCCAGACATGTACAGTGGATCCCAATCTACGTCCAGGTAGGTGACTTTTGGAAAAAATACTGAGATCATTCAGTCAAGATTTAAGTATCCGAAAAGTATCCGAAAAGTATCCGAAAGGTATCCGAAAGGTATCTGAAAAGTATCTGAAAAAGGAAACAACTATCTCTAACAATCTTGAATAGACTTCTTAGAATCAATGTATCACAATCTAATGTCTCTCTTTTTTAGCTCACAGAAGACCCATTCCGTATATAGTTACTACCCACTTGGGATCTGCTTTTGCCAAAGTATCCGGATCAACCCGAAGCCTACACGTTACGACACGGAAAACTGCATGTTTCATCTTTTTGAAAAAGTGCTGTTCCAGTGATCAAACATACACACTTTTAAGTACTCATCTAACTTGAAGCCAAGTGCTTTTACTATTATACCTTCAACGCCAGATTGAAAGTCGCCTTAACCGAACAAAATATTAAATTTCACTCATTTAAATTACAGCTCACATACGCAACAAAAACACAGTAAAGACTAATCACAACACACACACTAACAGCGTCTTGGACTCAACCCTTCCTGATGGTTGGTCCCGTCGTGCCTTTGCCTTTGCCACTTTCAACACAGTTATGACACGTCTTTTCACCATTGAACAAACAGGTTCACGCACGTTTTCCACAGCAAAGTATAAACCCTCTTTTTTTTGGCAAACAACAATTGTTCTACATCCTGAGTGTCTCACAAATTGAACGCTACAAACCATAACCGAGACTCGAGAATCGGCTATCATCGAATACAACCGGTTCTCGAGGATTTGTCCAACCTTAAAGTAACAACTATCACCAGTCACGTGCTGCTCATCGCTTCAATAGCTTGAAAAATTAAGAGCTGCTAGAAACCTACTTAGATCTAAAAGTCTCGATCTTAAGTCTCGATCTCCAGAAAACATGTCACAATCTCCAGCCGCTTTACTGGACACGGATTCTTTTCCCGCGGCTTCGAACTCGTCGTCTGCACATACCAAAACCGGTGCCGCCCCCCGTTTACAATGCAAGTTCTTCTTACAACAGAAGAACAGACGGTGCGGCATGACACGCAAGACCAATCTGGAATACTGCTCAGAACATCTGAATCTCCTCAATCACGATGCGGAGGGCCCTACGGGCCGCCGCATCGCATGTCCCATCGATCCTCGCCATTCCGTTTGGGAAAAAGACGTGGCACGACACATGCGTAAATGCAGCACTGCCAAGAAAAACGCCCCACCAGTGGACTGTCCGTGGTTCAAGCTCAACTACAACCTGAAATCCACAAGCCCAGTGGTATCCAGTCACGCTGCAGATAACACAACAGTCTTACAGGCCATCCCGGTCTTGAACAAATGTTTCGACGATCGTTTCGGTGACAAGCCACTCCCGTTGGTAGTCAAAAGCAACACGACCGTTGAATCTCAACGGTTTCCACAGCTATTGGGCTCCAAAAAACACGCTCTTCAGCAGTCGTCTCTGATCCAGCATTTGATAGAAAATTCCATGGCCTCTCATAAAGAAGGCACCAATTTCATCGAGTTCGGATGTGGGCGTGCCGAGTTTTCCCGCTACGTCAACCGCGCCATGCATGTCTATTACTCTCAAGAAGTGACAAAGAGTATTCCCCAGTCGAAATTCATACTCATCGACCGGGCCTCCAACAGAATGAAATTTGACTCAAAATTCAAAGACGACTATGACGAGCTATACTCAAGTGAAGTTCCACCGGAGTCGCGTGTTTATCCTGAAATCGCACGCAAGAAAATCGATATCAAGGACCTTTACATCGACAATCTCCTCAACGGCGACGATCGGTCCGCGGTGGCGATCTCGAAACATTTGTGTGGAGTGGCTACAGACCTGACCATCACCTGTTGTCTCAACAGCGACGTTTTGCACCGCAAGCACGACCGACTTCGCGGAATGGTCATTGCGATGTGCTGCAGACACGTTTGCGATGCCCAGCAATACGTCAATAGGCCCTTCATCGAGGAAATGCTACAAGATATGCCCACTATTTCCTACACAGATTTTTTCAATTCCTTGAAGAAGATCGCGTCCTGGGCCGTGTGTGGTCGTAAACCCGGTACCGAGGACAGCGATGTGGGCAACCATTTCACTGATCTTCCGGTCTGTGAACGTGAGAAACTTGGTGAAAAAGCTAGACGAATCATTGACGAAGGTCGTGCAGAGCATCTGCGACGCAATGGGTACCGTGCAGAACTAGTAAAATACGTCGACAGCACGGTGTCACTAGAGAATGTCGCCATGATAGTAAATCGGGTCTAACGACGACGTCATGGCGCTCGTTCAGAAAAAGGAAAACAAGAACGAGAATCTTCGCACTGAATGACAACCTCAAAGGTCATGAATACCTCGAAAGCATCTTTTCAACACGTTAAACAATTTCAAGGGCTCTCCACCTCGGCGGCTATTTTACTCCCGACTCCAAAAAGATTCCCCATTTCTTTCACCATCGTGATCACTACACACGAAGGCGAGTGTCTTTTCCAAAAGTCCTAAAGTAAAGTAATCATCAAATGTCGAATTCAACGTTCGAACAGTTGATCCACAGAATTCAGACAAAGAAGACACAGACTCCGAGTTTAAGGCGCCTACATGTGCACTGAAAGTAACCGGTGAGAAATCAGGATGTCAACAACACGTCAGAAGCGGTATTCCATCAATTTTTCGGCCCCGGCATCACCGATTTCACCATCTGTGTCGAGATTTCCATCCGAAACTCTAGGTGGATTGTCTCAGGGCACCAGGCCCTGCTCATCCAGAACACAGTCCGCTCGCCCTTCATCCGCCTATGGGCTGGATCTGGGCCGTTCGCATTCACAGCGAAGTGCCTCCTCTAAATCATTCTATCGGGTTCGTGCCGATCAACAGAACATTTCACTGGATTCATTAACAGACTCGTCTTCAATCAAGTTACTTCTGATTGGAGATGCAGCCGTGGGCAAGACGGCCATGATTTTAAGCTACTGCAATGAGCTTCCGACCAGGTCACAGGCCACCATAATCAAGAAAGGAAGCAGTCCCAGGTACCCTGCGCAGATACCGCAAAGAAACAAACGGCTACAAAACCTGAAAACGATCGATAAGCGAAAGCGATACAGCTTGAACGACTACGAGGAACTGTTTAACAGCACTGTGCCAACTATGAAGAGTCCCTCAATATCCGAGGAGACACAGCTGGATTCGGCTAAAGGTGAGGGCGCCGACCCAAACGAAATCATAATAGATACAAGAAGCACAATAGGAGTGGACATCCGTACAAATGTCGTCAACATTGACAACCGCTATTTTAAAGTCACTATGTGGGATACTGCTGGCCAGGAACGCTACAGAAACGCTATGATTCCGTCATTGTACAAGGGCTCCCACGGCGTTTTACTGAGTTACGATATCTGCAACAAGAGAAGTTTCGAGCAGTGTTTGGACTATTGGCTCGAAGAGGTTCTCAACTGCTGCTCTCAGGACCAATCCATGCGAATTTATCTGGTCGGTAACAAAATCGATCTGTACAAGGTCAGGCAAGTAACTCACGAGGATGTGTTGCAATTCATCGATCGGGCCAAGCAGAAATTCGGCGTAAAAATTGCGGGCAATTTTGAAGTGAGCTGTAAATGGCATCAAGTGGTCGAGCGTACTTTTAACATCATAATTAAGGATCTCGTCGAACAAGGCTGTTATGAAAATGATAATACTGTTAAAGAGGAGTCTCCCGAATCCGATCAGGGTCCTTCATGCGGCTCAGGACATCCTGGAGGCACAACACCATGGACAGAAACCGAGAGAAGAGGCTCCACAATTATTCGAAGAAGAGCCACGGAAAGTGTGAGGGAAAGATCAAAGGAGAAAGCTCACACCGTGGATCTTACAAAACCGCAAGATACGGACAGTAGGACAGGTGGCTCACGCTGTTGCGTTTGATATGTATCGAGGTGACGGTGGCCTGCTCTCGATCCTGGTACGCGCGAAAAACGCCTATTTACTACATAGATGATGGTTTTTATAAAGACAAAATGTGCATTAGTTAAACCCATTGAAATAGCGATCACGAAAGTTTTCTTTCGATCGCTCCAAACCTACGTTGGCAGGTCCTTTGTAGTCGGAGCCTCTGTTGATGTAAACCAAGAGACGTCTGGACCACTTGTTGAATTCCTGGACACAGTTGTATTTGAGTTCCAAGTTGGAATGTAACGGTATGACTGTTTCAATATCTTCATCATTGGCCACCGGCATCCAAAATGCAAGTCTTCCATTTAGGGGCAGTCTTTCGACGGCGAAATGCAACAAATCATCCAGGAGCGCATCGAGGGAATATGGTTTTTTGGTGGGGATGTAGTCGCGCATTAGATAGGCCTTTTTACCATCTATTTCAACGTTCTCCTTCCCAACAAACCGCTCTGGATCTTTGGCACCCAGAATTTTGATACTTTCGCGAATGCCGTAAGGTGGATCACAAAGTATTGTGTCTATCATCATATTACTTCTGAGCGCATTGTGAGTAAAATCCATCGTTAGCACATCCAAAAACTGCAACGAGTCCTGGTATTTTTTGAAATTGGCTCTAATCGTCTGGTTTCCCTTGCCTCTTATCATGCGTCCATCAATGTCAGAGCCAATCACCATTGCCTGGTAATGTCCACCTGCAGTCAAAAAGGAGCCAGTGCCGGCAAATGGGTCGTACATTACAGTCCCCGGTTTAACCTGCGCAATATTGGCACTAACAAGCGAAAGTTCGGCTTCAAAACTCGTGGTGCCCTTGTAAGGTCTTTTTTTCAAGTCGTATTTTTCCAATGCTCCACGGAAACGGTCACTGCGTTGAACTTCGCGACCGAAAAACACACGCAATGGTGTTTCGCCGGCCTGGTTGTCATTCAGCGGCTCATACTCCTCGATGATGGTGAAGATTTCTTGCGGGTTTTTCATGCGAATCGGGCCTTGGAAATCCAAATATTGAAATGATTCGATGCATGCAACACGGTCTAGCCTGCCCGAAGAGCTACCGCCGAAGCTGTCGAACTCGAACTTGAAAGACGCATTGCGATACTCGTGCTTGCGTTGTGAGAAGTCTGGGCTACTCTGCACGTTTTCATGCAACTGGGAGTAGTCTTTGCCCTGGCCCCAGTACTCATAGATGGCGCGAGTCAGGATCGACCTGGAGATCCATTTTTTCGCTTGTTCGTCGTTTTCCAGTTCCACTATAAAAAATGGCGACTCTCTATCGTACTGTGTGAAATCCACGCTCTTGATCCCATGCAGATCCGCCAGGGACTCCAATTCCGCAAGTCTGAAGTTGAGGTGCACTTGCACCATGAAAACTAGGTATTTTTTAGCCATTTTTGGCGCTTCTTTTTCCCCAGATCTAGCTCCTGCTACCTATTTCTCTGTTTGAAAGTGACTACACCGACTTTCAAGGCTTCTGGGGCCTCTATTCTGTCCTGTTTTGAAGCTTGATTTTGTTAAATATCTATACATCTGAGCTCATCGCCCAATTTTTTTTCCATTTGCTAGTTAGCGGCTCTATGAGCAGCTACAAACGTCGAAAAATCATCAAAAGAAGCGCCGAAAAAAGCTCAATTCGATAATCATAGATCAAAGCTACAAAACAGAGTCTTCGAATACTCAAAAGCTGCTCTTAACTCTCCTCAGGACACCATACTTGCCGTCTTTCATCTTCTTATAGCTATATACAGATTCAATTATTTATTGAAATTTCACTTATCGACAGTTACCCGGCCCTCTTATTTCAAAAATCAATAAAACACAAAAAAAAAAAATAATTACTATATAAAGAGCCCAAAATCAGGGTCGGGAATTTGTATTTCGTAGAACCATTGTGGCCACTTTACAACATCCACAACAGCAAGAACAACAGCGTTTTCAAGAGGAAAGACGAAAAGAAGACGACACGGAGACTGTAAGCGTTGAATTGTAAGGAAGAACACGAAGAAACAAGATTACTTGAAGTCTGATTTTTTCCGTTTTTTACCCTTTTTTTAAGATAGGATAAGAAATTTGAAAATTCGTCATTCTAGGGTGCTGATTCTCTCTTCTATTTGGAACTCGAAAACTTGAGGTTGCGATTTACATCATAATCTGCCAATAGCGATTACTTGTCGAACTTTTTAACTGCGAAGACTAGTTTTACGTTTTCGTTTTTTTGTTTGTTTTTTTGTTTAGACAGAGATATCTTGTGTGCAGCAGCCCAATATACACGCGTCAATCAATAATTGGAATCTCGTCCCTGAATAACAGTACGAATATTGTTTTTATCTTTGGCAACATTTCCCTTGTTTGTTTTGGCGTTTTCTGTTTCTCAAAAAGCATTTTTATTTTTTGAGCCAGCGATCGACCAGCATTTATAATCTACTCTCTAGGTTTCTTTTGGAGCCCAAATCTCTACCCTAGCAGGCTATCCAGAACGGTAACTTCAAATTCCCACAGATTCACAGCAAAATTCACCCAACAAAGATGAGTTTTTCCGACGACGAAGACTTTAACGATATCTACGGCGATGACTCCAAGGACGTGTCCAATACCACATCTACAACAGCTGCCACCACGGCAGCTGCAGAGCCCACTACAAAACCGGAATTAGCTAAGGAGTCCGGCTCGGCTTCTAACTCCGCAGAAACCGCTACCGGCGATGGCTCGGCAGCAGGTACGACCGCAGCCCCGGTTTCATCCGGCACTTCTTCTCTGGACCAATTGGCGGCCCTTCAGGCTCTTTCTTCCAACTTGAACCAACTCCAACAAGCTGCCAACGGCGGAGCTGCCTCCGCTGAGGCTCCACAGCAGCCAGCACAGGGTCAGCCAGCAACTCAAGCTCAAGACCAATCTAATGACACGACATCTTTGACTCCAACCGGCTCTTCTGCACCTGCTGTTCCTAGCATGCCTAGCATGCCAGGTATGCCAGGAATGCCAACCATGCCTGGAATGCCAAACATGCAACAATGGCAACAGTTGCAACAGCTTCAACAGAACATGCCTCAGTTTCAACAAGCTGCTTCTCAAGCTGCCATTCAGGAAAAGACCAATAAAGCAGATCTGTCGCGAGACATTTGCAAAATGTTCATTGGTGGCTTGAACTGGGAAACTACAGAAGACAATTTGAAAGATTATTTCTCCAAGTACGGTGTGGTCACAGACCTCAAGATCATGAGAGACAACGCAACAGGCAGATCCAGAGGTTTTGGATTTTTGACCTTTGCAGAAGCTTCAAGTGTAGATGAAGTTGTAAAGACCCAGCATATTCTTGACGGTAAAGTTATCGATCCTAAGAGGGCCATTCCCCGCGAAGAGCAAGACAAGACGGGTAAGATTTTTGTAGGTGGTATTGGTCCTGATGTCAGACCTAAGGAATTCGAAGAGTTTTTCTCTCAATGGGGAACTATCATAGATGCGCAGTTAATGTTGGATAAAGATACTGGTAGATCTAGAGGTTTTGGATTTATCACTTATGACACTCCAGACGCTGTCGACCGCGTTTGTGAGAACAAGTTTATCGAGTTTAAAGGTAAGAGAATAGAAATTAAAAGAGCAGAACCAAGGCATTTACAAAAGCAGATGCAACAACAAAAAACGCAGACTTTTGGCGGCTCATCTCAGTTTAATATGTTTCAAAATCCAATGATGGGAAGTTTCAATCCTATGTTCAACCCCCAAGCTATGGCAGAATATTATAATAAAATGCAAGAATACTACGCTCAAATGCAGCAGCAAACTGGCGTCGATTATAGTCAAATGTATCAACAGCAAATGCAGCAAATGCAACAGATGATGGGTGGTATGATGCCTGGAATGGGTGCCATGCCAAGTATGCCATCTGGTCAATCAGAAACGCCTACTCAAGAATCTTCAGATGTTCCTACGATTGGATCTGAAGAGCGAGTGGACGACGGAGACTCCAATGGTGATAGAGATCTGGACAGAAGAGCAGTATCTCCTCCAATCAATGCTCCAAGAGGTCCTCGCATGGGTGGCTCCCGTGTAGACAATCGTGACGGTGGTCGTGAATTCAACCGCGATAGTAATCGTGATTATGGTCGTGACAACAGTCGTGATAGTCGCGACAATCGCGACGGCAATCGTGATGGAAGTCGCGGAAACTTTCGGTCGGGATTCCGTGGCCGGGGCCGTGGCGGATATCGTGGTGGACGCAGTGGCTACTCTAGAAGAAATAACAACGGGTACCATCCATATTCCACTTAAAGCTTACACGCGTCTTCACATCTGTGACGTACTATTATTTTCTGGGGCATTTTGCGTTGTAGCAAGACAAAAGCTGCAAACTCATATCGTCCCGTTGCTCAACTATATAGCAGCAACTGTATACTATGTATAGCGAATTATCTACATGTTAGTTCAGAGTTTGGTGAACGGAATGCGGGTGTTACATCTGCTCAACTGATATCACCTCCAGAAAGGCCCAATTGGACAATAGCATAAACGTTGAGAACGGAGATGAACAGCCAAACGACGATTGCAATTATAGATGTCACCCAGTTGTTGGACATATCAACCACAGAAGAATCACCATTCTCGATGTCCGACTGACTCTCTGCATTGGAAGAACGCTCTTCCACTTTCATCACAGACTTTTTGCAAGTAAAATAGATCAAAGGCGCCGTCAAGAAAGGTAACAACAAAGACAACACTACCTGAGAGGCGTTTAGAGTTTTTGATAAAGCGGAGCGACCCACACTCAAAGAAATGGCAAGACAGGGAATAATGGAGATCATTCTAGTCGCGATACGACGCTTCCAAGGTTTCAATTTCCAATTGATATGTCCTTCACTGACAATCTGTCCTGCAATAGTACACACAATGCCCGCCGATTGTCCGCTCAGTAGTAGAGCCAGCATAAAGATAGTACCAACAACAGGTGCCAGATCTCTGGACAAAAGATCGTGGATTGTGTATAAATCTGCCCCAGCAGCTTCTGGTGAGCCATATAAGGTCGCTCCTGAAATGATCAGAATGGAACTGTTGACAAAAAGCGCAAAGGTGAATAGAGTGATGGTCAATTCTGAAATGGAGTACTTGAGAGCATACCGAATTGCCGACATGCTTGGTTTGTAATTGAGATAGCCCTGATCCAGCTTTTCGTCTTCGCTAAGCTTTTCGCTTGAAGATTCCTCAGAGTTGACCTCTACGGAAGCCAACTTGGAGTAGTTGCCGTTTTGCTCATCGAATTCCAGAAGCCTGGGTTGCACCAAACCTGATCCTAAGAACAAAGAGTGTGGCATGACAGTGGCACCAAGAATAGATGCTGCAATGTAAATCCCGTTGTTTTGAAACATTTCCTTAGAGGGAGCAAAACCACGGAAGACTTCACGTACAGGAATTCGTGGTAGGAACGCAAGCTGGATACAGAAACAGATGCAGACTCCCAAAACCAAAGCTGCCACGGCCAATTCGAAGAGTCTCACAAACCGCATGGATGAGCTGCCGGGTTTGTACGCGATCATGACAAACAAAACATCCACCACTGTGATTGCCACACCAGCTGGCAGAGGAACTTTGATCAAAATGTTAAGAGCCACCGCAGAACCAATCACTTCTGCTACATCTGTAGCAATGATGGCAGCTTCAGCACATAAGTAAATTGTCCAATTCAACCACCGAGGCAAGTATTTACGACAGGCTCTAGACAGATCCATGCCCGTTACGGTGCCCAATTTGATACACAGCGATTGCAAGAAGATGGCGATGATGTTGGACAGCAGGATAACAAACAAAAGTGCAAATCTGTTGGTACTTCCGGCATCCACTGCAGTAGAGTAATTACCTGGATCCATGTACGCAACACTAACCATCAACCCGGGGCCCACGAATTTCATGTATTTTTTCAAAACCGATCTGGTCGACCTGGAAGCATTGTACAGCATCGACACAGGCTTCAAACGTCTGTTGGCATTATTTGTCGACGGCATAGGTTTTCGATTTGGTCAAAGGTCCGGATTTTTCACTAAGTTCTTGGCGTAAAGGTATCAAAGTGCTGGAAGATGCTGTTGAAAGAGAGCTTTCACCACTCTTGAGGAGAATGAAAAAGCTGGACGCCTAGAACGGTTTTGCACGGTGGGAAAAACTGTAGTCAAGGTAACATTCAACCAGAGCTGGTACGACTTTTTTTATAGTGACCTTGATGGGCTGGACCATATGAAGTCCACGATAATTTTTCGATGAGGTATTCAACATGAAAAAAAATGTGAGCAACTGGTAGGTGATATTGATTTTGAAAGTTGGTGTTCATAAATTAATTGGTCTCTTGGCCCAGTTGGTTAAGGCACCGTGCTAATAACGCGGGGATCAGCGGTTCGATCCCGCTAGAGACCATTTTAAATTTATTTTTTGTTGGTCGGGAATTTAATACCTAGATGGACCATGTACCATACGCAACGCCAACAGGAATGGTGACTTAATCCTATAATCCTCAATGTCAATGCACATCCTTTTTGTCTTATTGGTTTTGAAATTTTGTTTACTTACAGCCTGCCCACGGACTTTTATATTTTACAGCCCAGAAAATTTCTTGATTCCATGCTCTTGTTTCTGCAGGTTACGAAGCTGCTTGGACGTCAAGGGCTTCTGCTCGAGCTTCTGCTTCTTGGACGCGAGCTTGGAATCGTCGCGTTGCCTTGCGTGTTTTTCCTTCGTGCCGGATTTTCCACCTTCATCGTCACTTCCAGTGAGATCTTTGTCCAATTCTTTGAGCAAATCTTCCTTGCTGAGTCCCACAAGCTCTCCTTCTTCGCCCGAGTCATCATCATCATCATCATCACCCGGAGCCGATTCGGCATCAGAATCAGAGACGGAATCTCCCTCCGAATCGGAATTTTCATTCAGAGCAGAGCTGTCACTTTCGCTGTCACTGTCGTCGCCACTGTCACTGTCAACCGCAGAAAACTCATCCGCGGCATCTGCTTCGTCTTCCACCAGCTCCCAGAGCTTGATCTTGTCCATCCCACCGGAAACAAGGCGGTATTCGCAGTCGAGATCCAGGAAAACAACTTCATCCATCCCGCTGTGCCTGCGGATCTCGGTTATCTTCCCTGTCTTGACGTTGACTTTGTAAACTTGGCCATCAGAACAGCCGGTCCATACGGAGTCATCGTCTTGCAGAGTAGGCACCACGCAGTCCAAGCTTTCATTTTTCTTGACCTTGATACGACTGATCTGATCGACCAGGTCGTTTTTCTTGGGCTTCCAAACCGTGAGAAGACCTTCACCCATGCCGCACACCAGTGTATCACCGTTCTGGGGATCCACAAACGTTCCACACAGGATCTCGTCTTCCTGGTCGTCACTCAGCCGAACTTTACGCTTTGCTTCCAGATCATCGGCCGGGATCTTGAAGTCCGAGTCATTAGATTCCCGAGAGTCCCAGTACGCCAACGTGGTTTGGCCCACGGAGATGAATTTGTAAACCGACTGTGCTGTGAAGGGGAAAATGTCGTTGATGGCATCGCCCGAGTGAATTTTCCGGATCGTGGTTTTCAGAGCCAAAGTTTCACTGTCCAGGACCAGAACATTCCCATTTTCGTCTCCAACCAGTAAAAATGGGTGAGTGTTTGATTTGACGAGCTTCGTGACTTTGACACCAATATCTTCAGTGATCTGTCTTTTTTTGACCACTTTACCGGTTTCTGAGTTGGCCTTTTTCAGCACGCAGTCCACACCAATGGTGTAAAGATGCGTTCCATCAGCATCCAAACACATGGCACGCACGCTTCCCTTGTGTCTTTTAGTCTTCCATTGCAATTTTAGACCCTCGGTGTCAGTGCTGCCGTCGTCTTTGGCTTCAACCACGACCCAGAACTTTTTTTTGGTTTTTTCGTCTTCTTCTTCTCCTTTTTTGGAGCTAGATTTCGCAGCAACTTCCTCGCTCCGTTTCATGCGCGTTTGTAAAACTTTGGCATCGTATCTGTGGCACATAACATGGCCTGAAGCCTGTCCTGAGAATATTAGAGGTTTTTCAGGATGACAACGCAATGCAAATAAAGGTTCGGGGAAGGAGACCTCCAGGATGGGACTGCTGGTAGAAGCAATGCTGCTGAGTCCCTGACTGTTTTTAACCTTCTTCTTACCCATTTTTTTCGCCGACGTCTGGAGAGCGATGAGCAGTAGTAGTTCCGCCGGTGTATAATAGCCATCTACTGCATTACTCGTGGCTAGTATATGCTTGAAAAATTTCCACCATAATGGAGCAGCACGTGATGGGCATCGATGCCAGTAGAGAAAAACGGAAGAAGACAGAAAGAAAGAGCTGTTGATGGTTTGGGACGTGAATAGTGTGTGTGGAAGATTGAATGAGAGGCCGAATGTCTATTTCCTTTCCTCTTTCCTCTTTCTGTTCTTCTTCTCGCTCCTTTTTTCGGAAAAAAAAGAGAATCATCTTCTCACCCTAGCGCCACCCTGGAGCAACAGCTCCCGCTCTTCTGCGTGTGGATCCTGCAGCATCACCTGTCTGTTCGCTGCAAAATGTCTTTGACGCTGTCCTGCATGTCTGGAAACTCCGCAACGATCTTCTCTGCAAGCGAGTCTCTCAGCTGCTTCAGCCCGTTCATCTTGGCCCGCTGGTACTGGTTCGAGCGCCGGATGGCCTCCACAAAGTCCCGGGTGTAAACGTCCGGGTTTCGCCCGTCCTCTATATACTGCAGCACCTCCATGGGCACTTGAAAATTGGCCAATTGCGATTCCGGGTCGTTGCTTTTGCAGTTCAGACCGCGCAATCGGTCCACGTTTCGTTGCAGGTTTGTCATCATGCCCTGGGCGGCCTCTGACGTTCCAGGGAAGTCATAGATCGAAACGCCCAGCTCGATGAAAGACTCGATGATCGATCCGATTTCTTGCTCTGTGGTGGCCAGATCACCGTGCAGTTTGTCCAGATCCAAAGCTGGCATTTCCCAATCGCGTGCGAAGATAGCTTGTACAAGTAGAACCAAAACCTTGGTGTCTTATAGTCTCAAATCGTTATGGCTCAGAATCTTGATTTTTCACTTCACCAGTTCCAAACTCAATTTAACTTAACCTAGCGTTTAGTCTATCAAAATATCTCATATACAATGCTACGAGCCGAAAAAAACTAAGGAAAAAGCGTGTAACGATATCAAACTACAGAATTGGATCTCTGACGTGCTTAAAGGCAGGTCTTTGGCGGCTAAATCTAGTGTATTTTACGCTTTGAAAATTGGTTTTCGTTTGTTATTCTTTGTTGATGTGATTATTTACCTATTTGAAATCCAATTTATTCTGCAATTTACAATGTCACGTGACCCTCGTGAAAGATTCTTGGCTTTTAACTATGGCGTTGGGATGAGATGACGATCTCAGGAAGCTCACACTACTACTACTACTACGACGACGACCAAGACGACCACCGTTTACCATTCATAGCTAGAGAATGACAAAGAAACGAGTGAACAAGTGAACGAAAAGGAAACGAGTTAGCTTAGTAAAAAAAAATTCAAGTCTCAGATCCAAAAACCCATCGGTCTGTCTTTCAAACCAGAATCTTGGCTTTTCCAAAAAATTTCAAACTAAAGATCTGAGCTTTTTGCTGGGATCTGTGAACCTAATAACCTTATAGACCACCAGGCTCGCTATCAACAACTTACGTAGCAGCCCAGATTTCAATTACAGTCAAAAAGCCAAATTCACACTCCAAAAAACAACCGTTATGACCTCTTACAGCCTTAATAATAATATCGTGGTGACACAGGAGCAACTGGACCACTGGAACACCGCTCTGGCGGAAATGAAGTCGCCTCACGAAATCCTGGTCTGGGCCATCGCGACGTTCCCACATTTGTTCCAAACCACGGCTTTTGGACTAACGGGCCTCGCTACCATAGACATGTTGTCGAAAATCCAAACCGATCGCATCGTGCCGCTCATTTTCATCGACACCCTGCACCATTTCCCACAAACGCTGTCTTTGCTGGGAAAAATGGAAGAACGCTACTATAGGCCCCGCAACCAGCCTATAAACGTTTTCAAGCCCGAGGGACTCGATTCCGAAGCAGAGTTTGCTGCAAAACACGGCGACTTCTTGTGGGAGCGTGATGACACCAAATACGACTATTTGGTCAAGGCTGAACCGGCCCATCGGGCTTACAAAGAGCTGCGTGTCACGGCAATCCTCACGGGTCGCCGCAAGTCCCAGGGTGGCAGCCGTTCCGCTCTGCGATTCGTTGAGCTCGACGAGCTCAATGGCGTTCTCAAGATCAACCCTCTGGCCAACTGGGACTTTTCACAAGTAAAGGCCTACATCGACGCCAATCACGTGCCGTACAACGAACTGCTCGATCTGGGCTACAAGTCTGTTGGGGACTACCATTCCACCGTGCCGGTAGCAGAAGGGGAAGACGAGCGGGCTGGGAGATGGAAGGGTCAGGCCAAGACTGAATGCGGGATTCATGAAACCAGTCGTTTTGCTCAATTTATACAGCAGAAAAGCGAATCTCAAAACTGAGTGGCGAGAATGGGCTCAAAAAGAGCGGGAAAAAAACGAGGCTCCAAAATAGGAGATTTTAAAAGCCAACAAACAAATCTCACAACTGCACCCCCCACCCTTTTGATTGCGCCGCTGTCATCGTCATCTCATGGATATTTATGTATGCTAATGTCACATCACAATATACGAAACACTTTTTTCAAAAAGTTTCAATCAAGAATATCTATAGATATCAGCTAAAAGCTACAATCCCAACGGTGCCAAATACCTCGAGAAGCGATCCAGTCAGCGGATTCATCACATTTGTTAACCGTTGCAACACAATGAGCAACTTTCGTTTCCCTGTTAAAGTCAAACTGCCTTCAACTTTCCTCAATGCCCGAGTGATCAGAGACAACTTCAAGAGACAGCAGGTTGCAGAACATGAAGTGACAACCAAGGCTTTAAAATACATAGCCAGAAACACAACCTTACCGCCAAGAGCAAGACTGGAGGCCCAGCTGCGTTTGAGCACTATGCCCAACTACACAAGGATGTCTCAGGTGAGAAATAGATGTGTGGAAACGGGCCATGCCAGAGCTGTGTTGAGCGACTTCAGACTGTGTAGAACGCAGTTTAGAGAGATGGCCAGAAACGGCAGTCTGCCGGGCGTCAAGAAAGGTGTGTGGTAGTTGCGGTGTCGAGAGCATTGTTGAACACCAGCAGCATCGCGCAGCAGCATCGCAGCAGCATCACAACTAGCATCAAATAAGAATCCTGTATATAGGCATCAATTATAATATAACGGTTAGAAAAAAAATGGTGCAAAATGAAGCAAAAGATTAAAGAGAAAATGCAGCAGAGTTTGGCCTTAGTGGCTTACAGAGCCTGTACAATTGCGACTTTCTCAGGGTTGGTGTTGATGCTTCTATTCTGGCAGGGGGGTTATTTTTTTTTAGGTGTTTTCAAAATCTCAGGCCTTGCGCATTCCATTCCTTTTGTAAGTTTGTAAAGATGGCAATATAGGGCTCTCTGGAATTGTAGCTCAACCTTCTTGTTTAGCAACAGCCAGTCTCAAATGCATTTTTTTTCAATACGGGGATTACGTGTGCCGTCCGAGGTTTGGCGCAATCGGTTGATGGACGACGAAAGGGACATTGACGGGCTATTTTTTTACAATAGCACACACTTCTTCTTCTTCTTGCCCGAAGATTTGGTCTTCTTGGTCTTGTTTTGCTTGCCCATGAGCGAAGCCCTGGTGGCAGCTTCGAAAACTTCGCGCACTCCGTAGCCGGTCTTGGCAGAACATTCGATGTATTCGACGGCACCGATCTGTTCGGCGACTTCCTGGGCGGAGCCCTGCGAAACAGGTTCCTGGCCATTGGCTCTCAAATTTTCGATCACCTGGCCGTCGTTTCTGAGATCCACTTTGCACCCAACCAAAATGATAGGCACGCCTTGACAGAAATGTAGCACCTCCGAGATCCACTTTTCCATCACATTTTCGAGCGAATCAGGTAGATCGATCGAAAAACAGATCAACACCACGTTCGAGTCTGGGTACGATAGCGGTCTCAGACGATCGTAGTCTTCCTGGCCAGCAGTGTCCCACAATGCAAGCTCCACGCGGCGGCCATCCACCTCCACGTCAGCCACGTAGTTGTCAAACACCGTGGGCACGTAAACTTGTGGGAATTTGCCCTTGGCAAACACAATCAGCAGACATGTTTTACCACAAGCACCGTCACCGACAATAACCAGCTTTCTTCTGATGCTTGCGTTGTTGTTCACGGCAGCCTGAGACATCTTGTATTATTATTTGCTTTGAATTTGATGAACGTACACTCAAACTGTTTTTACGTCAGATCAACGAAAACTGGTGCGATTTTCTTCGTTTTTGCAGGCTTAGATATCCAAATTTCGGCCTGAATCCAAATCTTGTGTTTGACAGCTCAAAAAACCACGTTAATTTCCAGTTTTTATAGCACCTTTGCCTTCTTTGCGGTCCTATCGAGCTCAAATGTGTTTGATCTAACGAGTGTTGTGTTCTTGATCTCTTTCCCCCTCGACACTGTTTTTTCGTCTAATGTTTATATAGTTAGAAAATTTATGGAAATAGTGGGATATTTTTAACTGCCAGGTTAGACATGTGAGAATGTAACTGTGTACGGTTGGAAAAGTGGGAAGATATGATCACGTGACCTTTTTTATTTCAACGACTATCAAACTACAAAAATTTGTGAAAGAGGTGTTGAAAGAAACAAAAGAAGGCAGCATTTGTCAATTTGATCAACTCGTCTTGTTGTTGTTGGTGCTATTTGTTTGTTTTCTTCTTCCAGTTTTTATTATGATAAAAAGTCACATCACGTTACACGAAGTGCGCTTTTTGACGCACTTCGACTACAACTGGAGCTAAAGAAGCCCACCAGGTCGATCCACTCCAAGCTCAAGCTCACAATCTCTCACAAGACTACAATTGATACCTTTATTTCATGGAAAGGAGGGAATCATCAGTTGGTATTAATACATATTGGCAAAATATAACACGGGAAGGAAAATTTAGAAAAATTCGGCACCGGGAGCGACAGTTTTCGAATAGTTAGTTTCTCGCTTCTCCTGGTGTGAGTTTATAGGATGGATTTTTATAGCTTGTGTTCAACGAGGGAGAAATGCTGTGTTCAAGACGAATGGATGCATAGTAGGGCGGACAAAAACAGCCCCCCCCAAAAAGAAAAAAAATGAAAAACAACAATGAAGGAAGGACAGTCTTGATAGTAGGGAGAGAGTAGGTAGGTAAGCGTGGTGGGGCCATTTGTGAATCACACAATCACAGAATCACAGAATCACACACTTTTTCTTGCGTTTGGGCGTGCCATTTTTACTCTTGATGGGACTTGTTTTGCCCGCAATTGCGGCCCGTGTGGCGGCCTCGAAAACTTCGGGAACACCGTACCCGGTCTTTGCAGAGCACTCGTAGTATGCAGAAGCTCCGATCTGGTCTGCCACGGCCTGGGCCTCGGCTCCGGTGACCGGATGCTGGCCTGTGGCCGTCAACGCCTCCAGCGTGGCCATATCGTCTCTCAGATCGACTTTGCATCCTACCAGCACCACGGGCACGCCTTGGCAGAAATGCGAGACCTCTGCTATCCATTTTTCCTGCACATTGTCGAGCGAATCAGGCAGATCGATCGAAAAACAGATCAACACCACGCTGGAGTCCGGGTACGACAGCGGTCTGAGCCGGTCGTAGTCTTCCTGGCCAGCAGTATCCCACAACGCCAGCTCTACACGGCGGCCGTCCACTTCTACGTCCGCCACGTAGTTTTCGAACACCGTGGGAACGTACACTTCTGGGAATTGACCCTTCGAGAATACAATCAGTAAACACGTTTTCCCACACGCTCCGTCACCCACGATCACCAGTTTTTTGCGTATACCCGGTCCAGACCCAGCTTGGTATGACATTGTTACGGTATTCAAGTCTATAAGAGCCGCTGCTGTTGCTGCTGGTGGTGCTTCTGAAGTTTCCCTTTAGTATGCGTAAAGACAAACAAAAAAAACCCGCTTTCGCAGTCTTTTCAATCTTGCTTTGTGCAAGTCACAAAAAGCTGCTTAACAAGAGCTTGAGTGTTCCACAACCCTGGTGGATTCTGCGTTTGATATCTTTCGCTTTAAAAGTTGAAGATTTAGGCTTAGTTTAGTTTAGTTATGGTAAATTCTATCTTATATTATAATATAATAATATTATATTATATATAGGCTTCGAGGGCTCCGAATCTGAGAAGGAACCGAGAAAAATAGAGGACATGTGATTTATCGGGAATCAGTGAAAAATGCTTAAAAGTTCACATTGAGATGTTTTAGTGGTTTAGGGTAAAGATGTTAAAGCTTGATTCTATAACTGTGATTTTAAGCGCTCATATGGTTGTATCAATGTAGGAATTTTTATGGTTTTTATGGTTTTTGAAGCTAAGAGGCGTTTCAAGGCTTGTAGACTCTTGGAATTGCTCGGATTGAGGTTTTATATAATTATACTAGCTGGGATATTAACGCTTATCGATATAAATCTTGCACGCTCGAGGGTTTTTATGGATAAAGCTCTCGAAGTTTTTATTTGATGGTTCACATCATTTGGAACGGCACTGTCGTCGAGTATTAAAAGGCCACATTCGGTTGTTAAAGTAATGGCACACAGCGATCCAGCGGTGGGCCCGTGGCGCGGAGGAATTTTATTTTCATTTCCAGAAGCTTGTTGTCTCTAGTTAACAAACTTTATATTTTTTCCTGTCGTTTTACGCTTACAGCGGATTCTTCTTGTGAGTTTGATTTTTTTTCTCCACTCGCTTTCGTTGAAGGCTTCGGAAATTCCAATGGAAATGGAACACTGCCATTTGAATTGACATGGTATGTCTAGTTACAAGGACCCAATTCGATCTAACTAAAGCCCCAAATGGTGAAAAATTCTGACGCTGTCGTCGCATCACGTGACATATCCACCAAGTGGCAGCTCTGACGCCAGAGAGGACTCAAAAACTGATTAGTACAGTGTCTGATATCAAAAAGCAGAAGTGGCATTTACGCATTGTTTAGACCAAAGAAATGTGCCCAATGATGGTTGGCAATTTCATTGGAGTCTATAGCCCTCCTACAGTACTTTTTATATGTGAGCATGGAGATCTGTTGAAAGCAAGCTACAGAATAAAGCGATCCTCATCACTTCAAACGAAAATGACTTTTGGTAAACGTACGTTTGGAAACTTACAGTATAATCTTGTCTAGTTTCGTGCACTACACTATAGAATTGGCACTCCAATTTGGGGGACTGCTAATCCAGAAACTTCCTCTTCAAAAAATCACGTTTGCCTCAGAGCTTTCAATCGTAGCATTGCCCTTTATTAAATACACACGATTTTGCAAAAGTATTCATTCCAGGCTTGAAAAGACTATCGAAAACAGCAGTAATTCTTTAAGGCTTTAACTGTTATTAACAGATTTTGTTTTCGTTTCGTAAATTGTATTTTGAAATCACGACGGCGATGTAAACTTTTCTCGAGGACCAAAAAACCAAAAAAACTCTTAAAATCGATTTCACAGTCACAGCTCAAATACACAACTGCCGAAACCTGTTAAATATCGGTTAGATCCACGAGCTCTGTTCAGAAGTGAGGACATATTCGGCAAAGCACAAATCATGTCGTGTTCTACGGGTATGTCATCTGAGCTCAACAAGTTATCATTATATACGCATGTGTCGCCTCCGATTTTTAGGTGCCCAATACAACCCAAAGCGTCGAGCTTGTATGTTGATTAGGAAAATATCTATATTTAATGGTGTATTCTATCTTTCGAATCTCCTCCATTGAATAAAATTTCGTGGCACCAAGGACAAAGCTGTTAAGATCATTTGAGTTTGAGGTGAGAAGACAGAGGGAGGCAAAGAAAAAACAGACAAGGAGCGCGTGTACTCTCTATAGTGTCAGGTTGAAAGACTGACTTCCCCCTACGGGCAAAAAATGCGGTGGACTTGCGAATCGTACTTACCCACAATCACTTCAAACGGTTTAATCAAACTACAATAATGTCACCAACCGCTTGAAAATCGCTATGTCTTCCAAGACATAGATCGCATGGTGAAATTCAAAAGTGATTAAAATGATCACGACCTCTATCTTGAAACTCTTCGTCTGGTTTACTAATGTAAAACCAATGATGAATTTCCCGTTTTTTCACACGACACAGACGTACAAAGTGACCATATTTTGGTTTGTTACTTTCAAGTCGTTTTAACAAATAGCAGAAACTGACTTGGTCCACCATTTTGCTGTTATTTGAGTGGTGCTATAAAGATCAGCTCTTTAATTGTTCTAGGTCGTATTCATACCATTTTGTATACTAAGCCAATTGAACCACTTTAAATTGCACGTGACCTTTATTACCAGCCGATATGAAAAATCCATTACCAGTTGAAGCTTCAACTACCAAGATCTCACGCACCGACTTGCCAACAAAACAAAGTCTTTCCAGGGTCTGTTAGCCTTGAGTCTCTTGAATCTGCTGTGTTCTTAGGCTGTTTGCCGAGTTGAGCTCAATTGGCGCGTTTCCCCGAAGATGTCTGCTCGTTTTGTCTCGAGCGGTGTATTCTCAAGATCGCCAAATTTCTTTCTAAGGAACAGTCGTTTTCCTCTGAAATCCGGTTTTAACCCTGCAAAAATCATCTTGTACACAGCAACTCTTGTTGGTGGCAGTTTCGCGGGACTTTATTTGATCAATTCCAGATCAGCTATCCATGAGTATCTCTTTTGTCCTATCTTGAGATTGCTCACTCCAGACCCGGAACAAGGACATAAGATTGGCATTTTTCTTCTGAAATGGGGGCTAACTCCAAAACTGTTGTTCGACCATGACGATCCCGTTTTGCAAGTGAATGTTTTCAACAAGAATCTTTCGAATCCAGTCGGCTGCGCTGCGGGACTCGACAAAAACGGTGATGCCATCGATGGCATCTTACAAGGTGGATTTGCATATCATGAAATCGGGTCAATTACTCCACTTCCTCAACCAGGCAATCCTAAACCAAGATTTTTCCGTTTGCCCCAGGATGACGCTGTGATTAATCGTTATGGTTTCAATTCCGACGGCCACGACAGCGTTTTTTCCACTGTTGCTGAGCGCGTCAACAAGTACCTATTTTCTTATTTCTCTAAAGACAGCAAAATTAACAATCTGTCGTTGCACCAAGGCAAATTGCTTGGAATCAACTTGGGCAAAAACAAAACTGGCGATGAAGTAACGGATTATCTCAAGGGTGTTGAGAAATTCCATTCTCTTGCTGATGTCCTAGTCATCAACGTTTCATCGCCTAACACTCCAGGTCTGAGAGATTTGCAGAGTGAATCGAAACTCACTGACCTGTTAAGTCAGGTAGTGGATAAGAGAAACTCGCTTGTGAATTCAGGCAATTCGCTCGGTGCAAAAGTGCATAAACCACCTATTCTGGTGAAGATCGCTCCTGATTTGACAGAACCCGAACTCCAGTCTATTGCAGAAGCCTCGAAAAAGTCTAAGGTAGATGGTATCATCGTGTCGAATACAACAATTCAAAGACCAAGCTCTCTCATTACCAGAGATGAAGATCTGGAATCACAAGTTGGTGGCTTGTCTGGTAAGCCTTTGAAAGAGTTTTCCTTGAAAGCTTTGAGAACCGTTTACAAATATACCAAAAACTCTGACCTTATTTTGGTAGGGTGTGGAGGTATCTCCTCTGCTCAAGACGCTTTGGAGTTTGGTAAAGCCGGTGCGACGTTTGTACAGCTTTACACTTCCTATGCTTACAAGGGACCTGGTGTTGTCGCTAAGATTAAAGATGACCTCACAGAAGAATTGAAGAAGGAAGGTAAAACCTGGATGCAGATCATCGGGGAGGACAGTAAATAAGAGTAAAACACGTAATCCCTAAGATAAAAAAAACTTGCACATTGGTCTGCTTGTTTACAGTGATGACAAGACCGCTAAGAAAACCATTTGTACTGGAAAATGCCAATAAGCAGGATGGTGAAGGCCAGATCGGTTAGATACATTGAAAGCACGTCCCAATATTGCAATGTCTGTGAGATTTTTCCATGCAAGTTTTTGATAGGTATCAATCCTGGAGGAATCATGGACACTAGGCTCATAATCTTACTGTTGCTGTTCAAAGTGTTGATGTGATGAGACTTTTCAGCAGAAAGTAAAAGCTGGTAGTAGACGGAGATAGTCAAAATTTCAAAAGTCGTGAATATCGTGAAGAAGCTGAACTTTTGAGTAACAGCCTCCAAAGTACTGGATTGGAACTTGTCGCGAGCCGAGCGTGCTGTGTAGTAGACGTAAGGCAGGATGAAAAATAACCATTTGACGATAATGGTGTAAGCCTTGAGTTTGTTGATAGAGGCATTGTGTGCTGCCAGCACAGCGGCATCAATTGGTGGCTGAACATTTCCGAATGGGAAGTCTCCAGCGTCTTGTGGGCCTTGTTGTGAGTCAGATTGCATGGATTTCATCAATTGAGCGAAAATATCGGGTGTTTCAGGGGTTGCACCGGGGCTACCAGACTCCCCCGATTGCATCTTGGCAAGCTGCGCAAATAAGTCCAGTTCTGGATTTTTTGCAGATGTTTGGTTTTGGTTCGCTATTTTACCAGTTCTGGGTTCACTTTGGGCAACACGAGCAAGTAACTCGTCCATTTCCTTCGTTGAATCCTTGTTCCCGGCATCTTCCACATGAGCTGGAGTTGGTGTGGGTGTTGTACTTTTCGAATCCAATGGTGAATCTGTAGACAGAAAACTGTTGTCGGTTTGGCCCGTAATTTTCGCTAATCTTGACGATCCTCCTCCATTTCCAAACTTTTGCTGTCTTTTTTCCCGCAAAAGACGCCTTTTCTCAGCTTGTGCATCTGCCGACATTGTCTTGAGAGAGTGGGGAGAACAACTGGTCTTGTTGTTTCTGTTCGAAGTGTTGGCTAAAGCTTGAAATGGTGAACAAGTTCAGTTTAATTGATTTTTCTATACTCATCGGGTCCATAGTTTATACAGAAATACATAGATATAAATCTTCAGCTAATGACTTTTCAGTAACTCTATAGACCTCATCAATTGGTTGGGTTGCGAGCGATGGTGGTGGGCGTTTACCTCGAAATTTTAGGATCAAAACCCAGTTTCCATCTTTTTATTTGATGCACTGCAGATCTCAGGCGTATCTGGCAACAATTTCATCAAATTTGGCGTTATTGGTGTTGTAATCCTGAGACAGAGGGTGGTTTGGACTGATCTCTAGTAAGCTTTGTCTGATTTCATCGATGTGTTGACCTTGCATTGCAGCCAGGGTGATCTTGTTGGCCATTAGCTCAGTAGTGTAGAGTTTGGCAGATTCGGTTTGAGTTTGGTAAAACTCTGACTCCAATAGGTCCACAATGGCCTGGGCCTCAGGTATGTTGCTCTGCTGCAAATGCGAGCTCAACAGTGCCAGCTGCGTTTTCCAGGATGGTAACGTTTGCGAAAGCTCTTCGAAAAAGTAGAAATTCGACCCGGAAACCTCGCGTCCCAGCGCAAAGTTCACGTAGGACTCGGCCAAATTGATGATGATCTCGTCATCGTTGGAATAGGTGTCTTCAGTAGCTGCCAGATAGTTTTGCAAGATCTGAGCACCTTTGGAAGCCTTACGAGGGTCCAAGACCGCAATTTGTACAGCTAGCAACGCCAATTCGGTAGCACCAGGTCCCAATTCCCCAGTAAGGCCCTCGTTGCAAGTTTGAAGCGCTGATTCTAGCTCTCCCTGCGCGGCCAATGCCGATGCAAGGAAATTAAGACTGAACAGCGATTTGTGCGTTGAGACCGCATTTTCTAGAGCGGACAGATTAC
The DNA here is from genome assembly GCA_900074735.1 of Lachancea sp. 'fantastica'. NCBI lineage: Eukaryota > Fungi > Ascomycota > Saccharomycetes > Saccharomycetales > Saccharomycetaceae > Lachancea > Lachancea sp. 'fantastica'. Next base: position 1,892,117 of record LT598476.1, on the reverse strand, counting down.
CGGATTCCAAGGCTGTCACATATGCTTCCAAAACCGGTTTTAGCGAGCTTTGGCTTTGAAAAGATTCAATTTGGCCTAAAGCTCGTAGACATTGGGCTTTGTAGAATTCGGCAACTTCAGAGTTGTCATCTGCTTGTTTTTCAACGTATGAAAGCGCTTCCTTGTAGTTACCAGTATAGTACTGTTGCTTCACATTGAACATATCCATGGTGCTTGAGAGTAAAGAGGATCGGTGATGGAGGAATCTCGAGCTGACTGGTGTGGACAACCTTTAAACCTTGTTCTTCGCCAAAGATACAGGTGCTGTAGTAAACGTAGAGTATTATATTAAAGAGCTGAAGATCACGTGATCTATGAGAAGCTGTTTTTTTAGGAACAATCTGATACAGCTGAGATATGTGAATTAGTCTGTGTTTTTGGAAACCTCTTATATATGAGCAAGCAAGGGCTCGCCCGGTGATTCCGTTTCATACTTCTAGGTACTCAAAGGCTTCGAAACCAGTCGAGTGAAGTCAGATAACAATATCACTTTACACGTCCGCGTCGTCGTCATCGTCACGAAATTTGGAAAGCTGATCCAACCTTATAGTCTATCTATCTTACACATTAGATATTTTTACACCATCTACTGTATACTTTCTGTATTACATTTAGCTCTATAAAGTCCCGAGGTTATTTCACTTTCAACGATTTTGTCATCTGATATTAGTCACGTGTATGGAATTCGAATTACAACAAAAGGCGTTGACGTTACTCACTATATGGTGCGACAATCTCTTTCACACGTTCAGATACAATGCCACTTTCCAATTCACGTTCCAAACATCTCAGTTCTCGCTTTCGCCGCTTTTTTGGGTTTTTTTTGGAGCCTACAATATATGTGCCTATTTTCTCATCATGAACATGTGTTGGATACCCTACTGTCAACAGCCAGAAAAGTAGTTCAGTTTTTGAATTGATCAGCTCCGAATCTATCGCTTCTATTCTCTCAGTGACGTGAATCCATTAAATCTTCGAGCCCGAGCCATCACTTTTTATTTTCGTGTCACCGATATAACATATATCACCCTATAAGACGATTTTATCGAAAACTCCGGAGCCATGAACAGTGTACTTTCAGCCAAAACTCTACCAATTTTGTACTTGAATTCAACAACGGCCTCAACTCTCCCATTCTTATAAGAAGAGAACGAAGCATTACCAACAAAACCTGCTTTTTTCAAGTCATTTTTGGTTTGAAATAAACCGATATCAAGCACTTAGAGATTCAAGTTTTCTGAGTTCAATTTGATCAATAAACTTCTCGATTCAATTCACTATTCTCACCGTTGATCGCTCTTTCCTTTCAAGTTGTTCTGTCAGCCCTTTTTAAGCCGAAATCCTGGTGATAAAATCCAAAAAGTTCGTCAATTGTCGATCGAGAAACATTCTGCTATCCAACATTCAAAAGTAGCACTTCCATCACACTGCATTTAAGCTTTTGAAATCCGCAATCATGACACAGGCCGGTTCCACAGCAGAAAACGGACCTGAAGACAGGAAACAGGCCGTGAAAGCACTTATAGATAAGCCTTGGTTCCAGGAAGCCTACAAATCATCACTGGACTTCCATTCCAAAGATGATGTTCTAGACACCAAAGATAGACTGGAACTTTCGCAGATTTATGTGTCGATCTCCAGGGCACAAGTTTGGGGTGGATGGGCTAGTTTTGCTGCTGTTTTTGGTGCTCCATTTGGCTACCAGTATTACAAGACGAAAGCCATTAGAGGTGTAAAAGTTCCTAGGAATTTTGTTTTCGGACTTGTAGCCATGGCCTTTTCGGCGCGGTTTTGTGGAAAGGCGATGTATAACTCGCAGCTTTCGAAAATGAGATCCAATGGTGGCATTTCAGAGTCTAGTGGTTCAAAATGGAACGAGCCTGGGGAGGAAATTAACGAAAATATAGAGGGTGCTTCATCGTCACCGCAAATCTCACGCAATCAACGCCAATACGATATGATGAATCTTCTGGGATATGCAATGGCTCCCAAATGGGCCAGATATTTTTACTATACCTACACTAATCCAGAAAGGAGGCTTCCAGACCCCAGAAAGCTGATGGAAAATGTGAGAAATGGAGAAATTCCCAACCTTTCGCCCTTTCTAAACCAGCGGGATCCTTTGTCACTTTACTCAGGGCCTCGTCATGATGAGAAAAAGGGTATTCCTCGTCTCGGGTCCGCCCCCAGTGATTCATCTAATGATACACTAAAAGGAACTAGTTCTGAAGATATCGATCCCTTTGGACACGAGGAGAAAAATACTAGGTCGAGCAATCTTTCATCATGGGACAGAGTGCGTGACGAAAACGGTGTTTCTAATGGATCGAGAGGTGACAGATGGTCTCAAATAAGGTCTGCACCGGGACAATACGAGCAAAAGCCGCAGCAAGACAGCAGGCCCTTTCAAGATAAAAACGTTAGTGAAGACTCTGAAGACTTCGATGCTCTTCTGGAGAAAGAAAGACGCGGCGAAGATTCATTATAAAAGGCGTGAGAGCCCACACTTTTTTTGCTGTTCTATACTATAAGCTAATGATTTATGATATTGTATATGACTACCATTCGCACTTTACTCGTCGCCCAAGACATTTTCTAGGCTCTTGCTCTGTTTCAAGTTCTTCAACTGCTTGATAACAACATCTAGCTCAATGGTTGGGTTCTTACCCTGGAGATCTTTGACATCTCTGTTTCTGATATTGACAGAGTTTTCGGTCATCTCTTGCTCACCAACAATAAAGATGAAATTGTATTTTAACATTTGACCATTTCTGACCTTCTTTTGCAAAGTGTTACCAGTCAAGTCCACGTCAGCATAAATGTCTTCAGCGGCCAATTTGTCGCGCACTTCTTGGGCGTACTCCTGGTATTTGACACCAACAGGCACAACAAGAACTTGACGAGGCGAGAGCCAGAAAGGCCATTTTCCTGCAAAATGCTCGGTCAAGATTGCAGTCATTCTTTCCACAGAACCTAGGACAGCACGGTGAATCATTACTGGTCTGTCATACCCATCGCCCTCTTGCGATTTGTATTCCAGCTCAAATCTGTTGGGCAGCTGGAAATCGAGCTGGACGGTAGCACACTGATGCCATCTGCGCAAAGCGTCAGAGATCATGATATCGATCTTAGGACCGTAAAATGCACCATCGCCTGGGTTCAATTCCCAATCTCCTCCCCATTTCTTCAAGGCGGCCTCTAGTTTAGACTCTGCGTTGTTCCAAGTTTCCAAATCACCCAGATACTTCTCAGGACGAGTAGACAGTTCCATCTTGAACTCAAAACCGAAGATTCCGTATGCGTATTTTAGGAAATCGAAAATGTTTTCAATTTCTTGCTCAATTTGGCTTTGGGCACAGAAGATGTGAGCATCATCCTGTTGGAATCTTCTGACACGAGTCAAACCAGAAAGGGCTCCGGAAAATTCATTTCTGTGAATGACACCGAAATCGGCAACTCTCCATGGCAACTCTCTGTACGATCTTTCCCTAGACTTGAACAGAATACAATGGCCAGGACAGTTCATAGGCTTCAAACCAAAGCTTTCCTTTTCAACCTCAAAAGTGAACATGTTTTCTTTGTAGTTATTCCAGTGACCGGAAGTTTCCCACAACTTGGAGTTATACATGTTTGGAGTGATAACCTCGTCGTATCCTCTCTTGCGGTATTCGACTCTCAACATTTCAACCAAGTTGTTGTAAATTCTTGTGCCGTGTGGGAGCCAGAAACAAGAACCTGGAGACATTTCATTGAAGTAGAAAAGCTCTTGTTCCCTACCAATTCGTCTGTGGTCACGCATGGAGGCCTCTGCCAAGAACTTGAGGTGAGCATCCATGAGCTTCTTGTCCGGGAAAGCAATACCGTAAACTCTTTGCAAGGAGTCGTTGGTAGCGTCACCTAGGAAGTAACAAGAAGAGTTTTTCAATAGCTTGAATGACTTGATACGACCAGTGTGTGGAATATGAGGACCGACACACAAATCGATCAGCTTACCACAACGGTACACGGTGGTGGATGTACCATCTGGGATCTTGGTCGAGATCAAATATTTCTTGTACTTCGAGTAATGGAACATTTTCAACAAGTCTTCCTTAGACACGACCAGTCTTTCGAACTTTTGTTTCTCCTTGATAACATTTTTGGCCACACCTTCTAAGGTGGGGAAATCAGCTTGAGACACTGTTCTCTCTGGGGCGTCCGCTGGGGCGTCTGGGCCGTTTTTGACGGCGAATTCGTAAAAGAACCCATCGTCGGTTGGAGGACCCAAAACGATGTGGGCTCCCAAGTTGCACTCACAAGCCTCACCCAAAACGTGGGCTGAAGAGTGCCAGAATACCTTTTTACCTTCTTCGGACTCGAAATCGAAAAATTCCAGTTTGATTTCGTCTCCTTCTTTACCTTCTAATGGTCTTTCCAGATCCCAAAGAGTGCCATTGACTTTCGAAATGACCTGCTTGTCGGGGAACGACTTGGCAATTTGCTTTGCAATGTGCATTGGACTAGTTTCCCATGCAATGGCTTCCTTTTCGGACCCATCTTTCAAGATCACTTTCAAAGCAGCACGAGGTTGTTCTGCAACTTTTTGAGCATATTCTTCCTGCAGTTTGTTGAACAACGCGTCTCTTTCCTCAATAAACTCCGGCTCAGGACTTAGATACAATGGTGACTGTTTTTGATTGGCATTGCCCTTCTTCTTTGGCTGTTCTTCCTTGTTGTTAACAGCCAGGTTTTTAACCTTTTCTCCCACTTTTTCGACAGCTTCCTTCACACTCATTTTGGCGAAGAGTTCAAGAAGTTACTGACAGCAAACAAAGAGGACAATTGAAAGCAGATAGCTCGAAAAACGCTTGTAGATCTATGGTTTGGATGGATTAGAAGTTACTGATCTTCTCGGTAACTTAGATATTGAAAATTTTCAAGAGTCGTTATATACGGACCGGAAACGTAATTAGAAGATTAATAGTCATTTTAGAGCTTCGATTAGCGCGAAAATAGTGAAGCTGGGGACTGAAATGATTGACTCGAAATTGCATTCGGAAACAGCATTTACTATTTCATTGATTTCTTGGATTTTTGGATTTACTCCTCGACGTCTTCAGAGACGTTTCGGCGATAGTACGCAATAGGTGTCACATCCGTAACAAATGATCATAATGATGGTGTCAGTTTTAATCGGCATGTAAAGGGTAAAGGCAGCCTTCCTATGTGATGATAGTGGAAATGGAAGGTCAATTGTTCGAAAGGATGGCTTAGGAGTCAAAACATGCTGTCTTAACTGTCTTTCCTGTTTTCACTGCTTTCAGTTGAATATTCTCCGCGTGATACAAGAGAACAGATCAGAAGATTTCGAAATACGGGTGTATGAGTGGAATTGATAGATATGTATATGATTTTGCCGTCATTTGCTTTCCATATCTACTATCTATCAAATCTGGCTCATCTTGGTGACTGAACAACCTTATAATTTATCGTTTTATAAGAGTCGCATTATCTCGGGCCCCAGAAACCGTCAGCCGACTCTACTTACATGGTAAGATAGAGAAAAATTTAGCTCGACAACTGAGTTTAGACGGATTATCCGGAATACTTCTCTTCGTGTATTTTGGTATCCTTTTCTCTTTCCTGGTTTCTTAGAATTCTGTAATGAAAAATTATATATATTGAAGACATCGCTCATCGAAGAGCCCACAACAAAGATTAACAAAAGTTGACGCAAAGGCATGCAATTTGGTCTGTAATCACTCTTAATAATGACTTCCCTGTTATCTGAACATGAACCGCAAGATTCACTTCCATTTGTGAAAGACGCGACGCCTTCTTTCGAATCAAATGAGCGCATTTTAGCTCCATCGATTGAAGAAGTGGATTCGAACCCAGAAGAGTTACGCACGCTGCGTGGTAAAGGTCGTTACTTTGGCGATACTGATCCATCCGAGTATATTTCCGAGGCGGAACCAAAATGCAATAACTGCTCACAACGTGGCCATTTCAAAAGAAACTGTCCGCACGTAATATGCTCGTACTGTGGGTTGATGGACGACCATTACTCACAACACTGTCCGAAAGCTATTAGATGCGCTAACTGTAATGGGGAGGGACACTACCGCAGTCAGTGTCCGCATAAGCGGAGGCGCGTTTACTGCACGCTTTGCAATAGCAAGAATCATGCCCGCGATCGTTGTCCCAGCATTTGGAGAAGTTACTACTTGCTAGACAGTGATAAGCGGCGAACTTTAGCAATACACACGATTTTCTGCTATAACTGCGGGGAAAAGGGCCATTTTGGAGACGACTGTTTTATTGATAGATCATCGCGAGTCCCCAACGACGATGGAAGCGCCTTCTCTGGTAATAATCTGCCGCAACAGGTCCAACAAGATTACTTCACGCACCTTGATAGGTGTCAAGAAGACTTTTCGTATGATTTCCCAACAGGAAAGAGAGATTTATACTCTTCCGGTGGCCTTGATGACATTGCTTCTAAAGATGACTCCTCTTCCAAGTCGCATTCCAAAAAATATAAAAAGAGAAGTCGAAGAAACGAAGATTTTAATCCTAATACAGGTTCGAGATTTAAACCTAGTTATGGAAACTCAAACTTTTACCCACCTCCATATCAAAAGTCAAAAGCAGCCCCCAAGCCGTCATCAGGAGGAACTGTATTACCACCCAAAAAGCAGCGCAAACATCCGCTTGACTTTCCTCGCTCATCGAAGTCCCAGCACCAAAGGTTTGACTATTGATATGAGCACTCAAACCATAATAGCGTTGGTCGCTGAGGCGCAATGAGCATTTCGACGGCCTTTTGAAAACCTACGTTTAATGAGCGTAAAAGCCACCCGGGCCATAAATTGAAATGAAAGTTCCCACTGTAATGACATCGTTTAGGCCCTTTCGATCTGCTCAATCGATTTATCTTTTCGGGTTGTCCGAGAAAGACTTCGGATCTAAGAAGCTGAATTCCCCACGCGTTTCCATTCTTCAACTTTGGCTCTTCCACCATTGGCCAAGGTGCTTGATGGGTTGTTGTTATATCTTCGCTTTTTGCTGCCATTTTTGATGAACTCCAGCACCGTCAGTTTTCCTAAGGCTTTTGTAGGTTCCGGGAGCCTTACTATGTCTAAGACCTGCCACTCACCAATCTCACTATGAAGGGCAAAATTAACACCAATAACCATGACAAGATTGTCGACGCAGGTCACGGCAATTTCGAGACTTAACGCCATGTCTCCTCGACATTTATGGCAACTTTGGCAAGTCTTGCTATCTCTCACGAGTACTAGTGCATCCAAAATAAGCCCCAATGTGAAGTTGACCTTCTTCAAGGACAAAGGGCAAGAATTGGGCATTTGAGAACTGTTGCACAGCATAACTCCATCCGCACTGATTGCAAGATGATACCTTTCATTTATCTTAAACAACCATTGCAATAACCAGCGGTCTCGGGGTACACGCCTGAGCTTTTTGACCAAACTTTCTGCATCATTATTTGGGTCAAAAATCAAGCAAGGTTGGCTAGTGGCTGCAGGTTGCAAAGCCTTCAGTTTTGAACGCCCGTCCATTGACAGGATCTTCAAACTGCGGTAAAAACTTGGCAGGTACATTCCTCTCCCATCTTTCTCGGCCTCTTTTGCTGTGCTGTGAAATGCATCACTACTTTGATCAGTGCTGTTGCTGTTTTCATCGAAGGACCCAAATTCGAAGATTGCTCGACCAATGGTGTTCTCTGTGCCGTAGTCATCGTCATGAGTTTTCACCGTTAGATTGCCCTCATTTTTGAGAGCCCATTGCACTCTTTGTGACAATTTGCGTTTCTTTCGCACGACAGGTGGTTTGACTTTCAGGACTTTCAGGCTGGTTCGAGCATTGCTTTCACCTGCCACACCTCTGCTTTTCAACTTGCTTGGTACCGCCTCACGCCAGCAAAAATAATGCTGGAGCTCAGGAACCCCCGACCTCGATCTCAGTTGGAGACTGCGCGCTCCTTGTCGACTTCGATCATCCGCGCACATCGACAATTGCTCTGCCTCTATGGCGTCCAAAGGATCTTTACCTAGCAGATCACCACGCCAAACTGTGCCGGAAAAGCGGTTGCTGAGACTCGATTCGTTCGTGGCGCATAACGTCCAGGTATTTTCTTGTCCTTCCTGGACCGCCTGTTTGATGAAGGATTTCAGCCGCTTGTAGTACAAAAGATAGGCGGGGGTTATGCTGATTTTATGCAACATCAAACGGCCGGACAAAGTACCTGTGAAGAAGCTCAACTTGTTGAACGGATTGATACGGAGATGGCCCACATTTTTGCCAAGACTCAGCGTGAAAGACGGCTGAAAACATGGCGCTTCAAGGTTTGAAAGGCCATAGAGATGCTCTTTCCGGTCTCGGAAGTGTGCATGGGCTGGAACCAGGTAGCTGAAAGGGTGATTAGAGCTCCTAGTGTAGCCGGTGTAAGCTGTCTCTGTCACAAACTTGAGGTCCTCCGCTGTAAGATTCTCGAACCTGAAACGACGGTATGCCAAGCTAAAATCAGTGTTTTTCAATCCCATTGCATCCTTTGCAAACACCGGAGAATGGGATTTGATGTAAGTGTCCGGTAAGTTCAGAATGAAGACGCTCAGCTGCCCGTCTTCGCACAGGCAGTATAGCATACCGTCCAGATAATCAAGCGAGACGATTGGAACTTTAGTATCGCAGTGGGCAACATTCACGTTACACGTCAAAAACCATCGGGGCTTCAAAACCTTTTTCTTTGAATTTGAAGCTTGAATGTCTGGAAATACTTGAATAAACCCATCATCGGAACACACGAACAGGTAGTCATTTTTCAGACGAGACGAACTGTGATTCTGGCGCCCACTATTTCGCAAGTAACACATCTCAGTTATATTAGAGAACGAACTGGGTCTTTTGTAGAGTTTCATCTCTTCCATGGTCAGTTTTCCTTGATGCCAGTTTAGAATTCTGAATGAAGATGATGATGCTGGTGTCTTCGACCCAGTTTCACTTGCGTTCTCAACAGATACCACAAATCTGAGCATCGAGATCTTTATATAATTGTATATACTAGGAGGTTATAACAAATGCCCTTAGGCTCACTTTTCAGGAGTTTTTGTTCAAATCCAAACCAGTGTATAGCGAAGTAAGATGATGATCTTACTTTCTTAAAAACTAGCTGTAAAAGCTGAAATGGACGCTTGATGTCACTGTCGAGACCCTCAAAGACGCTTATTTCCAAATATACTAGAGCTATGGGCACATGGAGCGTGTCTGATGTTATTGTTGACAGAAAATCCAAGTTTCAAGGTAGATGTTGTAGTTTAAAAGGTCAAGATGAAATACCCGGAATTCTTGAAGATTTGGTAAATACTAACAAGTCCGTCAGCAAAGCTTCCCATCCGTGTATGTACGCTTGGAGAACTGGTACAGAGACTGTAGTTGAGGTTCCAGGCGTCAAAAGAGGGAAAAAAGTGTCCAAGACAGAAAGTCGGGTCCAAAATTTAGAGCAGGGTTGTGAAGATTGCGGAGAGGCCGGAGCTGGTCAGAGATTACTTACTCTTCTGGATCACAGTGGTGTAACAAACGTTCTTATAGTGGTCTCCAGGTGGTACGGCGGAACTCCTCTAGGTAGCGCGCGATTTCGACATATAACCACCGCAGCTGTTGAAAGTTTGAAGAAAGCTGGTTTCGTATCGTAGAAACCATCTTTCATTGACGTTTATACCGTATATACAGTTCATATCGAACATGGAATATATTTGTTCACAGATATATGGCTCTGCAACCTTTTGAGTATGCCGTTTCCCTCTTAAACATATTTGTAAGGATTCAGAATAGCGTTTGGATCGTAGAGATTCTTGAGCTCTTTGATCATGGCTATCTCCTGGTCATTCTTGGAGTAGCCTATGTAGTTCTTCTTTTGAAAGCCAAGTCCGTGCTCAGCACTGATAGATCCGTGCTTAGAAGACACGAATTCGTAAACGAATGGCTCCAATACTTTCTCCACCTCCTTGGAATACTCTCTCACAGCAACATTCAAGTGCAAATTGCCGTCACCGACGTGGCCGTATCCGATGGCACTGATGACGGGTTTGGTAGGGTCAGAAGTGCTTGATAGACCCTTTTCGGCCAGCCTTTCGTTGGCAGCATCCACAAGGGAGTACAGCTCTTTGAGTGGTAGAGAAACATCGTACTTGTAGACTCCCCCGCCGGCTTGGCTCGATTCAGGAATCGATTCTCTCCATTCCCACAAGTTTCGTAGTTCAGTCTCATCTTGTGCTACCACACCGTCAAGGACAGTTCCTTCTTCCATAGCTTTCTCAAGGAAAGCCTCCAGCTTGGCGTCATCGTGTTCTTTGTTGGAACCCGAAGTTTCAATCAAAACGTAGAATGGGTACTCGTCGTCAAGAGGATGGCTCACATCCTTCAAGTGCTGTTTGGCTAGCGTTTGAGACTTGAGGTCCATGAACTCAAATGCTGACAGAATTTCAGAAAGCTCTTGCTTAGCTTTCACAAAAACTTCTTGGACTGCTTCGTAACTACCAACTCCGAGAAAGCCGACGTTGACAGCTTTTGGACGTGGAGGTGTTAAGATTGACACACCCGTGATAACACCAATGGTGCCCTCGGATCCGATAAACAGTTGCTTTAGGTCGTAACCGGTATTGTCCTTTCGTAGAGCGTCCATGGAATTTAGAATCTTACCATCGGGCAAAACGACTTCGAGGCCCAAAACGGTGCCGTGCAACGAGCCGTAGCGCAGCAGCCTCAAACCGCCGGCATTAGTCGCCACAATACCACCGACATGGCACGAGCCCTTTGCTCCCAGATCCATGGGGAAAATGTAGCCCTTTTCCGCCAAGAAAGAGTCGGCATTTTCCAGAATTACACCGGCGTCGCACTTCAAAATACCACTTACAGGATCAAAGTCACGAATTTTGTTGATTTGAGTGAGACTCAGGACTATTTCGTCAAAAACTGGCACCGATCCGCCAACAAGGCCCGTGTTACCACCTTGAGGGACAACCGCGAGTTTGTTATCGTTACAGTACTTCAATATTTGCGAAACCTGGCTGACAGACTTTGGTCTCAACACCAACTTCGATTGACCTTTGTATTTACGCATCCAGTCCTCATTGAATAAGGCCAGGTCTTCATCTGCAGTAGCCTGCAGGATTTCACTGTCTGACATGATAGACTTGAAAAAGGCCAAATCATCAGAAGAAAGTTTTTTGAACTCCGACAACCGTTTTAAGTTGGGATATGATTCAGCAGTAAGTCTTGGTTGTATTTTGGTGGAGTAATTGAGCACATTCGACTTTTGAATCTGGTTGATGCGCAGAGCAGCAGACACGCCGTTTTGGGCGCCTAGAAAAGCTTCCCGGGAGAGTTTCGCTCTGGAAAAAAGCTTGAGATGTCTCTTGGCCGTGTGTCTCAACATTGGAGCTTTAACGAAGATCTTAACTGGCCCAGAATAATGGATAACGGGAGCGATTTTAGACGGTATTTCATGATTGAATTGGTCCAAATTTTTCAGATGGTAATTAAACATAACTTGAAATAGTACGTCATGTGCAACGACGACAGTGTACCCAATGAGTTCAATATGGGTGGAAGTCGAATGGCATCGAACCTGGATATTTATCATTTGAGTTATGGTTAAATATGTTGTTGAATACTGGATCATTGCCGTGCCATTGTGACTGAACTTGTTTTGGCCGGGAAAAAATCTCTAACTTATGATGTCAAAAAAATAAAGTATAGACGTCAAGTAAGAATAATTTAGAAGTGCTGCTCTTCTTAATGAGATGAGTGGACGTTCTCCGGCTTGAAATCAATGCCTTTTTGTTGAAATATGGTTGAAAGCGTCGGAGGTCACGTGTTGGTTCTTCCAGCGACGGGTTGGTGAGAAGTGACAGTTTCTCGTAGAAAAGTGCTCTTCTGAATAGACTGAGCAACAGCTGCGAGCTGAGTGGGACTGGTTTTTCAAGCATTTGTCGAGACGGTGGCATTTGGTAAAGAAATAGACTTTTTTACAATGTCATATCGCTGTACTTTTGAATGAAGAATAACTCAACAACGACCTTATGGTCGTTGGCAAATCCTATAGACTTTACAATGAAGATGTCACAATATCGAAATTAATGTATTCAATATTAATAAAAACATTAATTGATTGCCACCAGATTGAGCAAAAGAAGAAGCAGTCAATCAAAAATATCACCAGCCACACGCAGTATATTCAAAACTGTGAAACGTTGTGTACTTGAACTCGACCATCCTCCTAAAATGAAACGACACATTCGTGAAGAGTGATACCCAAAAATGTTTCCAAAATGTTTGCTATTTGTCCATCTTGCCTGCAATGAATGATCAATGTAATACTCTCTCATCGCGCCTGTTTTGACTCACATTCGAAGTCTCCTCAATCCGTAACTGGACTCGTTCTTCCCCGCTTATACTTCTCTAACCGTTTTTACGAATGCGTCTTATTCAAGAATATATAATTAAAGAACATATATAAAATTTAAGGTCCCACAGCTAGGCAATTCACCAGCCCAAATTCCACCGCCTCAAACCAAAGGATGTCTACTTCAGCTGCTGTTGATGCAGCCTGCATCTTCTGCAAGATCATCAAAGGTATGTGCAGTGTACTGAGATCCTCTTAAAAAAACCGTTGCGTTGGAAAGTACTAACCCTCAACTCAAGGTGAAATTCCATCTTTCAAGTTGATCGAGACAAAGCACTCGTTCTCCTTCTTGGACATTCAACCCACAACCGAAGCCCACGTTTTGGTTATCCCCAAGTACCACGGCGCCAAATTGCACAACGTCCCAGATGAATATTTGGCTGACATCTTGCCCGTCACCAAGAAACTGGCCATCGCATTGGATCTAGCCGTGGAATCGCCCGAAGGTGTGGGCTACAACGTGCTGCAAAACAATGGTCGTATTGCCCACCAGGTTGTCGATCACGTACATTTCCATTTGATCCCCAAGAGAAACGAAGAAACAGGATTGATCGTCGGATGGCCGGCCATCGACACCAATTTCGAAAAGTTGGGCCAATTGCACAAGGAATTACTCAAGAAACTTGAAAATTGAGTTTGCGTGTTTGCCCAAAAACGCTCATGACTATATGACCAAGTATTCAGTTTTTTAGATAGTTTCAACAGGCCCTTGTTTACAACCTGATTCGTGTGGTTTTGATTCTACGAATATTAGACCCAAAATCGGTCAGTTTTGACCCAAATTTGAACCTTCAAATTTCAGGAAAATAACTAAAAATCAACTAGTCAATTCTCAGATCAAAACCGCTTGCATTATCGGCCGGTTCATTATTCTAAAACCTTCTTCAATGGTCTATTCAGTTATACAGCTTGATATAGTCAAGTTTGTTGTTAGACGTGTAATACACCTATTCAACTTCAAGCCAGCGATCCACGTACAAAGCGACTGCCTATATAAAGGGAAAGATTCGGTGGCAAAAGGTAACTTAACCACTAGCACAACCCTTTACTTGAGACTCCTCGACTAAAAACCAACCTGAAGTCGGTTTACAGTTAGTCTAGACAATACACTACTCAATCGCACAATGGTTGATGAAAAGAAGCCACTTTTGGACGCTTCGGGCGCCGAAAATCGCGACGATGACGCTACCGCAACGGCGATCCTAAGGCGCAAGAAGAAGGACAACATGTTGATGGTGGACGACGCTGTCAACGACGACAACTCTGTGATTGCGATCAATTCGAACACAATGGACTTGTTGCAGCTATTTCGTGGTGACACAGTCTTGGTGAAAGGCAAAAAACGTAAGGACACGGTTCTTATCGTTCTGATTGACGATGAGCTTGAAAACGGCATTTGCAGAGTGAACCGTGTGGTGAGAAGCAACTTGCGTATCCGTTTGGGTGACCTTGTAACGATCCACCCATGTCCCGACATCAAGTACGCGTCCAGAATCTCCGTTTTGCCCATTGCTGACACGGTTGAGGGCCTAACGGGTAGTCTATTCGACGTGTACCTCAAGCCATATTTCGTGGAAGCGTACCGTCCAGTGCGTAAGGGTGACCATTTCGTCGTCAGAGGTGGTATGAGACAAGTGGAATTCAAGGTTGTCGACGTGGAACCTGAAGAATATGCTGTCGTGGCTCAAGACACCGTGATTCACTCTGAAGGTGAGCCTATCAACCGTGAAGATGAGGAAAACAACATGAATGAGGTTGGCTACGATGACATTGGTGGCTGTCGTAAACAAATGGCTCAGATCCGTGAATTGGTCGAGCTGCCGCTTAGACACCCTCAATTATTCAAGGCTATTGGTATCAAACCTCCCAGAGGTATTCTCATGTACGGTCCTCCTGGTACCGGTAAGACTTTGATGGCTAGAGCTGTTGCCAACGAAACCGGTGCTTTCTTCTTTTTGATCAATGGTCCAGAAGTCATGTCCAAGATGGCAGGTGAGTCCGAATCGAACTTGAGGAAAGCCTTCGAGGAGGCCGAGAAAAACGCCCCTGCCATTATTTTCATCGACGAGATAGACTCGATCGCCCCTAAGCGTGACAAGACCAACGGTGAGGTTGAAAGAAGAGTTGTCTCTCAATTGTTGACTTTGATGGACGGTATGAAGGCCAGATCCAATGTTGTGGTCATTGCTGCCACCAACAGGCCTAACTCCATCGATCCAGCTTTGAGAAGATTCGGCAGATTCGACCGTGAAGTGGATATCGGTATTCCAGACGCTACTGGTAGATTGGAAGTTCTACGTATTCACACCAAGAACATGAAGTTGGCCGACGACGTGGATCTTGAAACCCTCGCTGCCGAGACGCACGGTTACGTTGGTGCCGATATTGCTTCGCTATGCTCAGAAGCCGCTATGCAACAAATTCGTGAGAAGATGGATATGATCGATCTAGATGAAGACGAGATCGCTGCCGAAGTACTAGACTCTTTGGGAGTCACGATGGAGAATTTCAAATTCTCGCTTGGCAACTCCAATCCATCTGCATTGCGTGAAACTGTTGTCGAAAGTGTCAACGTTACTTGGGAAGATATTGGTGGCTTGGACGAAATCAAGCAGGAGCTTAAGGAAACCGTCGAGTACCCTGTGCTGCACCCAGATCAATACGCCAAGTTTGGTTTGGCTCCTTCTAAAGGTGTCTTGTTCTTCGGTCCACCTGGTACCGGTAAGACTTTACTAGCCAAAGCTGTTGCAACGGAGGTGTCTGCCAACTTTATTTCTGTCAAGGGTCCTGAACTTTTGAGTATGTGGTATGGTGAGTCGGAGTCGAACATTCGGGACATTTTTGATAAAGCCAGAGCCGCTGCCCCAACAGTGGTTTTCTTGGATGAATTGGACTCCATTGCCAAAGCTAGAGGTGGTTCTGTGGGCGATGCTGGTGGTGCTTCCGACAGGGTTGTCAACCAACTGCTGACGGAAATGGATGGTATGAATGCAAAGAAGAATGTCTTTGTTATCGGTGCCACCAACAGACCAGATCAGATCGATCCTGCAATTTTGAGACCGGGCAGACTCGATCAGCTAATATACGTCCCTCTACCTGACGAAATGGCCAGACTATCGATTCTAAATGCTCAGCTCAGAAAGACTCCACTCGAACCAGGTCTGGAGTTGAGCACAATCGCAAAGGCTACACAAGGCTTCTCGGGTGCTGATTTGTCGTACATCGTTCAAAGAGCCGCCAAGTTTGCCATCAAGGATTCTATTGAAGCTCAAAGAAGCGCAGCTGCAGAACAGCAAAGCAAGGTTAAGGCCGAAGACGTCGAAATGGGTGACGAAACAACCGCACCAGCTGCTGAAGCAGAAATCGAAGACACAGTACCATACATCACTAGAGAACACTTTTCTGAGGCCATGAAAACCGCCAAACGCTCTGTGTCTGATGCCGAACTACGCCGTTACGAAGCCTACTCTCAACAAATGAAATCGTCGAGAGGCCAGTACACGAACTTCAACTTTGGAGATGCTCCAAGCACAACCCAACCTGCAGGAACTTCCGAAAACTCTGGCGCTGCTTTCGGCGAGGGTGCTGAAGATGATGACGACTTGTATAGTTGAAGACGAGGGCCAAGCAGATTGGATTAATCAATTGTTAACGAAATAAATAGCCAAGAGAGTACCAATTTAAGAATGAAGGAGGTTGGATTGAAAATATGATTGTTACATGTGTAAATTAACTCTAATGTATGTGTGATCCCGTAACTCCGTAAGCGAGCGAGAATGAATGGCCTCGCTTTGTCTCGATAAACGTTCGAACTCTGCCAGCGAGCTTCGAATCGAACAACGAGACTAATGCAAATTCGTCATTATCTCATAACGGATGCCCATCGCGATCTTGATCCAAATTGTCTTGAATCAGTACTATGTTCAGTTGGCGTAGGCAAGCCAGTCTTTATGATTATAGGCCTTGCCAGACGGCTCTTTTCATTTTGAGAAGCAGCTTGTCTCGAAGGGCTTTTTGAGTCATTCGGGCTGCCAATAGCTAGTTGACGTAGCTGTGTAGATCTAGAAGATGAGATCAAAGGTGTTTTTCTGGATTCTCTCGAATCCTTTGTAGAGATTGTCGACATCGTGGCACTCGATACCAATGATGGAAGCGACATGCTGCTGGAAGATCGTGTATCCATTTCTGCAGTGTAATGGCCCGATTTCGACTGCTGTAAAGTAGGCAGATTGAAATACAGCATCTCTTGACGTTTTGTGGAAATCTGGGTTTTGATCGGTGCCAAAAGCGGCGCAAGACAAGTTATGAGCTCTGCTGTTGTGAATCTCAGGTTCCAATCGAAATATTCCAGCAATTCACGCTCCAAAGTGTTGACTTCTCGAGTGCTCAAAAGTCCATTTGTATAAGAGGCCCAGTGACGATTCAATGGACTGGAGTCGTTTAGGTTCTTGGCTGCCACTATCAGACACCCCAGGAAAATGCGATGCTGTGTTGTCTCTATTCCATGAACATTGAAAGGCATTATAGCTCTGAGTTTGCTCAAATATACTGCTGTGGACATCAATGTTGGCACTTGCGCATTGGATTGAGTCACCAAACCCTGAATGAATCCTGCAAGGGAAATGACCGGTTTAGCTTGCTTGCTTGAATCCTGTACTTTGACGCTAACGACAGAATGTGTGGTAGACTCCAAAAATTCCACCATTTCTGGAGATACTCTTTTCCGGTTGAATTGCAGAAGCGCTTCGTAATCTGACATCCTGGGCGGTAGTAAAGCAGCTTCTTTTCTGTTGTTTTTGGATTTGAACAAAAAGTGGATGGAATTTGTTGTTCTGATTTACTGTCGTCTCTACCCAGAGGTGACAGTTATTTTCAAAAGAGCCAAAAAATCTCAAGCTACAAGTTCAAGAGTTGTGAAACTATATACTCTTCAAATGGCGTTTACATTTTATTCGAACCTATCCATTCCGAATACTGTACCAGTGATCCAGATCTACCAGCAAAGGTCCAATTTTCCTTCCAATTTTCGCGGAACCCAGCCAAAATTTGCAGAAAGATGTGTCCTACAATTCAAGCATTCTACGATCGACATTTTCGCGATTTCAGCATTGTTCAGCGCAGCTCTTCCTTGCCGAAGTCTGCGTCTTCCACCAAAAAACTGGATAATCTGAGCTTTTCCTGCATTTTTGCTTAATTTCGCGGTCGTGAAGAGCCAGCCATTCCTAAAAGGTAAAAAACCGAAGCGAAAACAAAGGACATGCTGGAAGGTGGGTGAATAGTTGGCAAAATGGCCAGCAACGAAGGCTGCGCGAATTGGAAATTGTCAGAGATCCAGAGCGGTCGCCAGTGCGACCAGACAGCGTCTTTTCATTTATTCAGCTTTATCCAGTATTTTAAATTTTGTCATTTTTGACTAGAGTTTTCGAGTAGAGAATCGACCAAATGGCGAGAAGAAAGTATGTGATTTTAGAAAAGATGGCCCGGAGGGTAAAAGTTAAAACCAGACATCTGGTCGAGACCGGAGAGTGTTTTGGGAATTGACAATGTGGATCTAAGTTAAATATAACATCATTCTTAGGTGGAATAAAAAATTTCAATTCACTAACGGGTACGTCGATGGGTAGATATACTAGGGAATCGGGCTCGAGCTCTATTCGATCATTCGACGGAAAAAGAGTTCAATCATCGTCAGCTTCAAAGTTGGCTCATCGGGGAAAACCTTCGGCACAGAATATCAAGCCATATTTTTCGCGTAGCAACAGATCACTTTAAACGGATGTGACGGCAGCCATAGCACGTTCATCTGGATAGTAGTAAAAAGCCAGAGCGATCAAGATGTACATGGCAATGGACATGATTCCCTCCAAATAGTTGGACAACCCGTCCAAGATCAAGTAGTTGGACAGGAACACGGCAATGAACAAGGTGGCGGTTTCAAAAGTGGAAAAGTTTAGCGTCATTGGAACGCCAATAACCCAGCCAACCAGCACCATGAAGGGCGTCACGAAGAGCGCAATTTGCAACGACGAGCCAATAGCCACGCTCAGGGCAAGGTCCATCTTATTCTTAGTAGCCACAATCACAGAAGTGACATGCTCGGCTGCGTTGCCCACAATGGGGATGACGATCAAACCGATAAAAGTTTTAGATAGACCGGATGTTTCCACAACATGGTCAATACTGCCAACTAGGAAATCCGCACAGACAGAAACAAGCACGGTGGTAATTAGCAAAAAGGTCACGGAAGACTTCACGGACAATGTTGCACGGTTTGGGTGTTGCTCCAAAACCTCTTCCGTTTCATCTTCTTGCTGTTCAAAAAGGTTGTGGTGGGTTCCTAGCTGGAAAATCAAGAAACACACGTAGACAATAAGCAACACAATAGAAGTCGATCTGGAAAGACTCAAAATCTTGCTGTTGATCAACAAATCTTGTTTCTTGTTGTCATCTGGTAACGACGCACGGAAAGCTGCAGGAATCAAGAGCGAAGCACACGAGATCGCCAAGAGCGAAGACATGGTTTGAGCTGCCGTCTGATTGAAGTTTTGCTCCACTCTGTTGTAACCGCCTGCCAAAAAGCAGAATCCAAGCACCAACAGTAAATTGGACAAAATGCTACCAAGCATGGAAGCCTGGACAATAGTAATTTGGTTATTGTAAAGAGCAATGACGGACACAATGAGCTCAACGGCATTGCCAAGTGTAGCATTCAAAAGACCTCCTAGCGTAGAACCGGCCTTGTCAGCAAGTTCCTCCGTGGCAAAAGCCAGGATTGCAGCCAAGGGAATAATCGCCACGAAATTAAGGATGAACGTCCATGTTACCGATAATTTTGCAAATCCGAACAACAAGCCCAGGGGTACGAAAACAATCAGAAAATTGACAGGAGACGATTTCAATATGATTAGAGTGTCGCGAGTGATTGACTGCACTAGAGAGAAACTCTTGGACCTTGTGTTTTGAGTCAACAAAGGCGAGCTAGAGTCCATGTTGAATGGTATTTATTTCTTGGCTTTTTGAGTGAAAAGAGAGTTCTTTGATACTTTAGAAAGAACTTCCAAGGTCGCACTAACTTGTGCTGAAGAGATGAACGGTCACCGATGGCTCTGAGATTCTTCTAAGAGCAGCAAAACACTTGTTTGAACAAATCTCATCCAAACTGGAGTAAGTGGTTTCTTGGCCGATGCGGTTCGTCGTTGTCATTCTAATATTAATTGAGGGTCCTGTGCTGAAAAAAGACGCACACGTGACCAGCCAAATCCATCGATATTCAAAACCGTCTATAAGGGCATCGGGCTCTAGCGGTATCTGAACCAGTTCAATCATCAACGCGATGCTTCAGAGCGTCCCAGGAATAGCTATGAAGTACTCGTGTGTTTTCTGTCATGAACGCCTTCTTCCCGTAAATGGGTTCGTTCGAGTTTGATATTTGACGTTTGCAGTAACTGAAAATTCAAATCAACACCGGGACAATGCAGAGTATGTCAACGCCATCTGGCGATTTTTAGCACAATATTGTTCAAAAGATGACTTTCCACTTCTTTCATGCCACATTACTCTTCAGCATCAAATTACCAAGTCTGCTTTACTGTTTAATGGTGGCGACACAGCCCAGTGAAAAAGCCAGGATTGACCATATGGTGAAGCCTAGAATATGGAAGCTGTGATGGCTAGAAAGAGAACGCCACGAAGACATTCCTTTGCGGAAAACGCGCAAAATGAAAGGCTCGTTATCTTCAGCAGAGGCCGCCAAGTCTTGCGTGTAGATGGAGTTCATCACAAAAAGCTGATCCGAGGAAATATACTGCAAGCTTTCCGGCCGCGAGGTATGGATGTGCAAGCTCGAAGAGCTGTTGGCCTTGTGCAGAGGGTTGAGTAATTCAGCGCCTGCGTCGTTCCAGATGAAAAGAAAAACACTCGTCATGAAACTCCACATTGAGAGAGGCCACACCACACTTAGCATAAAAAAACCAAATGTACGAGAGCCAAAAAACTTCACTGCTGGCGTGAAAAGCCGATCGTGGCCCGGCACGTAGATGAAGTAGATGGAGATAATAAAGGAATGCCCCACTATTAGTAGGATGCTATCAATCACCAGCAGGTTGAATAGTAAAAGTTTCTTGAAAAAGCTTCTTTTGGATGATATTTCCGGGAAGTATGTGACGGTACCGTTGAGCAGCGAAGGATGTCTGTCCCGCGATATGGCGTGAGTGCCAGGGCTATGTTCTGGATCTCTCAAAAGTGACATAGAACTATCGTTGAAGTCCACAAAAAAAGTGTCCGAGGAAGCGTCTCCTGCGGTGCTCGGAGCCAAATTCTGGCGTTCGTGTGAATATACGTTTTCGGATATAAGCGAGGACTGGCGTTTCACATCTATGCATTTTGACAGGGTGATGTTTTTGCGGGCAATTTCACCTTCTTCTTGCAGCATCTGAGGTTCCAGTTGACGCCTGGAGGAGCCAGGCATCGGTACTTCTTCATATCTTTGAGCATTTTGAACTAGACACAGCAGAATTTCGCATAACGACCATGATACTCCAAAAATTGCAGATTGTTTCGGTATGATGTGCCAAACCGTGTCATCGAGTGTCCCCTTAGTTCTTGCATCTTGTAGTTGTGGGTAAGAAAGTGAAAAGACAATCAGTAGGCTGAACCAGTCATTAAGCGGAAAGTCCAAAAACAGATTCACCAGAATTGCTCGCGTATTTAAGCCCAGTAAGAACTCTCGAAGGAAGGATAGCGCCAAGGGAGAAAAGAATCCGAGTAACGATGTTCTGAAGTAATCTTGGCCGTTGGGTTTGAACATGGTGTTTTCATCATATCCAGACACAAGCAGTTGTGTAAGACTATACGCCAGCGTAAAGAGCCCTAAAAAGTTCAAAAAAAGTACGATTTTGATCCAAAGTTTGCTGGAGCACACTATCGGCATGAAATAAGGAGCCACATAGCCGATCCGGGACATGCTATTGAGATCGGTTCCTGGATAGCCGGTTACGTTTGGGATATAATCGATTTGAAGCACTTTACTGAATGGTGGATTTGTACTTGAGAAGCGATTAGTTGAAGATCACGTGCTGGGGACATGAGCTCTGTTAATGGAAGACGACACGAAAATGAAATGTGGCGCTTTCTAAACTTCCATAATGTGTTAGTTATTGCCTCGTTGTATTAGTTCCTCACTCATAATTACATCTAGTCAATTTCTTTCTAGAGAACTCATGGGTTTTTTTTCGTGTTTGCACAGTAAAGATTACTGGACTAAATTGTCTAATTAATACAATAGGGTTATTTTCCGAAATTTGGAACTGGCCAGAAGCTTGCATGAATGTTTTGGTGACATAATGTTTGGATCTTGCGCTAGTGTCATATTTTCGGTGTGAAACGATGACACTTTTTGATGATCACTTTGTACTAACATGACACCTCCGGGCATGGTGTTAGTGCAAGGACTAAAGATCGTGGTTTGGGAAGGCTTTGAGTAGGCTTCATCTGACTAGAATGATTCTTTCAGCATAAACAGGAAATTCTCAGATCATGGCGCTAATTTTCATTTTCAACGGTGACAGTCGTGGTAATTTACATATTTTAACATCATGTTAGCTGCAACTTGACGTTCCGACAAGACTTTAGAGACCTCAGACAAATCAACCACATCACTACACTCTATGAAAAAATGTCTATGGAAATGTTGGAAATCAGATCATAATTGTTTTTCAGGAACTTCAATCGGTGAGGTCGGCAAATCAGTTCCATTGAAATAAAATGACGCCAAGCAGATTATAGTGACCGGCACGTCCACTAAGCGAATATCCAATTCACCCTACATCCTTCTCATGTGAAGCTTTTTACGCACCCATTGTGTGTCACCACAACTTTAAGTTAAAAACCGTCCAATTATTTAAATACATGTCAAGGCCACTTTCGTAGCCAGGCAGAAGGTAGCGAATACCACCCTACCTTGAGAAAACAAACACCCGTAAAAAGAAGCCCAGTTGCGTCACAAGAAAGTGGGTGCTCCCTGTCAAGTGACGCCCTATTATTTTCATGACCTTTCCAAATGAAATACCCTAACAAAATTACTAGCTGCTGGGTTATCGCTAGTTCTTCGCATGCGCGGGTGTGACTTGTGGTTTTCCACAAGCCTCAAACGCGATGGATTTGAGATGGAATGCGATTTCTGTTTTTTAAAAATCGAAGATTTTGCTGGCTTTGTTGTTTTCGCCGATTCCGTTAAACCGGATGGTGAGCCAGGTCTGGATGAAACTTCCGGTGTCTGGCGTACTTCATTTTGACACCTGTTGCGGAAAAACTCCACTTCTTTTTTAATTATGCTATTTTCCACAGCTAGTCTCGAGTCCCACGCAGATCGATTTTCCAACTGCGACAGTTGTGCTTGTAATGACCAATGTGAAATAGCAGTCAGTGCTTGGTTGAGTAAGGATACCAAATTTGCTATATCGGCAGACGGTTCATGATTCCGATTTCTCAGTTCTTTCATTGTGTCCAAAATGGTGCTTTCTAGTTGCCTGGTTTGCTTGAGCGATGGCGATGCTTCCAAAGATGACTCAACTGCCCAATTTGAAGCGTTCATCACATCTGGCGATTCCGGTAAATGCTGACTAGAACGCGAGCTTTGTAGTGCACCATTATGTGCGCTGATCTTCATTCTGACCATTTTTCGATTTCCACTCGTTATGTCAGAATTATGATGTTAGTAGAAGTTATGGGAATGAGCAGAAGAGGGCCGCAAACTGGAGCCTAGTCTCTACTCAGCGGCTATAAAGTAGCAATACAAGCTAGTGGGTCCGAAGATCGCGACGTTGAGCGGGATCGGATATCGGTAAATCGGGCTTTTCGAAAATGTCACCTTATTAATGTGTCAGCGGTGATTGCAGAGGGTATAGAAGAACGTTGCAGTTAACAGTAAAGATCAGGTCGTGTTTGAGATATAATTCATATGTATAGCAAGCACAGATCACTTGTGATCCTTAAGGAAGGTTAGAATTGGCTAGATAGTCGTGTTTAGTCCTAGTGAATCGATTTTAATGCTCAGAATTTTGTAATGATCTATCATTACAATATTGTAGAAGTAATAAGAATGAAGTAAATAGAATAAACTTCAACAATCTAGGTAGTTTTAAGGATTGGGCTCTGGACTTCTACATAATGTGTAGGTATCCAACCACTAATGTCGAACCAGGATCTCTGTTTGCGAACCGCTAAGTACATCGCTTGTTCAGTCGATCGATCGGTGACACCATAGTACGTAATGACCTAACCAGTTCATGACTTTTCAATCTCAGTCTAAGTCTACGCACCACCCGAAGTTTGAGATGTTTTGTAGCTTTGTAGTTGAACTCAATTGCTATACATCGGCAAATGCTCAATAATATGTGCTAGCGAAACTTCGTATTATACTTATACAGATTTAAGTAATTTCGTTTAGTCGAACAAACCGAAACCCATGTCGTCGTCGGATTCTTCAGCAGCTTCCTCTGGAGCATCTTCTTCAGCAGCAGCTTCACCACCGGCAGCAGCGGCGGAAGCACCACCAGCAGCAGCAGGACCGGAGCCAGCAGCGTGGAAACCAGATAGGATTTCCTTGATGTCCTTGCCCTCCAAGGCCTTGGCGAAAGTTTCAGCCCAGATCTGGTAAATATTGTTAGTATAGTGTTCATTTTGAGCTTTGATAAAAAAGAAGCTAGAGCAGAATCGAAAACACGAGGTAGGTGGTGATAGGCAGAGATTGAGGGCTTTGGATACCTCAGTTGAGACTATCCAAACAATGTTCCAAGGAGTCCAAATTCCACAGAACAAAGCCACTTTCACTCACTGTTCGAGCCCTACGTATTTCCATTCTGTCTCTTGCTCTTTTTATTCAGCATCAATGAGGACATACGTTGTCAACGGAGGCACCAGCAGCCTTGGTCAAAGTGGTCAAGCTGTCGGCGGTGATGTCCAAACCGGCATCAGCCAAGATCAAAGTAGCGAAAGAGATAACAGCGTCAGACATTGCAGCAATATTGATGATTGAAGTTCAGAAATCTTTATGAGAAGTTCATGTATGTAGTAGTGAGAGGACTAGATTTCTTTCCAGTGAAAAATTATCGACGTCGGAGAGTGTGAAAGAGTTCAACTCGTCGCTGGTGATATCAACATTAGGAAAAGCTCTCTCGTACATAGTTATATTAATTGGACTCCGGGTAAGTCTAAAAAGGGTATTTCTTCTCTCACGTGACAAAATCTTAGGTTTGTGAAAGGGTTTTAAATATATCATTGATGTGAAAGCTGATCAAGGTACTAATGAGAGCTCTCATATTTCTTTGATTGCTTAGCAAATTGCTCAAAGTGGCAAGCACGTAAGCCCATATTAAAAATTTGTCACTGCACACGAGCACAGAGGCTGACTTTTCCACAGATTTCACTGTGACCGCGACGTTTGCCAGTTCAGTTTCAGTTTACGATGCTGAAGAGAGGATGCATTTGCCACGCAGCTTGATTTTTAGTGTGTGGGATTAGACATGCCCTCTTCTACTTTTGATTTCGTCCCCTGGCCGGCTTACTTTGCTTTGTCACTTTGTCATTTATCTGGCACCGGTGATCTATTAACATCAGAAACACCCACAAATAATGCGACGAGCTTCACGACGGAAGCTATTAAAAGGCACTAGAAAAACAGTACACCATGGTACGAACCACCAAGGCTATTGTCACGCTTACTACTGTCGTTGCAAAACATTGATGAAATGCACAGGGTCACGTGATCTCGCTTTCCGGACCATTACACAGCCAGTTTCAGTATTCTCAAGCCATCACTGTCTGCTTTGTGCGCTGCTCTCAGTACCGCTCACTTCAAATTACATTGGTTTATCTCTTTCACTATCCCTCTCTTCTAAACCATCTCATGGGTTTTAAAGCCTGTCGCTAATCAATTAAATTACAACACTCTTCAGAATATCAATCACCTCTGCCAAAAGATCCACACTTTGACCGCTAAAAAGCACGCTAAAAGGCTCCAATGACCGAAGAAGCTCAGAGCGAAGTTCCCAGGGATGTAAGGCTGCTTCATCTGCTGCTGGCTTCTCAGGCGATACAGCAATACGAGGACCAGGTGCCGCTGCAACTGATGGACTTTGCACATCGTTACACTCGCGGTGTACTCAAGGATGCAATGGTTTACGGAGACTACGCTTCAAACGACACCAACACTGAGCTGTCTGTGGAAGACGTGAGACTTGCCATTGCAGCCAGAACTCACTATCAATTCAAGCCCACAGCTCCAAAAGAGCTGCTTTTGCAGCTGGCAGCAGAGCGCAATAAGAAACCGCTACCGCAAGTGGTTAACATGTGGGGTACACGATTGCCACCGGAAAAGTACTGTTTGACAAGTAAAGAATGGCGTTTGGATGAAGAGGTTGATGAAAATGGAAACAAAGTAGGCTCCTAAGGCCAAAAGATTAGAGAATCGATATTTTATGCGGCTTGGAGTGTATGATCGTCGTGAAATGGCAACAGGCTTGGCCTCTGAAGCTTGGATTCTCAACACCGTTTCCCAAATTACACACTTCCCACGCTCTGAGCGACAGATGTTGTATCTTCACATCAGCTATCGTCTAACTGAAGGCTTTTTCAAAAATGCGAATTGAAACGAGTTTTCGACCCTAAAAATCGGTCAGAATCTCCAGCAAACAACACCGGGATACACAATCCACTATTAAGGATGTCAAACCGAAAGTGGTGAAGATGATAGCGCTACATCGAGTTAAGATCGCTAAATCCGTATATCAGTATATACTACCTGATTATATAGGCATCTCCTAATTAAGGTGAAAAGTACTAGTTAGTTTCGAGACAGATACTCACAACAACGATTGATAGCGCTTGGCAAACCGATTTGTGAGCCAATTCAAGTCGAGCATGCTATCTCAGGCTTCGATTCCGGAGTATGTTTTTTCTCGTCGTCTTTCTCTCTCAAGATTTTGCCATTGAAATCATTGTTTTCGATGATACTAACTTTCGATACAAAGGGTTCAAGAAGACGCCATTGGAAATGCCATTGAGGAGCGTAAGGCCAAATTCTTTCAATTCCAAAACTTGGGTCCACCAGATCTGATTTCGCTGGTTAAATATGCGCCTTCTTCAAATTCCAACTCGCAGAGTACCAAAAATCGGTCTATGCAGCTAGAACCCAGCTCCTCGAACATAAATGCTCAAGATCTGCATTCCCATGACAAACTAAAAGGCGAATTGGGCACTTTTCTGTACAGCGTGGGTGTCGATACGTCAGACCCCACGTCTATCGCTGTCTATTTGAAAAATTTGGCCGATTTGATATCGGAGAAACCTCAGAACTGGTTTGGAAAGCAAAAGCATTATAAAGTAGCACGAGTCACTTATGCTACCTGGAATGCATTCAGAAAATGTGACGTGGAGGTCGTAGTGCACATCCCAGGCGCAGTCCAGTCCTACATTTTAGATACTCGTGGCGAAGTTTTGCAAGTTCCGCAAGCTGAGCGGGAAATTTTGTGGACAGAAACGTTTGTTTGCGGCGTTGTACGCGCAATCACTGTTATGACCGATAATGTGGAGGAAGGTGAAGTGAACAATGTCGTTGAAACGCGTATTTTGAATCCATTGACTTCCGGCGAACTCGGAGAAGTCTCAGATCGTTTTATCGATGCGTTCCCATTGGTATATTCCCAGGGCCAAAATCTAGGTGCTCCCTGCAACGTGGCTACTTCATCACGCACCAATAACTACTTGTGTGAAACTCTACTGCATGTCACCAGACTAACACAGAATTTTGATAGATGTCGAAAGATGCTTACTGGCTTGCTTGAAAAACATCCGGAATGTGTGGTTCTACTCGTGAGGCTATTATTTGATGCTGATCTTAAAATTGATGCAATCTCTTTACTGCACGAAGAGTTTTCGAAACAAAGATCCTCGCTCACCAACTACCGCTCAGAGCTTCTTTGCGTCCAGGCTCAATTTCTGTTGGAGCAGCAAAAAGACTTCAGTGCTGCCCAAATGCTGGCCCAGGCCGCCGTAGACTGCGCGCCAAGCGAGTTCAAACCTTGGCATCTTTTGGTAAGATCGTACATCGGTTTGAATGATATCGAGAATGCGCTACTGGCATTAAATGGATGCCCCGTAACGCCTCACAAAGAAAAGTACACTTTCAAGCGAGTCGTGAGTTTGGGGCAAGACTCGCCTAATTTGCATTTGCCCCTTCCGATAGATGTAATCTTAGAGGACGTGACGAGTCTCAGCTCCACAGATGTTGCCAATGAGCATAAGGCTTTGAGCTCATCACTGCTCAATCTCCCCGCTGCAACACTCAAGGCGAATGCTAAGACAAGATACAAATATCTCACAGAGATTGCGTTAAAGACAGGATGGGAAGCTCTTTTGAAATACAGATCAAAGCTCTTCGTAATGGAAGAAGAATACCAGGTGACCTCCACGCCTCCTCCAGATTCGGGATCGACCGGCTCCCCCGATCTGATTCGCGGCAAAAGATTGTGCGAAAGGTGGCTGGACAGTCTGTTTATGGTGCTTTACGAAGATCTCAAGGCGTATACTTTATGGCAAGCGGAACAGCTGCATTTTGAAGCTCAAAACACGAGATATCAGAAATCTACCGCAGAATGGGAATTGTTGGGTCTCTGTGCACTGCGTTTGGGCCACACTGATGAGGCTGCTCGGGCGTTCCGCTATGGCCTTTCTCAACGTTTTTCTGCCGAGTCTTCGAGACGCATGCTGCAACTTTACCTTCTTGACCGGGAAAGAGTGAAAGAAGACAGAAGCTCTTCTTCTTCGCAAACAATGACCACTATATTGGACATAGACAACAAACTGATTGATCTGTGCGTCAAATTGTGCTGTTGGAACCACCGCTGGTACTGCGAATTCTCTGTTTTGCAACTTGACGTCCTCTCGCACGTTGTACAAGACATCGGCGTAACCAAGCTATCCAACGAAATTCGAGCCCGCTTTCCAGAAACTGTTGTACAGCTTGTCGAAGACAACCTACTTGATTACATCGCCAATTACACTCATGGTAGTTACGATAAGTGACTCTTTTACTATTCCCTAACGACACTGTATAACAATCGCAGTACGAAGCAAGTCACCGAAGGAATTACCGTACATATAATCACAATACCAATCACATACTATTCACCTTCACACTTCTGCCCTTCTGCTGTCAAAACCAACTCTTTAAGATTATCTTTTCTGTCATGTACTCTGTCCTCTCTTCACCATCTACTTGGTCCTCTATCCCTTCCTCTATCCCTTCCTCTATCCCTTCCTCTATCCCTTCCTCTATTCATTCCTCTATCCCTCCCTCTAGTCCAGTTCATCTAAATTTCGATATTTTAAAAGCCTACTTTAATTATAGAAATTATAGAAATCCGAACTGCTCGGTTTATCAACTCTTTCTCAAACAAAACTCATCAAGACCCTTAGCCTTCATTAGCTATCTGAAGCGTTGTTTTACACTTTGTTTTACCCGTCAAATTACCTATGGGGATCGAAACTGCCCTTGGCTGGGCTTCTCAGGCTATTATCTGGTTTTTGGTAGTCTTTCCAG
This sequence comes from Lachancea sp. 'fantastica', assembly GCA_900074735.1. Lineage (NCBI taxonomy): Eukaryota > Fungi > Ascomycota > Saccharomycetes > Saccharomycetales > Saccharomycetaceae > Lachancea > Lachancea sp. 'fantastica'. The sequence continues at coordinate 1,863,015 of LT598476.1, read as the reverse complement.
TAAGAGCTATAGATCTGGACACATCGTCTAAGGATTCGATATGTGCGGCTACTACGCTTATTCAAGAAGGTATTATGGACTACTATGCTGGCACGCAGGTTGGCGGCAGTGTGGGGATGTTCCAAGCACCATATTATTGGTGGGAAGCCGGTGAGGTCTTCGGAGGCATGCTAGAAAACTGGTACTTATGTGAGAACAACAAATACGAACAAACGCTCTATAACGCCATGCTTGCCCAGGCTGGTCCTGACTACGATTATATGCCACAAAATCAGTCGATGGTTGAGGGTAACGATGATCAAGGTGTTTGGGGGTTAACAGTGATGGGCGCGGTAGAAAGGAACTTTACCAATCCGCACGACAAAAATGCCCCTGGATGGCTGGCAATGGTGCAGGGCGTTTTCAACACCATGTACTCGCGTTGGGATGATCAACATTGCGGAGGAGGTGTCAGATGGCAGATTTTCACTTGGAACTCTGGTTACAACTACAAAAACACTGTTTCCAATGCATGTATGTTCCAATTGGCTGCAAGATTGGGCCGCTACACTGGTAACCAGACTTATATCGACGTTGCTGAGAAAATTTTCGACTGGCTGGTCGATGTTGGGTATGTGGTCTTAAAAGACAATGCAAACGTCTACGATGGTGCAAACATCGATGATAACTGCACAGATATCACCAAATTGGAATGGAGTTATAACCAAGGAATTGTTCTAGGAGGCTTAGCATACATGTACAATGCTACAAATGGGTCATCTACATGGGAAACCAGATTATCTCAGGTCTTGGGCGGATCAACAACATTTTTCTTCAGAAACAAAATCATGTATGAAATGACATGCCAAGATTCCGGCAGCTGTAACAATGACCAAAGGTCATTTAAGAGTATTTTCTCGCGAATGCTATCTCTAACAAGTGTCCTGGCCCCATCAACCGCCGAAACGATTAATCCGCTAATGGAGGCGTCAGCCGAAGCTGCTGCAAAATCCTGCACAGGAGGCTCAGATGGCCACACTTGCGGCCTGAATTGGGAGAAAGGTTCATGGGATAATGTTTATGGCCTTGGGGAGCAAGCAAGTGCTTTAGAAGTCATGCAGAGTTTATTGTACGCACAGCGTCCAGCACCTTTCACCGGCGAAAATGGCGGAAGTTCTGTGGGCGACGCCAATGCTGGTCTCAACAAATCGACCACAACAGTATTGCATAGTAATTTGAAGATTACTCATAAGGACAAAGTTGGTGCAGCGATTCTTACTGCAGTAATTATTGCCATATTGGTGGGTGGTTCTATTTGGATGATGTTTTAATTTGGAACACAGCTTCTTTTGTTGTCGGGCTCGTGCTTTTATCTCTGGACGGCTTTTGTTTGCGAGAGTCAAGCTGGCATTGAAGAATGAATGAGAAACTGCGCTCGAAATAAAAAATCATCTTAGAAGATCATATTTTGACCTTCGTCTGGGATTTCAAGATGGACCTCGAAGGATGCTCACTATGAACTCTTGACCCCTTTCGGTTTCCGAGCCAACTTGGAATGTAGAATGTTCAAAGCGGGCATAAGCAATTTGTTTTGGACTGAAGTGATTGAGAGAGGCCTAAGGGTCGAGTTAGAGGCAGAAACAGGTATAAGGTACTGATCAATTTTTATTTCGGCTGCAAGTAAGGGTTGATCAAGCTGATTGACACAGCCTGCTATATCATTCAATGCTGGATCGAATGGAGCTCAATTTGCTGTGACGATATTCTTGGTCAACATTAGAGACATTCTCGGTTGTACGATTCAGGCGTGTGGAGAGTGGCCTTAGCACAGAAGCTTTGGGTTTGAAAACCACTGCTCTACGACTTAGCACAACGTCTAGAAAATAATTCTTGACAAATCTCTATCATTATATTCATATCGATCAAACCTGTATTATCGACATTCGCCTTTCGAAGCACAGAATGTTTCCCAAAAGCTCGTCAATGACAAACGGAATTATGAATTAAGGTCATTGTGGGTTCACCGCGTAGCACCAGAAAGCGTTTTCAGAGAAAAAGTCGACAATAAAAGCGATTGCTTGATACTGTCATTCACTACTTACGGGCGAGCAACGAGCAAGCTATTTCGCATTGCAGGAACCAATGACTACACTATGTCAAAGCCCTAGGTTCCCATGAACGACAGAAATCTTCGGCATAGTGACCATTAAAGGCTTATACAAAGTGATCTATAAGGCAAAACATAAAATATAGCCCAATCACTAAATTCTAGGTATGTCAATCACCGATTTGCAAACAAAGCAAAATAACTCAATGCGTTAAAAGGTTTCGCTCTTCCGGTAAAACAAGCTTCAATATCGGTAGCGTATATATTCTCAGTAAATCGAAACGCTGGGATCTGCAAAAATAGCAGTGGGCCGCGAAAAAAAAAATCGAATATGCACAAGTTGAATCAATCCGACAGAAAATTACAGAATAGTAAAACAACCAAAACGTTGCGATTATTCAGAGTTGGTTGTTGAAGACCTTACGAGCTGTCAGTCGTTTTACATTCAGCTGGTCACTATATCCCATCAAGTCGCAAGAAAAGATCACGTGATTTTTGAACCTCGTTCTTTTTTTGACCTTTTTGAATCACACGAGGGACCCGTCATGTTATGGTCTTTATAAAGCAGCATTCTTTACCCAGCTGTCCTTCTTTAACTTCTTTTATCTCTGACTCATGGTCTGGTTTTGATTATTGAATTTCTGATCTTTACTTATTTCTTCAATGATTCAGATCACATGACTGGTGATAATTCATCATTATCATTATTAGCTAAAAATGCTTTAAATTTTTGAACTTTTAGCGAAGAGAAACCGGTCAAAGCTCATCGACAACCATTCGTTAGCCAACTTTGAGCCCTGCAACGCTGTAAATATTTGGAAAATGCTCCGCAGATGCTTCCATAGCTCTGTGGCGAAAAAAAACGGTGTGAAAACATGGTCGGATTTTTCAAAAAGACCAGCAGCACTTTCAATCGCCAGCTCGAAAGTAAAAGCATATATATTGGAGGGAAGCTTGGAACAGGGCCCTCCATCAATCAAAAGGAGAAGCAATCGGACGAAATACAGCTCACCAGATAATATAGACGAAACTTTCAAGACCTGCTATGAGTTTCTAGAGTCCAGAGCTGCTTCAAAATATGCTGCTCTAGAGCAGGAAACAGACGCCGTCAAGCGTTCGAAATTGGCCGTAGAAGCTGAACAGTACAATCCAGAAGTGCTTTACAATTTCCAGTACAATGACAAACTAGAAAATAACCCTAGCTCGATCGATTACAGCGTGCCCGTGTATAGACATCTGGGTCGCGAGCATTGGGAATCATACGGCCAAATGCTGCTAATGCAAAGATTGGAAACGCTTGCAGTGATTCCCGACACACTGCCAACTCTGGTACCAAAAGCGGAGGTAAGCCTGAGATTTCCATTTTCAACAGGTGTGAACAAATGGGTGGAACCAGGTGAGGTTTTGTCCTCCAATGCTACGAGCTTGCCTCCACAGATCAAAATCCAGGAATACGATGATCTAGACTTGACCAACCAGCTGTACACGGTGCTGGTGGTCAACCCTGACGAGCCGGACATGAAAAACAACTCTTTCAAAACCACTCTTCAGTACGGTTTGGTGAACCTCAAGTTGGGCTACAACAACAACGTTGTTGATGCACGCATGTTCACCAAAGACAACGTTCTTGCGGCCTACCTGCCACCTGTTCCTGAAAAAAATGCCGGGACGCAGAGATTTGCCGTATGGGTATTTAGACAGCAAGGATCTACTCAGGTACCTTTGGACAATAGTTTGAACAGGGACAACTTCGACATACGCCAATTTGTGCACAACCACAAACTACAAGCCGTTGGTGCACATCTGTGGAGGAGTGAATGGGACAACAATGTAAGCAACGTAAGGACCAAGTACGGTATGCCAGAGGGTCGGGTTTTCCACCGCGTGAGGAGAGCTTAGTTGGAGCAATCTTTGGTCGATGTGTTTACGTCTTGTTACGTCTTGTAAATAAAAATAAAATTCATAGGACCTTCTTGCGTATAGAGTCTGCATGTGTACATGAATGTTTATATGCTAAAGAACCCGTCTGTGTAGGAATATAAAGGTAGGTGGTACTGTAAGTTTAAAGGTCATTTTCTCTGCTGTGCTGTGCTGTGCTGTGCTGTGCTCTTTTTACTGCTTCAAGGACTCGACGGCACCAAGAATAACCTTTCCGTAGTCCAAGTTAGGGTCTTCGAGATCCAATTTCTCGCCCGAAGCTTTGGTATCGCTCACCTTTGGAGCGTGCAACTTGGCGTACTCAGCCTTGGCTTGTTCGATAAGTTGCAGCTTCTCAGCGTAGGCTTTCTCCTCCTGTTGCTTGGACGCCTGCGATTTCAATCCCATGTCGGTCTTCAAGCCAACCGCCACACCCAAAAGCACAGCAGAGTATCTCAATACGTTCAAGGATGACATCTTAATTTCTTATGGTTTTGTTTCTATAATTCGCGCTAAAATCGGTCAAAAACGACGCTTAAAAAGAACCAGCCTATACCAAAAACGCGAGAGTTTGATGAAACTTATAATTGAACGTTAAATCCAAGAATAAGATCGCTTTATTGTCCTCAAAAGCACCAGGTTTTGTTCTTGAAGATTGTTCAAACTTTTTGAATTTTAAAGATCTGAAAAATTTCAGTACTCGTAATTTGTATGAGTACAACATCGAAATTTCAATATATTTACTTGACATCTAGTTGGCTAACTTTTAAAGGTCAAAATATCAAGTATATAAAGGCTAAGGAAACAGTAACTCCACGAACGCCTTACAAGGTTCAATTGAGTCTCTGATCTTTGTTTTATCAAGAATTTGTGTATAAATCTGTGTTTGTTCGTGTTTAAACATGTTTTTAGGAGGTAGTAGAGCTGCATTTCGTGGTGTAAACCGCAGTAGAAGTATGTTGACAATTTTGACGATTTTGGTGGTTTTCATAGGTTTGATGCTCGCAGGTGTACTAACGAAGCCTGCAAAAGTACATGAATGGCATTCTCTGTTTGGATCTCGGGGCTTTTTTTCCGGTCCCGGAGGCGGTGCATCGTCATCCCAACATGGCAATGATGGTGGGTCATCGGGGTTCAGTTACAACTACGCAGTTGCATTTCAGGCGAAAGACCGTGTTGATGGAGTCTACGCTGGCCTCACACAATTGGATTCACCCACAGGGGAGGATAACTATTTTGTAGGTGTCAGAAATAGCCACGATCTCTTCGCAGGCGTTGCGGACGGTGTTGGCGGATGGGTCGAACATGGGTTTGATTCCAGTGCAATCAGTCGTGAACTGTGCAGCTCAATGCTTGACATCTCCAAAATGAATAAACCATTTTCTCCCAAGCAGTTGTTGGACTTGGCATACACTAAAATAAAGAATGACGGTAAAGTTCAGGTCGGAGGAACCACGGCAATTGTGGCACATCTCACACCCAGCGGAACGCTGAAAGTAGCCAATCTGGGTGACTCGTGGTGCGGCGTATTCAGAAACACCAAACTGGTATTTCAAACTAGGTTCCAAACCGTTGGGTTTAACGCCCCATACCAATTGGCCATTATTCCACAAGAAATAGTCAAACAAGCCGCCCAAAGAGGGGGTTCCTACATTCAAAACCAGCCCAGCGATGCCGACGAATACAACTTCAAATTGCAGAAAGACGACATAATAGTTTTGGCCACTGACGGTGTTACCGACAACATTGCCACAGGAGACATGGAGTTATTTCTCAGCAACAACGCTGGGAACGGGGATCTGCAACAACTTACACAGAAATTCGTTAATCAAGTGGTCAACCTAAGCAAAGATTCTACGTTTCCTAGCGTTTTCTCTCAGGAGATGTCCAAGTTGTATGGTCGCCCTTATCTCGGAGGAAAAGAAGATGATATTACTGTAGTTGTTATAAAGGCAACCTAAAAAAGAGAGATTCCAAAATGGTCAGTGCATAGACGGTGAGCATGATTTATAGTACTGCTTGCATCACGTTGACTAGAATATCTGTTAAGCAATACCTGCTTACTCGAATTTCTGGCTCAAGACAATGTTTTTGATCTTTTCTCGCTCTTCCTTCAGCTTCCTTTCCTCTTCCAGCACTCCTGAAACGAACGTGACATTTCTGGGAAGCTCCAAAGTTCGAGCTTGGGTTTTTTTTCCAGACTTGCTAAGGAACGTAAATGCCACTTTTTTGGATTTTGAATCCTGGCTTTCATTAAGTGTCGCAGGGGCAGGTATTTTTCCTGTCTCTGCACCCGTGCTATAGCCTGAGGATATCATGGGGATATTACTTGACGAGATTTTCTCATTCCGACGGCTTTCCAAAGATTCTTGGACTAACTGCTGAAATTGTCTATCGAGTTCTTCCTCGGCCTTTATCTCTTCTGCGGACCTCAGCTTCGATATATGAGCTTCTTGCATACGTTTCCGTTCCAGTTCATCATCAGAGGCATCGTCGTCTTCGTCTGCGCGATGGCCGTCATCTGAGTCGTCACTGCTACTGCCTGTCTCGTCACTTGATTCATTGGAAATGCTATCATTGTTCTCAGCGTTTTCGTACTCACTCTCGATTTCCTTATCGTCATCATCTTCATATATTTCATAATCATCGTCATCCTCGTCATCGTCTAAATCCTCGTCAACATGCCTTCCGTATGCTTCGCTATTTTGCAACGTTGCGAAATACTCCGATAGGTATTTACCACTGTCAGCCACGTTTTTGCACCTTTCAAACTGCGAATTACTTGTGAACCTATCAAAAACCCTGGAAACTTTGACTTCGACGTCCATAGGTAACGGTTGCTCCTTGTTGAGTGTGTAAAATTCGAAAAAGCGTAAAAAGACAAAAAGCTTTTCCAGCTTACTGGAGGACAACTCGTTTATACTGAGCAATGTTGTGGTTACCAAATTGATCCGGAAGTAACTATTTGGTAAGTCATACTCATTATTGAAAACCGGAAGATTTCCTTCTCGTGTGCTGCCAAATAAAAGGACCTTGAATAAAATGTCCAGGACTACCTCAATCTTGAGAAGGCTATTGTTGTACAGTGACGACACGTACCTCATTTGAGCAATCCTTACCATGCTTAATGAAAAGTCGTTTATCTCCAGTCCCCTCTCTATGCCTTCCACTACACCGTCTATGACTTGGACGACAAAATTCCGATGATGAGGGAACAAGCCTTTGAGTACGGTTGCAAGCACATCCAGCGACTGATAGCTTAATTTTTCAGGTTTAGAAAATAAAGACACCATCGTTTTGTAGATACTCTTGTCCTTCCAGTCAGCACGCCGTATTAACTTCACTAACCTCTCTGGTGGTAACGAATGGAGCTCCTTGCGCAGTAGGATACGATAATACTTTTGCTCCGCGGACAGCTCTCTGGACGCCGAGTTGAGTTTCTTCAAAGATGGTGGGTAAATCAAGACTAAAAGGTTGTCTAGAGCACATTTATTGCTTACTGTCAAATCGTGCTCTTTTCTCTTTTGCTGGATTAAGTCAATCATTTTCTCCATCTGTGTTTTGTATTGTGGACTGTTTATGAGAAACTTGCCGAAGTTCTCAAAGAGAACGGTCAAAATTTCGATATTGTTCGGTATCTGGATATTCATTGTCAAGGTTCTGATCTTGTGGAAGATTAAGTAAGAAGGAACGAGCCTGAACTTGACCATTTCACTGAAAAATATGATATTTTTAACGTTGATTTTAGTAGACCATAGCTGACTTCTGAAACCATTGTCCAAATATTGAATAAGTTCATCTCTAACGTCCGACAAGTTTTCGGAATTAGACGCAACAAAACGAGCATATATTTTGAGCTTACTCCAATCCAGAGTTTCGATGAAAAACTTCAATAGTCTCTTTCTCGTCGCCTTTTTATTAAGTGCGTCGGTCCAAAACCTCGAGGATAATTCATCAATTGCTTCCTTTGTATCTGCCATCTCTAGGCCAAGGAAAAAATCGTTAAGCTTTTGAGAATCAGCCGAGATTTTTTCGTCCGAGGACGTTATAACGCCTGACAGATCAGGGAGACACTCGTAAAACCGCCTTGTCTCTTCATTTTCCCACATCTTATCCGATGCCGACTTTTGCTGGTTAACTATCACAGGACTAGAGGTAATGGCAACGTCTTCAGTCGATTTCTCGAGTTTAGGTGCCTCCATGCTAAACACTTCCGAAAGAACTTCTACTGCGCTCTGAAATCTTTCAAAAATAGGGATGATCCTATCATGCTCTTCAATAAACTCGTCGGTGCTTTTTCCGGTTCTTATTTGCGCTTTTTGGTGTTCCTTCATTAACTTGCTGAGTGTCTTGCTGAGTTCAATGAGTTGAGAGATGGAAGCTTCGGTGAATGCTCTGAGGAGCGAAACTAGAAGCTTCTTGGTGTCGGGGTCCATAAGTGATGATTCTTGATCGGCGACATCTGAGAAAAATTGTGGGAACTTGGTCACGAAAGATGAAGCTACCAATGTGGGTAAGCCTGTTTTGAAACGGTAATTCAAAACTTTTTTCAGAATCGTGAAAATCAAAGGTTCTTTCTTAGCTAGTCTTTTAGCAATGAAAGCCGGTAAGTTGTCCTTGGATATAAACTCCACATTGTTGAATAGTCCGGCCAGGTAAAACTCGGTGAATATTCTCACGTTTGAGCGAATTTTCATCATTTTTGCAATCTCTTCCTTGTCATTCTCACCTTCTGTCTGACAGGCTGTGAAGTTCTGTAAGAAGAGTTCCATCAAAGCTGGTGTGAACTGATGGCTAAACCGCTGATGTAACGCACTGATGACTTCAACACAAGCATTGATATCATCCGTCTTGTTTGAGACTTTGCCTATCCCTTCGTTGGCCGTAACCACTAGTTCTGATAAATATTTGGTCAACGAAAGCTCCGCAATATCCTTTAGCAGACTTGCCTTAACATCTTTCGTGATGCCTTGCCTTAGCTTTCTTATGAAGCCGGTATTCTTCTTCATACTAGAATCCAGTTTCTTTTCTGTGAGTGGGAAGACATCTTCTCCACCCCAAGCTATGAGATTCAGCTGCTGCAGTTCTGTTCTCTTGTCATCCTAAGTACAGCGATGCCACATTAGTATTATAGTTCTTCCATATCTGGGCCAAAATCCAGAATAAAACCACCGCTTTTGAAAACTTACGTTCATTCCGGACAGAAGAAAACGAGGAAAGGGATAATTCAAGCTAAGTAGTTGACTCGTTCGTTGTTAAACTTTGAACTCTCGTCATAAGATGGTGATGATGTTGATCTTGATAGGTATGGAAATAACTAAATGATGCGTTTTCGTATACAATGCTCCATGCGAGAGGGCACCACAGCTATTCCTAGCTAAAACCTTCACCGCCCAACAAGTTGGTCAATCCATCTGCTTGTAGATTCAACTCCTCCAAGTTCTTACTCAAGACCAAAGCCTCATCGAATTTGCGGTGTTTTGTAGCTGTAGCAATCATATCCTCGACCAGGAACTTTTGCTCTTTGATAACCATGAGTTGAGTCCTGTAGTCTTTTATTTCTTTGATGCTTAAGTCTTTATTAGAATTATCTGAATTCCTTTCTTGCGATGAGCCCGGTGAAGGCGATTGGGATGTTAACTTTGCTGTCAATCTTCCTAAAGGGAGCATATTTTCCTGGATGAAAGAAGACGCCCTGGAAATGATAGCACTTTGAATTCTACCTTCTGATGCATTTCTTGGTTTTAGTCTCAGAAGCTGCTTTGTAAGCTGGTCATAGGTGGAGAAAGAATCCACCATCTTGCGTCTAGTCTTTGATAGTTTGGCAACTTCCGAGGGATCTGGCGTTGTTAAACTAGAATTAGTTTGCGATGCTTCTTCCAAATTGGCAACGATTGAGAGAACGACAGAGGAAATGGTGCTCATACGTTCGTAAAGTTGGAATAATATGGACAACGGCATCGCTAGCTCCTTTTCGAACTTCCGTTTCCGGAACAGGGACTGGACACACGAGGAGCAAACCCGGATGCTTGTTTCGATACTAGCAGCATCTGCGGGTTTAGCTATCGGGAGATCGGAAGCAGCGTTCACCAAGTTGGTCACTGGAATGTTGTTAGAGCATTTCGTTATTGCATTATCGCAAACGAGTTTCCCACAAAGCCTGCAGTGATGTTTGCGCAAGGTCAGACCAAACTGTCTCCTGCAGGATGTGCATGCAATGGCAAGATCATCTGGGGTCCACGGCACCACGTTTCTTTCAAGTTGGGATATTTCCATGGGGATCTTAAACGATGCCAGCATAGAGCCTTGGTATCTTGCGTTGATGCGTAGAATACCATTCATAAGCCTGACAAAGCGGTTTTCCAGCTGCAAGAATTGCAGCTGACGATCTTCGGTCCTGGAGCTTCGAAGTTTCTTGAATTCACTGGTCCGACTTCGAAAGCTTGCAAAGTCGTTATAGCCCGGTTTATCCTGTGCACATTGTTGACAACAACGGCACCACTTTCCATCTCTCGGATCGTACTCTGCGTTTACGTTTAATTTGATGACGTTTTGACAATGCTTTATACAGAATAACTCTCCGCATTTTCTGCAATTTATGTGACCTGTTGAACGATTCAGTTTAGCGCAGCATTTGTGGCACCGGCTATGATTCGTGTGTGGTTCTATCCAATGACTTCTGTTCAACGTGAATTTGGTTTTTGCTGCCAAAGGTTTACTTTTGTGTTTGGTGCCATCAAAACGGTGATCATTTTTCTGTAATAGCTCATCCTGGTCTGGTTCTTCAGCAAAGCCATGGGTGCGATCCAGATGGTTGTTCAGTTGCAAAAGATCGACCGTCTTTTCATTACACACGGGACATGCGAGTTCTTCGTTTTTTGTCAAGCCAGGGGTAGCATTAGAATCCTCTGAAGCTGTAGAATTGGGTGCTACATCCATGACAAGCCAGCAAAGGCCCTTTTCAGTTGGGTGGGAGTATTTGTTGCGTTGGAAGCTATGTATCCTTTTTGCTTGGCTTACACATTTTGACGCTATTGAGAGATAGATTAATTATTTTCCTGAGATCACGTGAATCCTGATACAAAACTATAAATTAACTTCAGTCACATGACTTTTTCATTTTGAAAAATGTCACGCTATATTCACGTGTTAAGCACGTGCAAAGATTAATGTCAGATTCAAATCATACCTAACGAAATCGCATTAGACGAGACTCCAAAAGTGTACTCACCGTTACATGAGTACATTCCTCCAGTTTGAATTATCACATTAGACGAATAACGGGTCTTTTCTATAAGAAGGTCGCCAAAACTCCGGTAAGAGATAAAGCCTACTACCTGATGATTATCCTTGGGAATCATGTCTGCTCACTTGTATGAGATCACTGATCCAGGTCAACCTTTCAGAGACGTAACTGACAAAGATGGAACCAAGAAGACGTAAGATCGAACAACTTGATGCATTCTACGCATGCATCAAGGAATGCTTCATGATAGGAAACACTGAAGTGCTGTATATTCCTCAAAAAAAAGCCCACGTGTCGCCTTACGGCGAGACTAGTTTGCCCGAGGAGTATAGCAACCACCCTCAGCTAGCTTTATTCTACTACTCCTACATGATCGACGAGCACACCTTTACCGCTATTCGATCCAATCTGCTGTTTGAATGGCCTCAACCCTACGTGATACTCAACACCATAGTAAGGCGGTTAGAATGTCACCGGTTCATTGTGAATAACAATTATCATTGGCTTCCTGATCAATTGAAGGATTTTATTGGCCACGGCCTGGAGTGTCCCAATAAGAACTCAATAGAGGGGTTAACACCCTTCCCAGAATCAAGAAGACGGCGAACGATCCACATCTGTTTGGGCCCAGCGGACAAAATTTTTGAATTCTTTGAGAAATTAACAAACATGGATGCTGCACGGTCAAAATTTCCACATCTTTCCAGGCTTAATGTGAGGTTTAGCTGCCTGAAAGGGTTCGGTAATAGTTTAGAAAGAGTTCAGCGACTTGCTAGGGCTATCCGGAAAGTATGGATTTACGAACTTGTTAGTTCAGGGGGAGCGACCGGGCAACGGAAGGGTGCTAGTTCCGTTAAACTGGAGAAAACTTCTGGTGCGGGGGAGCAATTTGATGGTCAAGAGCAGGCACAGGAACAGGAGCCAGCACAAGACAATTTCCAGCATGAGATCACAGACGCTGCCTCGTTCTGGGAGAAGCTGTCAGAGTTGGAATCTCACCGGCTCGTTGCCGGGGCGGATGATGCCCGGCAGCTTAAAAAAGCCGGTGCTTACCTTCAAAGTGACGCCGACCTTCAGAAAGAATTCAAGAGAAACAAAAACATGGTCAAAAACATATTTTACAGTTACGTCAAAAGCCTTATGTCAGCCGAGGGACAGGTGAAGTTTAATAGAGGTGTCAAGTGCCTACAAAATGGGATTGTCAATGTGAATCTCTCATACGGTCCTTGTAAATGGATAAAGGCGGTGACAGTATCTTTGGCTGTGCAAAGTAAACATAATGAGGCGCAAGATGTAACGTTCGTGCTCAAATGTTCAATGAGTTATAAAGATTACAAAAAGATAGCTACAGGGAATTGAATGATGTAGCGTGAATAGACGGAACTGATGTGTTCATTGTAGCCGTTACTGATATGTATAGTCTGGGAATAAAACATATAGTTATGGCCTTCAATGGGTGTATGGGTTTCTTATAGAGCTTAAAGAGCGAAATGTGTGGGTGGAAGCGTCATAGTGTCACGTGAGTTTTATGATTTGAGTACTCTCTTGGTGTGTGGGTGGAAGCACGAGCTTATCACGAGAACCAAACGTGACATGGAAAGCACGTGATACTTTCAAAGATTAGCCATATTGGATATATCAAATTCAAATTGTATAAGGTTCAGGACTCTACTTCACTCTTCATGTCATCCATTTTGACAGTCCACAAGCCTTTTCTCCGTCTCTTACGTTGCAAGCCTGATCAATCCATGTCATCGCTCAGGAAATGCCTGTAAGTGATGTCTCTTTGCTAGTGATTCTAACACTGTCTTTCGCACTTTCATTTCATGTTAGTCGCGAGATATTTTGGTTCAAAGCGCAGCTTTTATTTGAACCTGGAGATGGTGTAATGGGCGAGCAAATTGCAGGGTTAAATGTGCTGAAAGAGCACGAAAAAACGTTTTTAAACAAATTATATAACCCATTTTCCCTGTCGTCCCAACGAGTTACCAGATATATTCGAGTGTTGTTTGCGACGACTTGTGCGTTATGCGTTGTGTCTGTAGAACTCACACTTTGGGAGATTGTAAAGGCAGAAAACGAGAGCCCTTTGGAATCCACTGATCTCGCCTCAGCTGTGTGGTTATTCGCCTCAACGCTTTTAGCGCTAATTCTCATTTTGATACAGCCTTATTTGATTCTGTCGTCAGTTTTGAGCAAGTTTTATGGCGACAAGTTGAATCATAGTTCTTTAACGCTAGTTTGTTGCGGAATCATTTTAACTTGGGTTTTTACACTCAATGGCCTGAATGTGGGACCGTTTCGATCCTCAATTAGTCTGCTCACTAAAATCTCCATAATGGGCGTCAGCGTTATGGCAATGTTGTCAGGTGTAGCATGTATTTCTACCCCATATTACAGCGTTGTTTTTTTCTGGCGTAAACGCAAAGGAGGCAGCAGTGGTGTTAGTGCCGGTCGCCTTCCTTCTTCGCACTACACACCGGTTTTCTTTTTGGATGCAGCGGCACTGGAGGCCAAAAAGCATGAATGTGAAGCGCAGATACAGGACAGTTTGGCTGTTCTCCACAGACTTGAAAAAGAACCCGTTCCACCTCCTTTGGCGTTACGCCAGCAGCTTTTCGACAGGACCAGTTATTATCAATTGGAGCTAGCACGACTACAAAAATTAGCGAGCGAGCCCAGGACAAGACATCTTTTGAAGCGTGCATTTCACCTTGGCTTTCTAGCTTATTGCATTTACAAATTGATCTCGATATTTTTATGCAGAGTTCCGACTTTGTGGATCCACAGCATACGGCATCCTGAGGACTACGAGTATGAAAAGCTGATGAAGCATAATTCCGGCGAATCTATAGCCGGTGATCCTCTCGCTGTCTCTTTGGCTAAAATTTGTGACTTTCTTATATTCCGATTGAAGGAAAAAACACAGCAGGAATCTCTTGTCAAACAAATCTCTTTGGTTTTGTCATTATCGTTATTTGGCTGTTCCGTTACAACCGTTGTAACGACGATATCATACCTTACTACCCTTCTACCTCTTCGATTTCGTATTTTGGCATTGAAATCAATGAGGCAAAGTCCGAGGAACGAGCCCCTTCCAACGGTCAATCCGAAGAGCTTCCGAAAGGGCAAGTCAGAACCGTCGATTATAAAGAATCTTCTTATCTCTGAACTTACAGGAATATACGTTCTTGCCACGATACTTATGGTCCGCTCAAATTTAGCAATAGGTGCGGCTCAACGCTTAAATCGAATGCTCGGAGAGAAATCCACAGTGCCCTACATTGTTCTCGATGTGTGGTTCGACAAAATATTTGCCTTGAGCGCTATTATGTCCCTGATAGGAATAAAGCTGGCGGAAAGGACATCAGAGTATCCAAGAATGAACTCTGTATAATATGCATTAGATTCACTATATAACCAATTTAGGTAGGTTAAAAGCCGGTAGCGACGCCGCTCTTAAAGTGCCAGGATTTTCAATCAGTATGATTTCATCGCCGGATATAACGTCGGCCAGCAAAATCGATTTGTATTTTTCAGTAAAGAAAAATGGATGATTGTCTTTATTAATGCGCTTCGCTAGTTGTTCAGAAGTAGGTCTCTCCCTCATTAATGACTCAGTGGTATCGAATTCCTCATCATCTTCGTCATCCTCTTCCCCTCCGTTAACGTAGCTACTTCTGTCAGTAACAGAATTGCCGTCAATCTTATGCTTCTTTGGTCTTTTCCGTGTGCTGATTGGAAGGTCTTGTGACATATCGAAGCTGGCGAGACAGTTAACACCCCATACCCAAACTCTTTCTTGAGAATTTCCGGCACTGAAGATCCCAACAAACTTGTTCCTTGAAGACTCAAATTCTTTTGGCAGATAATCTTTGTTTTTCTTGCACCATTCTGACATCGCACCCACGCCAGATTCGTCAGTCTCTTTCAAAGAAAATTCTAATAGCTTATTTTCTGCTGTCGTCAGTAGAGCAGTACCCTTTTGGCTTATGTGAAGGGCAGTAATGAAACTGGAAACGCGAGCAACAGCGACTGCATGGTTCTCATTGATATTAATTACATCAACGGCTCCGCATGAGCGTGATACAACGGCAACAGAACCCCGACAGTCAATCTGATTGATTGATGCATTGTGTGGTATTTTATGAGACGCAGCGTCTTCAGATAGCGCAGGCAGTTCGATTTCCGTTGCTTCTTCGTCTGCCTCTTCGTCTTCCAGATCTAGCTTAAAGACCTCGTCTTTCGAAGAGACTATAAGTATTTTCGAGTTGTCAATGAATTTGATATGCTTGGAACCAGTTTTCAAAAGAAACTCGTTATCCAATTTGGTTACTTTTAGTTTACCATTGGAAGGATGCAAATGGAAGAGCTTTGTGGTACTGGGCCGACCAACGACTAGAACTTGGCCATCTTCTGAAAGGGCGCATGTTGTGATATTTTGCTCATCCGTCAACGTTAACTTGCAACAAAGTTTGTAGTTTTCTGCATCGCCTGCGTCCATGCCTATGGCCCATATTCTTATTGTTGATTGCTGCCAAACCACACACAAGCGCTGCTCAGCGTTGAAAAGAGCACTTTTATGGAATGGAACGAAGTAGGGGACTTTCGTGTATGTGCCGTCTGTGAAGTTAGAGATTGAACTTATGAAAAGGTTTTTCTCAAGTCCGCCCGAAACAAGAAAGTCAGCACCTTTGGATTGGTAAGAGGCCATTGTTCTTACGTCATTTGAATGCAGTAGTCTATTTGAAGCAATGACCCATTTGGAGTTGTTTTTCGATGCATTGGCAGCCGCAAAGTTATATTGGTAGATCTTGCGGTCTACACCGGCACTGAAAACCTTTGTATTACTTTCATCTGTAGCCAAACATAAGACATCTGCTTCATGGCTTTTGAACGATTGTGTTAATGTGGCATACTGGAGATCCCAGAATTTGACTGCACCTGTGGAGTCACCGGAGACAATTTGATCTTTCTTTGGGAGGTATATAACGCTCCATACCAAAGTAGACTCTTTTTTAGATTTGTCGACCTTCATGGTATGCAAAATTCGTCCCCTCATTTCTTCAGTACTCGAGGCGCTCCAGACTCGTATTCTTCCGTCAGCACAGCCTCCAATTACAGATTCGTTTCCTTTCCACGCGACAGACAGTACTCTGGAGTCTTGTCTTTGGAGAACGGCTTCGTGTTCCATAACGCCCGGTCCACCTGAAATGTCCACAATCACAACACAGCCATTATCGCACCCGACCGCCAATTTTGTTCCTGTCGAGTCTAGAGCCATGGACCATATAACGCCAGCATTGCAATCGTAGTTTTTCAATGCTAGACCAGTTGCTAAGTCCCATTCTGTCACTACTGTAGATGCACCTATCGAGAAAAGTCGCAGCGGTTCTCCGGGCAAATTGCTCCAAACTAGACCTTCCACAGTGCGGTCTTTACCACCTTGGATGATCAGCTCTTGGTACCAGCCATTGCGTGGGTTCCAAATTTCAATATCACCGTTCGACCTTCCCAATGCCAATCTCAAATCTGACGGTGTTCTTTTATCCGCTCTGGAAGCGTGAGAGAATGCAAGTGCGGAGATATTGGCACCGTTGAAATCCGCAAATCGAGCTCTATGTACCAGAACATCTCTTGAGCTTTTAGTCATCTTCCTCTGAGCCCAAAGCTGTGAATTACTCGGTATTTTATCGAGCGATGAGATACATGAGATGAGATGAGATGAGATGCTCTTAGGCCTTATATTGAAAATTTTTTAGAGATGGCATCGACAGTCTGGAAAAAAGTGATCTAAAATCTACACGTATTTAACGTCACATTTCAAAGGATAGAGTTTGAAGACAAAGATGGACTTGAGTCGCTGTGATAAATCTCAAATGCGTTGCCGCAATTGTGGGGCACTGATCGTGTCCCAAAAAAAGGAAAAAAAACCAAAAAAATACGTTGATTCATACTTGGATCGATCCAGATTTTTTGAGAAAAATGGGACACCAAGTGTATTAAAGCTTGCTATAGTGGGTATATCCTTCTAGCAAGCTTCGTGTTCTTGCTCAAGTGAATCGGGTGTCACACAATCTGTTTTGATCCTCGCTGCTCAAGATAAAAAATCCTAAAACCGAAATTTAAAATTCTCTATCCAGCCCAAGCCTGAAATTTAAGAGGTCAAATTAAAATCTCTAAAAGCAAATAAGCCCGGATTGTTACTTAGTTTGACGAATTTCAAGCTTTCTCTTTTTGACGAGATGATCTTGTCATTTTGTACTAATCTGTCAATTTAATTAGCCTATATTTACAAGATGAGTATCCAATGTTGATCTGAAGAGAACTAGCTCTCAAAAGGGTGGAATTGAAGCCTTTTCTACAGGTATAGATGTCTGGAAACATCTCCATAGACTCAGATAGTCCTGATTCAACAAATTCCAAAATTTTTAGGGCCGTCGCCGATGTTTTTCAGAGTGCACAATCCACTTATGCAGGTCATCGCAGACACATCGCGGTCTTGAAAAGAATTCAATCCAAAGCTGTTGAAACCGGGTATGAGGAAGTGTTCAACTACTGGTTTAATAAGATGGTTACGTTGATTTTGCCCCTGAAAAGAACGGAAATCGTGGGTGATAGAATTGTGAGATTGGTCGCAGGATTGGTGGCAAGTCTCGAGCATGAACTAGAGGCCATCAGGGATAAACAGGAAGAATTCGATGGGAAAGAAAAGGTCTTTTCGAGATTCGTGGACCAGTTTATCCGTCATATTCTGCGAGGAGTAGAATCGCGTGAAAAAAATGTAAGGTATAGGGTTGCACAGCTTTTGGCTGTAATCATGGACAACATAGGAGAGATCGATGAGGATCTGTACAAATTGATTATGTGGTCATTCGAGAAACGACTATTTGATAAGGAACCGCCCGTACGAATTCAGGCCATTTTCTGTCTTACCAAATTCCAAGACGAAGACAACGCTTCGGAAACCATGGACGAAGCGTCCACCAAACTAATTCATGCCATTCGGAATGATCCAAGTGCCGAAGTTCGAAGAGCAGCCATGTTGAATCTCGTCAGCCTCGACAAAACAAAAAACATCATAATGGAGCGAGCTCGCGACGTCAACCCTGTTAATCGACGTATCATTTATACAAGAGTGCTGAAGAATATGGGTGCATCTGTATTCCAGGAGCTAGATGAGGCTCTGATTGCGAAGCTGATCACTTGGGGACTTGAAGATCGCGAAGAGGCAGTACGAAATGCTTGTGTGCGTTTGGTAGCCTTTGACTGGTTGAATCTAATGGATGGGGATATTATAAAGCTTCTATCGGAGCTCAATGTGACCTCGAATAATGTTTGCGAAAAAGTTCTAGACGCCATTTTCACTTATAGAGAGGATACTGTTGCTAAGATAAAACTACCTGAAAACGTTTGGGATTCTTTGACGGCCGAAATCACCTTCCTCATAAGAGCATTCCATGCACATTGTATGCAACATAAGCTCGAAGACATAATTGACGACAACTTTCCCGAAGCTTCGAGATTATCGGAGATTTTGCAAAAGTACATGGACCTTAGATTCTCCAACAATGAACTTTCGAAATCAGATGTCACCTATCTCGAGTTTATCATTGAGCAGCTTCTATCAGTAGCTTTCAAGTTTGATTACAGTGACGAAATTGGTAGGCGTGCCATGCTGATGATAATTCGTAACGCTCTGGCAAATTACAGCTTGACCGCACCTATTGTGAAAATAGCCCTCCAAGTACTTAAGGTGTTGTCGATCAATGAGCGTGATTTTATAGCAATGACAGTCGAAATCATCACCGATATACGCGATGAGGATATTGAAAAGCAAGAAGCCGAAGAAGCCAACCGCGATTCACGAGTCAAACCGAACGAGGACGAGGATGATGAAGCTGCTGTAGAGTCATTTCACTCGGCAGTTGACGATCTAGTCAACAACAAAAACACACCAGTCCCAAGTGTCGCAACAGTGGGCCCAGAAAAAGAGGTTAGCCCACATACTCTCCTTGCGTGTCTCACCATGTCACAATATATGCTGGAGCTCATACATTCGTCAATCGATGAAAACGTTATGATATCATCCTTGATTGATACGCTGATTACACCGGCCGTCAGAAGTACTCAGTCAGAAGTTAGAGAACTTGGCGTTCGTAATCTAGGGCTTTGCTCTTTGTTGGATGTCAACATCGCCACTGAAAGTCTTTATCTTTTTGGGATGTGCGTATCCAAGGGTGATGCAGGCCTGAAAACCATAGCACTTAAGGTTATAGCAGACATTTTCTCGGTGCATGGAACAAAAGTGGTGGATGGCGAAGGCAAAGTCGACTCCATCTCCTTGCATAAGATCTTTTACAAAACCTTGAAAAATTGCGAACTACCGGAGTGTCAGGCAACGGTTGCAGAGGGCTTATGCAAACTGTTTCTGGGAGATGTATTCATTGATGATGATCTATTTGAGACCCTTATTCTATCATATTTCTCACCTGCAAACTCTCAAAACGAAGCTTTAGTGCAGGCGTTTGCGTTCTGTCTCCCCGTTTATTGTTATTCTCATATCAGACATCAAAAAAGAATGGTGCGCGTTGCAGGCGACGTGCTACTGAGACTTTCAGTGTTGTGGGATGAGCTGCAGACTAACGACGACAACTCAATGCCTCCTGACTCTATGCTCAAGCCAAATGTCATTCTTCAAGAACTGATAGAGTGGACGGACCCACGAAAAGTTGTAAACCAAACAGAGGAACATCTTCAAGATGAAGAAGATACGCAGCTGGATTTTCTCCTGAACATCCTCCGCATGTACTATAAGTTTGAGCGCAAAGAGGTAAAGAAAATGATTTTGACCAACATCAATAGGTTCACCTTCCAAGATCGGAGTATTCGAAAGTGGAAAGAGGTGCGCGAGATTCTTGAAGACATCTCAGATAACGACGACATCGATTCTACAAGTCGGACGTCTATCAGTAAATTCCTTTTTTCATTACAAGAGAACATTTTGAGTGAAGATGTTGATGTTGAAAGTACGAGAGATGGGGCGAGTGATGTTGAGGAGCAATTATCCACCTCTTCAAGTGAAGAAAGAATGTCAAAAGACGAAAAAACCGATCTGAGTCCAGCTTCATTGAACGATGCAAAATCTAATGTGTCTATGGCTGACGAGGAAAAACCCTCTGTTACCTCTGATGCCCCTTCTCAGGTGTTGTTGCCCTCTGCGTCTGATACAGTTTCTTCTGAAGAAAATAGCCGTCTGCGAAGCAAAAAGAGGAACAGAGCAGACCTTTCTGATTCTGAAAGTAGCTCTGATCGGGAAAAGAGTAATAGAATGGTTAGCTTCGTTTTGCCCGAACCTCAAAGTAGTCAATCTAGTGACTCATCATATGGCGGTCAGCTCGAGGACAGCAGTTTCGAGGACGACAAGGAAGAGTGAACTAGGTCAAGTTATGGGGAAGACAGAGAGTTACCGAGTGATTAAAATTGCAGAAACAATACTTATTTTCAGTATTACTGATGCCAATGCTAGAATTTGTATATGCCTTAAATTTACTACAAATAGCTTCCCAAAATCTGATCATCTCTTAGGTGCTCCTGGACAACGAAGTATATTTCAATAAGCAGACGAGGAAACCTTCTTGCAAAAAAAAGATAAAAGCCGTCTGGAATTGGGCCCATTACCTCTGCAAGCTCTGGGGGCAAATCCATGAAATGATGGTATTTGTTACGAAGAGCCCTCAGTAGATCCATCAATTTTTCGCCGCTGTACTTTCGATATTTTCCTAGGTTCTCCATGAAGATAGTATCAAACTTGACCGTCCAATCGCGATTGGGTATGACCTTTTCTGATACCGCTTCAAGTTTCAACAAAAGGTCACTTGGAGGTACTCGCCTCTCAATCTCAAACCGATCGCTTACTTTGAGCAGGAACTCTAGCTTCTTTGGAAGAGGCCAAAAAAGTGGGTGTTTGATTACTTCGTCTGCTGTCGGCCTCTCAGAAGGTTTGTGAGAAAGCATTCTCGTGAGTAGATCAGTCGCCTCAACGATTGCATATCTATCTCTCAAGGACTTTTCTATTCCGTCTAGGGAATATTCTGCCCTCAAAATGCTTGCATCCCGAGAATATTTGTCACCGAACGGATGGCCACCTTTTGAA
This sequence comes from Lachancea sp. 'fantastica', assembly GCA_900074735.1. NCBI lineage: Eukaryota > Fungi > Ascomycota > Saccharomycetes > Saccharomycetales > Saccharomycetaceae > Lachancea > Lachancea sp. 'fantastica'. Next base: position 1,841,610 of record LT598476.1, on the reverse strand, counting down.
AGCACATAGTGAAAAATGCAACCCATTGAAAAAATATCAATAGCTCTTGTCAGGCGTTTGTGGTAGAATGGATCGAAAGTAGAGGGCTCCAAAATTTCGAGGTCTGTTTCGTCATCCTTGATATCGCTATCGCTGCAGTTGTGATCAATTTCTAGAAGCTCGGGAGCTCTCCAACCACTTGTACCCGACGCATTCCCTTGACGTGTGTGAAAGGACGATTGATCTGGTCCTAGTCTTTTACAAAGGCCAAAATCGGAAATCAGTACCCTCATTGGGGCAAGATGACTGTTCAAACGTTGCATGTATTTCCTTGTGGGGGCCACTAAAATGTTCTGAGGTTTCAGGTCCCGGTGGACAATCTTTATGGCGTGCAGATGTGCGACTCCTTGAGCAATTTGAAGTAAAACATTTAGCGGATCAAGTACACTTTGAGCTTCTAATATTGCTGAGCTCGATCCTTTTCCCACAATGACATCCTCTAATGTTGCGGTGCATAGTTCCAAGGCAATGTAAAGAAAACGCCCCGAAGTCTCCGAGCAATAGTATCTCACGACATTCGGATGATGATCACTTTCTGTTAAAAGCTTAATTTCTTGCGTCCCCACCTCATAAAAGTCAATAAGCATGCGCTTAATGGCAACCGGTCTGTGCTGAAAAGTACCTTGAAATACGACGGTCCCTGCCGATCCATATCCAAGGACTTTTTTGGTCACCACCAAGTGTTGGAGATCCCCTTCCGCTTCAACATCAGGTCCCCGAGGTTCAACCTCTGTAACGGCAGGGCTAGATTCTTTTCTTTGTTTTTTCCCACCCCTAGATCCTCTCTTGCGTTTCTTGCGATCAGCCGACGCAGTATTATCTTGCATCGCTTCAACGTTCGATTCAGGTTCCTCGATCTTGACATGTTTTGCATTAACTTCTTCAACTGCCGGATCGAGTGGAGGTCTAGTATCATTCTCTATTTCGACTGGACCAGTACTTGTGTTGTCTCTTTTGAATAAGCCCGTGCGCTCCAACCATATGTGCAGGGGCGCCAAAACCCTGAATTTTGACAGCAGTCCAAGAATGAAGAACGAAACTACAAGCATAAGCCCACCTTCCACAATCCGGTAAACGAAGTCTGCAAATCTGAACACGTAAGACTTCCGATCTTTCAAAAGTAGCTCTCGTGTGATTCTTTCCTCTGCCTCTAAGCGCAGCACTTGAAGTTCTCTTTTCGAAACATATTTTTCGAGTGCCTTTGGTGAAGTCGCTTCTAAAGCAATGGCATCCGACGTCCTGAGAGATCTATTTGGACCATCCAAAAGAAGTCTGGAACTGCCTGGTAAAGAAGGCTGCATGGCGTTCGTCCTATTGTGGCGAACTTGTTCGAATTGTAGGTTTTGCAATTTATGAACGCCCAGTATGGTCTGTTCTACGGTTTCATTGCCAGCCATATGCAGAAGCAGATCGTTTTTCTGCCTCGAAATCTCAGAATTTGCAGCAGAGCCCACTAGGGAGGGATAGTGCACGTCTGACATAGCGAATAAACTGTTCCCGGATGTTAACCCAATTAACACACTGTTTTCACCGCGACCTTCGGACCGTGGATTCAAGGGGTGTGGCAAGAGAATCATTTCTTTTGTATCTCTATCAGTGAAAACATCAAAAATACTGTTGATGGTACTTTGGAACTGTGGGGAGATCCATTTGGCGTGTCTTAACTCAGAATCTACCGCTAGAAGAGAATTACCATCAAATGGCGCGATTGAGATGCCATCGGACGCTTGCGTGTAATCCGATGCCAAATGTGCGTCTGCAGTATTTTGCTTCCACACCGCATATGTTACGTTGTAGACAATGCCGCTTTTGTTGTAAATGCTGAGCTGGTAAGTTGTCTTACCCAGCACAAAGATGTCATCGCACGAAACCGCGTCTGGTTCGAAATCATTACAATCGACCTCTGTATCGTGATTAGGAAAATTTTCGGTTCCTGCTCCGTATGCCGACACAATTTGACCACTCTTGATGTCGATGTTGTATACAACAGACTGCCGAGCGCCTGCATATATTTTTTCGTCGTCAAATGTTGTTCCATCTTCGTCAATGACAATTTTGGTCTTTAAATCTAATGGAGATAAATCCACAAGGTGCTTGATTGAGATGGGCAGCTTTTGCAAGCCTTGGAAATTGTTGTAGTAGTAGATATTTCCCTCGTCGTATGGTTCAACGATCAGTGTCTCATTTTGTAGCTGCGTTGTTTCAGACACCGAGATAAGAGGTGGGCTGGCGTTATCTATGGACCACTGGACCTCGCCCGTGGACCGCCTAAGAGCATGTATATTCCCCTCCAGATCCGTTGCTAATATTATATCCAGCAAATCAAAGTTTTCCGTGCTTCGGTCGCTTGACGAGAGTGACAGTACTGTTTTCGGTACGTCATGGTCCAAAATGCTATCTGACTTGGGAAAAAAGCTTCGCGGAGTTTCCAAGCTTTCATATTTATCATCCACACCCCAATATGGTTGAGCTGTGGCCGCCGGGTTAGCTGCTTCGAAATTGGATGTGTCAGTCTTCCTGAAAATTGTAGGTTTTGCAGTGTATACCTCAGCATGCAATGTGTCTACAGTGAGTGTTCTTGTTTGGCCGTAAGTCGAGTCTTTCTTCCTAATCCACTGTGGCCAGCCACACCTTACCTCCGTGAAAAACAAGCACAATACTCCGAGATACACTATGAGCAACTTCGGACTTCTATGATGCATCATGCTCGAACAAATTGATGTTCAGTATCAATGCTGCGATAACTCACTCGCCACACCGCTCCGTTTCAACTTATGCAAAAACCAACAAGACAGCTCAAGATACCGTTCTAATTGTGGTTTGCATCAACCTGGGATGGAGCTAGGCGGTGGGGCTTCAACGTGTGTGATTTTCTTCGCTCTTTTTGAACCAAGATGTGATGCACTAGCTAGCGTTTTTTCACTACCCAACTCAACGAGCATTTTCGACACCTTTACCAAAAAAGCTACTTCGTGGTAAGTGATTTGTACCAAAGCTAGTTTAGAAGTTCCGCTCCACTACAAGTAGTGTCAGAATACAGCCCATGAAACAAACAAATTCCAGCAATTCCCACTTTGCCAGCACTTTTCTCGCGTTTCATAGCTTATCACTCATATCGTAGTTCATTTCTTCAAAAACTTCCTTGATCTTACAATTTTTTTCGTCCGCGATCATTTGGGCTAGGGCCAAACCAGTGTCTCGAAGCTCATTATACCTTTTCAAATGTGAAATATGTTCTTTGATGACTTTATCTGCTGAATAGTTGCTGGACCACGATCTTTAGTCAGTAGGGGTTCATAGTTCCCACTCAAAATGAGAAAGGGTACTTTATAATCGTCATACACATTGTTTAAGTCACTCAATTTATGGAACTGGTCCAGTAATGAGACATTCAAGCGCTCCAGTTCTTCGAGATCTGCTGCATGTTGAGTCGAACGCAATCCTGCGCCAAATGGAGTCATTATATAGCTGTAAAGATTCGAAACGGTCTGTGTTCTTGTCAATTCTTGCCTTCAAAAAGTGATGTGAAGAGGACAAGAAATTTAGCCGCCGTTGAAATAAATTTAATCCACAAAAATACACAATATCAGCTATTTCGTATAAAGGTATGTGGGGTCGATGAGGGCTAGATCTGTAAACCTGGACAGGAAAGAATGGCAACAGCTTAGCATTTAACATTATGCGTAACAATTGGTTTCATTCTCGGTCACTTTTGTATTCTTTTGTATTCACACATATTTTCTTCATAATACACTGTTGATTCCTTTTAGACGGTGGTAGTGTTCAAATAAGATCTCAATTCGTCAAGTTTGACCTCGGCCAGCCGTATGGTCTCCTCGAGATCCTGGCGTGCGTGAAGTGACATCCGTCGTCTGGCGTAGTCAGGGGAGTGGTTTTCTTGTAAGATAGTACTTCGATCTTTTATCCACTCCCATAGCTCGCTCTCGGATGCCGTAACGACATTCCAGGCCTTTGAACTTTTTCGTGACGCGCGAACGTCGCGATCGAACGTTCCATACAATGTATCGAGTGTTGGAGCATAGTTGTACGTTTCACCTCCTATCATGATGCGCCCTGGCCCAACAATAGCAGATGCACCGTGCCTACTGGAAGCAAACCTTGCTATGATAACAATTGTGCTGACAAGCGCAAAGAGAAATATCAACACTTGATAGGGCAAAGAGAGATTCATGAACCATTCCAAAGCAGTATCCAGAGATAGCCCTGTCGAAGACCGAGGGGCCTCCGTTGACTTGGAAGAACTGACAGCCGCTTTAGGCTTCTTTGGTTTGGACTTGGTGGTTCTCCTAATATGGCCCTTTTTAGTTGTCCCGGCTTCTGCAACAATGTCCTTCAACTCTTGACCCATGACAGCAATAGAACTTTTCTGCCCATCCAGTGAGCCTTTTTCAACAGCACTTTTGATCCAGCTTTTGGCAGTCCAAACAACGTTCGATACCACGAGTATGTTGGTTTGGTTGTTGGAACCCCAATACAGATGCAGCTTAGTATTGACTGAAAACGATGAACCCGATGGGACGTCAGGCGTTTTAGTGATTTGACGTACAATAATTTGGCTCTCTAGATCATTGCGCTCAACTTTTTCTTCAATATAGCACTTCGTCTTTTTCGGACCAACAGGTCCGCTCAAAGGTTTGGTATACTGGTATTCTCTTTTGCCATCCTTAAATTGAGGAAGCGTCGATATGTCATAGTTTCCTTGCTTTTCAAGGATTCTTTGAAGATAAGAAGTGTCGTCGCCAAACAAAAGTTGATGAACCGTACCTAAAGGGGCCGGTATTACTAAACTGTCTGTAATAACAACGTCACCGTCTTCCTTCGTGTAGTCAGAGCTAGTCTTGGCATGTTCACTAGGTCCGGCTGTTGGAAGATTCTGTGTGTAAGCATCTTCGCTACTAGGCGTCTCATTCGATTCTTTGGCACCTTTGCTCTCTTTCCCATGAATGATTTTATTGATCTCCTCGATCATCGTCTTTGTTGTTGTCGTGACACCATCAAACGTGTGTTTTTCGATCGCGGCCTTTAACCAACTTTTGCCCGTCCACTTAACATTAACCGCAACGATCAGCTTCGTGCAGTTCCGAGGCGCCCAGGAGTAATAGAGAGATGTAACTACCAAGAACGAATTCCCAGAAGGCACATCTGGAGTTTTCGATACCTGGACAACCTTGACGTAATCTTCCAGGTCGTAATGGTCAATAGTTTCCGTGATTTCGCAACCTGTCTTGCTCGGACCAATAGACCCGCCTAAGGGCTTCACGTAATTGTACGTCCGCTCATGAGTGGCCATTATGGGTGGAATCTTCGACAAGTCATAATTTTTCTGCGCCTCCAAAATCTTCTTCGTGTAAGACACATTATCCCCGTAAAGCAGATTAACAATTTTACCCAACGGAGCTTCAAAAACTGTTTCCGCTATCACCCTATCGTCGGCCGCGGTAAGGTGCTCGCCAGAGGTCGGTGAATGCTGTTCGGGACCCAGGGTGGAAATCTTCTGCTTTCTGCTAAGTCTGAACTCACCATTAGCAATCTCAGACAGATCTGGCCTGGAGTTATAGTCGTCGTCTTCTCCATGCCCATCATCTGTTAAACTTTCGTCACTGGTCTCTTCCCCACTGGAATAGCCTTCCGAGGACGTCTCAGAAGATAGTTGAGCCTCGCTTTCCGAGTGAGAATCTAGGGTACTGTTACTGGACCTGGGAGATGTGCTATTCATGCCGCCCATCTTTAGCCGTACATCAGAGTCTTCTATAGTCTGATTCCAAATCGAGGTGATAAAGTCAAAAGCGGCGTCGCGAGACATAATCGACGCAAAAGTATATCTCGAATGTAAAGTTTGAAAAACCATCCCATTGGGGAATATACCCGCCGTGGACTTCTTTTCGATTTGGACGATTTCTTTGAAGGGAATAATAACGTTTGTTACCCACCCTAGAATGCTGGAATTGAAACACACATGCTCCCAGGATATATACATGCGACCATGCAGTAGTATATCACGAGATAAAGCACAGCTGTAGTCTGCTAGCAATGATTCTGACGACGAGACTCCCGATTCTTTGAATAGAGAATGAAACTCGTTTTGTTTTCTTTCTGAGATATGGATTGATCCGCGTGGACTCCTCACTTCATGCTTTCTAGTCCCCTCAGTTAGTGCAGATGCACTGTCGTTTGATTGAACGCTAACTTGACCGCCCGGTCCGGCCTCGCCGTGGCTTAAGGATCTATTTCTTTGCAACGAGTTTCTCACACCTCTGGAAGATACAGCTCGAAGTGAAAGTTGGTGAAGAGATCGAGGTCTCATGGTGCTAGCCCTTTTGCGCTGCTTCTTTTCTTCTAGCGTTCTCTGCTGTGCGTTCGAGCCACTTGCTGCCCCATTTTTGTCGAGAGAGATGCTCGATTGAGCTCCAGGGTCACTTCTAACAGGTGATGGGGATTTAACCATAACATCACCGAGACTTGTCTCAATGTTGTAGGCGAGCTCCTTGTCCCGGTTGCCTGATGAATTTAGTGACCGCCCACGTTGCGGAAAAGATGATCGTTTTTCGTCCTCATTTTTCATAGGTTCTTCCTCTAGTGATGTATCGCTTATGTTGGTGCTAGCAAGGGCATCCAAAGTCAAATTGCCTCTGCCTAACGTAGCTATGGGCGGCTCACCCCGAAGCGAGCGGAAGTGTATTTTTTCTGTCACCGAACCTAGGTCTGTATCAGCCCCAGAGGCGCTGCCATCAGGTTCATTGACAACAATACTAGGCGCACCTGAATATTCAGACTCTAGTCTAGCCAGAGAAGAGCTCAGAGACGACTTGTCGTTTGGTCTTGGATTATAGTTCGGTGAAAGCAGATTATTGGATTCATTTTGGTTTTGGCCCATCGGACTACTGGCTAGCAAAAAATCCAGATGCTTCAAAAATGAAGAGTTTGGTGCCTGGTCTTGTTGCTCAGCCTTGTGTGGGGTGGGAACGGTTGGTAGAGTTTCCACGGCATGCTGTGATGTTTCTGAAGGCGAGGTTTTCTCGGCATTAGGTTTTGGTAAAAGGTGGTTCGCAGCATTATGGGCAGCTGAAAGAATAGACGAGAAAACACCATTAGGAGCCTTTTGTTCATTTTCATTATCTTCTTTATCTGAGCGGAGAAGCACGCTACTGCCCTTTGTGCTTAGTCTTGCAGAACCAAGATTCGGTTCAGCTGGCTTCGAAGGCTGTGGGGAGTCATTGACCGGCTGGTTTGATGCATTATTTTTTTCGCTGGTTTCGCTTGTGGCTCTGAGTGCTCTATTGCTATCGCTGTGGCTATTAAAAGAGTTCAGTTTCGATTTGACTATATCGGAAGTCTTGCGTTTGGCTCTGCTTGGAGGGCTAGAGCTTTTCCTCTTCTTCCCGCCGTTAAGTCCATCGGTCTCTGTATCCAAGTCTGCACCGGTTCGTGACGGTTCCGTTTGAAGGTTCGAAACCGATCGATCCCTTACGATACGGCGCACAACGGCATGGTTCCCAGCATTTTCAGAACTTTTTATGTTATTCTTACCATTTATTTCCCTTTCCTTATCGCTTTTGGCCTTCTTCTTCTTGTGGAGAAATCCCATCCCTGGACTTTCTGTGATCGGACGGTAAGTTCTGTTAGCAATTGATTCGTTTTGGGAGCTCATAAATATGCATCCACAGGGCAAGTATCGCGGCTCTGTAATATAGTCGATCTTGACTGTGAAAGGCTCGGATTTTGTTTATGTATTTTGTATTTTGGCGCAGATTCTGTTCTAGCGACACTAATGGTTGAGCAGCAAGACTTCACCTATACTGAACCTTATTTCGCACAATGAGGACGAAAAAGTTCACAAAAAGTCCTGGTGCGTCAGCTAGAGGAATGGGAGACCACTAGTGACGTTGCTTACAACAGTTTCTAGCTGCTTTTCAGTCGATGATCAGGCCCGTTGCCAAAAGTTTCAATTGACATTTGTTAATTAGACGGTTTGCATACAATATTCTCCCTTTGACATTTTTAACGGTGTATTGAGCCGCGTCAGTGGTGTAGAAGGTGACATGAAATAAACAAAAGTTTAGCAGTGAAGAATGATGATACTTTCAGTTGGAAGATGACGGGCAGGGTTGAGATAAGCGTTTTTTATTGTTTGAATGCTACCAAAGAAATTATTTTTATGTGTCATCGCCGCCATGCTTTTAGAGATTTCAATAAAATATCCAGGAACACAAAAATTGGTGTATTGTGCGTCAAAATGCCACGATGATTGAAAGTTTGGAGTGTACAAGTGAATTTTATTATTCGAGCAAGGCTTTGAGGTGTAAAATGATCGAAGGTGTCAGTATTTACGTCCTTTCAATTTTAGAAAGAAAAAACAGAGCCTATACCCTACGATAATTTCGCGATTGATTCAAGAGATTATTCTGGTGCTATTTTTTAAAAGTTCAGAAGCTCTTTCAAGTTTTGAAGATAGCCTTTGGTTCAATTCTTCGAATATCGAGTGCTTCTCTGACAATATTGCTAATTCGTATCACTTTAGACTAATGAGACGTATACATTGATTACTATGGGCAAGACAGAGACGGATCGATCAACTTTGGGTATTTCTAAAACGGCAGCGAGCAATTAAGCAAGGCGTTGAAAGATGCAAAGATTGTGGTGACAGATCCAGTTTTCGAGCATAGATTACATTATGGGATATTCTTTTCAAACGTGACCACTAAAGTTCTCAGAAACGTTGTGAGAGCGTTTTTTTTTTCAGTCACTTCCAATATCAGTTGCAAGCCTTGGCGTTCGTCATTGCTTCAACGGTCTTCTGCCCATTCGTTTTCGCGTCTAATTGCGGCCTCTTCTTCCGGGGTGAAATCGTTCACGATGTTGAAAGTTCGTCTGATTTCCTCAGGAGTCCTGCCACGTATCATTTCTGCAACCACTTTGCAGCCTGCGTCCAGCAGAGGCTTGATATTCAGATAGTTAGCGGCCTGCATGATCTCATAAAGCATCTCCTGGTCCACTTTCAAAAACTCACGATCCCAAGGATCGGCGGGGGCTGTTTTGCGCGCGTCATCGTCGTTTTCGTCTGGGAAATTCGAGTCTCTGTGGTGTTCGGCCCATTCAATGACTTTCTGCAAAACGGAAGATCTAACGTTAGGAACAGGCATCACAATCTCGTCATCCTCATCAGCACCATCCTCATCAGAGTCGGAATCACTTCCGCTCTGAAGTCCGTTGTCTTGCATGTCGTTCAAGTAATTTTTGAGCAGAAGAGATCTTTCTGCGATCTTGCGTTCCACGGTGAACCTCTCTCCTTCCACAGAGACAAGAACAACACTCTGTTTATTATCTTTTGCCATGTTTGCCCTTATATGCTATCGCTTATTGAAAACTAACGGTATCTGACCTGGTTTGAAGTCGTTTAGTCTCGATCTTCTTGTACCTAATGCTACTTACTTAAACCTTTAACGCATCCTTGTCAATTTCAAATATCGAAAATGACATCCCTTTCTACGAAATTACTTTTGGAAGATCTTTCATGATGACAGCGATCTCTTTTAAACTTGAAGAAGAGTGACAGACTGGAGAATAGAAGACCCAATGAGCTGGGAAGAGCTTTTTTGAGAAGCTCTCAATTTATTTGAAATAACTGGGTACTCTGGGTTTTGTCAAGTTCGCAAAAAAAAAAAAATCTGACGGCTGTCATACTGATAATAATATGAGTCCTGACATACCAATGAGACAGCTTTCGTAAGTAAACCTACTTGTGTATATATAGGTAAATCATCGAACCCTTTTTTGGTCTTCAAAAATTTCCTTTCTATTCAAGCTCTTTCAACAAGCCGTCAAGATTTATTTCTTGCCTGTAAAATCTGTAGCACTTAAGAATAAGAGATACTAAGAAATAGATACATTTATAGTGACGTAGCGAAAGACGTACAATAGCGATTGCTCCATCTTCACAGGCCTTGCCTCTATCGTTTCAATTATTTTGAGAGTTTTGATGCTAGAATCGAGGCAACGCCCTGAAATTTTAAAATCCAAAATTACTATAGACACTGGCACTGAGGTCATCAAGTTCTGGAATGGAGTCTAACCTTTGCAAAAAAACGTTGTTCATCGACACCACTCCACTTTTGAGCATTTCGTCACAGCACCCTTTGCAACTGACGGCGAACAAAGCCATTTGGTACTTCTCGTCATCACCAGCTGTGGAAGCAGTCACTGAGGTAGTGTCCTCGCTATTGGAAGGTTTGCGCTTACTTTTTTTAGCCACGTTCTCTTCAACGTGTAGCATCGCAAACTGGAATGCTTCGTTGACAAGGCTCTCCAAGACGACCAAAGATGCTGTGGATTGCACGCACTTGCTTGTTTCGTTCAAGAGCTGGCGCAATACAGTATTGTCGTCATATAACAATTTTAATGCATCTGAGTCCAGTGTTTGCTGAAGCACAAATTGCTCGAGGTTTGAGTCCGGGAGTAAAGTTTGCTTCAGTGGCTGTATTCCATTTTCTGTCTGGACGTCGAATTGTACTAAAAGCTCTGTATTGATGGAATGCAAAACACGCGTCAACCTGTCCCCGAAATCCTGAACAGACAGCACATCTCGCGGATTCAATTCTGCAAACTCACGTTCGACCAATTTCTCGGCCAGAGACTTGAATTGTAGCCACCCGCGGTTGAGAAGCCACCATGAAAATGACAGAAATGCCTGTTCGTTAATGTAGCTCGATTTCCGAGCATGTTGCGCTTCTTCGGAAAGATCTGGACCCGTTGAGTGCTCTTTGGGGGCAGATTGGGTATCTGTTGAAGCTGTTTGCCAGAAACTGTTCAGCCAGGAGGTGAGAAACCCTTTATTAGAGGATTCTTTCTCAACGGCGACTTTCACTGCGCTTTCGAGGTATTCCCGTCTTGCCAAGATGTTGAGTTGCAGTCTTGTTAGTAGCAGCAGCGAGGAGACGCTGTAAATGACGGTGCAAAGCTTGACCAACGACTTGAGCTTGAGTTCATTCCACAGTTCTGCTTTGGTTCTGGCGTCGGCTGGAGTACCACTGGAGCTAGCCAAGTGTGCTTCCGTGACGCTTGTGCTCATGCCTGATGATAATCCATCGCGTTCGGCGTCCGTGGAGCCTCGAGAAACTTTTCTTGAGAGTTTCTTGCCCTTCAGAGACCCCACGATTTCGTCCACGTCCAGGTCTTTAACCAGCACAAGCGATAGCACGGGGACAAGCTCGTACATGGTATAAAGCGCATCCTGCTGGGTTTGCACGAAACGACGCTTGATTTGCTCCTTCACAAATTGTTGTTCGCTTATTTTCAGCTGTTGTTTCCAGAGCCACTTTTTGATGAGATACAGCGAAACAGCTCCTGTACTAAAGATAAAGGCGACCGTAGCAGAAGAAACCAGCACCTTATTCCTGTGCCTCTGCCAAAGCGATCTGCTGGACATTTCTGTACGTTTTTAGAAGTGAAAGATATGCGGTTATGTGTGAAATATGTGTTGTATTCTGGTATTTCGCGATGTTGTAGATTGAACTTGAATCTTATAATAAGGTAATTACTATCTCACTTCCACAGCTTGTAGCGAGTAAAAACAGTAGATGTTGGCCCACAGACCGTAAGCCTTACAAGGTCTGCCTAATAGGTGAAATCCCAACAGTTTGTATAAGATGGTTTGGTCACCAGAGCTTTTTCCCACTAGAGACTGTCTTTTTGGCGATCTCTTTTTACTTTAGTCAAGTTGGATATTTAAAGGTACATTGTAAAGGACGGGTCTCCGATTAGAAGTCATTGACAAAAGACTGGAAAGTCGAAAGATAACATTCGACTGAAGATTGAGAATGTGCTATAAGAATGAGAGCCAAATTATTGGTTATAATCACCGTTAAATAATAAAGATGTGATTGTATTGAAAGTAATTTGTTCTACTAACCTATGCGGTTTTGGTATCGTTTCTGACCTTCCCGAATAAACATAGGGCAACAGATATGCTATGCTATGCTATGTTATGCTGGACGGTGCTAGAGCGTAACAAGAATACATATTTTTGACTACAGTTCCAAAAAGTCGCCTATGAAGGATTGACTCGTCAAGAAAAAAAGTAGGTATAAAGATCATCAGAATACATGTAGGGTAAAACACACCTCGCGGATCGATATCCAATGTTGAAAATGTTCGAAAATGCACGGCTTATCCTCACTTTTGCCTCGCTTGATGATTGCTTGACTGCTAGCTGTTCGACAGGGTCCTAATATATATGGTGATGAGGTTGAAAAATGAAAATTATCTTACCATTCTAGCTTCAAAAGCTCATCGAACAAACAGTCAAGTCGTCACAGCGGGCGTTGAGTAGCATCAATTATGGAGGACAGCAGCAAGATCAGACCATACATCTCGCATTTGAATGCACAACTGGCCAAACTGGGGCCAGAAATCACCAAATTCACGGAAAAATCGCTGGAAGAACAGCTTCTGCTGCTAAAAGATGAAAGGTCGAAACTCGATTTGTCGAACCGGTACGCCTATGTTCTCTCTTCCTTGCTCTTTGCGTACATGAAACTGCATAATGTCAAGGATCTGGGCCCTGTGAAACAAGAGTTGGCGCGAGTCAAACGGTACATGGACTTGGCTCGCCAGTTGGACGACAAAGAAGAAAAACAAGCGAAAAACGAGCAGGAGAGTAAAGAACGCGCTAAGCAGGTGATACACTCTGCTCTCGATGGCCGGACTGCAAGCCCTGCCATCAGCAAAGTTAATTTTCAAGGAAAACACACCAAATTCACGGAAGATGCCACAACAGGCTCAAAAGACGAAGCTGAGACTGAGACTGAAAATGGGATTAAAACTAAAACGGCCAAGAGCACGATACCGAGCAAATCAAGATCAGCAGGAAAGGTATCCAAAAAAAGCAAACGCTGAGCTTCATCAGTGCTGCCCGATGAAAAAGTGAATGATCAGAAAACGAGACACTAGATGGCTTTGATCAGCCCACCGCATTCAAATTTGCGCAATGTATACTACACGACACATGAACATGCCATTCATTGTTCTATCTGTCCGTTAATGGGGGAGTATAGAGGTGACATTTTGTAAAGTATAGGTTTGTAGGCATCAAACCGCACAATTTGCCCACCGTAAAGGAGCTCAAACCAGTTATTGAACCCAGGAATACTTTGAGCATTGAGCGGTGACAATCTCGATATCCTGATGGGCTTTCATCATGGACTATCGCTGGCTCCGTTCTCGATGACTACGATACTCATCTAATAAGCTTCGATCTCAAATACGCTCTTTAAGAACACCAGTTGCCACTCCGCTCAAAGGTTATAAGAACTCATCCAACGCTTTCAGTGGTCTAGAGGATCTCGACTCTGGTGGGTTTCAAGGAATTGATAAGATTCGGCTTTCTAAAACTAATTTTGACGCAAGAGCACACATTTTCGATGTCCCAAGAAACTGTAGATACCTTTATGGCGATCACCGGCGCCGAAAATAGTGAATTGGCTCAGCATTTCTTGGAAATGGCTGGTGGGAACCTTGAAACCGCTATCTCGCTCTTTTTTGAACATGGTGGCAATGCTCAATTGACAAATAGAGGTTCGGCCAATGCAAATCCGGAGCTTCCTGCACAGTCCCAATTCTCACCAGCACCAGTTCAAGAGAGCTATAGGGCACCAGATGAAGCCCGGCATGAGACTTTGGTCGACACGCATGTATTCCCGTCAGTTTACGGTGGTGTAGGAGGCCGGTTTGGTCCATTACGTCAAGCAAGAGGCATGTTCGATGAAACTCGTTCACGAGGAGTCTTCAACCAGCAATTGGAATCGGATGCTGAAGAAAACTCAGAGTTTTCCGAAGAAGAGGATTTCAGACCTTCGTATGAATACGTGGAAGAAACTGTGATGGAATTAGACGACGACGGGAGCATACATGAAGTCACAAAACTAGTTCGCAAACCTCGAGAAATGACCAAGGAACAGAAGTTGGCTATGCTTTTCAGGCCGCCCTTCGACGTGATGGCGAAAATCGACTTGGACGGTGCCAAACTTCGAGGACGTGAAACGCAAAAATGGATCATGATCAACATTCAAGCAGTTGAAATTTTCCAATGCCAAGCTCTGAATCGAGATGTTTGGTCCCACAAAGACGTGAAAAGACTTATCAAGCAAAACTTCATTTTCTTGCAATATCAATATGACTCTCCAAATGCTAGACCGTATGTCCAGTTTTATGGTCCACACACCAAAGACGATTTGCCTCATGTTGCCATTTTGGATCCCATCACGGGAGAACGGGTCAAACAATGGAACAGAAACATACCCGATCCTTTGGATTTTGTCAAGGACGTAGAGGAGTTTTTGTCACAGTTCTCGTTGCATCCTGGCTCCACGAACCCTACTGTCAGGGAGCCCACTCCAGATCTAGACCCGACTTTGCTGTCCGAGGAGCAGCAAATGGAATTGGCCATCCAAGAGTCTCTTGGCCGCGACCAGTCTGAACCAGTGAAAGTGGATCAAGAAGCACCCATCCCAATGGATACCGAAGTCGATAACACAGATTTGGAGGCTCACAATGAGAGTGAGGAGGACCCATACAAAGCGCTTTTCGATACCATAAGCCCTCGTGACCACCCTGAGCCCGCTAATGAACCTGGTGTGACGACTCGCGTTCAAATACGGACCGGTGACGGACGCAGGATCGTGAGACGGTTCCAAAGCAAGCGAGACACAGTTCGAGTAATTTTCGAAGTCGTCAAGAATAGTGTTGAGGGCTTCCAGAACGAATACTTTACCATTAGCGATCATGCCAGAGAGAATCTGCTGAACAAGCTGGATCAAACCATAGAGGAAGCAGGACTAAACAACAGCTCCTTACTTCTCGAACTAGTGCAAGATTGAAAACTGTTGATCAAGCCTTGGCTTCTTGCAACTGGAGAGCTTGTGAAAAAACTCTGAGGCTGTATCTGCACCAAGGTCAACAAATGCATGTGAAATTCATGTGACCATTGGCGGCAGCCTAAATTGCGTGTCTGCTTACGTCATCGCCAAGTATCAAAAAACACCACGTGATCTTTATTCATAAAGTTCAAGATATCATATCATTACTTGTCATCAACAAAGAAACGTTGAAGGACACACTCTGTCAACACAAAACTCTGCTCAAACGTCCTCTGGAAAGGCCAATGAGACTTACAAACTTTCTGTCAGTTGTGCTGGCGTGTTTAACGCTACAAATTGTGACCGCAGACCCCTCGCACACCAACAATTGGGCCGTTCTGGTGTGCACATCTCGATTTTGGTTCAACTATAGACATATGGCAAATGTGCTCAGCATGTACAGGACAGTCAAACGACTGGGTATACCGGATTCGCAGATCATTTTGATGATGAGCGACGACGTGGCGTGCAATTCAAGAAACTTGTTTCCAGGAAGCGTTTTCAACAATCAAGATCGAGTTCTCGACTTGTACGGGGAATCGGTGGAAGTGGACTACAAAGGCTACGAGGTAACAGTGGAAAACTTCATCCGGCTGTTGACCGATCGTTGGGGTGAAGAACAGCCGAAATCCAAACGTCTTCTGACGGACGAAAACTCCAACATTTTCATATATATGACAGGACATGGTGGGGCTGATTTTTTGAAATTCCAAGACGCAGAGGAAATCGCTTCGCAAGACATTGCAGACGCCTTTGCTCAGATGCACGAAAAAAAGCGTTACAACGAGATCTTTTTTATGATTGATACATGCCAAGCCAATAGCATGTATTCGAAATTCTACTCGCCAAACGTATTGGCAGTGGGGTCCAGTAGATTGGACGAAAGCTCGTACTCGCACCATTCTGACGTGGAAGTCGGAGTCGCCGTCATCGACAGATTCACTTATTACACGCTCGACTTTATGGAAAATATTGCCAAGAATTCTTCGTTAACTTTGCAAGATCTCTTTGATTTCTATACCTTTGAGAAAGTACACTCACATGTTGGTGTCAGGACCGATTTATACAGTAGAGATCCATCCGAAGTGCTGGTCACTGATTTTTTTGGAAGCGTGAAGCACATTGTCAAAGACACGCATAATCAAGAAAATGACTTTCTTGCGGTTAACGATAGCCCTGACGGACAAGACAAATATGCAGAGCATATTGTTAACCTAGCGATAGACAAATCGAAAAATAATCCGTTGGAAAGCTCAAAAAATTCACCAGTGAGCAAAGCAAATATAATGAAGTCAGAGAAAAGTGTTGTGACGTTCGACAAATCCAAAGCGAATAATATGTGGACAACCGCAGTGCCTTTCAGTCTTCTCTTTAGCGCTGTTGTATTAGCGATTGGCACTAAGAGCCAAAAAGCGGTCTAATTTGCTGCAATAAGTAAGGTGTATGTAGGAATTACGGAAGATAATGTCAATGTTGACAAACAATTATGTTCAACCGCGACGTGCAAGGCTGATATGCGTGTTTCCGTCTAATAGAGGGTTCGATTCTGCTTCTGGAGAAGCAACGAAGTGAAATGACGTAGAATGCAATTATGTGAGTATCTAGCTCAACGATAATGTATGTATGTGTTGAATACGACATTGAAGACAATGAAGTAAAAGAAAATGAATTAGAACCAATTTTCATTACTTGGTCAATGCAAGCATCTTGAGTGCGGGATTTCAATCTTGTTGTTGTAGCATCAGCCAGTTGTTCTTGTACTGTTCTAATGAACCAATTAACTCGTCCTGTATTGAACTAGACTTTCTCTCCGTTCTTACATTTTTGAAGGAATTGTAACTGGCTGGCTGGAAGTTGTTGTTGGACGCGAACGGTGAAGACGCAATCTCGTCATCTTCAAAAACCAGGGCATTAGAATCCGCGAAAATATCGTTGTTCTGAACCTCTGTGGTAGCTTGTCCGTGGTTTTGAGCCATGAATGACTTTCCACGCAATGTAGATTGCCCATCTTGTAAAGCTTGAGAGCTTCGGCGCTTGTGATGCATTTGTCCGTAGCTTACCGAGTTACTTCCAACAGATATCGTGGTTTCACCCCCCTGGGGTGAGAAGTGTTGATGGCCAACTGTCCCGGCGTTTGAACTCTTCCTGTGGTGAGGTGGAACATAAAGCCCGTGCTTGAGCTTATAGGATGGTGACGTGGATACCGGGGCATGTTGGCTGATATCCTTGAAGAAGGTGTTGGTCCCGCTTTCCTTCAAACCTGCCTCGCTCAAGGCAGGTGACTTCAGCAAGTCAGGAAAATCACCTGCCCCGCTGCTAGTGGAGGGCTCAGGAGATCTGATGGCACTCAAAGGCTTCTTCAAAGGATCAACGGTGATCAGCAACCCATCCATTTCGTTGGTAAAGCTGTCCATGTCATTCTCTTCAAGTGTGAAAAGAACGTCATCTAGATCATTTTCATTGTTTTCAATGGGGGGTGCGTGCTGCTCGTGATATGTGGTCTTTGTGAGTACAGTTGGACTGTCATGAACGCTACCCAACACACCGGTTATGTTTGGGATGTTGGGGGATCCATTATGAAAGGAACTGGGCCGCGAGTGAGGTGGGACGTATTTGCCCGAAGGGGAATTCTGCGAAAAAGTGGAACCTCTCCGATTGTTGAATGCCGAAAGATGGCCACCGTTGCTTTTTGGTGCAGATTTCTGATGGCCATTGGAACTGGGTCTTCGATTCTTATGTCCACGATTCTTAGTCCCATTTGTGTTAAAGATTCCCTCCATGTACCTGTTGTGCACACTGGGAGGAGTGAAAAAGTCGCGGGTGTTAAATTCTTCCTGCTCTTTTTCATGATATTGTTGGAAAAAGTTGTTGATGTGGGTGTTTGGAGTGGGGATTCCCAAAGGCTTACGGCCGTTTTTGACCACGTTCGATGCGTCAATCTTAATCGGATTCGCTTTCTTGTGGCCACTGTCCCTTTGGGGATGACTGCGCTTTCTAAAAGTAAACTTCGGAATAGGGTCTTTATCCTGAACTTTTTCTGTAATAACAGCGGGAGGCATGATCTCCTCGACAGAGATTCGAGGAATTTTGGCCTCCGCTACTGCATCCACTATGACCGGAGTAGCGGAAGCAGATGTTGGAGTCGCGCTATACTCACTAATCTTCGGGGGTGAATAGCCGTCGTCTGTCAAAGAATTGTAGTAGTCGTCATCTATGGTGTATTCCCCGAGCTGTGCAAGTTCCCTTTTCATGCTGGACAGATCTCTGTTTGAGGGATCTATTGTTAAGCTGTGTCTCAAGACTTGGAAAAAGTCGAATGACATGGTGGAAAAGATGTCAAAAAGGGCTTCTCTGTTCGCTGCAAAATAGCAAAATGATTTGTCGGTTTGATTGGCTACACTGAAGGGATTTTTGTGGAATACGATGTTGAGCATCACTATCCCAATCGCCCATATGTCAACTTTGCTGCAGACGTATGGCTCGGACCCTTCGTCACGATCCAAGTTATCTTCAAACAATTCAGGCGACATGTACCTTTCGCTACCAACGCTTCTGTCCGATGAGATCTTATCGGTGGTGGCCAGCCCCCAATCAGTCAATTTGATTTTCCAATCTGATCCCTGGATTAGAATGTTTTCAGGCTTGACATCTCTGTGATAAATTCCTTTTTGATGTACGAAGTCAATAGCTTCCATTATTTGAGACGCAATGTGTGTGATAATCTTGGTTTTTTTTGGTACTAAATCAGCTCTGATGGCTTCGTAAAGATCTCCTCCAGAGCAGTACTCCATTATGATGAAGGAATCGAAATAGTCAAACAATTCGGTGATATTCTCGTGTTTGCCCACTTTGGTGTGAATGTCCACCTCGTATAGGGCTTCGAAGCAGATGTTCTTTGAAAGACGAGAGCGCACTTTTTCTGAAATCAAAGATTTCTGATGCTTGTGTTGCTGGTTATGCGTATCATCATTTTCAGATCTTGCCGAATTCTTCTTGGAGCTGTTTTGGGAATCATGGCTGTCACTCTTGAAAATGTACTTCACTGCCACGAGTTTCTTGGTTTGAGTATCATTTGCAAGTGACACGTAGCCGTACGAGCCCTCGCTGATATCGTCGAGCTTCTTATATCGCCCACGTAGAAGTCCACCTTCCTTGTAGATATCGTAGTCCTCAGTCATTTTTGTGACTATGAACACACAGTGTTCGACAACAGGGAATAAAGCACAGCTTATAAGCGAAAGGTTTTGTTGAAGGGGTTAATGCTTCAAGCGTTTTGTGTTTCCAGATAAGATCTTATTTCTTTCTTGGAGGAATAGGGAGTTCAAATGGCCTCTTTCAAGTTCTGCTATGCGTTTCTTCCTATCACACAAACAACAATTATCCAGGCACTGGCAACTCAGAGATCTCGATTGACTGTTTCTACTGCCTTTCCAGTAGCTGATATCCAACGGTGTGATCTTTGCAGGCTATGTCACACACAGCAATTTGCCAACCTATTACACCTTCCTTGGACCCCTTTTTCTCGTTGAAAAAAGCACGTTCGCTAGAACAGCAATGGATCTGAACAATGCTCAGAAGTTACGCTCACGAAAGGCTCGTAATGGATGGATTCGTGGCTCTGAGTTTTGTTCATTCGTTATGGTGATCGAATAGACCGCAGTGTTCAAAATACTCATCTATTATCTTCACTTTCGTGAGATGTGACGTCGTTTTGTACGTGTATGACTCTCTGGGTCACGTGAGAGATAAGCATATCTGTAATGAACTGTTGGATTAACTCCTAAAGGTGTAGTTTATTCTTAGAGTTTCTGAGAGATTCTTTTGTGCGTGTCTGTGTGTCTGCGTTTTCGTTGTGTCCGTTCAACTAGATTATGGGTGCAGCCACAATTCGTGTGAGACGTTCGAACAGATATGCTGCCAGTTCTGCTGCATTCAGGATCACCACAACGGATTGAAGAGTATTTCGACGAGGATCCTCGAAAATGACGAATACGAGCTGGTGTGAAGTCCGTTACGATTTGCTTGTTGTGTTTGTGTGCTAAAAGCGAGAATTGGACGACTTTAGCAGATGATATTGCTTATTTCGATGAACGAGAGTTTGACGATGGAGTTTTGGGGAAAAACGATGATGACCAGACAAATGGCAGATAGATCCTCAGAAGCTTGCAGGTATGGGAAGGGCTGCGATGGTTGATTGACAACGACTACATCGTTATGATCAAGTAGTTGGTTGACTTATGGATATCGAATCACATCTCAGATCATTTAGCTTTAAATTGACATTTTGAAGAATTCGTGTAACATGATTAGATGCGATGAGATGCGATGAGATGCGTTTCGAAAGATGTAACGACACATTTTCTCACGATAGAGCATGCATTTGACTTCCGTTTGACTTCCGTTTGACTTCCTTTTGACTTCCATTTGACTTCTGCTTTCCTAACCTTTTGCTTATTTTCATTGTGGATGGGTGTCATTACAATTATTTACAGCCCTGTCACGTCAGGTTCCGGTTTAAACGACCAGCAGTTGAGTCTGAAAATGGACCGAGTTTTCAATTCAAAGAAGTGCTTCTGGCTAGTGCCGATACAGTTGTCCGTGTACTCTTTTGGTATTTGATCTTCAAGAGCCAAAATCTTTATTAACTCATGTGACTGAATATTTCATGTCTGACTCTCATCTCATCAGCACATACCGATACACCCTCGAAAGAGACTTTTTATGGTCTTTATCGCCAGGATACGAGCTCTGAATGCATTCAGACTTCGAACTCCATTTTGCATTCCAGCTGGTAGCAAAAGGTTTGTTTCTCTGCGTCCATATCAAGAAGAATGCATTGACAAATGTGTTAAATCGATAAACCAAGGCCAAAGACGCATTGGTGTGTCATTGGCCACCGGAGGCGGAAAAACGGTCATCTTCTCTAATCTTATTGATCGATTGCGTCGTCAGTCTGATCAGGATCGATACCGTACTTTGATTTTGGTTCATAGACGAGAATTGGCCCTTCAAGCATGTAAAGTGCTGAAGACCTTTTTTCCACACTACAACGTCCAAGTTGAGATGGGACGTCTGCATTGTGATATCGAATCGGCCGACGTTATCGTGGCATCTCTTCAGTCGCTGACTCGGAGACTTGACAACTATAATCCTAATGACATTGACCTTCTGATCATCGACGAAGCGCACCATGCGGCTGCTAACTCATACATCAAGGTTCTCAAGCATTTTGAAGCTGATAGCAGTGACACTCGAATTCCGGTTATCGGATTTAGTGCCACTTTTGAAAGAGCAGACAGTAAAGCTTTATCCAGCGTGATGGACGAGATCGTGTATCATCGCGGCATTATAGAAATGATCGATGACAAGTGGCTATGTGAGGGTCGTTTCACAACGGTTGATGTGAGACTAGACCTAAAGGAGGTTTCAAGTACGTCGGGGGATTTCAATATTGATGGATTGTCCCGGGTCGTGAACACTCGAGAGATCAACAATGTAGTGCTCCATACCTACCTGCAGAAAAGAAAAGAGCACCATCTGAAATCCACACTTCTTTTCGGTTGTGATATCAAGCACATCGAAGATATGCAAGAGCTTTTCCAGAAGCATAATATCAATGCTCAGTACGTCACAGGTAAGACGCGACAATCAGAAAGGGATACGATAGTCGAAGATTTCAAACTAGGTAAGATTGAAGTACTTATGAACTGTGGAATTTTCACAGAGGGTACAGATATACCTAACGTTGACAGCATTTTTTTATGTCGACCAACCAGGTCGAGATCGCTATTAGTGCAGATGATTGGACGGGGACTGCGCCTGCACCACTCCAAAAATTTCTGTCATATAGTTGACTTTGTTGATGCCTCCAATGTAGGTGTCGTGTCCTTCCCTACTCTCGCTGGAATAGACACGAATGAAGTTCATCTCGATGAAGTTACGATTCAAGAACTTAAGCAGATGAAGGAAGATTTCATTTTACGAGAAGAGGAGAGGAAACTTCAGCAGCAAAAAGACCAGGACAACGAACGCTTGATTCACCAGAAGTTCAAAGAACTGCTTGAACAGTGTAGTGCATTTGATCTCACGCTCACGACTTTCGATGATTTTCAATCCTTTCATAAGCAAACGGCTCTTGCGTCAAATGAGAATGCGCCAGTCTACGATTCGGAACTTGGGAAAGAAATGAAATTTATTAAGGACTCGCCATACCCCTGGGTTCGCTTCGCCCGTGATGGATGGGCAATGCCTCTTGATCAGACACATCACTTGCGGATCTATAAGGAGGTGGGGAAAAATGGCGGTCCCGCAACCTATAGTGTGAAGCTCTACACGGAGCTTCCGTATAGCGTTCGACAAGAACTTGGTATGCGCTTCAAGTCCCATAATGTGAAGAAATCTCACGATTTGGGAATAGCGACTGCTGTAGTGGACAAGATTACTGAGGATTTGAAAACGGGTCCCTCAACGTCTGTCAAGAATTTCCGAAAATACGCGCCTTGGAGACTGACGCCTGCAACTTCGAAGCAGCGAGCGCTCGTTGATGCTAAAATTAGCAAGATGTTATCGAAGGATGACTCCAAATCTTCCTCTTCTCTTTCAAGAACGCAAGTTGATAGGTATCTTGCTGGCTTGACCAAAGGAGAAGCATCCAATCTTCTGTTTGCATGTGGCATAGCCCCTATCTACCCACTGAAAGCTCTATGCAAAGCACTTCCGTATAAGTTTTCCTGAAAGATGAATGTCCAAAGAGACTTGACAAGTATACGGGATGGACTACAGTGGGGCAAAGTAGCAGAGCCGTTGTGATTGAAGCCGGTGTAAACTATAATATTGACAATTTCTCGAACAATAGAGACGTCTCGGAGTTTATTGGACCACCAAATACTATCTCAAATACCACTGCAAGAATGGTGAGACCAACATCGCAGCTGTGGCATCTTTTACCTTAAAAATAACCTTTACTAAATGTTGGCGACGTCAAAATAAACCGGTATGACTATTTCTTCGCCAGAAGTCCGTTTTGAAAGCCGACAAAGAGCATTTCAAATCACCAAAAATACGTGGCTTTTTCAAAGTACTCCAGCCCTCCATTGGTCACTCTAGGATGCTCTAAAGTCTTTTTAGTTGCCAGATGCCAGTTTACTTTTACAGCGACACCGTATAATTTCGTGACATATTGTATGTTTTGAAAAATTAGACCTATAACGAACAATGCGAAGACCATCGCAGGGATTCAGGAACGCTTGAGAAGCTGCTAGTCCCAAAGCTTTAGACTTTGAAATTCAAAATGTACGATATCTTTCAAATACCAGTCCCTGTAAAAACGTTATTTAACAAACTACCGCTTCAAACTTATGGCCCTGTTGACAAACAGGACGATGCCCTTGAACATGAGTTCAATGCTAGAAGCTATGCATTTGAGGGCACAGAGGCCGTACAGAAATCCATCAACAACACGTTCCAAGTAGGCGTGTATAAAATGGCTAAAGATCCTTCTTCCGGCTGTTTTCTAGCCTCGGACCCATGGTGTTTGTTTACACAACTATCACTGTGCAAAAAGAACCGGTTAAGGTTACCTGGTGGCAACAAAACTCAAGCAATTGTGGATTCAAAACCCGTCTACGCTCACTCAGTGCTCGAGCTGTCGCCATTGGCGTCCACAGACTGTTTCTTGCCCGTTTTGGTCGAGGGCTATGCCAAAAGACATGTTCGCTCCGCAGCAGGCATAAACGAGATCCTGATGTCTCGATTTAGCGGTGCAGAGGAGCGCATGTATGCCCTGCTGCTGGACTCTGTGGTTTACGACTGCTATATGTCCAAGGTGCTGTACAGACTGACTACAGGCCAGTTTTTCGAAGTCTACGGTGGGGAAACGACGTCATCCGCCGCGAATATGTTAATTTCGCAAAATCACCGCAGCGATTTGAGCAGAAGAAACGATTTCTCGCTACGCAATCGTGAATTGGCGTCGAAATGGCGTCTTCCGGGCGTTTCTGGTTCCGATGGTCCTGGACAGCTACTTAGCGTAATTGACGAAAACTGTTCGAGAACATTGCTGCAATTTCAAGACCTACTGAAAAAATCCACGACGTTGTTTTTCCTGACAAATCAAGATCCCTCGTACCTTGATCTCAAGCTAGCAAGCTACGTCTACTGTCTCTTGAATCTGCCACAGCACCAAAACTCCATTACTGATTTCCTACGTCAAGAGTGCTCTACACTGGTCGAACACACCCAAAGAGTCATCGATCATTTTTCCTAAAATGATCTCGAGCACACGCAATGGCGGGCTCGAGCGATCGCAGGGCTCATCATCTGGAGCTACCAGTCTTCAACTCTTTTCCTATGTTATTTTTTTGGGTCGGACTTTTTAGCCGATTCCAAGAGAGTCCTTGAGCAAAACAAAAAAATGCGTCAATGCGTTAAGAGAGGCCCAAATGTGGTATTCCTAATGCCCAAACAAGCTATTGAGCGCCCCCAAGGATTCGCTTTGTTTAGGTTCAGTTTCACTACTGACACCTTTCTAATCCCATCTCTGGGCTCGTGCGAAATGCGCAGGACCTCTAATTGCAGAATTCTAGTAGAACCTCAAACTTTCCAAACCCTTTGCAGCACTTCAATCGAAGAGGTTTGTTCGCTAACGACCCTTTGAAGACTCAACTGTTTCAGGTTGAAACCACCGGAAGATTCTGAAACAGCTGTGGAAGTTTTATAAAAGTCTGGAAGTGTGTTAAAGAAGTGGAATAGCTTTTGGTGAACAAAAACCAGCTTTAAACGGCCTTGGAATAGACAATACAGGTTAGAATTCGGGATCAGAGAGGAAAGATTGGAAACGGATCCTTTGACGGAGAAGAAAATAGGCCTTTAACAGTTTTACCTGTGATCGATTTGTGCTTTTTTGTTTGTCTTTCTCGTTAGATCTCGAAAAGCAGTGATTTATCTCAAGACGGACAAAAAGAATCCAGATTCAGGATACACAAACAAGGTCTAGTTTTATTGATCGATTGTTTAGATTCCGACATTGTTCTGGAAGTGAAAAAAGGTGACCGCTTCTCTTTTGAGCCCTTTTTCTTGCTTTTGGTGCTTTCTGTCTCTTCTTCATTCTAGAAATCGGTCGATGGGATGCCGGGAGGCATAAAAATTGAAAAAGAGGAAGTCATCACGACCGGCAGAGATGGCAAAAGGTGTGAATACGACTCGGATGAAGTGGAAGAATCACTCCGTCTGATTGAAGATGTCAAGTTTTTTCTCGCTACGGCCCCTGCAAACTGGCAAGAAAATCAAATTATCCGCAGATACTACCTGAACAATGACCAGGGTTTCGTCTCGTGCGTTTTCTGGAACAATCTGTACTACATCACAGGTACGGACATCGTCAAATGTTGTGTGTACCGCATGCAAAAATTCGGGAGGGAGGTTTTGGACCGCAAGAAGTTCGAAGAAGGCATTTTTTCAGATCTGCGACATCTTAAATGTGGAGTTGACGCTACTCTCGAAACTCCGAAATCTGAGTTTCTGTCGTTTTTGTTCAAAAATATGTGTCTCAAGACTCAAAAAAAGCAGAAGGTCTTCTTCTGGTTCAGCGTACCGCACGATAAATTGTTCGCAGATGCTTTGGAAAGAGACATGAAGAGGCAAAATTCAAGTCAAATCTCGACGACGCGTGCTATCAGCGAGCCCGCTCTTTCTTTCACTTATGACGATCGTCTGGGGCTCTCATTGTACGACCAACTGGTACAACATATGCAAGTGCAGCGCTCTAGAAATTCAAAAGCATCTACGGTAGATCCAATCTCGCCTTCTGCAAATACCACTTGCAGTTTCAACCCAACCGATACAAAAGTCACCGAGCCTTTGGAAGGTAGTCCTGGCGACGTTAAAGATGAGAATGTCGGCATGGACGTTGAGTTGGCTGCCGAAAACATGGAATCGAAATTTGTAACTCAGCACTCGGCCTTGAACCCTCCACAGGGCTCACCTGATGAGCTGGACTTGAATCCGATTTCGCAACCCATCCGTTTTACTAAAGAAAATGGTGAACAAGACGATTTTCCTCTGGACTATTTCCCAGTCGAGATTGAATATCCAGACGAATCGTTGAAATCCAGCGCAGCAAACTTTTATTATGAAAATGATCTCGATGCAGGCTACATTCCTTTGTCTGCAGTGCCTCCGGTGTCCGCCGGCTTTTATGAAAATTCACACTTCCCGGAAGAAGTCACATTTGCACCTCCGCCTGTAAATTCAGCAGCAAGACTCGTATTTCAAGTCCCACCTCCACCAATGTCTGCCTCGCGTTCTCAACTCATAACCAATGGCGAATATTATGCATCATATGTCAAGGAGCAGGAAGAGCGCAGTAATGAGAGGCTTTCGCCTGAATTTGAGCAAGATAAAGATAGTCAGGAAGCATCGGGATATCCTCGCGACTTAGATCGAAACTCGAGACAGGTTCCATCTGGACACAGGCAAGGCATAGACAGCAGGGCATACCATAATGGCTATAACATGGGATCTGTTTACCCAAACAGATATGCATATCCTCCCATGGAATTTCAACAGCAAGGTACGCTTGATCCTGTGATGAGTAGAAGCTACGCTATGGAGGACTATCTTTCGGACAACGCCGCGCTTTACGATTCATACCCAGCAGGTGCTTATTGTCCCCCCGCTAAACCATATACTCCAGCGTATCGGCTGACGCCGGTAGCACCCACAACTCCCTTTTTGGGTGGCACAACCTACGGTAACAAACAATTGCCCATTGGTCAAGCAAAGAACCATCCCATCAATCCATATTATCAGTCTTCTCCAAACTTCCAACGCTGGAACAACGTACATGGATACTTGAGAGGTTTTCCATCAATTCAAGCAACCTCAGCACCTCAAGTCCAACCACACACAATGCAACATCCGCATTCTGCGTCCAAGTCATATTTCAATAGACCTAACATGGTTCACAAGGGGTCCGCAAGAACGCCGATACAAAGGGCACGCGTCAAAAAGCCGACCCCGG
Source organism: Lachancea sp. 'fantastica' (assembly GCA_900074735.1). Lineage (NCBI taxonomy): Eukaryota > Fungi > Ascomycota > Saccharomycetes > Saccharomycetales > Saccharomycetaceae > Lachancea > Lachancea sp. 'fantastica'. Next base: position 1,814,622 of record LT598476.1, on the reverse strand, counting down.
TATCTCGCTCTGCTATGGCATATCACTCCAATCATGGCAAGAGTGACGCCGGTCAAGACCTGACTAATATACGCATTTCATCGCCAGGACCTAGTATCAAAGACGACTTTCCTTCTAACGATTATAAGGATACTCTTTCGAGAAAAGTTGAGGATCGAAAGACACTTTACAAATGACGTATGACTTGGGTTCAAAGTAACCCCTATGCATTCAGAATTTTAGCGGCTAGCATCTGTGTAAAAAACACGCGCTCTAGCTATTTGTAAGTGCTTGTATGTATCATTATATCTCTTCGTTTTATTCATCGGCGCCCGCATTTGGGTTCTCCTCTAGAAATTGTTCTAGCGACATTTGGGTCATTTGATTGAGCAAAGCCTCGTCTTGCACCATTTCCAATCTCGTCATAGCCAAATCATCATCACTGACAAAGCTGTTGATAGTTTCTATAACATCTTCAGTCTGCCTATCGTGAGCTTGTGGTGGTAAAACATCGAACTCGTAAACGTCTCTTTCTGACCACAATTCCTCGGGAACACACGCCATTAACGACGACTCTTGGGACAAAATTGCAAAACGCAGTAGATTCACCGGCATCGACTCTATAAAAAATGGTGAATGTGATTCTCTGGTGTTAGGCGGAACTAACGGTAGGGCTCCGGATTCGCTCTCTTGGGAAATGGTAATTAATTCATCCCGCAAGAAGCTGAGCTCTGTTTCGCCCCAAACCGCCTTCATTCTTAAAAGGTATGCTTTCAGCTCGATCGTCACGGCTGGGGTTGGCCATGCATCTTTTATTTCTCCCATGGAAGACTTGTCCCCCAAACATTCTTTTTCGAAAATGGTTTGCAAAGACAAGGCATGATGAGAATATGCTTTTCTTAGTTCGGCCCTAGCGGCATCTTCGAGTCCGAGTTTCAGGTAAGAGAGAACAAACCCGAGAGCCATTCCAAGGGTGTACCAATTGCTGTAAGTATTAATTAAAGGCGACTTTGCAAGTTTTGCCATGAAATCAAAGTCTTTGTTCATCAGCAAATAATGATCTATGAAGTACCTGCAACCGAGAGGATCTTCTAATGGGGATAGAGACCAGAGAGTTTTGCACCATTCCGCAGCAGTGCCAATTGCCCCTCTCTGTGAGAGAACTTGAATGTACCGGAAGATAGCAAAGTAGAACTGTCGGTTGAAAAAGTAAATGTATGGCAATTGACATGATGTCCCATTGAAAACGACATGGGATCTTAAAGCACGATCAAAAACGAAAAGTGCTCTCTCTACAAGCCCATTACTATTACTCTTATCACCTTCTCTTACCAAAATAAGGGCCACTTGCAGAAGAGCTGGGACATGATACGGGTGTTTGGAGGATAAAAGTGCTATGAGCGCTTCGTGATCAGGATGCAATACAACACTCATGTAAAACTCGGTCATGGCCTTCCGGGTGGCTTCCGAATTACTAGGCTCGAATTTATAGAAACACAAACCTGCCTTCAGTAACTTGTCAATCGAGCTGTCAATCTCCTCGGCCCAGTCCTGGGGCCGTTGCCAGTACTGCCATTTTTTGATCTCTGGCAGGGTAAGCTGTGTAAGTACAAGTTCACCACGGGTCGTGGGGATCCAATCGTCTCTTATTTTGGTGAATGCAAGTCTTCTAGTCGTGGAGCCGTTGGGAACCGATTTGCGGTCTCTGCCGCCCCAATTTCTCACCATGTGGCGTAGTTTCTCGATTTGTTTCATCGCCTGAGGAGAAACATGGGTAGAAGTCATAGAATCAACATCTGCTAGTGAATCGGATGAGATATCATCAAACAGCAATTTGTATTCGTAGTCTGGGTTCAATTTTTTCATGTCAATCAGCCCAAAGATACGTTTTAGCTCTGCGAATGAGGTGAACTTGAGGAATCCCAGATCGGTGGAGGAATGGACATTTTGATCGTCGGAATATTGGCTTTCGTCTTCGTTGGCTGTATCGAAGTCTTCGGAATCATCAGAATGCACGGTCTTTTGGCCGCCCGATTTCCTCTCTAGCTCTGAATCCTTTTGTCGAAACTGTTCCAAAATACGATCTAAATCCTCGTCACTGTCGCCTGGAGAGGTCACGTCAACATTTTCTGGTGTATTGGACCTGCTGTTTTCACTTTTCTTGTTTTTCTGCTTATTCTTCTTCTTATTCTTCTTCTTTTGCGACTTCGTCGCAATTTTGGGGGTTACCGGTTTATCAATCACAGCAGGCTCAAGCTCCTGGTGTTCTTCATCTGAGCTTGCGTGCACAGAGTCTGATGCTTCACCTTCGTCATCGTCGTCGCCCATCAAGGCGAAAATGTTGACCGCTTTTACTCTTTGCTGCTGATCATCATCGCGAGCTTCGTTTTCGGCTTCATTCGAGCCCAAATTTGCCAGACTTTGTTCCAAACTATTCTGCTGGAGTCTTCTTAACGCTCGGGAGCTCATGGTGAGGCTTTTGGTATCGATAGGAGACGAACGTTGGCGGTTTGGTAGTTGAGATCAACCTTTAGATGATGATGATGCCAATTACATTTCGATATTTGTCCATATCACTATGTACTACTCGGTCATCAATGACAGTGAGTTTTGTAAGAGAATATCGCGGTCAACAGCAGGGATTTTATCGATCCAGCGCACCAGTATTTTATATGAGCTATCGGGTGGCAGTTTGACAAGAGTTTTTCAAGGCTTCTTGTATCGCGATATTTCTGACGACAGTGAATTTCAATATTCTTGATCACTGTGATCTCATCTCGAGCACCGTGCCAAAAGTTTCGCGAGTCTAAGAAATAGTCACAGAATAATTGTGCTGTACTCAATGTGATCGACATACTCAAACTTCTTCACTATTTTGCTTGTGCAAAAGGTATGAAATAGCGTGAACAATATATCATTTTCTCTAACGAGGTGATTCTAGTGATGAACAAAATATTCAAGAGAGAAAGAAATCTCAAACCAATAGGAATAATTGGTCAATGATTGGCGGACACCTAGTACCAAATTTAATCAATCGAATAGGTATTCAAAATTTCAAAATATACCTGCAAAAAACATACGTGGCGTTGGTTTGGAAAGAAGCTGTATAAGGATTCGAACTCCGTAGATTATTAACCATTAATCCAGTAAAAATTCAGGTTGTGCAATTGACCAAAAAGCAGTCCTTCAGTATCATAAAATGGGACACTTTCTTTCAAAACTGTCACTTCGCGATCAATGTGACGTAGGCGTCACTAGAGAGCTAGCTCATCTATGAAATTAATGAAAAATTTCAGCTCATCGCAGACCTAGATCTTAAGGAATCAAGAATACAACAGCATTGAATAGCACTTTCTGGTAGCCCAAAACAGATTGCAAGACATAGTGCTTGAACTGCATGCATTGATTTCACTTACCAACTTTTAAATACAAAAAATGGCCAAGAAAAAGACCCTCAAACAGCAAGATTTCCAGAAGAAAAAGCTAAAGGTCGGTAAGCCGCGACAACAGCCCAGTAATGTGACGGATACATCCTTTTCTGCACGTATGATATCGCTGCCGAACCAGACCAAACTGAAAAGTGCGGGAGGTAACAATAATGCAGCAAGCGGCGAAAAACTGGAAAATGACGTTCTCAAGCGTTTGTCGCTGTGTAAGCATCACAGCGCAGTTACTAGAAAAGAAACTCTGGTATATTTCAAGAGTTTGGTTCCGAAAATCATTCGCAGTAAAAGTATCACACCCATGCTCAACAGTTGTCTTCCGATGATATGCGACGAGGACGCCCAGGTAAGAGCTGCATTGCTTGAGCTTTTCGAAGAACTGGGGCAATATGACCAAAACGTGCTCCGTCTACACAGCAGAGCGCTCGTCTTATTCATAAACAGCAGCATGACACATATCGTCCCAGCGGTTCAACGAGACTCGGGAAATTTTCTAAAATGTATCTTGCGGTATTGTGGAGATGAGCTGGTCCGGAACTCGTGGGCCAAATTGCTAAAGGGACTGTTTGGGGTCTTGGGATGGTCTGTAGAGACCTCTAAAAACGCCAAAAGTGTCAGCATAGGCGTCAAAAGCTCGAGCGTGGTCAGCATGAACAGTGCAAAGGCCAAAAAAGCGCAGCAATCCAACATCGAGACTCTACTCGAGTTCGTAAGGTGCGGTTGCATAGAGAAAACCTCCGAAAGTGATCGCGACGGTGCTGCCCCTCATTCTGCATACAGCAAGTACCTCATACCTGCTGCTCCACAGCCATTTCAACATTTGAAGCTCTTCGTGCGAGAGCTGAAGAGTGATCAAACAACCAGTGGCTCCAAATTAGAAGAAGTGATGAACGTTACTCTTCAGGATTTCGCCGCACGACGTGAGGTACTCCTTGCATACTTTTATGAGCCAATGCTGCATAATTTATCCGGCATTATTATTGGCGGGGGTGAATGTGGCAGAACTGCCAACGTGTTAAAAGACGTGCTTGAAGAAATCAGAGAGCTGCAAGAAGCTCAGAAGGGGATGTGAGAGAGTCGCTTTACCGAGCCAGACTGTCTTAGCGAGAAATGCATCAAATTATTTCTGCATCGAGATCTGATAGTCGGAAACAACGAGTGATGATGGGAGCATTCTTTCAGAGAGCATTCTTTCATTGAATGCAGATAGTGCTTTGTCGCTCAGACGTGGGAATCGCAAGCGTTTGCACATCCTCAGTTTCACGAAGCACCAAGAAAGCAGGCGTACGAGCACTCTCAAGATACTCTGCCGATCCATCCAATCACTCTGTACTAATCTGTCATTTTTTGGATATTTCGGCGACGATACAATTAATAGACAAGAATCCATTCGAGAAGTTCAAAACCAATTCAAATTTCATATCGGGAAACAAAGCTGTGATGCACGTTCCTTTAAAGCTCTTATTATATAGCAGCTTACGCACTAAAATGTGAGTTCAACTATATAGAACCACTCTTAGTACTCTGTTTCCGTCACGTGATCTTCAAAAAGCTCACAGACACGTGCTCATCGTGTCAAGAGACTTAGGATACATATTCTTGAAGCCCCTGATAAACAAACATATAAACACAACACACATTTCAAATCTTTAAACCAAGCTCAACTCAGTTTACCTAACAAAGTATTCTAGACACAGTGTGTTTGGAAAGCTTAGAATCTCTCACTACGGGCTTCCGAAAATAAGCTCACTCGGAATTGTCGAGGTCTCAGTTCGAGCAGCTAAAAAACCAGCTATAGACGCTTTCATCGCTGATCCCGAAAAAAAGGTTTTGACATTCGAGCACTCTTCCAGTAACAAGGCTGTCAGTGTCTTAAGTGGTGAATTAATCTGATCAGAAACCGCGAACTTGTCAGCACTTTTGGTGAACTTTTGTCCATCTACTTTCAGCTTTTTTGGCGTTTTGGCCCGTTAATCGTTTTTTACTTGCTCCAGGCTGGGCTTCGCTCCACTTTTGGCTCAAATTCAGTAAGCGATTATTCCATATTGGAGCCTGTGTCTTTTTCCCACAGTTTGGTCTTTGTTTTTGCTCTTTTTTGACTAGTTCTCTTCCGCTTTTCTATTTTATTTTACCAACATTTGCAGGCTCAAATGTCCTTCAGTTCTTCTCCCGGGTCCTTGAACTATAATAATAATAATCACAGCGATTATAAGAGACGAATTCCTACTCAACAAGCACAGTATCCGTCCGAGCAAATGTCTTCTTCTTCTTCTAAGCCTAATTCCCTATATATGGGCGATTTGGATCCCAGCTGGGACGAGGACACGATCCGCAAGATCTGGGCCTCTTTGGGAGAGCCCAACGTGCAGGTCAAATTGATAAGGAACGCAGGATCGTATGGTAATAATTCGGGCTACTGTTTTGTGGAATTCGTGTCTCACTCCAATGCCTCTAATGCGCTGCTGAAAGATGGTCTCCTGATTCCAAATACCAGAAACAAGGTGCTTAAGTTAAACTGGGCTACTTTCGCCACAACACCCGGCACGGAACATTCCATTTTCGTCGGAGATCTGGCCCCTAACGTGGCAGAAGCGCAGCTGTTTGAACTCTTTATTTCCAGGTATGCCTCGACTTTGAACGCGAAAATCGTCTTTGATCAGATTACAGGCGTATCAAAAGGTTACGGCTTTGTGAAATTTGGTCAGGAGTCTGAGCAGCAGAGAGCTCTCATGGAAATGCAAGGCACATTTCTTAATGGAAGAGCAATTCGGGTTAGCACCACATCCAAGAACAAAAACAAATATCAAACCCAGACTCAGCAGACATATCACTCACCACAGCCACAACAACAGCTGCAACAAAACTATTCGCAACATTTTCCAGCTGCAACTTCAGGGAACTTGCAATCCGGAACTGCCCAGTCTCAATTCATTTACCCCGTTCAGCAACAGCCGGCACTTACCCAGTACACAGACCCGCACAACACAACGGTATTTATTGGTGGGCTGTCAGCTCTAGTGACAGAGGAAGAGCTGCGCGCTTATTTTCAACCTTTTGGCTCAATTGTGTATGTCAAGATTCCTGTTGGTAAAGGATGCGGCTTCGTGCAATATGTGGACAGGCTTTCGGCCGAAACTGCAATCTCCAGAATGCAAGGATTTCCTATAGGCAATTCTCGGATCAGGCTGTCCTGGGGACGTAGTGCAAAACAAGCCGTGCTAATGCAACAGGCCTTTTCTTCCTCTCATGCCAATCAACAGCAGCAACAGCAGCAACAGCAATTGCAACAGCCACCGCAACCACAGCAGTTACCTTTGACATCATCTAATTACCCCTATGAGGGCCAACCGGCCATGCCTACTGCTTACGGTTATTCAAGTACATGGGATACTTTGAATGGCAGCTACATGCCATTTTCTTTGTCTTCACTCAATTCCACCACGGAGGCAAGCACTCAGTCCTCGACGTCGCTACTCGGTGGTTTGAGCACTTTGCGTTACCATGGAGAGTCCGCGGATTCGCCTATGGTTGGAAACGCTTTCAGTTACTCCCCAACGTACGCCAAGTCTCAAGCAGTGAATGTAGCCAATTCGCCCGACATCCGCCAGTCGAATGATCCCTCCGCTTACGAAGTTTCTTCAAAACCACAGTTTATGGACATTTACGTCAGAGGAAAGTCTGAGACCATGGATAGACTGGAAAAGGGAAGTAACGGCTTTATTTTTGCCTAAGCTGCGCGAAAAACCCTTCTCAGGCTATCGGTTGGCCATGAATTGATCTCATTTGCTATCTTCTATCTGGTTATCGTTGGTCCAAGCGTAATCTCCTAATAGACTAAACGAATTAGAAACCGTTCCGATCGCCAGCGAACAGTTGTCGTATTGTGCCGAAAGTTCGCAACTGGCCACACAGAAACATGATATTCATCGATTTGACTTTTAAACCATTGATTGGTATTGTATTCAAATGTTTGTTCTTTTCCAAGTAAATAATATAAAAAATCCGCTTTATGTTCGCGTTATGAGTTGGGAAGTATAGCTACTGCCAGGCTCGAGAAGACTAGTAAGAGGAACTGGTCGAGTAATTATAATATGGTTTAATTACCCATTAAAAAATCAAAAAACTCCGCGACGGGGAATTGAACCCCGGTCCCGGGCGCGACAAGCCCGAATTCTAGCCACTAAACTATCGCGGATTGAATCTGGAGTATCTAGAACTTGGTCTCTATATAAGTCAAGCTAAAGGTCAGCTGCTTCTAGTAAAAACCATATTTCGATGACGTCTGTCACTCAGTATTGTGGGTCTAAGCTTGAAGGGGTTCACCGCAAGCAGGAAGTAGTATCTCACGCTGAGCCTTTCACATTAAGCCGTTTAATTTCGAATGACCAGCGCAACGATTCAATCAAAAGTCCGTATGGTCGTCAAATTTGCTGACGCATCGACAAAGCCTTTTCGATTTGATAAGGAGAATCCGCTAATCTTGAATTTTCCAAACAACAAGAGCCTTCTTAGTCATCTGAACACTTTGTAGCTGAGTTTTTATACCACATGAGTTAACTCACACGCCTGAGGTGATGAAGCCCTTGACCAATCTTAATGTCAGGTCTATCGAGAAACAATTAAAAAGTGTCAAACAACAAAAAACCAAGAAAACAAGCAAGACAAAATAGGACATTCATCTTTATTTCAATCTCTTTGCCGTACCTCAGTTTGTGCGGAATCAATCCACACACTCTTCCAGTCACCACGGCTTTCCCGAAACTTTCAAAAATAAAGAATCTGTCATGATTTTACGAGTTTACAGCGTAGAATAAGTATTAAATAGCATCAAAAGGAGGCCCGCAAAATCAATATTTTTCCAAACCAGATAAATGAATTGATATCATAGATGTATGGGCCGGGAATGCGTTTGTTAGTTCTTTAAACTGTCTTGTAGACCAAGTCACGTTTCACGACATCCAAGTCATCTCGAATTAGATAAAATTTTCTGAACTTACAGAAGTCGCCACCTTTAATTTTCGATCCCTCACAGTACAAAGTAAACAAGTAAAATAACACCAAAGTGGCATACAACTTGCTGATACGGACGTGAAAACCTCAAAATCCAAATCTACAGGCTTTTAGAAACATTTTGATACAAGTTTCACGAGATTTGGGCAGTTCTAAATGCCAAAAAATCGCCAATTCTTTGTTTTGTTTTCAATACTAAAATTATTGACCTAAGTAAACCATTCACACAATCTGGGATGTTTGAACTTGAAGGACATGAAAGACATGAAGAGCAAGTTGCAGAGCTTAAGTTCAACTATGACTTGCTGATCAACGAGCTTTATCATCTGAAGGAATACACTTCGCTGGTCGAATTTGATCCATGCTTCAGAAACTCGTCAGACAGCTTTGAGCATTTTGTGAAATCCAGCGGCTTGGGACTTCCAAGTGCAGACAGCAGAGAAATAGAAGACGTCAAGGACTCACGAAGGATACGAAGAAGACAGACCAGGAGTGAGCCACTGGTGGCCACCGAAAACGGCTGGGGCCCGAATGTGGAGGGTTTGGTCGATGAAAGATACAAAGAACTGGAATGTAAACTGGAAAACAAACCATATAAACGTAAAAAGACGGCCAAGAAGGAAGCAGTTCCTGCTGCGAAAAAGCCAAAACTGGAACCCAAGGTGGAACAACGACTTGAACCGCCAACCACAATGCCCATCAAGCAGGAGGATAAAACCGTGGCTCTAACTTCCGTACCTAAATTGTGGCCAAATGACGGACCATCGACGACAATTGCGGACGACCCTGCTTGCAATAGCTCGTACTACACATCCTCGTCCTCCGAAGACGAGCGAGAAGCTAGAAAAAGGCAGAAAAAACGCCCTCGCGTTCGAATTGACGTCCATCCGCCCAAACAGACGGTCACCAATCCATTGCATGTTTTGAAACCCGAATACAAAAGCTTACGGGAATTTTTAAACTCCTATCGATCTCTCGACGAGGATATGTCGGTAGAAGACTACAACAAATACATTGATGATCAGAAAAATCTGTTCTCTAAAATCCGCAAAGGTTTGGAGAGTGGAGTTCTCCAGTATGATTACGAAACGGACTCACTACAAGCCATAACTCTAAAGGATGCGTCTGGCGTACAAGCTCATAGGCCAGAGGCCATAACTTATCTCTACAAAGAACAACAGCAGTATACGTTTTCAGATCATTTGATTAACCATGGTATCTTCTTGACCAGGCGTTTTCAAGAAATTAAGAAAGCTCGCGCTGCAAACATCAGAAAAATTACGCTAATGGTCGAACAGCATTTCAGGCATGTTGCTGGTGCCGAAGAACGTCAGCAAAGAGAGGAGGAAAAGCGGTTGAAGACACTTGCGCGGACGGCAGTGCAGGCGGTGAAGAAAAGATGGCTGGTCGCTGAAAAGGCCTACCGAGTTCTGAAGAAAGACGAAGAAGATCAGCTTCGAAAAATTCAGGGTAAAGAGCATCTCAGTAAAATGCTTGAGCAAAGTACACAGCTATTAGGAGCACAATTCAAACATTCAAGTCATGGCGAAAGTGATAAGGAACTCAACACCTCAGCAAGTCATAGCGACGTGGAACACAGTGATAGTGACAATGATAGTGACTCGTTCAGTTCGTCTTCTGAAGAAGATTCTTCCGTTGATGGTGAAGATGACGCAGGGCTCTCTGTTGAACAGCTCCAAAGCAAATACGCTGGTTTAAACGGTCTGCGAGATAACTCAGGCGCAGAAACGGGATCACAGACCGAGCTTTCGACGGTTGAGACTTCTCCAGATTTGGAAGCGGCACCACAGCTAACCGAGGTGGAAAAGCTCAAATTGAAAGAAGACGAAGAAAATCAAAGTAACAAATTGCTTGACGAAAGCACAAGCGACGATTCGGATTCAGACTCTGATTCGGCTTCGTCGGTTGAGAATAATGAGCATATTAAGGAGAATGACGAAGAAATGAAAGATAATGAACAGAAGACTGGCGGTCTATCTTCTCTATTTGAAAACATTGAAGAAGGCGAGTCTGAAGGTGAGTCTGATTATGACTCTCCTGTTACTAGCGAGAGCGGGTCTAGCGAAGATGAGGGGGTCGATGAAGCATCTCGTGAACAGCCGGACGTTGCGTCCGAGCTGGAAGACGGTGCCGGCAACGATGTCAAGGAAGGATTGGTGAAGGACGTTCTGGAAGACCAGGACGAGTCGGCAAAGGAGATTCAGGAAGACCCATTAACAGTGGTAGATGTTCCACTCCCATCTCTGCTTCGGGGAGAATTGCGAGTATATCAAAAGCAAGGACTCAATTGGCTGGCTTCTCTGTATAATAACAACACAAACGGGATTCTTGCAGATGAAATGGGTTTGGGGAAGACCATTCAAACCATTTCGCTGTTGGCATATTTGGCGTGTGAGAAGCAAAATTGGGGACCTCATTTGATTGTTGTACCAACATCTGTATTGTTGAACTGGGAGATGGAGCTGAAGAGATTTGCTCCGGGTTTCAAGGTTCTAACATATTATGGCTCTCCTCAACAGCGTAAGGAAAAGAGAAAAGGATGGAATAGACCGGATGCCTTCCATATCTGTATTACCTCATATCAACTGGTGGTTCACGATCAGCATTCTTTCAAAAGAAAGAAATGGCAGTATATGATATTGGATGAGGCCCATAACATCAAGAATTTCAGATCAACACGTTGGCAGGCGCTGCTTAACTTCAACACCGAAAGAAGGCTGCTACTAACTGGTACCCCTCTTCAAAATAACCTGGCCGAGCTATGGTCTTTGCTTTACTTCTTGATGCCGCAAACAGCGGTTGGGAAAAATGGGGGCATACAAGGTTTTGCTGACCTGGAGGCATTCCAGCAATGGTTTGGACGCCCTGTTGATAAAATAATTCAGACAGGTGACGGCTACCAACAGGATACCGAAACGAAAAAGACCGTGGACAAGCTGCACCAAGTTTTGCGTCCTTATCTCTTACGGAGATTGAAGGCTGATGTTGAAAAGCAGATGCCCGCGAAACACGAGCATGTCGTATACTGTCGTCTGTCTAAGAGGCAAAGATACCTGTACGATGACTTTATGTCTAGAGCTCAGACAAAGGAGACCCTTGCAAGCGGAAACTTTATGTCAATTATCAATTGCTTGATGCAATTGAGAAAAGTTTGCAATCATCCAGACCTTTTCGAAGTGAGACCCATTTTAACTTCACTTTGTATTGACAAAAGCATTACCAATGATTATACCGGTGTTAATGAATTTATGATAAAAAAGCTACAGGCAAACCACTCTGAAAGAATAGATTTTAACACACTGAACTTGAATTTCTCTTCAAACGAATTTTTATCGTCTCACCATGCCGATAAGATCAATAAAAGTCAGTGCATTACTCAATTCACAGAAGAAGTGACTAAACTAAGAAAAAAATGGGAGGAGCACTCCAAAATCGATGCCGAAGAATCAGCATTCAACTTTCAAGATATCAATCAGTTTTACCAAAGTTTTGCTGCAAAGAAAAATGGTGACATGACCAGCAGATTACACCACTTACAATACATTAATGAGCTCAGGTGTGCACGGATACCTGTTTACGGTAGCAATTTGATAAAATTGCTGAGCATTTCCAAGACAGATGATGAAGACACGACTGCAGAAATATTTATGCCTTTGCAGACGAGAATCACCACGAACAAAACTATTATCGACAAATTTGCTGTAATAACCCCCAACGCGGTGACGCTCGACACCAGAAACTTAACCTTGGGTCTGAATGAGGAAAGTCTAATTCCATCAAGTGATAAGCAGTCCTTGAGGTACAACCTAAGACATACTAGTAACCCGCTACATCATTTGCAAACCAAGCTTGCAATTGCATTTCCCGACAAATCCTTACTTCAATATGACTGTGGTAAACTTCAGAAATTAGCAACCCTACTACGTGACTTGAAAGATCGGGGTCATCGGGCACTCATCTTCACACAGATGACAAAAGTTTTAGATATCCTTGAACAATTTCTAAACTACCATGGCTATCTTTACATGCGGCTGGATGGTGCCACCAAAATTGAAGATCGACAGCTCTTGACCGAGCGATTCAACAATGATAACAGGGTCACCGCGTTTATTTTATCGAGTAGGTCCGGTGGTCTTGGTATCAATCTTACCGGAGCAGACACTGTTATCTTTTACGATTCCGACTGGAATCCCGCGATGGACAAGCAATGTCAGGATAGATGCCATCGGATAGGGCAAACGCGAGATGTTCACATTTACAGGTTTGTGAGTGAACACACTATTGAAAGTAACATTTTGAAAAAGGCCAACCAAAAAAGACATTTGGACAACGTTGTGATCCAGCGTGGTGACTTTACAACAGACTATTTCACAAAACTATCAGTGAAGGATCTAGTCGGTGCAGAGGCGAATGAAACTCCTGTCAGCGACAAACCATTGTTGATAGATGACGACGCTGCATCAAAGGATCCACGAAAGCTGGAAAAGCTTTTGGCGCAAGCGGAAGATGCAGATGATGTGAAGGCAGCGAATTCTGCGTTAAAGGAAGTTGAAATGGACAACGAAGACTTTCAAGAAAAAAATCCGGGCGTGGAAGAGAATAGCAATGGTCCATTAGAGGATGAATTTGAAGGGACAAGTCATGTGGAAGAATACATGATTAGATTCATTGCGAACGGTTGTTATTACGATTGAAGCAGGGCTTGAAGATGGCTGGATGAGCATTGCGTTGAAGATGGGAAGAGTAGACTTCAAAAATTACGATTTGGCGGCGTGCGATTTCGACGACTCAAATGATATTCATGAAGTGTTCGTAAAGATACTTCGATTTTTTGTTACGATTGGTTTTGAAATGACGACGGTATAATGGCATGTAAATTAGGCATAAATGTTGATGAACTTGACTGTCTTGGTGAAAGCAAGCGCTGTTTGAGTATGCGCTGTGTGGTGAAGGTGATGTCAGGATATAGAGGACACATGCGTAGCTAGCGATACATAAACCGTCCACAAGGTTAAAGTTTGGTGATCGAATAACGGAAAGATTGCAAGCCGGACAATATACAACTCGGTTTTGGAACGAAGTACGCTCGGCAATAGCATGGACGTGATTGGACGACTCTTTTGCAACTCTACACAATGAAGGGTGCCGTACAAAACAACAAGTAATCTGAAGCCTGAATCAGTCTCGTTGGACAGCTTCAATAGAAGCTACAATTTTTCATATCAGCGTTTGCAAGTGGTTCAACGGTTTCACTAGTGGAAAGTCGTTGAGTTGTAAAATCTGCTTGCCGATGTCACGTGGTGCACGAAGTATCCAGTTTCGGCACTCGGAGGATCAAAAAGTTTTGTCTTATTTTTTAAGACACCCGAACGAATGTGGCTATGCAGCTGTTGCGCGTCCATCGAGATGAATATTATATTGGAAACAGTGACTCAGAGTACGTAACCAATTTCTCGACCTATCAAGGTTACTTGACGTAGCGTTCACCTTAAAAATCCGTTCGTAGTAAACGACTTGAAAATAGACAAATCTTCGAGTCGAAGTACAAATAGAGGTTTGACCAGAGGGTTGGCTAGATGTCGAGACGCGTAAAAAAAGTGATCCGCGTAAGCATCATTATTATGAAATCAGACGCGTAAGGAAGTTAACGAGCAAACGTTGAACTCGAGAAGCTCTAGATTTGAAACTCGAGCTTGCCATCTCTCTCCAAATCTTGAGAAGTAACCATCTTGACGACGCAAAGAATGAAACAATAGAGCAGAAGGTGTTTCCGGTTCGGCTTTGCTGACACCGAGCTCTGTAGATAAATCCCAATTCGCAAGCTCGCTCTCAGTGGCGTAGTTGAAGAACCGAGGATAGCTTCCAGAAATTGACTTGACGCTTTTGAATGCAATTGAGTGCATTTGGGCGCACCGGTGTGCAACAACACCTCTTACTATTTGCAAAGACTCTGAGGGACGCTTTGCCAACATGCATTGTAGTATACCTTTCTCTTCGATGAAAGCGGCTTGTTTTTTGGATTGATGCCAACTTTAAAGGTTAGAGACGTTCAGATGTACTCGCAATCGGGTTTGAAGTACGGATGTTGACTGCTGCTCAAAAGGAGCGGGGTTTTTTTTTTGGCTGCACGAGCTCCTTGACTTTCATCTGCTGGCGAGCCTTTATTGAACCAGCTTCGCGGCGAAGCCTTCAATGCGCAGTCAACCATCACGAGTGGGGCAGGTACTAATAATGTCACTCTTGACAGATAGTTCAGGTATCATTATTTCTGAAGTAACTTAACTGCTTCTGTGCAGCGTCGGGGGATGGAGGGCTTACTTTCAACAAGTTTTCGGAGAGCGTTGGAGAGGTCTGCTTCCTGAGCTCTGATTCCGTCTTAACGTGCAAAAATTGGGCTGATTTCCGTTCTTCGTAGAAGATTGCTCGTCTTCTCCGACATCAAACACTACTTCTCTCCTGCCCTGGTTTTTTGTTGATTGCATATCAATTTGATCTTCTGTTGAAAATGCTTCATTTCTTAACGTATTGGCATGTATCTGTTCCATGAGTTGCTGACGGTCACTATTTCTTGTGTTCGCTGTTTCACGATGATCAACTACGACTAAAATCATATCTTGTCCGGTCCTAGTCTCCAGTGATTGCGTTACAAGGTCCGTAGATCAATTTCTCCACCGAGCTTCTTTTTGGTCATGGCAATAGTAATTCCCTGAGCTTTTGGTCGATGAGATTCCATCAATTGGCATTGTAAGCAACTCCTGACATACCAACTCACACAATGATATTGCCTCGGCCAGTAGTATTTTTCAGCAACCTTTGCATACGTGACATTTGTACCGAAATGTCCTCCAAACAACATATGATCAGGATTTTTCCCAAATGCTCTTTGTCTCCCTTTGGATACAACGGCCCTATCATCGTAGTACAACTTGTTGTCACAAAGGCTATAGTTCTTTTAAAATTCTTCCGAACATTTCAACTTCTTGCGATACTTCTCATATGCACTATAATCTGCATTTGTGACACATGCGGTGTCAATAAATTCCAGAAACACCAAGGCTGCAGCTCCAAGTGAATCCGGTTTCATCTATAGCTCCCCATATTTCCCAGATGGGCTTGATGACGTTGTGACCTATTTCAAAGCCGAGAAACCCAACCTGACTGTCTGCAAAATGTCATTTCTTTAGCGTGGCTATTAGTGAGACTTTTTTCAGTATACTCAACACTTCATCCACATAATGCCAATGTTCCTCTTAAGTGTCTGAGTAGAATAAGATGTCGTCAAAATAGAAACAAACGAATCGGATTTTTTTTAAACAGTTCTGCCATATACCTTGCGAATGTGCTTGGAGCATTGAATGACCCGAATGGCATGTCCCGGTAGTGATACATGCCTGTTGGTGTAACAAATGCTGTTTTGTATTGCTCAGATACCTTTACCTGATTCTGATCATATCCACTATGCGAGTCAATAGTTAGGAACCATTGAGCTTTACCTATCCTCTCAACAGGTTTCTGATGCGTGGCAATGGAAATGGGGGTCCTTGATGGTTGCTGGATTAAGAGACTCTCTTTTTGACTAGGTGAGCTGCAGGGAGATTTCGACGGGGTTATGAACATTTTTTCCCATCAGTTCGTGCACTAGCTCCCGGGCTGAGGCCTCATTCTATGGTGTCATCCTAAAAGGCTGGATCCGAAATAATGGCATACTTTTCTTGAGATCCATAATCGCGCTGATCATCTGGGAGTCTTGAAAATTATTCTTTTTTCTGCTCTCCAGATTTCGTGGCAGTTAAAGTTTACAATTTGACATCTCTGTGATAATACTGATTTTCAATTGTTTCCTTGTTTCTTAGGTTCTCGACTAGAGTTTCCGCAGAAATGCGCATGATGGCCTGTTGAGCCAGTAATAGTAGCTCTGAGTATTTGTCCCAAACTGAGTTGCCAATGGATTAGCTGGGCGGCTATATCTTTTGTAACATAACTGTGGATTTTGAGATTGCTCTTTGTCACGTTTGAGGTTCAAAGTGGTGGTTACCGTCGTCGTGCGAGCGTGTAAAGACACAGCAGCTTTGAATTGGAATAGTGGTGCCGAATGAGTTTTTAGTTTCAGGTTCTTCACAATCTTTGTATGAATGTTGTTGATTTTATAGACTTAGTGCTGACTGATGTTTCGAAAACGGAACCATGTGCTTAGGCGTGCACGTGACGAGATAAAACAAAGCACTGTACACCCAGACACCAAAAGAAGTCTCACACCCAGACACCCATCATAAAATTTGCACGTGACCGTCTGAAGGAAGGTAGCAAACACACACACACACCCAGCACCCAGACATCAATATCATTGCACAAACACCCAGACACCAATGACCCAGCACCCAGACATCATTACCATTACATTTACACCCAACCACCCACCCATCCACCACCCAGACACCAATAAAATCCCAGCCACACCCACACCCACACACCCCCTCCATCTTTGCTCAACACTCCCCTTCCCTTACGTATTTCCTCAATTCTTGCATTGCGATCCTATACCCACCACAAACGTAACGCAACATAACGTATTCTTTCACGAAACTATGGGAAACTAAACCCCCTCCGTCTCTTTCCACCACAAAACTTTACGCAGCGCGTTATCCGGTTACTACCGAAACCATGAGTCCAATCGGCTTGTGTAGTGTTGTGCCGTGAACTGAAGTGTTGACTCTCTTACGTAGTGACTACTACCCTGATTTTCGCTCTTACAAGTCCTGTGACGGCAACTGGTTTGCTCTTGCGGTGCATGTGCTGGCCTTTAACCAAAGAGCAACGTATTAGGCGGGAAAAATCACATATAAGTAAGGTCAAGTTGAGTAGTTCAACTGTTTTAGTTTTATGGTTCTTATTCTTCCTTTATCTCTTTTATATCAACAACACCAGAACATCAATTCTAACACAACAATATATTAGAATATCCCAATTCTATTCCCACTCTGTACTGGTAACTTATTAGAAACGCTTCAGCACTTCTAATTCCCACTTCCTTTCAAGAAAAACATATTTTAATACATCACACCTCATACCAACAATGGCTCCAATCAAATACTTCTACAAAGGCCAAGAAACCGATCTAGTCGTCTTCGCAGAATCCCAGCAAGCTGTCGAAAACTACTTGCAAGACCCAACCGTCGGTAAGCTTACCGAAGCGGTTGGCGTTTTCAAGGTGTTCACCAACAAACAGGGCGAAGGCGCTGAAGGTGAACTAGGTGAGGCTTCCAAGGCCCAGGTGGAAAACGAGTTTGGTTCCAAGACCAAGATTGAAGACGCTATTGCCAAGATCTTGCAGAACGGGTCCCCAAACGCCAAGACCACCAACCTAAAGGCCAACGACGAACAGTAAGCTGACAACAATAGGAATAAGAGCAACAACTATAAGAACAGTTGTCCTACTGCTGCACTTCACGACTTTCAACTAGCATTTTGTAACGTATACTTTGCATGGATTTATAGTTTAAACTAGGAATTCTAAAGAGAGAGGGAGAGAGAGGGAGAGAGAGGAAAAGGCAGAGGGAGAGATGAAGGAAGACGTTAAACTACTGAATGATGGTTTTAATATGCCAGAACAAGGCACCCAACACTCATCCTTCATCCTCATGAAACATGCACAACACTTGTTGTGGGTTTCTTTCGGCGACTTCGTCGCCGTGAAAAGACCCTCCGGATCGACCATCGTGTGGTCCTAAAAGTCGACGACGACCGTACAGGAACCGTGGAAGCTTGCGTGGCAATCAAATTGTCCGAGGCCGCTCTGACGAACGCCCGTTCCAGCTCTGAAGATGAAGACTCCTCCCGTTTGTCGTCTACAACACACAGCTTCTGCAACTGCGGACTCCACACATCCCACATACTTCGCTCTATCTGCACCCGTTTCCAGCGCGTAAAAACCGCTCTGAAGTTGCTGGGTTCACGCAGACTGCAGCCCGTTTCTGGTCTGAGGTCCAACCGGCTTGAAGACCCACGCGTGAACCACGTCGAAGCCGGCGAAAGCTCCAGCAACGAATCTCGGAACTCGACCTCCACGCTGGCCATTTCTCCCCGGTAACAGAACCCGGCACAATTGGCCGCACCGCTCTTGACGGTTTTGGCGGTCTTGGCCCGGTCAAAACGTCCAGATAGGGTCTCATTGTAGCTGATGTACGGAACCATCTGCTCTGGGAATGTGGTGGTATCGCTAAAATGCAATGTGCTCTCCAGTGTGGATTGTGTTACACTTTCCTGTCGCGACAAGCGTTGCAGTTCTTCCCCGTTAGTGTAAACCCTGTTCATGCACTCATCCAGTTCCTTGCGCCAGGCGTTGGACTCTGCAGGGTCTCTGAAAAAAATCAAAATCTCCCATAGTTTGAAGTCATAGTCGAACTGGATCTTCAGGCTGTTTTCACAGTTCGAAAACAGCCCCAAATCGTCGCTTTGCGACTCCATCTCGCTAACAACATCCACCAAACGACAATTGGACAATCGCAGTGCAAACTTGATCGGCCATTCGCAAATGGGCGTTCTCTGCATGCTGGGCACTTCTGCAAGCACCAAATACGTGTCGAAGAGAAAAACTCCAAACTGATCGCTTTCTATGCTCAAAGACCTCTTGGACCGGTACGATGGGTTGAAATAGCGACTGCGGTACGACCCGGATGTAGAAGCACTATCGTCTGTCACTGGCCACACCACTGCGAAGCAGCCCCTGGCACTACAGGAACCCATGGCTTCTATGGGGAGCCTTTCGTCTGGCGAATCAAACGATAGGCGGTTTTGAATCAGCGTCAACGTCAAATCTTTGGCCGTGTTTGAATTGGGCTCGTTGATTCTCTTCATTGTGGAATACATTTGTTTTAGATATTCCTGGATGCTCTCTGCGATGGCCGCGCATGTGGACTCGTCCAATCGTTTCAAATCTGTGATGGTCGGATGCTCGGTCAGATACACCAGCGACTCGAGAAACAGCCTGTACTTGGTGATCCGATTGATGGGCAATTGGATCATGGCACGGAACGAAAAATCTCGCTTGTAGCCCTGTTGTGACGTTTTGGCGTAGTATTTTGGAAGACACAATTCGATGCGGAACAGAACGGCAAATAAAAGTCGGTCCTGACTCTCCTGACCCATGCGTGTGAGAAGGTGACTGACCTGGTTGTAGTAGTGGACGTAATCGCGGTATTGGTCTGTCTCGATCGCTTCTGTTGCCAAGAGAAATGCGAATCTCTGGCAAAGCTCCATATGGTCCCACGACGTCATCGACAAGTCGGACCAGTTGGGCTCTGTGGACTCGTCGAACCTTTTGATGCTTTGGCCGACTTCTCGCTCAAGCTGCCGGCACAAATTCTCATGCAAGGGCAGGATCTTGACAACTACTTTGCTCAGCCGCTGCATCGGAATATAGTCGTTGATTGACAGCACGTCGAGAAAACAGGTTTGCAGTATGTGGAGCATTTGCACGTACTCGCGCTCGGACTCTATGATTTCTTCTATGAGCCGCTGGCGCTTGTAGTGTTCTGTTGCCACGCTGACGGGCAACCCGGGCGGTGTGTTGAGGGTTTTCTCTATGTACTCTTTGATGAACTGGACCGGGCTGGCGGCGTTGGAGCTGGAGGAATCATTTTCAGGCCCGCGGGGCACCAGCACGGGCGATTCGAGCATTTGGAGGCGTGAGTGGGTGGGTGGAAGCGTTTTGTATTTGTGTGTTGTGGGTGGTGGTAAGAGGTTTGTAGTCGGTAATTGGAGGAGGGAAGAGAAGGAGTAGAACGGCAAAGACATTGGTGACGGTGACGGTGACGGTGACGGTGACACTGACGCTGACGCAAGACGTTGGGAGTGTCAAGGACGTAAAGAGTGATATACAGCATGTACATGTACTTTTATACGGAATATTTATACCGAATGTGTCATGTTTCTTCCCAGATGGGTCGTCGACATCAACAACAAGAACAACAACAACAAAAGCAGCACTGTTCACGACTCCTGCGGGTCCGGGGAGTCGCGATTCCAAAACCTTTGTACGACAAATGACTCGTCAAACTTTGTAACTCCGGTAACTGTATACGATCATATCACGTGACTGGTACGTATCTGCCGTAGCGCGCTTTAGTCTGAGATTTACCAAAGGTATATGATACGAGTAAGAGATCTACATACCAGATGCGGACTACCTTGCACTTTCTAATATTTAAGCTTTTTTTTCAAGACTTCATAAAACTACATTCATCAATGTCAACGATGATTAAATTTTGGCCATGGTAATTTGCCGGACTCACAGCCGTAATCATATTAGAGTCACTTTATACGTCGTCGGACTCGATTCTGAAAATCACTACAGACAGTGGACTCTAGGTGGAGTCATGGACTCATGAACAGTCCTG
Organism: Lachancea sp. 'fantastica'; assembly: GCA_900074735.1. Taxonomy (NCBI): domain Eukaryota; kingdom Fungi; phylum Ascomycota; class Saccharomycetes; order Saccharomycetales; family Saccharomycetaceae; genus Lachancea; species Lachancea sp. 'fantastica'. The sequence continues at coordinate 1,793,774 of LT598476.1, read as the reverse complement.
CCTTCTCTACTATTCACGGATTACCTCAAAAAACAAAACAAGAAGTGTGTACATTCCAATTTCGCTACAACATCCGAAGCCAATAGCAATTTATCGTTGCTATTCAAACTGCCTTTTATTCTTACCGTTTCGCGTGTCGGAAAGGATCTCTTAGTGGACTCCCAAATTGTGATCAAAATCAGGTACTTTTCGGATACTTAGTTCTTAAATGTAAGAATCCCGATTTTGAACCTAATGTCTCTTACCCGAACATATGTTGAGATCTACTGTTCATAATCTACTGTTCATCTCTACATTCACACACTTTCACCACGTACGGAACGATATCTCACACCCGAAAATTCGTGGAGATTTTGCAAGGTTGCTCGTCCGAGCCCCTACGGGTTCCGCGGAACCAAAATCTACACACATTATTAATTTTTTCAATATTTGCCACTACCAAACCGACGCTGCTGCTACTGTTCTTTAATGTCTACGTATTAGCCATCCCGGCCGAAGAGTGGCTTACACGACATGATCTCCGCGGAACCCTCTCGTCTTGTCGTAACGGGCCACGAGACAGGTCCCCTACATTGATTTTCGAAGATTAGACATATATATAAGACGCACATATAAGACGCACATCATCGCAGGCTGTTATTGGTATACGCATCGAACAACGCTAAGCATCTGAAAAAGAAGAAGAAGAAGAACAAGAAAAACACGACGCTTTCCTTTCGACAACAACAAACACACACTCACGCCGAAACGTTTGTTTAAGCTCGCGTCGCTTCTTTTCAGTTTTTTTACTACCTTTTCGGACCTACTTTCGTACTTTTTCCCAGTTCCTCCCTGATAAAACACACCTACATTTCCGGTAGTTCTGTGGTTGTTTGGTTATAAAAGCCTTGTTGTTCGCGATACAGCACAGCACAGCATAGCATAGCACAGTACAGCGCAGTACATCTGTTTGGACTCGGATTTGGATTTTTTTGGACTCGCGAGTTTCGGTCACTATAGACGAACCACGTGAACCTCATTTCCTGGAGAAGAAAAATAAGAAACAACATCCCGTACACCACACCACCACAGGTCCAATTTAGGGTTTCCCCCGAATACGGAAAAACAATAACAAAAACACAAAAACAACACACACACAAATACCCCAATGTCGCTCGGCACGACCCATGTCCCGGACGTGCTAGCCGCCGAACTCGAGGCCGTCCGCAACCGCGACACCTCCTCGACCATTTCTAAGGACGAAGACGTAGAAAACTACGGCAGCAGCAGCGGCAGCCAGAAACAGCCGGAGTACCGCGGCTTCGAAGACCATGCCAAGGACTCCGTGCGCGACTTGGCCCGCACTCTCACGCACGAGGGCGGCAACGCGCAAAGTCCGGTAAACCCGGTCTTCTCCGACCCGCAAGCCTCCGACTACGACGCCCGGCTCGACCCGAACTCGGACCAATTCTCGTCCGCGTTCTGGGTCCGCAACTTGAGCGAATTGGTCCGGCAAGACCCGGACCACTACAAACCGTACTCGCTAGGCTGCTCGTGGCGCAACCTGCGAGCCTACGGTAACGCCACAGACGTGGCCTACCAGGCCACTGTGGCCAACTTGCCAGTGCAACTGGTTCAATCCGTGTATCGTATGGCCCGCAAGGCCCGTCCAGAAGACACTTTTGATATTCTTAAGCCCATGGACGGTCTGGTAAAGCCCCGCGAATTGCTGGTGGTTTTGGGTCGTCCCGGCTCAGGCTGTTCCACTTTGCTAAAGACGGTTTCGTCCAACACACACGGGTTCCACGTGGACCCAGAGTCGCAACTGTCGTACGACGGTCTCACACCCAAGGAAGTGGCCAAACACTATAGAGGTGAAGTCGTTTACAACGCCGAATCCGATGTGCATTTCCCACATTTGACCGTTTTCCAAACGCTTAAAACCGTGGCCCGTCTGGCTTGTCCTTCCAATAGAATCCACGGCGTGGATCGAGAAGCTTTCTCAACGCACATCACAGAGGTCGCCATGGCAACGTACGGTCTGTCGCACACACGTGACACCAAGGTCGGAAACGAACTGGTGCGTGGTGTATCCGGAGGAGAGCGTAAGCGTGTCTCTATCGCCGAGGTTTCGATCTGCGGGTCCAAGTTTCAGTGTTGGGACAACGCCACCCGTGGTTTGGACTCCGCCACGGCTCTGGAGTTCATCCGTGCCTTGCAGACCCAGGCTAAGCTCACGGCCAGCGCTGCGGTCATCGCCATCTACCAGTGTTCCCAGGACGCATACGACCTATTCGACAAAGTCTCGGTGTTGCACGAGGGCTACCAGATCTACTTTGGCCCTGCCAAAAACGCAAAGGACTATTTCGAACGCATGGGCTACGTGTGTGCCCCACGTCAAACCACCGCCGATTTCGTCACCGCCATCACCAACCCTGCAGAAAGACAGGTCAGAGACGGTGCCAAACCTCCTGCTACCGCTGTCGACATGGAACACTACTGGAAACAGTCGCCCGAATACGCACAGTTGCTGCGTGATATCGCAGAGTACGAGGCCACCGGCGGCGCCAGCGGCGATAGCGACGATAACGCCGTCGACCGGAAACAACAGCTCGCCGATAATCACGTGGCAAAGCAGTCACGCCGCGCACGTCCCCAATCACCATACACGGTGAGCTTTTGGCTTCAGATCAAGTATCTGTTGATCCGTAACATGCAGCGTATTCGCAGTAACATGGATGTGACCGGGTTCCAGGTAATTGGTAATGGTGCCATGGCCTTCATTCTGGGGTCCATGTTTTACAAGATTTTGAAACACGACACCACTGATGGTTTCTACTCGCGTGCCGGTGCGCTGTTTTTCGCCGTGCTGTTCAACGCCTTCTCGTGTATGCTGGAGATTCTCGCGCTTTATGAGGCGCGTCCGATCTCCGAAAAGCACAAACGGTACTCGCTGTATCACCCGGCCGCCGACGCCATGGCCTCGGTGATCTCCGAAATCCCATCTAAGCTTATCACGTCTGTGACCTTCAACCTGGCACTTTACTTCCTGTGCAACTTCAAGCGCGAAGCAGGTGCCTTTTTCTTCTATTACCTCATGACTATCGTGGCCACGTTTCTGATGTCGCACATTTTCCGTTGTCTCGGTGCTTCTACAAAGACGTATGCAGAATCGATGGTACCGGCATCGGTGCTGTTGCTGGCTCTAGCCATTTACACCGGGTTTGCCATTCCAAAGACCAAGATCCTCGGATGGTCCAAATGGATCTGGTACATCAACCCGCTGTCGTATGTCTTTGAGTCTTTGATGGTTAACGAATTCCATGGCCGTAAGTTTGAATGCTCCACGTACATCCCGGCGGGTCCTGCCTATCTGGATGTTAGCGGAACCCAGCGCGTCTGCTCTGCGGTGGGCGCCGTCCCAGGCCAGAGCTACGTGGACGGTGAAACCTACATTAACGTCGCTTACGGCTATTACCACAAACACAAATGGCGTGGGCTCGGTATCGGGCTCGCCTATGCGATCTTCTTTTTGGGAGTCTACTTGGCTGTGGTCGAATTCAACGAAAGTGCCAAGCAACGTGGTGAAATCCTAGTATTTCCGCAGTGGGCAATCAGGCGCATGAAGAAGCAGCGTAAGCTGCAGTCGCGTCTAGGAGCAGACCCTGCAGATGAGGAACACCGTGCAGCTGCAGGCACCAATGAGAAGAAGCTACTAGAAGACTCCGCAGAAGATGAGGACGTCAACAGCAGCAGTGCGGCCGTGTCTGAGGACGCAGGCATGCTCTCATCTTCAGAGGCAATCTTCCACTGGCGTAATGTATGTTTTGACGTGGCTATCAAGAAAGAAACTCGTCGTATTCTGGACCATGTAGACGGATGGGTCAAACCCGGCACTCTGACCGCGCTGATGGGCGCCTCAGGTGCTGGTAAGACCACATTACTGGATTGTTTGGCGTCGCGTGTTACCACGGGTGTTATTACCGGCGATATGTTCATCAACGGGTTTTTGCGGGATGCTTCGTTTGCACGGTCCATCGGCTACTGCCAACAACAAGATCTGCATTTGGAAACGGCCACTGTTCGTGAATCGCTACGGTTTTCCGCTTACTTGCGTCAACCAGCGCACGTCTCGCGTGCTGACAAGGACCGGTACGTGGAAGACGTGATTCGGATTTTGGAAATGGCAAAATACGCCGACGCTGTCGTGGGTGTTGCCGGAGAAGGTCTGAATGTGGAACAACGTAAGCGACTCACCATCGGTGTCGAGCTGGCCGCCAAGCCTAAGCTGCTGCTGTTCTTGGATGAGCCCACTTCCGGTCTGGACTCCCAGACCGCATGGTCTATCTGTCAATTGATGCGTAAGCTAGCCAACCACGGTCAAGCCATCTTGTGCACAATTCACCAACCCTCGGCCCTTTTGATGCAGGAGTTTGACCGTCTGTTGTTCTTACAGCGTGGTGGTAGAACCGCGTATTTCGGAGATCTCGGTTCCGGATGCCAGACCATGATTGACTACTTTGAACGTAACGGCGCGCACAAATGCCCTCCCGGAGCCAACCCGGCCGAGTGGATGCTGGAAGTGATCGGCGCCGCGCCTGGATCGCATGCCGCGCAAGACTACCATGAAGTATGGCGCAACTCAGACGAGTACCGCGCCGTGCAGGAAGAGCTGGAATGGATGGAACGCGAACTGCCCAACCGTCCTGTGGACACCAGTAACGAGCAGTCCGAATTCTCCACTTCGTTGGTTTACCAGTATACGCTGGTGACACACCGGTTGTTGCAACAATACTGGCGTACGCCATCGTATCTGTGGTCAAAGATCGGGCTAACCATTATTTCACAGATCTTCATTGGTTTCACGTTTTTCAAGGCCGATAGCTCCATGCAAGGGCTGCAAAACCAGATGTTGTCAATCTTTATGTTCACAGTGATCTTCAACCCAACGCTACAGCAGTACTTGCCAACTTTTATCTCACAAAGAGACTTGTACGAGGCGCGTGAGCGGCCATCGCGTACCTTCTCATGGCTCGCCTTTATTTTGTCTCAGATCAGCGTGGAAATTCCTTGGAACATTTTTGCTGGGACAATCGCTTTCGTGGTTTACTACTACCCAGTAGGATTCTACAACAACGCATCGTTCGCAAACCAGCTGCATGAACGTGGTGCTTTGTTCTGGCTTTACGCGACCGCGTTCTACGTGTTTACTGGTTCAATGGCACAACTGGTTGTTGCTGGCCAGGAAGTGGCTCAGGCCGCTGGCCAAATCGCCTCTTTGCTCTTCACACTGACACTATCGTTCTGTGGTGTGATGGTCCAGCCATACAACATGCCCGGGTTCTGGATCTTCATGTACCGTGTGTCGCCATTGACCTACTTTATCGACGGTGCGTTGTCCACCGGTATTGCCAACGCTGATGTGCACTGTTCGGATTACGAAATGGTGCGGTTCACCCCACCACAGGGCCAAACATGTGGCCAGTACATGAACACCTACATTACAACCGCTGGAACTGGGTACCTGGCAGACGCCGGAGCCACTGACGAATGTCGGTTCTGCTCGGTCTCGACGACCAACGATTATTTGAAGGCCGTGAGCTCGAAGTACTCGCACCGCTGGAGAAACTACGGGATTTTCCTAGCGTTCATCATGTTCAATTTTGCCGCAGCGACCTTTTTCTACTGGCTAGCGCGTGTGCCCAAGAAGAGAAACAGAGTGGCGGACGAACGTAAGTCAGAGGCACAGAAGCTAAAGGAGAAATAGGTTGTGGCACATCCAGCGTAGCAGCAACCGGTTGCGGAGACCAAATAACGTCATTCGCAAACTCTAAAAGCTGCCGCTTTATACAATCATCATAATCATGAAAGCCGAATGCCTTTCTGCTTCTAATTTTCAATTGTAGATACCATAGGATACCATATAAACGAATAAACAATTGGTCATAGTATAATAACTTATCGTGAACAGGATAATTGTCATTAGCCAGGATTTGAGTTGACATAACTGACTCGTTAGACGTTTATCGATTTCTTGTATAGTGTGCCAACACTCTCGAGGATGATATTACGTAAGCAGCGATGAGGTGGACAAAAGCGATCTGGACTTTAGCTGAGGAAACCTTACTCATTTCGCGTATAGCCCAGGGATTATAAGAATTAAATGCAAGTACCCGTTGTAATCAATAGTGAGGCGTTATGAGTAGAGTTTGGAAGCCAATTGAAGTATATTCATTTCTGTAGAATCCCGGTACCTTAGATTTACGTGACATCAAACATGTCACGTGACCCAACTACAGCGACAACAATACTCAGTGAACGCAGTCATCGTCGACCGTGAAGCCCCTGGTATGAGTTATTTGATTATGATGCGATTTGAATGATCCAGAAGGAGACTTCAGACACCCAAGGCATGGTGAAATTAACATTTTCATACCTATACATTCAAATTTTCTCTCAGAAATAGGCTAAGTTGGCATAGTTTTCCTGAACGTCCTGGAATTCTTCCTTTAGGTACGAAATTCTATTGGGGATTGCATTTTCTAAACTAGGGCTTTCGAATACCTCACATCTTCGCCTCAATTATCATGTTTTCCTCAATACACAAGATACGTCCTCGTGAGCGAAATACAGTTTCAAAGATACATATCTTGCTTCAAAACAGCAATATCTGCATCAAAAGGGTACTAGAAGTAAGTATAAAATGGTAGTTGCAACTGAGCAAGCTGCTATCATATTTTGACTTGTCAAATGAGAAAACACAACTTGTGACCCAAAATGTGTTGCAAACTTGGATGAATTTTATAAAAAGTACCACGACTTATCATACAGTGGTCACATAGCCAAGCAGCGATGGATTCACACCTGCCTTGTCTTAAAATTTTTGAACTGACACAGGTTATCTGGAAAGCACCCCATTGATCACGTGACCAGACCCGTCGGTCTTCATATCTCTATAACTACGTTTTTTTATCAAAGTTAACACTCAATCCATCATTGATATTCTCTCCAACCTCTTTAATCCTTCTTTTCACAGCTTTCAACTGGCTCTTTACCCAATTATCTCATTTAAATGTTATCTTTTTCCCGTCGTTGGTCCTATTTTTGAAAATTTTAATAAATGCGATGAGCTAGCTACTCATCTCATCTCAGCTCATCTTCAACTCCTTCTGCTTGAAAACATCTAGACTCCACTACTTGACGATAGCACGACCACAAACTGCGAATATAATGGCACCAGACGAGCTAAGAATACGGAACAAACTGAAGCGACAAGAGCTGTTTGCTGATCTTAAGGATCAAAAAAACAAAGAACGTCATGGCATGCGCAGAACTCGTGCAAAGGAGGAACGTGAAAACCCAGAGTTAAAGGCTAAAAGACTCGAAGAAAACGTAACAAACACCATCGATAGCCTTCGTGTATACGATGAAACCATCAATCAGCCTACAGAAGGCGAAGAAACCGATTTCGCTCGTTTTTTCAACAGCGGCACAGAACCACCAAAGATCTTGCTAACGACCAACGTTAACGCCAAGAAAAAAGCATACGAGTTTGCCAATGTGCTGATTGAAATTCTGCCCAACGTCACTTTTGTGAAAAGAAAGTTCGGCTATAAACTCAAGGAAATAGCAGAGTTCTGTAATAACCGGAACTACACGGATTTGGTGATCATCAATGAAGACAAGAAAAAGGTTACAGGGCTGACTTTCATCCACTTGCCCGATGGACCAACTTTCTACTTCAAAGTGAGCTCCTACGTCGAGGTACAGAAAATTGTGGGCCACGGAAGACCCACTAGCCACATACCAGAGTTGATTCTCAACAATTTCAACACTAGACTCGGTAAAACAGTCGGTAAGTTGTTTCAATCTATTTTCCCACAAAATCCAGATATCGAAGGTCGCCAGGTAATAACTCTACACAACCAAAGAGACTATATTTTCTTCCGGAGACACCGGTACGTATTCCGCAACGAAGAGAAGGTTGGACTGCAGGAACTGGGACCACAGTTCACGTTGAAACTTCAACGTCTGCAGCACGGTATCAAGGAGGAAACCGAGTGGGAGCACTCGGCCTCTATGGACAAGGAAAAGAAGAAGTTCTATCTGTGAATAGTAAACGTGGAATTTATTCTGGATGGAAGGCACTTGCATTGAGAATTCGTGTGAGTTCAAGAAGCAGCTGTTCTGACTTCGTATGCTTGGAGTATAAGATACTTTAATTTGAGAAGGCTGGTGCTGAAGAGCCGGTAAGAGGCATTAGCAAGTCTTTACCAAATTGACAAGACTCGTGAGCTTGTGATTCAAAGTTCAATCGCGAGCGGCTTGATCAGCTTTATCAACTTGAAGGTGCCGTGGGATTAGCAGCTCAAAGACGACACGCCAATTTCTCACAATCGCAGATTTCGGAACACATCTGATTTTTTTTACACTGACGTTGTCGTGACAAAAGTCAATTTTTCGAGAAAACCTGTGATTGTTAGATTCAAAATCCGTTGAGCTGTAATCCATATAGTGGAAATCATGAAAAAAAATGCCTGGATTATCCTTTTATAAGCTGGATCCTTCTGTCTTCAAGCTCTTCGATAATCAGCTGTAGTAACTGACCAGCTATTGAGCCATTGAGCGTTACCACGATGACCATCACTATATACGAAACTTTACACTAAAGACCCAATATTGATATCCTGGCGCCTGATTCAGCTTTAAACAAGCTACTTGTTGCCAATATTATATTCGATCACCACATCAATCATTCCAAGCTGCATGCAATTGCTTTGGGAAAGTTTGATTTTTCAATTCAAATTAATTTCAAAGGGCTCAGATAAAAGATCGGCTACAAAACTCGTTTGAAAACTGCACAAAACAAAAGGACAGAAATATCAACAAAACTAGAATACATCCACTAAATATCTTTTTAACAACCACACAGTGTTTTTCTGATCAGTTCCCGTGGTCAAACATCGCCAGTTTGATTTTAGGTGTTACATGCGTATATAGTGATAAAAATCACGGTTCTATTCGTCCCCCTTTATAAAAAAAGTATGATGGCCAACCCAGAGGAAAGGAAATAGACAATACAACGCTTAAAAACAAGCTAAATCTTCACCATTTTGCCCGTCGAAAGCCGTTTGTTGGCTTAATTGCAATTACAATCGTTGAATAAGAAGGCGATAGAGGGAAAAATTCGGGTTTTATCATTAAAATCGGTGTTGCAACTGTTGTAAAGACGTGATCTTTAATTTGTATCATTTGCACTAGCATAAGACTCTGAATTGCACTTTACAATGGATGATAATGGTGCTTCTCAGATCGTCGGAGCTTTGGAAGCCATATACTCGACGCAATCTGATAATGCCACGCGTTTGGAAGCTCAGAAGTTTTTAGACGACGTCAAGATGCGCGAGCAATCGCCATTTTGGGGATACGAAATAGCTCTGAACAACCCGGAAAACTCAATTTTGAAGCATTTCGGTCTTGGCTTGCTGGCGCACGCGATTCAACGCAATTGGAGCGAACACTCACCAGAAAGAAAAATTGCGCTTCGCAAATGGGTAGTGGAGCTCAATGGCCAAGTCCAAAACACAGATCCGCGTTATATCAAAGAAAAACTAGCCTTTTTGTGGGTGGAGGTGGCAAAGCGGGTGTGGGGAGAGGCCCTAAGAGAGGACGAGCCCACTGAGGAGCTTTTACAGGAATCGTGGGTCGATATGGACAACAATCTAAGGGAATTGTGGCACCTTAACGAGTCGGCGAGAGAGCTTACTCTAATTATATTCAGAACTCTGTTCGAAGACGTTTTTCTTCTCGAGGATTTAGCCGTACTCAAAAGAATATCGGTTATACAGCCGCTGTGTGTCATGATTATTAGCCCGATGGACATCTTCGCAGCAAGATACAGATTCACAGATAAGTGGACCCTGTTCAGAAGCACAGGCAATGGCTGGTTCGAGCTTTGGGTGACAGAACTGCGTTCCGCCTTAGTCTCAGGTAACGCTGTGTACGTCACGCGACTACTTGAAACTCTCAAGACATGCCTGAACTGGCCGCTCAGTGAGATTATGATCCGAAACGATGTCAGCGGACTTCTGCTGGACTGTTTGGCCAGTAACATGCCCAAGGCCCAATCCATGGCCTTGGATTCATTACATATCCTTTTGACTCGACCCTATAACGATGATGCTCACTACCAAGCGGTGATTAACAAGGTTTTCAGCAGTATGGACCTCTTGAACCAAGTCTACGATACTTTGCAGTTTGATCCCAACAACATTGACGAAGTGAAGTACCCCATTGTCAAAAAATTTGTCGACATGGTGAGCTGCCTTTACACTTGCGTTTTTAAAATCGATGAGGACGAGGTCGTCATAGAGAAGTATTTGAGACTGGTTCTGAAAACTACCTTCAATCCCAGTCTGATTGTCAGCGGACTGACGCTTGACTTATGGTGCTCATGTCTGCGAAACGACGACTTTTTTCCAGCATTAGAGAAAACTATCATACCCGAACTACTCCAGTTTTCGGCTGATGCTTTGATATACTACGAACAAATTGATGGTCATGTTTCCAAACAATTTGCTGATATTGATTTCCAATCCACTTCTGAGTTTCAATCGTTTTGCTCTACGTATAGAAAGAGGATAAGGGACATAATCCGCCTAATATCTTGCGTTCAGCTAGATTTTGCATACGACTGGTTGAATGCCAGACTAAATTCGTTTTTCAGTTCTTCATTTGGCCAGGAGGTTTTGAACTCTCAGTTCCTAGATCACAAAACAGAGCCATATTTGAGCGCTTTGTCGCAACTAATGGTCGTCGAATGCTTCATAAATGGCTGCATACGTTGGAAAATTTGGTTTCCTGATAGTCCTGCATACAACGAGAAGCTTAATGACATTCTCTTAAAAATCGAAACACTATCGGATCAATTGATTGCTCTCACTTTAAGGGAACCTTTGTTATTGAAAAAGCAGATACAGAACTTTGCTCTGTTCTTAACAATGCTTAAGGACAATGTCCTACTGAAACTTCTCGAAAAAATCATCACTAGCGCCACTTTGGAGTATCCTAATGTTGACCTGGATGAAAAAAGCGAACAGTCGGATGCGATTCGCGATTTGAGATATGCTTGCGGTATAGAGCTTAACAGAATGGCGATTCTGATGCCCGACTCTCTCAGTAAAATCTACGAAGAACTGCAAAGTGTTGTCGCACGTATTTTGCCTAAGCTTTCTTACCATGAGAAGATATCGTTCAAGTCTTTCTTGCTGACTATCATTCTGAAGTCGTCCCTCAGCGGTAAGGAGGAAAGGTTCTCCTCAATTGTTGACCCTGAGTTAAGCGCGTGGTCAGAAAAAGAGACCGTCGTCGGCTTAACCGATCTCCCTTGGTTCATGGAAAGACTAGGAATAGTCCAAATATCTGAATATTTTCAAAAGAGGGCTATCACAGGAGGTGAGGATCTGCTGTCCATCCCCATCGATGATGAAGGAAAAGCACTCAAAACACAATTGTCAAAACGCTGGCAAACGCTGTTTCCCGTGAGAGCTACCAGAATGTTTGTACATTATTCAATGCAAAGCATTAAAAGTGATACAGAGTTTGAAGTACTCCAACAGCTTTGGAAACCCAGAGTGGTTCCAATTCTGCCTTACATCATGAGGTTACTTTACCAATTGCAATCCTACCATGATCCGGAAAATTGGAAAGAGCTACCTACAGTGGTGCAATCATTTGTAAAATGCTCCACGGTAGAGCGTTTTTGGGAGGCAGGCGCGTCGAATAAATCGAAGGACGAGTTTATTGACGAACACATGAAGGCAATGCAAACGCTGCGAGACTTTGCTGATTCGGTTGGCCACATCGTGAGGTACACTAGAGAATACGTTCTACTTGTCATAAGTGCTATGTCCAACCTAGGTAGTATCTTCTACGGTATTGACGAACTGCCGCAAATTCTCATGGACTCGATTGCGATTTACAAGCCTTCAAGGGGAGAAATCAGCCCAGGAGTATCAACACATGGCTGGAAACATATCATCAACGTCGCAATACGGCCACTTCTGAAAAACTGCCCGCCACAAAGCTCCGTTAAGTTCATGACAGCATTTTTGCCCAAACTCTTTGACACATTGGACGTTCTCCTTTGTCAGAAATGGTCCATTTACATGAACGACATAGACGTTAATCCACCTCCAAGAGACGATGACGAAATGACAGAGGATATTCTAGAAGAAAACCTACTGAGACAGCTAACCACTGTTGTTGTTCGGCTATTGATCGATTGCGTCGGACAGGTGGGCACAAACTCCCAAGCTTCTAAAATGAAGTTGAACGCACATCAGATTGAAATGAGAAAGATCATTTTTGAAAACGACGAGGTGATGAGCTCTTTTCTAAGATTGTTGAACCACTTGATGTCTTTCAGAGATAGCAAGTGTTCTTTCAATTCCATCTTGGTAATGAAAAGCTGCCTAGTGGACACTTTGATTAAGAACGAGGCTGTTGATCAATTCTATAGCTCGCAGGTCATGCCCAATCTGCTATTGAATGTCCTGACTCAAAGTGCCTTTAAAGACTCTTTATATGAAGGTCTTTATATCTTCACTGTCATATTTTTGACGCTGTGCAAAGAGTACAAGTCTTCCCGGGATTATTTGCATCAGCTCTCCAATGGCTACGACATTGAGAGCCTCTACGAAAGCGTCAGAAGTGTGGAAAACTACAAAAACCAACGAGCCTTGATGGTTGAATTCATTGACTGGATAAAAGTTGTTAATGGTCGTGCTCAAGATGATGATGACGGAGACGACAAGAAAAGACAGGAAAAAAGAGAGGCCATTTTGGAACGCGCAAATGAAAGACTCATAAAGCAGAACAAAGATCAGAAAGACTTGTTGGACGATCCTAATACGGAGGATGGAGCGTTTGGTTCACTTTTTCAGTCATAATCAGAATTAATCACAAGTTTCATTCAGCCAACGCTACCGTTCGAGTGCTAATGTAAGGTCCACTAACAATGACTTGCTTGATTGGCCGACAATGTATTTAGATTCTTCACAATCCCAACAGTCTCGCACGATTTGGGAAACCAGGAATGCCATGCTGCACAGTATTTAAATAATACCCATCAAGTAGCTTAATTCTTTGGTAAATCAAATCATTCACTGGCGAGTCAACAATCAGCATCAACAATGAAAACATGAAAGGCTGCCTGGTAAGAAGCTCGACACTATCTGCGCGAAGCTATAGCTCCCGAGTCTCTCCTCAACAAGTGGCTCAGGTTGTCTTGGGAGCTCGCAAGCACGACGTACATCAAGAACAGCTCTCGAACGTCAAAAACCATATAAGTGAAAGAAAAAAGCCAGGAAGCCCAATTTTTGACAGGAGAGCTGGGGACAGGGCCAAATTACTGTACGAGCGGTATAATCCTGGTTATTCCAGTGTCGCAGCTTCACGTTTGGGTAACGCCAACTACTTCTTTAATGCAGCAGAGGTCACATACGAATGGAGTGCATCTTCATTCTGGGATATACCAGGGGAGAAGCTGAAAGCACGGGTAGAGCAGCAGGTTTTGAATCAAGAACCTGCAACAGATCATGGTGAGAATTCTCGACCCAAAAACGTCTCCACGGCGAGAAAATATCCGGGGAAAACAGACGGAATACCGTTTGAGCTACTGAATGGGCTTCCTGAGGTAGCCTTTTTGGGACGTTGCAATGCCGGGAAATCAACCCTTTTGAACAACATGACGACGGAATTCTCGAAGATAAAACTCGATGAATATGCCAAAACGTCGAAAAAGGCTGGCTTTACGAAAACTATCAACTGTTTTAACGTTGGAAGACGATTCCGTCTGATCGATACACCTGGATACGGTGTAAAAGGTACATTCGAGCAAGGAGAACTAATAATGCGATATTTGAGAGAAAGAAAGGAATTGAAGAGGGTTTACTTGCTGATTTCTGCAGAACAAGGCTTTACGGAAACCGATTCCCAAATAGTAGAGTTTTTGACCAAGTTCGGGATCCCATACGAAATCGTATTCACAAAGCTGGACAAAGTCAGTAATTTGTCCCGACTTCATCAAGTGATCGAAGACAGTGGTGTTTTGGAATTGCCTACAATGCCGCGAATGCTATTTCTCAACTCGATCACCAATTCACAATGTCCTAAAAGACTGGGAATAAGCAGTTTACGAGATTCTATACTGGAAAGTTGTGGTTTGGAGCAAGCCGTTAAACCTTTAAAATTCAAGAGTAAGAGACAATGAACATCACAATGGCACAAATGTTTGACGAAAATTTTTAGTTCATCCTTCTATTACATATAAGGTGTTGATATTATACAGAGAGTGACATTTTTCGATTCAAATTGAAATGGAAGCGATGCAGAACGGTTGATTTGAAATGTTTTTTTATTTTATAGGAGAGAGTGTCGAGGAAACGTTTTAGAATCTCCCGCCACGGCCTCCACCGCGGCTGAAACCACCACGGCCACCTCCACGGCCACCGCCGAAACCGCCACGACCGCCTCCACGGCCGCCGCCAAATCCACCACGACCACCGCCAAATCCACCGCGACTGCCACCACGACCACCGCCAAAACCGCCACGACCGCCTCCACGACCGCCTCCAAATCCACCACGGCTACCACCGCGTCCACCAGGAGCACCTGGAGTTCTCTTCTTCTTGGGTTTTGGTGGTCCAGCTACCTTTGGCTTAGGCAAAAATCTTTCAATGGGCAGCAGTTTGTCGGGAGCAATGTAAAATTTGTCCCCGTCTTTGAAACTAGATGCCTGGACACCTTCGGAGCATTTGATCGTGAAAAAAACCTCATTCAAAGGTCCCAAGATTTCATCGACTTTACCAACTTGGGTCTTATTCTCAAGGTAAATTGGTGCGTTGAAGTATGGGATTTTGGTGTTGATCGAACGACACACAACCTCGTCCTCACAAGGATGCATAAATTGGCCCATTTCCAACACCTGGTCTGGTGGACCTTGCGGTATCGATCTGCCAAATCCACCACGACCACCACCACGGCCACCTCTGTTACCACCTCTGAAACTCATGCTATACTTATCGTATTCTTACACCAAAAATTGCGTGAGATAGCCCTCGATTAGGACAAGATCTATGCAGCAAAAATGAGCTTGTGATGTTGACAACAAGTCTATCTTTTCGGGCGATCAAAAGTGCAGTTTTCAGTGCTCATCGAGCTTTTAGATGAATAGAGATGAGCTTTGAAAAATTTTTTAACTATGGGTAGGGCGTGAAATTTGAATGTCCGTGTGAAAGTACATTTTGTCAAAGAGTTGTTAAAAACGACACGAAAAGAAAAAGAGATATAAAGAAGAAGGCCTTGAAGTGAAGAGCATTTCTGAGCCAAAGATGTTGGTCTTGAAGTGGTCGGATTAATTGGACCAGGGTAGAAGGGAATTGGAGGTGACAGGACTATTCTGATTTTGTCATGTCTGACGAGCCTGGGAAAAAAAAGAGCTTGTTCATTTGTGATAAATCTGAGATTTGGAGCAATGAACGGAGAGCTTGTATTTCAAAGATATTAGTGAGATTCATTATAGCTGGTTCGTAATCGTACTCCGTTGCAAAAAATCGCCTGTTCAATTTTTGACGTCTCATCACTTTATACTTATCTGTCGTCTGTCGTCTGTCACGTGACAGTGTTTCTACTTACAAGCTTACTCTTCAAGAGGCAAACGGCTCTCCGTTGTTCTTCTCAAATGTGTATGAATGATCACATTTTCGTCAACGCAGGCTAATCTTATGGGTTCCACAACTTCAAATAATAACTCTGGTTTTTATATTCCAAAACTCTAAGTGATGTATCATCTATATAATATATGCTTGTTTCCAGAACTTTATACGCTTCTAAGAACTCACAACGAGATCCTTCGATCTTGCCACATACTCATATTTGCTTGGAGCATCAAGTTCCATTTCCAAGTTGTGTTCGTCTTTCTCTATTAGACTTGTACTCGTACTTGTACTCATACATTCAGGACTCAAAGTATTGACGATCTCATCTCATCTCATCTCATCACATCTCATCTCATCTTTAAACCTCGAATACCTATCATTCGTCTTTCCAATTCAAAGTCTCCATGGATGTCTCTAGCATTACCAAGGGATACAAGGATGAACAGGATGATCCTAAAGTATATGGCGACCTTTGGTTGCTCTTGAAAAGCGATCCTTCTTGTACTAGAGCTGTCCTGAATGATGATGTTGTGCTGGCGCATCTGGGCAATGTGATTGTTTCGCTGAGCTCCAAATGTGTTTTCAAGCGATTGGTGATTATCAGTGTATTGAATTTTACATCTGTGTCGGCTCTCAAGGGCGATGTCGCTTCCAAGGTGTTATCTGCAGCAATTGAAACTATCACAAGTGTAGAAGCTGAACCTTACGCTATAAACGTGTGTCTTCGTACCATCAATGCCATATTGTCTGTGTGCGAAGGCGAACAAAATATCGAGTTTTTGTTAAAAAACAGCGAATATCTCAATGAGATTGTGAAGACCAGGCAGAATGCCTCGAATCTAATGGACCTCGTGTATTTGGTATCAACTCATCCATGGGTGAGTAAAGTAGATGCCGAGAATTGGTTAAAAGAGTTGGACAATACTGGAATTTTGTGGTGGTTGCGAAAAAATCTAGCGCATGCCAAGAAACTGGATTTCTTGGAAGTTATTTTCGAGAAAAACATGCGGTCCATCAGAAGTTCTCGCGTGGAGTTTCTTCAATCTACTGCTCGTTCCTTGGATATTTGCAAAGCTTTGCAGTTTTGTTCTTTGTCTAACTTTGCTGCTTTGCTCCCTACTTGTTCCATAAGTGAACACACAGAGCTAGTTCGCTCACTGAATTTACAACTCAGAGTACACTCAAATATTTCGGACTCTAAACTTCTAGAATACTTGACAAGGCCAACGATTGATCCGACAAACTACTGGCCTCGTCTTTTCTCCCATGAATTGGACACCGTCCACGAAATGTGGATCAGCCCGTCGCGGACCATGTATATTCACGCGCTCAAGGTTTACATGCATGAGTTCGCACGATTTAGCCATGACGTTGAGGGTTTCTTGACATTGGTAAAATCGAGATTCACCGAACAGGATGGTCGCTTACATGGTCATAGCAAGTACGCCAGTCAAACCTTTCAGTTGATATCGATTGATGACACGCATGAAGTCAACCTGAAAATCAATACAAAGAAACTATCTGAAGGACAGGACTTTTTGAGCGAATGGAATAAATTCCACAGACGCCTCATAATACTTCTGAACACGGCTGGTGACAAGATATGTGGTCGCATTCAAAGAGTCTCGAAAGATCAAGACGTTATCGATGCGACATTGAAGGCACAAGAGAATACTAATCCGAAAAGTGTTCATCTTGTGTGTACACTCAATGAGGAGCTTGAGACGAGGTTAATGCAGCTGCAAAGTCTCTTAGAAAATGCATTAGTCAACGACGATATTTGGCAAGAAGCTACAATGGGCTCGTTGGTTGGAAAGGCAAGCACTCGTTCATCTGTTCTCGTATCAAACATATTCTCGACCAGTCACCAACTAGAAGATTATCTGGGTATAGAAGTTGAAGCGAACAACGAAGAGCAGAACAAGAAAAGGAGACGCAAAGCAGACCTCAACTGTGCCGTGAATATAGACTTTGAAAAGAAAAGCTATGCTAGGACAGAGTTCGAACCGAGCAAGCCAGAGCTTGGTTTAACCGAAGCACAGCTACAGTTAATAATGCGCGGCCTACGGGAACATTTGTCCGTCATCAACGGTGAGGTAGGAACAGGTAAGTCAACCGTTCTTGCGTCAATTCTAGACAGTCAGTTTCTGAACTCACGTTTTGACAAATCGAACGGAAAGACGATTATGGTCTGCGATACAGAAGAGATGTGCCGTAAAATGGGAAGTCTTCTGAAAATTGTGCCCCCAGAATCAGTTATCTGCTGGTCAGAAAATATCGAAGCTGAGTACGAAAAGAAGAAAAGCCAAATTGCAAGGCTGTTGTCCCGCGTTCAAGAGATAGCAGAGGCGCTTAAAATACACGGAAATTTCTCCTGCACTATTGATGCTGCATTCACCCTTTTCGACTATCATTTAAAGCCAATGTTGGAAGACTTTGCTGGTAACTATCCGGACAAATTGAAGGCATCAGATTTTCCTTTAATCAACGCCAGTAACGAAATCAAGAAGGATCCCTTTCCCCGGATCATTGCGAGCAGTCGTGAAGTATCAGACATTTTTGAAAGCTTGGACCAGTGGCGCTCTCTTAACCTTCCTGGCGATGCAAGGAAAGCACTTTGGGAAAACTGTGACCTTGTTTTAGTACCCAAAGCCCAATTGACTCATATCTTGGTGAAAGAACATTATAAAATGAACCATTTCCAGAATTTGGTGCTATGCAACGCCAACTTTTTCCAACCCTTGGAAATCTGGCAAGCCTTGAGTGGGCGGGTTCAATGGAGCAACATTGTCATTACTGGCGACTTTTTCAATGGACCAGTGCCTTTCACTCTTCAGCAGTACATTGACGAAGAATTGAATTTTCCTCGTTTAGTCACAAATTTTGACACCAACCACGATATTCTCAAGCTCCGTTCCCCGCAGGTGTCAAAAAGTCATGCAGTTCCTGGGCTTGGAGCTCCTTTGCAGATTATTGGAATATCCGGAGAAATAGCCCGGAATAATGTTTGCTGGGATGAAGCCGAATACTGCGTGCTTTTATATGCCTACCTTCGAACGATAGGCTATCCGGCTCAATCGATTAGCATTATCACCCTTTCTCCTTATCAAAAGAGTGCCGTCGAGATCGAGTTGCAGAACCTCTTGCAGAGCCCAGGTTTTAAGAAACTTTCCAAACCAAAATGCATCAACGTGATGTATCAAAATTACTCTCACCGAAATCAAGTGGTTATTATCACCACGAGTGGAATTCCATTTAACGTCCACGATCTATCACGGACGGCTAAAGACAGTCTTCTTATTCTCACCTCCAGGACCATCAAAGATCATCTTCAAATTGTCGATGGTGAAAAGTTCCCCATTACGAAGCCCAAAGATAAACGTCAAGTGATGGAAATCAAAAGTCTGGAAAATCTGAAATCCAAAATCAAAGCATTACAAAAGGCTCAGAGACCGGAGAAATGATAACTTTCAATTGACCTGGAATCTGGAGTCTGACGCTGTCACTACCACTCTTTATTATCACTTTTGTCAAAACAGGCGCCTCGTCTTAAGTTGTATTAATGATGAAATTGAAAAATTTTAGAGTCGAAGAGCTTGTAAATTCAACTTTAAACGCCTTTTAGTCAAATCCAGGGACAGCGATGAGACTGCCGATGGCTGGCATACAGGGCCGTTTAACGGTGCCATTTCTAGGACAATATAGAAACTTTTCCCACACGAATTGGTGCAATGGGCCCAAAGCTGTGAAATTTCTAAAAGCTCAAAGAAAAAGACAGCTAAATCAGGCCAAACAGCTGAAATTGAAGACTTCTTTGGATACGGTTGACCCGGTATTTGGGCGTAGTAATACTCCGTTTGTGGTGCGTACGTTGGCTGAGCTGAAAGAGCCTAAAGTTTTGTCCCAGGGATACAAAGCTCAAGAGGTAGAATCGCTTTTGGCATCTGTGGAAGCAGCCAGAAGAGAACAAATGGAGCTGGCTGGGTTCAACAATCAGTCCTTGACCTCCGAAACTGATGAGTCCGTTCTACAGAATATGGAACTGAAAAGAGAATCTATACTGAGAATTTTAAGCATGAGAAACGCTAATAATAACGATTCCATGAAATTGGTAGTTCGTCAGGCTAGGGAAGAATTTCAGAGATTCGAGGGTGATACCGGCTCTAGTGAGGTGCAGGCTGCCATTATGACGGTTCGTATTCACAACTTGGCCAAACACGTCCAGGAAAACAAAAACGATCATAAGAACACCAGAATATTGCGGATGTTGGTTCAACAAAGACAAAACATTCTAAGGTATTTGAAGAGAGACAAACCCGAGAGATACTTTTGGACCATACAAAAGCTCGGGTTGAGTGACAATGCTGTCGTTGGCGAATTCAATATGGACAGACGTTACATGCAAGACTACAAGTTTTTTGGTGACCGCATCCTAATTAAAGATTCCAAGAAGGTCGCAGATCAAAAGCGGAGAGATCTCCGCAAGCAGAAGAGATCTGCCAGAAGAGCATAGAACTAATGACAAAGAAATCGCATCCAAATCATATAAACTTTCCTTGTATATATTAAGTTTATTCCAATCATCACGTATTGACACTATTTTCATTAGAGGCCCTTACTTTAAAAATCTACCAATGCTCCCACCGACATGCTCCAGGTCAAGCAGAAATGTATCATGCCCAAACAAAGATTGAGATTCGTCAAGCTCGACATGTTCGATGTTCTTGTCGCTGCCTAGCAATTCGACAATTTCCCTTTGTTGCCAAAAGGGAAATAGCCCATCGGACTTAACTCCCACAACCAAAAGTTCTTTGCCGATGAGGGGTTCCATGCCCTTCCGAAGGTCTTCGCGCGCTTGCTCGACCGTAGTGGTCCTTCTTTTCTTTGTGGCTTCATAAGGTTCATCGCATAGCCTTGAAGGTCTGCCCTCGAGGTCACCTTCTTCAAAGACGCGTTGAGCTTCTGCTCTTCTGCGATTGCTTCTATCCTGGTGACTTTTAGAAAGGTCGAACAGGTCCATGGTTTTGGAAAGATACAGAAAAGAGTTGGCATCGTATTCGAGTGAAAACTTCTCGCCTTGATGATCCAGGTAGGTTTCGATCAAAAAGTCAGGACATAGCACTGGAGGAATGTCATCATTTAGACGCTCGGTTCCGAATCTTGATTCCCACTCTGGTCCTGATCTATAAGTCACGGTAGCGATTTCACGCGCGAGCTTCATACCCACATGTGGGAGAATTCTATTTGGCTCTTCGTTTGTAGGATAGTAAAATCCTCGCTTCCAGTGCTGGTCAGCCATGAGCACTTGTCTTTGTGCGTGCCTCATAGCAATGCTCGAAGGGTGTGATCTAGCACAGGCCGATACGGTCACTACTTTCTCCACAGCTTCGGGAAACTGTTGGGCATATGCCAAAGACTGCATACCACCCATAGAACACCCAACAGATGCATAGAGCTTGTCAATGCCAAATTGTTCTTTTACTAGTCTGTGCTGACCTCTGATAATATCTTGGACACTCAGCATAGGAAATCTAGTGGCATACGGTAAATTATCGGCTGGATCAGGGGAAGATGGGCCAGTGGATCCATAGCAGCCACCTAGGACATTTGTGCAGATAACAAAAAACCGGTTTGTATCCAGCATACTATTCCCAGGACCTATGAATTTTTCCCACCAACCTGGTTGTGAATTGTCCGGCGATGATTTGGCATGCGAAGATGCGCTGAGCCCTGTGTGAATGAGCACTGCATTCGATGCATCTTTGTTGAGACTGCCCCATGTCTCATATGCTATCTGAAACTTTGGTAAAACTCCGCCGTAGTCCAGAAACAGTGGTTTTTCTGACTTGTATAGCTTGAATCCTGATCGTACCTTCCCGTAATACGGTTCGTTGCTTGGTGAAGACGTTGCATCCACACTTGCGCAGCTTCCGTGTTTATTTCTGAGCTGCTCTGACAATTCTTCCATCTTGTCAAGACAGGGGAATTGCATTGCCGGATTTGAAGATTTCGAAGCTGCCCGAAATGGCACCAATTGGTGCACGCCATTACTGAGAATGCGTTTACCGAAAACCGACCCGCAAAAAAGTTTCATAACAGTGCGTTGATGTTGGCAAGTGGTGAAGGAGTCTAGTTGAGATCAAAAAGAGTTGAACCTAGGAGAAGAAGTGGTCTCTTACTCATCATCATCGTCTATTGTCTGTCACCTTTAGTCGAACTCATCACCTCTCTTTCGTACAACACTATTTTTCACCCAATTTTGAACATTCCACGTGATATATGGCTAAAGCCACAAATATTTACGTCAATAATGATCTCTTTTAATCACGTGGGTAAATATGGTGAAAAGCGTCAGTGGCCATTCGAAAGGCCTATTATCCATCATGACGCCAGCCAATCTTTCGAGACCTGGCCGCTCGCTCTGGGTTCCCTGATGATGGCCACCGATGTTTTTAGTTCAAATGGGCATTTGGTTTTCATCATTTTCAGTTTTTTTGTTACCTGCGAAGTAGTCTTGTCTCATCTGTTGGCGTGTCATCATCGTCAGAGTCGCTTGATACATAGTCGTCGTCCGACTCGGCATCTTCCGCTTCCTTGCGCATGGCAGCAGTTTCGAGAATCTTTTTCCAATTGGGGAATAGTACAAGATACCCTTCGGTGGTTCCGATCAGGAACATACCTGTCCCAATTCCAATCCATAGTCCGAATAATTTCATATCGAATGTCCAGCCGAGCAAAATGCCCAACGGGATCGCCAGTAGATAGTATACCACCAGGTTGATAACACCACCAATTGCCTGCATGCCTTGTCCGCGCAAACATGATCCTGCTATGGCGTTCAAGGAATCAAAGATCTCGACTATCCCGACCAATGGCAACAGCTCTGTGATCAATTGGACTACTTCTGCGTCTTTGGAGTAGATCTTTGCGACTAATTGCCGGCCACTCACCAATACGATGCAATTCAATAGACCGACGAGAAAAGAGCACGAGAGTCCCACTTCACATGCTATCTTGGCACAATCGGGCCTTCTAGCACCCACAAAGTTTGAAATTCGAGTGGAAGATGAAATCCCAACGGCAAATGGGATCATGTAGGTCAACGTCACGGTCGTAGAAACCGCTGATTGAGCAGCTAGATAACTCGTCCCAAAATAAGAGCTGAACAAGGTCAAGATCTCGTACGAGAGATCCTCAGCCTCAAGCATAATAATACCTGGGATTGCCAGTTCCGACAAGGCCTTCCAGTGTGTGAATGCCTTCTTGTTGAGGCCGCCCCAGCACTCGCTGCCGTCCACATAAATAATGTATAGCACCAGCAACACAAGCATGAGCCAGAAGTTGATAACCATCGCAATTGGAGCGCCGATGTACCCAATGCCGAATCTGGAATTCCACACAAGTGTGTAGCTAACAAAAATATTCAAAGGCGCACATATTAACAGAACGTAAATGCCAGCGTCAAAGATACCCTGTGCTTGTAAGAACCTTTTCAAATTTTCGAAAGCAATATAGGCTGGCGCACCCAGTATGGCGATTCTCAGAAACTTGGCAGTCAATGCGACCAGTTCCTTTTCTTTCACAACGAAGCCTAAAAAGTATTCTGAGAAATACCAAAAGATAGCAAATGGGATATAAACAACCATAGAGAATGCAATGCATCTCTGTAAATGGATTCCTACACCACGATAGTTTCCAGCACCATATGCTTGGGGGCATAAAGTATCCAGACTGGTTGAAATGCCCTCGAATACTGCCAAAGTAATATTAGTGGTCATTGATGCCAAGGAGACTGCTGCAAGCTCATTTTTACCCAAATGCCCCACAGTGAGTGAGCAAACCAGGGGAAACAGTTGTTCCAGCAGAAATGTTAAGATCAGTGGTATCGAATAGCTCGCCAACATTCTGGCCTCGCTTTTGTAAGTTACCACTTCCTGTTCGTAATCCTCCTTTCGATCAAGAGACTCGTATATGTTAGGGACCGAGCCTCGACTGCTCACTGATACGTATGACAGTCTGGGTTGTCGTCTATGCATATCTTGCAAGAGCTGCTGCCTCACTCTTCTCATGAAATCGCCATATTCAATCCCCTCTTCTTGTTCCTGGTCATTTGACGATTCGTTGTCACCTTCCGGTTCCAATTCCTCGTCGCTGGGATGCGCTGTAGAGTATCTTCTTTCATGTTCCTCCAAAATCCAGTCCACCTCAGAATGAACATCGGGACCTTCACTTACTCTTGACGGCAGAGAAACTGTCCTGCTAAGTTCTCCACCATCAGGCGATTCCGCTTCTCCAAGTTCTTCATCGATTGCCAAATCTGTGTCTTCCCGCGCTACGGTGCTCCCAAAATCGTCACCTAAGGATCGAAAACTTGGCTGATCTGATCCATACCTTCTTCGTGGCTTATATTTCCTCACCAGAGGATTTCGTTTGCTAGGTTGCAGGAAACCGAGAGATATTCTTCTGTGATTATTCCCGATGCCCATACCATTTGTACGCAATTTTGGGTGCATCTGAGCCAAACTGGTGTTTAACATGATGGCAGTTGTTGATGTGGATTGAAAGCCTTTTTTGAGAGACTATAAGTGCTGGTGAAGAGTGAAATGAAGCGCCATTCAACGGGCTTGAATCTCTTTCTTATTTGTAGTCAGTTGTCAATCTTCAACGGGTCTTAATTGATAATCTTGAGTTCACATGTCTAATTTACTGTAAGGACAGTCATCCAGAACGTACTGCGTTGGGACAGCAGAGCAGCTACATCTTTAAACATATGGCTGTTAGTCGTTAAGTCATTAATAAGGATTCTATATAGGTGTTGGTCGTCTTGAAGCTAGAGCTTGCGCTTTTTCAGCCTGCTGTTGGCAAGTTCTTGTCTGCAATCAGGACAATACCAAGAGCCCTTTGGGGGCTCCTTCAAATTCACACAGGTGTAGTGGAACCACTCGAACTTGCAATGCGGTCCATCACACGCCACCATTTCACCGTACGAAACACTTTGGCAAAAACAGTACAGTTGTTTATCGTCTTCCTCGGCCTGGTTGTAGCCTGAAAATAGGTCATCGTTATAGTCTTGAAGATCAAAATTGGGATCTGCAGAGCCTGTGGGTGGTGAACTGTCCTTGTTGCGACCCACTGGGGTTCCCTCACTTTTGCGTTTGCGTCTGAGTGGTCCTGGGGTGGTATTTTTGCGACGACGCCCTTCCCCGGTGCTTGACAAAACTGAGCTTTCTCGTGAGTTTTCACCACCACTTTCGCCTTCTTTCTCTTCGTTTTCTAGCGGAGCCAGCAAACCCTCTTCTTCAAGCGTCTTGATGACATCTTGGAGCTTTGTGAGATGCTTGGTGACTAAAAACAATGCAGTATTGGCTAGGACACATTTGTTTTTCTGCAAATTTTGGCTCTCTTGCAAATCGGTACTTATCTTTTCAGAAAGCTCATTTTCACGCGATTTCTCCGATCCCGAGCCATGCTGCCTGTATATCTTCTGTAGCTGAGCGTCTCGCTGGAAATACTGTTTTCGTAGATCACATATCTTGAAATCGGAATTACCTATCTCGTCCAGAATGTATTTGAATTCTGACTGAAGATTGGACACATCTAAAGTTGTTTGTTCAAGCGCAGAGCTTGGATCCATTTTGGAAGCGAAGGCCGATGGATTGGAGAGACGAGAATCTTCTGGATGCGTTTGATTCTCAGCTTTTTTCTGGTTTGACGATGATGATGACAGAATCGATTATAATTTTATTATTTCGAGTTAGATCACTCTATACTAAAGAGAGCCTTCGAACAACAAATTTGGTATAATGAAGAGAGGGTGTTCTTGTTTTTAAGCTAGCAGTGTGTGCTGAGATGGGGTCCTTAGATGTGATGCTGGATGACCTTTCCACTTGTCACTGGCGCTCTCTGTGATCCTTCATCAGCTTATACTTTTGTGGTCACGTGACTCTTTTGTCCAATCTGCTCTTTTTTCTTCTTCGACGAATTCTGGTCTCTAATGAGGAAAACTTTTTGCAGAGGGAGCATTATGACGCAAGTTCAAGGTGATTCTTATCCCTTTCCCTTGTGAGCCTTATGTGTAAATCGTTGATCGAATATGTAGTACACAATTCTTTCCCGGCAGTATCGCTCTGTACGACTCTCGAAATGAAATCGTGCGTTCGAATGTGTATTCGGAATAGTCTAAATGCGAGTCTGAAGATAGATTCAAAAGACGATATTTTACCAAAAAAATAGGAAACAGATACCAACTTTACCTCTGTTCAGCTCATCAAATTTGAATACAGCGTCATTTTTTTCACTATAGTATCGCTCTGTACGAGTCTCTCGGTCTTTGTCTCCATCTCACTTTTGTTTTTCCTGACATCTCATCCCATCTTTAGCAATTTCGATTTGATAATTAGCCCTTATCCCTGCCTCATAGAGCAAAATTCAGAGGCTTAAAACCTAAACTTAGCCAGTGTCCCTGGCAACCTTCGACTATATAAATAGGAAGCTGTATCGAACAGCGATCCCGAAAATGCAGGGTTTTAGTGATAAAACGTAGAAAACAAGCTCTTTCTCAACGTTTGTTTTACTTTCTCTCTCCTGTTTCTCTCCTGTTTCCCAGCTGAAATTACACCATGGGATTAGCATCTTATCCTTTGAAATATGTGGCCAAAAAGATCTTTGGCGAAGTAGAACTTGGAAGCGCATTTGAAGACCCTTTTTTCGAAGAAGTTGAGTTTGAAAAACGGTCTTTTTGGTCCGGAAGCACCAAAATCGTTAAAAAACGTCGCGACAAAAGTATACCGGAATCAATCCCTGAAACTGATGGTAAGATTCTACGTCGTGTAAGAAAGAGAGCGTACCGTTTGGATATGAAATTTCACGTCTTTGGTATCAGATTCGGTTGGCTAGGTGTCATTGGCATACTGCCCGTTGTCGGTGACCTTCTGATCCTATGGCTGTCATTGCAAGTATACCAGGAAGCAACAAAGATCAACGGCGGGCTTCCGTCTGGAGTTTCCGCCCAGATGATCACCAATATCGCTTTAGATTTTGGGCTTGGTCTGATACCCATCGTGGGCGATATCGTCTCTGTATGCTACAAAGCCAACTCGAGAAACGTGCTGGTTTTGGAAAAGCATTTAAAACGCAAGTACGGCCGTACCATACCGCCCGTGACGGTAGGGGGTCCCAACAACAGGCTAGCTAGCGCAACCTGAGTCGAGTCGAAATGGGCATAAAAATGAAGCCAAAAACAAGAAGAAGAAGAAGAAGAAAAAAATACTCCAATGAAGCAAAAATCAAAATATGTATATGTATGTACTGTACACTCTCACAAAATTTGGTATAACGATGAAAGAAACCCTAGAAAACGTCCGGCAGCTTTTCAACCACGTATGCATGTCCGCCAACGCTCATGAGCGGTATTCCTGGAACTTTACGAACCCGCTGTTTCAGCCCAGCATCGTTGGTGGCCACAATATAACATTTGTGCTGTAACACACGATTTACAATACAATCATCGGCGTAGGTGCCCTTGTGGCTGCAGCTCAGTCTTTGAATTCGCGGGTCGCGTGCCAGCTTCAATGCAATTCTGTACTTGGGACCCAGTTTCTCCAGTTCTGCCATAACGCAATCTGTGATCAAAGGTACACACTTAGCCAGCAGCGCATCCATCATACCTCTTACCAGATCTATTTTCTTTTGGATCGAGAAATTGATGAAATTTGTATCTATCAGCACCTGATAAGGTGGCTTAATGGCCTGGTTATACTGGAAAAATAAAGCACTTGACACCTGAGGAACATGTTTGGTCAGTTCGTTGTCATCTTTCCCGGCTGTCTTGACCCGGTTAGCTTGAAGACGGGCATCTTTTTTAGCGTTCAAAGTCCGTTTCACAAGACCAAACTTTCTGGTTTTTTTGGCTTTACCCATCTTTATGCGATTATCCTTCTAGGGAAGAGAAGTGTTCAACTAACCGGTCGCTGTTTGCCTCGCAAAATAGCCTTGTGTGCTGGTGTTGTAAGTCTCAAACTCATCTCATCGCTTCAACTTTCTTGAAATATTACAGCTCTTATTTGAAAAATTATGTGTCACTGAGTACGGGAATATATAAAAAGAAGACAATCGTGGATGAAGACTAACAGAAGTCTGAGCTAACGTACGTTTATTTGCTGTTTATGGATGTTTGCATTTGCTCGTTTTGAGTGGAACAGGAACCTGTGATCATCTCCACGCGTTACCAAAGTGACTGAAAATCTGTTCAAAAAAATAAAAAATAACGTCACAGACAGGATTCGAACCTGCGCAGGTAAAACCCAATGCCTAACTCGCTTTCGAAATGTCGAATAGCAGGGCATCGCCTTAACCACTCGGCCACTGGGACGTATTTGCTTAAAGAGACTGGAGCTTAGTAACATATAGGATTTTGAAATAGCGTGATACCGTGACAACTAACTCGAACTTCAGGACAAAGAAGCACGAAGTAAATGCTTTGCGTGTGGCTCAAGCGTCTTCGAAAGGTGCTCTTCTTTTCGAGGGTTTCAACTTCTGCAAAATTCAAGATTTTGTCTTATTTTGTATATATACAACTTACATCAAAAATCCTTCTCGGTGGATCCTGTCGGTCATGAACGCATTCACATTCTATCAACTGGAGTCAAACCCAACAAGGTCATACCGTTGTATAGCACTTGTCTAGCAGACGAGTACAGTGCCAAACGAGCGGCAGCAAGCTCTGGAGTTTGACCAGCAACCCACAAGACGTCGTAGCACGAAGAGACTTGATGAGTCAACTTGAACAAGTAAGTGACGACTGTAGCTGGCTCATTCGTCTTAGCGGCGTTTCTCAAAACATCTGGATATTGAGACAGCAAACGGATTAGAATCACAGCAACAGGTTCCTTCAACAGCGAGAAATCGGCGTTCAAGCAATTCTCCTTGGTGATCTCCGAAGCGTTTCTTTCCACAGATCTCAATCTGGAGTGAGCGTACTGTAGGTAAGGACCGGTGTCACCCTCGAAAGAAGTCATTCTTTCCCACTTAAACTCGTAGTTATTAATACGCTTGGCTTGCATGTCTTGAATCATGACAGCAGAAATACCAACCAAGTCGGCGACTTCGTTAGGGTTCTCAATTTGTGCGTATTTGGCCTCGTTGGTTTTCATGACTTCATGCATCTTGTCTTTAGTTTCTTCCAAAATGTTGTCCAAGAAAACCACAGTACCCTTTCTGGTGGACATACCTTGAACCATACCGAAATTTATGTGCACCAAATCCTTCGCCCATTCGAAACCCAGCTGTTTAAGAACTTCAAACAGTTGAGCGGTGTATAGATCCTGCTGAGAAGCAATCACGTAGATCATCTTGTCGAAGTGGTATTTCTCATAACGATCCATGGCCGTGCCGACATCTCTGGTCATGTACAGAGTAGTACCATCCGATTTCTGCACAATGGTTTTTCCTAGCTTCTTGTTGAATTTGGTCAAGTCAATCAAAGTGGCACCTCTGTCTTCGTGAGCCAAACCTTTCTCTGAGAACATTTTGAGGGCCAATTCCATAGATTCTCTTGAGGCCTGAGACTCACCGGAGTAAGAGTCGTAGTGAATGTTCAATCTGGCATATGTGTCGACGTACTTGTCGATAGAAAAATCACGGAAACGCTTCCATATCTTCAAAGCGTCTTCGTCGCCGTCTTCCATTTTCTTGAAGTACGCACGGGCTAGACCATGAGTGGATTTTTCCTCTGGCAAAGTATCGCCTTCCGCCTCGATGTCTTTGTTCACGCGCACGTAAACGTCATACAAGTGCTTGATGGGGTCGTTTTTGAGAGCCTCCTCGGAACCGTATCTCTCAAACCCAACAGCAAGCAAACCAAACTGCTTTCCCCAGTCGCCCAGGTAGTTCAATCTCACAACTTCCCAGCCCAACTTTTCGTAAAGGTTAGATAGGAAACCTCCAATAATGGTGGATCTCAAGTGGCCAGCGTGGAATGGTTTGGCAATGTTTGGAGAAGAGAACTCGATCACCGCTCTCTTATTCTGGACCAAAGGCATGGCACCGTACTGCTCCTTTCTGGTGAGAATGTTAGGAAGCACCACTTTGAACAAGAACTCGGGCTTGAAAAAGAACTGCACGAAAGCACCGTTGGCTTCCACTTTCGACAAATAGTCGCCCACAGGGAACTTTTCAGCCCATTCCACGGCCAAATCTTTAGGATTGGCGCCCTTGATACGCAATCTGGGCACTGGAATCAACAAATCACCTCTGTCAAGAGTGTTGGTCCATTCCAAAGCTGGGTATATCAAATCTGTGCTAACTCCGGAAATCTTTGAAAGCTCGCCACTGACGTAGTTTCTCATGAGATCAACAACATTTTGTTCGGGAAAAGAGCCTTCTAGAGGCTTGGGCTCCTCAATGGACATCTTTTGCAACTGAGAAGTGATAGAAAGAACAGACATTTCTCGGTTGTTACGCAACGAAATTTGATGGCGAAAAGGAGCAGCTACTCTGCAAAAACACTGGGTATGATAGCTAAAACTACGAAGTCGGTCCACTCGAGCCAATGCTCTTCTAAGCATACACTAACGAAGAGTAAAGTTGAGAGTTTGGCATGGCGATGACTTTAATTTATCGCTTTATTTTCCCAGGTAAAAATTTTATTATATAAAGACGATGATGAGCTTGATATCGACAAACAAAATCGTTCAAAGATTGTAGGGAATAGTTGAGAGAACAGTTGTGATACGTGTAAGGATTTTTGTAAGAAGGGAACTGATTTCTAATGGTTGGAATAGTAGTTATTCAAATCATAGCGTAAATAGTAGTTTTTTGATCTCAGAACGACATATTCGTATATAGTGATCGTGTTTGTTTTCGATCAAAGTTACTTCTTTCTTCAAAATGCTAGCCTTGAAGTCTGGTTTCTAATCAACGGACAATATCAAGACCAATTCTTCTCATCTCGTTTTGATTCCTTTCTCTGCTTTCCTACTTGAAATTAAAACTGTCTCTCTTAGCATTATCTTAGTTAATTTCTGAACCTGGCGCGCGTCACAATATAAAAAAAATAGATCTGACGCCAGGAAACACTGTCGCCATACAAAGAAGTGCAAACCATCAGACTTTTCGCACAAATACAAGCTTTGTAAAGCTAATTTCAAGGCAATTGTAACTCAGCATTCCAGTAGCTCGCCATGCAGTCTGAAACTGCACGTTTGGCTTTTGGACGCTTTTTCGAGAACAATAATTGGAAAAAAACCGGTGAAGCAACGACATTTAAAGAAAGTGACGACAGCACTGGAAAACAGATTCCATTAAATGCGGCAGAAAATAACTTTGAGACCGTTGGATTTCTCCGCAGGCGCGGAAGATTTACTCGTTCATTTAAAAAAGCCAAGCAGCTTTTAGACAAGGGCTTTGGATATCCGTCCCATCGTGCCAATGACAATACCAAAGAATGCCCACGAGAACAGAATAATACAAGACTAGTGTCGCTACTGGGTCGAAATCATCTGAATTCAACGCGTGGTTGGCTTTTGACTAAATCCAAACCTTCATTTGATGGCAAAGAAAATGACTTGTGTGAACCATGCGATTCGGAAAAGAAGGTTGACAGGGGTCCTCGAGACTTGGACCCGCATGATATGCCGAAAGTTTTGGCCGAAAAGAAGCTTGATATTTTTGACTATCTATCCCCGGAACAAGTGGAAAAAGGCGAGTTGTTTATGACTTTGGGAGAATCAGAGTGTGGTCCGTTTGATAAGGACCTCAAGCAACTATATCTCGATGCAATGCGGGATTCAATTCAGCAAAATGGAAAATGGATAAGCAGCCTTGAGTTCCGAATGGTGGAATTTCAAGAACGTTTCAACAATCATGAACTGATCGCTTTTCTAAAGCATTTACAGAATCTTTTAAAATACGAGACCGGATTTTTACAGGAGATTCATGATCGATACGATTTGCTATTTCAGGAGAATAGTACGTTACGGGCAATCCTCAACAGTAGTAAGAGGCCAAATATCTCCAAATTAAATGAACGTTGATAATAGTCAATTATGCTATTTTATATAGTGTATTGTGTATCCTTCAAATTATAGACTTAGTCATAACATCGTTAAAATTATGGTCACTTTAGTTGACTATAGTGAGTCAAAGCACCAATTACTTTTCTCCAATCACTGGCGAAAGTGCTTTGACCATTTCAATTTTTCAGAGGTGATGCTTTTATTTTACATCATTCTCTTGTACCATGGCTTGTCGTCATGCATCAATTCTTCATTGTTGTAGTCGGCACCTCTTCTGGATGGTGGCAACCAAGAAGCAGATTTCCATGGCAAGACACCTTCTTCCCATAGCTCTTGAACTTCTTCCAAAGTCAAACCCTTGGTTTCTGGGACAAAGAAGAAAACGTAGAAGAAGGCAAACACCAAGCAGCCCATGAAAACGTAACCGTAGTAGAAGTGGATAGCGGTGGTGATGAATGGAGTGAAGAAAGCAATCAAGAAACCCCATAGCCAGTTGGAAGCGGTGGCAATAGCCATACACTTAGACTTGACTCTCAATGGGTAGGACTCAGCAACAACAACGTAAGCCATTGGGGCCCAGGTGGTAGCAAAACAGAAGATGTAGAAACAGGTGAAAACAATCATACAGTTACCAGCGCCCTTGTTAGAGACCTCAGGGTGGTCAGCGCCATCAGGGTATAGTCTGGTGACACCAACAGAAGCGTAGACGACAAAGCAAGCAACCATGGAAGCGGCACCCCATAGCAAACACTTACGACGACCGAACTTTTCAACAGTGTAAATACCAACGAAGGTGGAGGCAAAGTTGACAATACCAATGACAATGGCGGTTTGGAAAGAATCAGTCAAACCAACAGCCTTGAAAATAGTTGTACCGTAGTAGAAAAAGTAGTTGTCACCAGTCAATTGTTGCAAAGATTGAATCATGATACCCATAATCAAACGCTGGAACACCTTAGTCTTAGTAGAGAAAAGCTCGCCCCACGAGGCGGAACCAGCCATTCTCTCGGCTTCCACACCTGCCAAAATAAGATCAATTTCAACTTGGACAGATGGGTCTTCCATGCTGACTTTGTTGGATCTGGCAACAGAACGCTTGGCCTCCTCAAGTTTGTTCTTTTCGACCAAGTAACGAGGAGATTCAGGAACAAAGCTCATACCAGCGATCATGAATAGAGCCCAGGCAAAACACAAACCTAGAGGAACTCTCCATTGGACAGAGTTGCTGTAAGTCTTAACACCGTAGTTGGTGCAGTAACCCAAGAAGATACCAAAGGTAATCATCAATTGGAAACAGGCAATCAAAGTACCTCTCAAGTGCTTTGGAGCAACTTCGGAAATCAACATGGGGGAAAGAACAGCAATACCACCAATACCAAGACCGGAGATAATTCTGCCAATGAAGTACTGGTACCATTTGTCAATGGACGCGATTTGGATGATGATACCGATAACGTAGACAACCACAACTGTCATTAGACCGATACGACGACCGTACATGTCACCAACTTTCGACAAAATGATACCACCAAAGGCACAACCAATGTTCAAAATAGCAACGATCAAACCAGTTCTAACGTTAGACAAGTAATGCTCTCCATTGTGTTTAGTCTGACCGAATCTGCGAATGAAATCCTTTTGTTGCACGAAACCAGAAATGGTACCGGTATCCCAGCCAAAAACGAAACCACCAAAGGCAACACACAAACATAGTAAAACCACAGTAACGTAGGCGGAGGCAGGTTTTTTTGGGATCTCAGTCTCTTTTTCGATTTCACCCTCTGGGAAACGGGTGTCCTTAAGGTCGTCGCGGGACGCTTTGTTGGAAGGCGTCGACAATTGGGAACCGTGACTCACAGTCGAGTGCAAGTCAACGGGGGTAGCCGTAGCTGCTGTACCATTTTGGTAAGCACCAGTGGCAGACATTTTTTTGAAAATTAATAAACTTCTTTGAGTTCGAGATTCGATGGACTGTTCAATATCCAAGCAAGGAATACAAGAAGCTCGAAATGCTGAATGGTTCTGGGGATATAAGAAAAAGATGAATGAAATCAAACACGATTCAATGGTCAATCAAGGCCTCAAACGCTCTTCTTATATACACTTTTTTCTCCTCAGACCTCTTTTTCAACCAGAGCTTTTTCAATAACATAACCGACCATACCTCTGCTCTTGGTGGTACGCCACGTTCTGAGTGAATTTGGCGGGATAGCCGCTCGTTCCGGGGTAATAGTACTGGGAAAAACTATTTTAGTGGGGGGATTCTTTTCTTTTCCCACGGTCTGTTCTGGGCGTATGCACCTCCGGATTAATTTTTTTCCGGTCAGCCGGAAAAACCTGGAGATAAAATTTTTCCGTAAGGGCCCGACGACTTTCTTTTTTCTGGTTCCGTGCCGTGGCGTGGTCTCACAAGCCTCCGCAGCCGTACCTGTGTTCCCCCCCATATAACCCGTTCTCACGCATCTGCGCTTTCACGGAGAAAAGTTGATCCTCTGCGGGGGTCTCTGAGAATGCGAGCCTCTCGAGTGAGGGTGAACACCGAGAAAATTTTTCCGGGGGGGAACACGCCATATTAGTTGTTGTTCCATACTGGGAGTCTTCACACCAATTTTTTTCCTCCTGCCAAGTAGCTGGGCATCCCGTTCTTTCCCGAACTCACTCACCAATGGGTAACGATTAGTGGCCCATCGGGCTGGCTCAACAAAGAGAGCGAGTCAGAAAGTACAGCCGAACCGATGACCCCATATGGTCATAT